>OY728122.1:1713906231-1715111605 GCA_963277665.1 Viscum album
GGGTCACCATGTAGTCTTCATTAGTAAGTGGAATCATCTGATGGGACATAAACTGATGTGGATATATTTTTATACACTTTTCCATATATTTTATATGGAATTATTGAGGTTTTTAATGTTGAAATGTGATTATATTGTAGAATTTATGATTATTGGATAAATTGTTATTGAATCTGACATTCATTGAAAATATTGATAATTATAAGTGTTTTGATGTGTAAATGATAAAACATTCTCTACTTTAATTTCCCTTTTTTAAGAAAATAATTTTAGTGATTTTTGAATGAAAATATATTTTAGTTTAATTTATTGATTTCGGATTTTGGGATTAATTATTTCATTTTTTTCATTTTTTCATTTTAAATTTATAATTTATTTTTTTTATGTCTATATTTTTTGTTTTTTTATTAACACATTTAATTTTTACAAAATACTATAATCTATATGTTTTTGGGGATGTAAATTTCCTTCTTAGATGAGTTTTCAAGATAACATGGAGACATGTTGTGAAAACCAACTAGGATGAAATGATCATGCTAAGTCCATAAACTGTCATGAAGGAGTGATCCTAGGATGAAATGACCACAAGAATTAAGTTCAACTGATTATGAGGAGGATATACTACACAAATGAAACTGACTACATGTGTAAATCACAAGTTTTTGTGCCAAGTGACTGCAAGAACACTCCTAATCTACTGCACCCCTAAACTATAGTAAATCCTAATTTACTACAAGGGGAACTCTCAACCTACCATATCCTTATAATATACCATGAATAGGGTTTTCTTTAGCTTTTGTGAGACTAACCATTTTCAATCATCCATGAAAATGAGATTTCCCTTCTTGATAAAGAACAAATAAGGCCGGATATAATCTAACTTTAAGGAGATCAACCTGGGTCTAGAGTTTCTTAGAACTTTAGAGAACCAACATCGAATTTGATTTGAGGATGAAAGGGATTTAGGACTTGTAATGGGTTCATCGATCTTGAACATGCTCATTTTATCTCTACCAAAGTTGATGAAATAAAATTTGGATAAAGATCAAGAGATTCATATATTGATGATGTCCAATTGAAGATGATGAAATAGGGTCCATTGAGAAGGCTTGATCAATAATGAATTAATATTAAACCTAGGGTGAAGTTGACTTTTGGAATTAAATGATGTTCTAGAACTAAGAATCTGAATGAAATCCAAAAAGAGATCAAAACTAAAATCTCTACTCATGTTTAAATGAATATAAATCTTATAAGTACTGATATGAGATCAACCTTTTTTTCTTTCTAAGAATACCAAACAAGACTCAAAGCAAGTAGATCATGACATCAATGACGGATGATATTTACTAATATAGTGAAAATGAAAATTGAAAAATTGGGATTTGGTTTATGAATATTCATTATTGGTTGTATTTTAATAAATGGATGGATGAAGAATGAAGGGGGGCTCTGACTCCCCAGCTTTACAGCCATAGATTAGGAAGAGAGTATGCGATAGGTGTTCGATAAAATTCCTTAGTAGTTTCAGATTATATTTCTACATGAAGACCAACCAAGGCCTAATACACATCTAAATACAGAGTATGAAGAATCTCAAAACTCACATGAAAATATTGAATAACTAATGAAGAAACAGTTTTTTATCGATCGAGTTGATGAAGATAAGATCAACTGAGAAAGATTGATCTTAAGTATTGAAAATGATGAGAATAAATGGAATCATCATCACATTAATAGATCTAAAAATATATATCTGAATACAAGTGTTACAGTGATGTAACACCCCAATATTTTTAAAATAATAACATTATGTTCGATAGTGTATATGATATTCAACAACAAGCCTAAATGAACCATGAAATATTATTATTTAATTTTGAATGTTATAACCTAACCATTAAATTTCTAGGTATGAATAGGATTAACTAATTTATGAAATATATATAAATATTCTACTCAATATAAGGGTATTGATTAATTTTTACTAAATAAGCACTCAATTTTTTATAAAGTCATTTTATTCTTCAAATATTTGTTTTCTTCAAAAATGAATTTTATTTATAATTATGAGAAAATATTATAAATAATTTATAGAAAATTTATTTGATAAAATTGAATTAATTTTTGAAATATTCATTTCAAAATTATCTTAGGGTGAATTTTTGGGAATTTTTTTTTGAAATGATTGATTTTCTAGTGAATAGTGAAAAATACTGATTTTTATTGAAAATTGTATCTTTATTTTAAGAATGTATAATGTTAAATTTTGTTCTAAAATGGTTTAGAAGTAAAATTAGATCTATTTTATTAAAAATAATATAGTTAAGTTCATTTTAAACAAATTTATGGTTGATTTTTTAATTAAAAAAATTTTATACTTAGAAATTCATTTTTCTAAAAATTGTTTTTCATTGTGTTTGGCGCTTTCATATTAAATAAATTTATACAAATTATAAGAATTAAATCATGAAAAATGGATCTCATATTTTTAATCATTAGGTCAAAACAATAAATAGGTCTCTTTTATTTGGGGCATTATGATATGTAACCATAGTAAATAATTGTCATCAAGGTAAGAGTAAATCGGGTAATTAAGGTTAAAATCAACGTGATAAGGCATTAAAAATCAACAAAAAACTTTAATTTATTTTATTGGTTGCTATTAATTCGTATATACACATTATAAATTGTAATATATGGAATTTAGGATCCATTTGACCATAGTAATGAAATTTATATTATTTTAATTAAATATATTCCAAAATGTCTCTTTCTTGCTTCTAATTTCTTTTATATACTCACATAAGTATAAAAATATTTTGTGAGTGAATATAAAATCTTATTTTGAAGATAATTTATTTATTTTCATCATGTTAATTTATTTATAATTTTTAGGGATTGAATAATTAGCTTGAAGTTTTACACAATGCTGACATAGTATTTATTCAATCAATTGAAAAATAAAATAAATGATTTTAAAATTATTAAAAGTATTATAATTTAGTTTAATTTTTCTGGTCCATGAATTTTTTCAACAAAAATAACATAATAGTGATGTTTTAAACGATTATATTTTATATTTTCTTTTCTTATTTAGGTCTTTAAAGTCAAATTAAATGAATAGTGCCAAAAATGACATTAATGATAATTTATCAAAATAATATATTATTAAATTATTTAAAAATTAAAAAAAAATACTGAAAGGGGAAAAGGGGGATAATATTTAATATAAAATTTCATCCATTTTCCATTTATGATCCATTTTCATATTATATATAAAATTATAACCCTTTAAGAGTGAAGACGAAATTACCGCGATTAAGGTTAAATTTGGTTAACACTACTACAAATACCTCTTTTATCAGTGCTAAAAATGGCCTTTAACAGTGATGTTAAAGCCGACGAAGATAAAGGGGGTCCCCTTTATCAGCGCTAAAAAGAAGCATTGATAAAAGGTTCCTTTATCAGCGCTTTCTTTTTAGCGCTGATAAAAGAAAAAAATTAAAAAAATTAAAAAAATCCTACCAATCGGGGGGATTTTATAGCGCTTGAGCCCCCCTTTTAACAGCGCTTTTTAGCCCCTCCAGCACTCGCATGCACCCCCTTCCACCCTATATCAGCGCTACACCCACCCCCTTTATCTGCACTAGCCCCCAAATCCACCCCCATGTGTGCTCCCTTGTCTCCACCAAGATTTGATCTCGAGACCTCCCCCTTGCGCGCCTAAAGCCTTTACCACTCTACTATATTTATTTTTTCTCCAGTAAATGACATATCTATTTATTTATATATATATTTATTTATATTTATTCATATAGTAATATATAGTTATATTAATATATATATATATAGTTATATTAATATATATATTTATAGTGATATTAATATATATATATATATAGTTATATTAATATATATATATATATATTATAGTGATATTAATATATATATTTATTCATATATTAATATATATTTATATCTATTTATTTATATATATTTAGTTATATTTTTTTATTTTTATATTTATTTGTATATTAATATATATTTATAAGATCAATTTTAAATACATTTATAAAATATGTTTTTTTTGTGTTTAAAATAAATAAATAAATACATACATACATACATATATACAACACACACACACACACATATATATATATATTATATATGTGTATTTTTCAGTATAATTATACATATTTATATATATTTACAAATATTATATATTAATATGTATATACATATGTTAGAATATATAGATAATATATATCAGTTTGTTAATATAAACACATACAAATACACACACACACACATTATATAGGTATATAAATATTAATATATGTGTGTTTCAAATAAAATTAATATTAGTTTTTCCATAGATAAAGTGTATATATTGAGAAATATATTTTATATGTAATTATGTTTAATTGTTTTTTTAAAAAATTAAATTTTTATGTGTCAATATATAAAAAATATGTATATATTGTTATATATTTGATTATAAATAGCAGTGCATTATAAAAAATGATAAAATTTCAAAGACATAATATCAATATGAATGTAATACTATGGAATAAATTTAGTCCCCACCAAAAAAATCCAATAATTTCCCCTTAAACGAGGCTGAAAATCTACAAAATGTTAAAAAATCGGGGTACCTCGACTAAAAACTCTATTTTGGAGGCCTTATGGGCCTATTTTGGCCCTAAAAAACCTTAAACAAGGTCCCCTGGTTCACAGGGGTGTACAGATCATCGTAGGATTCGATTTGATATGTGGTAGAGCTCAAACAGACACCCGGATCAAAAGTTATGGCCGTTTGAAGTTCGAGTTGCGTTTTCAACATATTTTGGATCATTTTTTAATTTTTTTTATTTTTTTAGTCTTCAAATTGTTATTAAATGACTATTAATTCATAATAATTATCAAATTATTAATTAAAAATATTTTTTTTTTAATTTTTTTATAAGCCATTTTCACTAAATAACTTATATATTAAGTATATTAAGTGTAAATGTATATTTATACTTATCTAAAATATATTTAAAAATTATATATTATATTTATATCAATAAAACTATATTTATATATTTATATATTAATATATTATTTTTAATTAATTTTTTTTTGAAGTCGAACCTTTATCAGTGCTTTTAAAAAAAGCGCTGATAAAGGCCCCCCTTTATCAGTGCTACTAAAAAAACCGCTGATAAAGGGGGTCCCTTTATCAGTGCTAAAAAAAGCACTGATAAAGGGGTTACCTTTATCAGCGCTAAAAAAAAGCACTGATAAAGGGGTACTTTTATCAGTGCTTTTTTTAGCGCTGATAAAGGTACCCCCCCTTTATCAGCGCTTTTTCGTTAGCGCTGATATAGGTTGGCACCAGGAAAAACTGTTTTTGTGGTAGTGTAACTAATGGGTTAAACCAAAAGATAAGGTTTAAAACACCAGTTAAACCAATAAAAGTTTTAATTTTTATGGTATTTAAACCAAATACTACCTTATATTCTAATATCTATCCATTTTTATGTATTTATCTAGATAATGACTTTATTATATTTAAATCTTTTAAGAAATTCTAAGAATTACCATCTCTCCCTTATAAAAGGACACCCCTCCTTTCTTTTCTTTACACCTCTTTGAACCTTATAGAATAAAAACCATAGAAAATTATCTTATAAGAGTACTTATACATAAATTATAGGTTTTTTATTCTTAAAAAACCATTCCAAGGGTCCATAAGAAATGATCTAAAGGAGGCCAATCGAAAGAGAGGTAATCGTTTCACATGAACTCTTTCAATTTATTTCTTCTTCTACTTCCAATTAATATATGTTATTCATAATAAAATAATAAATTTATTATCCTAAATATGCTTAAATTTTATTATTATTTGTAAACCACCATTATCCACCCTTTTTCCCATCAAATGGGAAGTGAAAGTATCTCTCATGCATGCGTATGGCTTACCATCTCCACATAGCGATTCAATTCATTTGTCTTAAAAAAACTTTTATGGATGGGTATTATGATAGGTTTAATGTTTATATATGATATTTATGATATAATTATTATTCTGAAATTATAATATCATATCTATCTTCTTACGTTCCAATCTTTTGAAAAACAATAACATCGCTCACGTGTAAGTGTGGACTACCACCTCCACTAAGCATTGTGATTTGTTTTTCAATTCTATTTTACTTATATGGTAATAAGAATGGATTTAATTTTTATATATGATATATATATCTTATAATAATTATTCTATAAAGTTGAATTATTATTTACCTATATTTATTTCCATCCGTCGAAACATGACAACAGTGTTCATGCGTACGTACGACTTACCGTCTCCATGATCTGTATAATTTATTTTTCTATTTATATATTTTATGAATGATTATAAATTTGTATATAATGAATACATATGATATTTATATCATTATTAACATTATTTATATTATTTAACCATGATTAAATTTGAAGGACTGGAAATATCATATCAAAATTCTCAGGAAAAACAAAAGAGTTAATACCCAGAATTAATGATTTAAAAAAATATTAATAAAAGGGTGCTGAAATGTTATAAGAGGATAATATATTATAATATAATTATTTTCATTACTCTTTTATAGAATTAAAAGAAATTTTAATTTATTATATAGTTGTCTAGAGTGCTTTCTAAGCAAGTGGAACTCGAGGTTGGGTATTTTAATCTCATATTATTTTTTTACGAGACACGTGCCATATTCACCATTTGTTTATTTTTTATGGTGTATATACTGGCCATAAATGTATATTATGTTTATTATAATGAAAATTATGGGGATATTTATATCCATTTAATTTTATCTCTTTCATTAGGTTCTTAATCAAAAGTTACCAAAGTGGTAAGGGTTTTACGTTACAATCTCATTGTTTATTAGGATTATTTTTTATTATTCCATTGATGATGAAATATTATAATATACTACTAAATAAGATCATGAATTTTCTTCTCCAATGGTTATTTATTTATAATAAAGTTTTCCTTTCATTTTCCTCACTTTACGTACTCAAGAGACTAAAAGAAAATTTTTTTTAAAATCAACTTTATTTCTATTCAGTCAAAAACCCTTTTTCTTCCATATGCATGTTTTCTAAAAAACCAAAGAACATTTTGAATATTATCCTATGATTTTTTAAATTAATTTTTACCTATGTTTTAATTTTTAATAAATGGTTTAAAGGAATATTATTATCATTTTTTTAATGAGATTCTTTTTGAATTTTTAAAAAAGTATGAAAGGAATGTTTTCTTTTAACTTATACAGCATGAGTATAATTTCACACCATCATTACTTATAAACTATTAGAAGAAACATTTATAATTTTACAAGTTTATTTTCAAATAAAATGTTTTATTTTATATTTGGTAATTTTTTATATTTTAATTAAATGAATTAAATCTAAAAATAGTATTTTCCTTAAGAAATATTCCAAGTGAACTTTTAAAGGCATTTTCATTTATAATTACATAATTTTTTATAACTTTTAAAATAATGGGGATATGATCAAAGGATAACATCATTATTATTTCTCTGGATGGTTTATGATTATGATGAAAAGATTTTTATGAAACCCATTCCTTTTCCATGGGTTATGCTATGATGAATTGATTAAATTTTTATGAAACCTGTTTCTTTTCTACAGGTTATACTATGTTGAAATGTTTATGAAACAATTTACTTTTCATGGTTTATGATATTATTAATGTTTTATGATATTGTGGATCATATATTTATTATTTTCATTATGTGATAGGTGGGAAAAAATATATTTATCCCTCCAATGCATTGGATATAAATGGATATCACAGGACTGAAATATAGAGTGAACCCAGTTCAATAAGGGACTCTATCGACTATGATGGTCATGAGAGTGAACCATGACTACTATGATAGTTTGGAGAGTGAACCCAGTCCACTATGATAGTCTTGGAAGTGATCCTTGACTAATAAGTAAATGATTTTTATATTCTAATTTGTATTCCAAAATTCCATTTCTTATACTAATGTTATTATCTTATAGATCATGTTCATTGATTTATTTATGATTCATGTCTTGTTAACTAGAAAACTTTATTTCATGATTCAAGATCATGATCTATGATATTTAGGGTATGGTTTTCAAATGTTAATCTCATGTTCTCTTACCACTATTCTCATGTTATGATTATGATATCTCCCTTGTTTACCCATATTGAGCATTTGAGCCCATTTTTTCTTATGTTTTCTTTCCCCGTGTTATTAATAAAGATTTTAAGTATGGTGTTTCTAAGAAGATTACTATATGGGAAGATCGTTATGTAATATGTTGAATATGTTTCATGAAATAAGAAGATTTTGTATCTAGTCACCAAAGAAACTAAATCTTTACAGTTCTTGGGAATGTATTTGTAAAATATATTGAATATTCATCTATTAAGATGTAATATCCATGTTTGAAAAGTCTAGGTCACTATAGTTGATATCAGAGGAAATTTTTAGTTAATATTTGGAAACTAGGATAAGAAAACTTCAGTGATAACCCTGGGGGTTAGTCTACATGTAAGATAACATTCTAAAGTTTTGTTAAGGAATATATTATGTGATTTTACTATAAATACATCCCTTTTTGGATACTACAAGTGAACTTGGTTTTGGAACATATAAATCTAGGGGTAATAACCCTGAAAAGAGTTGGTCGAGTATATCTTTTCCGTCATTCTGGTGCACGGTAAATGTTCCTTTATTTTACACCCAATTTAATACTCCTAGTGGATATTCTTGGGTTAATTCACACTTTCTTTATGAACCATTATGAAGGATTTTAATAGAATATGATCATGTATGGACCAGGTTAAACCTAAGGTGTCATAGATTGAAAATAAGGTGTCATGATTTTGAAATCCTATAAATAAATTTTCATGATTATAAGGTTTTTCACTATGATTATTGTTACTCACACTATTTTTTTTTTGGGGGGGGGGGTATTTAATATATGTAACTAAGAGGATTCTTGTTAATAGTAAATGTGATATAAAATGGAATGATTTTCCTCAATAGAAACTAAATGAAGTAAGAACTAGAAGGAGAAACCTTATGATTATTCTCAATCATCTATCGTGGTATATGATTAAGAATATAAACTTTGGTGAGTTTTCTAACACATAAAATAAAAGGAAGATGGACTTTTATTAAAGTTTATATGGTGATAGATGAAATAAATTTCAATTTTATTCATGTAAATAATATGGGAAGGAGATCCTGGGATAATGTATCAAAGGAAGGGGAAGATGTTTTTTGTGTGGAAATGAAGTTCGTAGAGTAGTGAATTGTCAAGGAATTCAATGTATTATGTGTGGGTAACTTGGGAGTTTTCTGAGTCAATACCCTAACCCAAGTATTAATTCCTGGAATATGTAAGGAAATATGTTATGATAATCATTGAAGTTAAATGATTGAAGTTTTTATGTGTTGGGATTTAATAATTATGTTGTAGAAGTATTTTTATCAATTGTATTATGGTTATAAGAATCATGAAACATCTAATAATTATACTACATTATTTTTTTTAAGGGTTTTCAATAATGTGTTGAATGGTACTAAATACCTAGAAAAGTGATTTAATGATAAGGTGATATTTTATGGAGAAAACTTGATTAAGGGAAAGATAACACCTAATATGTTTCTAATGTTGAGATAATAACATGTAGTTTAGATAAAGAGATTATTGATATAAATGCCTTTGGAATTGACTAGTGATTTTATGAAAATGTGTTTTATGGTATTTTTGATAGATTCTGAATTTTTTTTGGATTTATAGAATATATTAAACTATGATTTTATTTGAGGAATAATTAAAGAGTTAATTTTTTAGAATATTTTTTATGGTAATTTAGGTTATTACCATGCTTTGGGAGAATATAGAATCAAGGTATTCACATATTTGGTATGTGACATTAAGAGATAATTTATGTCATTTGAGGGATTAATGTTAAATTGATTTTGGGAATTTAGTGACCTTATTTATAAATTTTTTTATTTTGATTTTGGTCAGACATATTTTAGAAGTGTTTAAAGGTTAATTATTTATGGAATGGTTTAAGTTGAACTTTGGATGAGATTTCATAGATTAAAGTATGATTTATCCATATGAATAACCTATGCTAATAATTTTGGTTTTGGTAAATATCTTGAGATGGTAGCAATGTCTTTTAATTATTTTATGGATCTTATGATCGGTTAAAATTTAATTTTAATGCTTTAAGAATAAAAAAAATTCATCTCAATAAGAGATGTAGTGGAAATTAATCAAAGCACAATCAAAGGACAAAATTGTGATTATTAAATAAAAAGGAATCAAGTAACTAAATTTTCTCATGATCTCTATCATGATAGTAAAATAATCCCTCAAACATAATAAAAGCATATCGAAATAAAATTTTATACTTTTAAGTTAATTTTCAATGAATCGATAATCACTTCAACCATAACAGATTTATGGTTTTCTATCATTAAATTTATCCTGAACATGTTATATATCACTCTATATTAGTCCTTTGGATTTAATTTTATTATTTACGTACATATTTTCACTTACTAATAATGTTCCCCTTTTTTTAAACCTAGTTTTTTTTATTTCAGATGACCTTTGTATTTCACTTTCCCTCTTTTTAAGTTGAATTTTTATTAACCCTTTTTATTATGTGATTTTTTCACAAAGGAATTTTCAAATAGAAAACCATTGATTACAAAGAACTAGTTAAAAATTTCAAGGAAAAGTTTTATTAAATAGGGGGAACATAACACCCCAATATTTTTAAAATAATAACATTTCGTTTGATAGTGTACACGACACGCAACACCAAGCCTAAATGAATAATGAAATATTATTATTTAAATTTGATTGTTATAACCTAAACATTAAATTAGTGGGTATAAATAGAATTAATTACTTTATAAAATATATATAATGATTATAATAAGTACAAATTTATTGATTAATTTTTATTAAATAATTACTCAATTTTTAGTAAAGTCGTTTAATTCTTATAAATTGTGCTTTCTTCAAAAATGAATTTTATTACTTTTTGTGAGAAAATATTATAATTAATTTCTAGAAAATTTAGAAAATTTATTTTATAAAATGGAATATATTTTTGAAATAAAAATATTAAAATTATCTTAGGATGAATTTTTGGTATTTTTCTAAAAAGATTGATTTTCTAGTGAACAGTGAAAATACGTAATTTTATTGAAAACTATATTTTTATTTCAAAAAATTAAAAAAGTTAATTTTTGTTTTAAAATGGTTTCAAAGTAAAATTAGATATATTATATTATAAATAATCCAATTAAGTTAATTTGAAAAGAAATTAGGGTTGGATTAGGTGTGAAAACATTTTTATACTTAAAAACACATTTTTCTAAAAAACTATTTTTTATTGCGATTTGCACTTTTGTCATAAATTCATTTCTACAAATTCTTGGAATTGAATCATGAAAAATGGATCTAAAATTTGGAATCATTAGGTCCAAATTTTATAAATAATTATCTTTTATTTTGGTTATTATGAAAAATAACTGTAATAAATAATTGTCACCATAGTAAGGGTAAATCTGGTAATTAAGGTTAAAAAAAATGTGATAAGGCATTATAAATCAACACAAAAAATTAATTAATTTAATTGGTAGGGATTAATTCGTCCATATAAATTCTAAATTTTAATATATTGAATTTTGGAGCCATTTTACCAATGTAATGACATTTATATTATTTTAAGTAAAGAAAGTTCCAGAATGTCCCTTTATTGCTTTTAATTTATTTTATATATTCACATAAGGATAAAAATATTTCATGAATGAATATAATTGATTATTTTTAAAATAATTTATTTATTTTTATCATTTTAATTTATTTATAATTTTTAATGATTTAATAATTAGCTTAAATTCTTACGTAATGTCGACATAGTATTCATTCAATTAATAGAAAAATAAAATAAATGAATTTAAAAATATTAAAAGTAAAAAAAATTGGTTGATTTTTTATCTTAAAATTTTTTTAGTTATAAATAACATAATAATTATGTTTTAAAGTATTATATTTTAATTCCATATTTTTCTTGATGTCTTTAAAGTCAAATTAAATGAATAGTGTCAAAAATGGCAGTAATGATATTTTATAAAAATAATATTTTATTAAATTGTTTAAAAATAATAAAAAAATTATAGAGTACAATAGGATAATATTTGATCTAAAATATCAAACATTATACATTTATGAGATAATTTTAACTTTATTGGAAAAATTATAACCCTTTAAAAGTGAAAAAGGCGTTACTACGGTTAAGGTTCAAATTGGTTAACTAAGGGGTTAAACCAAAAGATACGGTTTAAAATACCACTTAAACCTATCCAAATTTTATATTTTGATGGTATTTGAACCAAATACTACCTTATATTTGAATATATATCCATTTTTAATCATTTTTCTAGATATTTTATTTATTATATTTTATTCTTTTAATAAATTCCAAGAATGCCCTTCCCTCCATTATAAAAGGATAGCCCTCTTTTCTCTTCTTTACATAACCTTTATACTTAAATATCAAAAAAACCAACAAAATTATCTTACACACTTCCTTATATATGAATTTATGGTTATGGTCTTTTAAAAATAGAATTCCTTGGTTCCTTAAGAAAGGATATAAAAGAGGCCAACCAAAAGAGAGGTAATCGTCTCACCTGACCACTTTCAATTTATTTCTTCATATAATTCCTATTAATATGAAGTATTAATAATAAAATAATAAATTAATTGTCCTAAATATACTTAAATTTTATTATGATTTTGAAACCACCATTATCCACCCTCTTTCCCATCACATGGGAAGTGAAAGTATCGCTCGTGCATACGTATGGCTTACTGTCTCTATGTAGCGATACAATTCATTTTTTATCACCATATTTTATAAAAATTATTATTTTTATGGGTATAGTTTTTATATAATATATTTATGATTTAATTATTATTTTTAATTATAATATCAAATCTACCTTCTTACCTTCCAATCCATTGAAAAATGATAACACCACTCGTGCGTACGTGTGGACTACCACCTCCACTAAGTGATGTGATTTGTTTTTCAATTATGTTTTACTTGTATGGTAATAATGATTTATTTAATAATTATATATGATATAATAATGATTATATAAAGGTTAATTATTATTTACCATGATTTCATTCCATCTTTTGAAACATGAAAACAACATTCATGCGTACGAATGACTTGTCATCTCCATGAATGTTATAATTCATTTTGTTATCAATATATTTTATTAATGACTATAAATATTTATTTAAATAATATATATTATATTTATACCATTATTAAAAATCTATGGATGATGTAACCATGATAAAATCACAAGTACCTGAAATATCATACCAAAATTATCATGAAAAACAAAACAGTTTACCCCCATAAATGATGATTTTAAAAAGGAATTATTAATAAAAGGGTTTTGAAATGTTATAATAGGATCATATATGATATTATAAGTTTATAAAAGAATATATTATATAATTATAATTAATTTAAATTTATTTTTGGAGATTTTAGATACCTTTCTAAGCACGTGGAACTCGAGGTAAGGAATTTTTGACTCACTATAATTTCTGTGAGACACATTCCATATTCACCACTTGTTTCTTTTATGTGATGTATATACTGATAATTAATGTATTTTATTATTATCACAAAAAATATATAGTTATTCATATCCTTTTAAGTTTATCTTTTTTCATCAGGTTTTTATTTGAAAGTTACCAAATTTGTAAGTGTTTTATGTTACAATCTCATTGTTTATCGAGATTGTAACACCCCGAAGTTTTCAAACCTCTTGAATGAAAATTTGGGCTTTTTCTTTTCCTGCTTTTAAAGTTCTCTCTCTAAAACAATCAGAATGTAAAATATAAAAAAAAAAGAAACACGTAACTTTTATTTCATGAACTCAACACTGAAGGGTCTTACATTTTTCGGTTTACAAGGAAAACTCACTAACCATATATTCCAACCAAGAACCCGACTACAATAATGGGTAGACTGCTTAAAACTACTAAGAGCCCGAAAATGCGGTAAGGATTTCGAGCATCCATCATGAGAAACGTAAGGATTGCTGAAGCCACCGCGACCGTGCTCAACACCAAGGGGATCACACGAACCATCTTTGCTTGTCCTTCAGTCACTTGGGGTAAGGGACACCCGAGACAAACCTTTCTTTTTATAAGCACCCTAATATGGCCGTTGCACCCCAAACGGCTATATTTTTGACCGTTGGGTCTCCTTATCCTCTTTGTTGACCGTTGGACCTCAAACGGCTATTCTTTCGACCGTTGTTTGCCCAACGTACCCTATGTTTTGTTTTTAACCGTTACCCAAATAATGTTTAATTTCAGTTTTTGTCGACGTGTTAAAACTTATTAAGTATAGTTTTGAAATAATTGATAAGTGATATGTATTTTCTTTTATATATATAGTTGTATATATATATGGTTTTGGTTTTTTAGCCTAAAATTTGATTAAATTTAAATTATTATAAAATTATCAATAAAACTAATTTATTTTCATGAATTATATTTACGGTTAACTTCTCATAAAATTGTTAATGATGTATATTTACCCATTTACAAAATTAATTTATGAATTTCTTTATATAATAATAATAAATAAATAAAACTACACAATTATGTTCTTACTAAAACCTAATAATTTTGTTGCTTAAATTTTGACATTCTACCTATTTAGAGATAAACTTATTAATATTAAACACTTTCTTTTTGTTTCAAAACAATCCGAATGTAATTTTTCTTTAGTTTATTTATGAAATCACAAGTATATATGTTATTATACTTGAGTTCACTTTTTTATATTATGTATAAAACTTATATATGTGTATTTATATGAAATAGAGAAAAATGAAAATACAAATTATGTTTAAAATAAGGGTTTAATAGTCTATTATATAGGGGTATTAATAACCCTTGACTTAGGATAATAATAGTTTATTTATAAGGTTATATTAATGGTTTTATAATAGGTTTAATAAAATAATAAAATAACAGTTTTTTTTTATAAGATAAAAACTTAAAAAAAAAAAGGTGATAAGAGAATCGGGGGAGGGGAGGGCCGCGTGTTTAAAATACCAGGGCGAACCTAGAGCCGTCCGATCGCACCCCTCCAATCGCGGCCGTCCGTTCATTTTATCACCGCGTCGCGTCTTAGCCGTCCGATCCGGCCGCATCTAATCCAGGCCGTTCGTTTTTTTTCGCATCCCCCTCACCTGCGGTTCTTCTTCTTCCTCGCCGCACCGCAGAACCAGTAGCGTAGGCCCTCGTTTTTCTCCG
Organism: Viscum album; assembly: GCA_963277665.1. Lineage (NCBI taxonomy): Eukaryota > Viridiplantae > Streptophyta > Magnoliopsida > Santalales > Viscaceae > Viscum > Viscum album. The sequence continues at coordinate 1,713,921,673 of OY728122.1, forward strand.
CCTAAACGGACAATGGACACCTCTTTCCACAAAGTCGGTGCCGCCTCTTAAATGCTCAGCCTCGGATACCCTCCTTGCTTGCACGCCTCTGTCTCCTTCTTCTTCTTCTTTTAACACTGTTGCACCGAAGCCGAAGGTTGCGCGCCCGAGCCCTCACAATCTCTCCAACCTCCGAGACCTCGTCGCCACCTCGTGCTCTCCTCCTCCTCATCGATCAAGTAAGGGTCGAAGTTTGTTTTAAATCTTGTTTTAATCTTCTGTTTTCATGCGTATAAAACATATATGGGTTATATATATATACTGTGTAAACACCCTCTTTTTCCCCTCATCTCGTTGCTACATCTCTCCCTCTCCTCCCCTCTGTTTAGGCAAGGGTCGAAGACCGTTGTTTTTTTTTTTTAGGTTTCATTAAAAACTTCGGTTTGCAGGTATATAAACACATACGGGATATATATATATATATATACTTATATAAATAAAATTATGCATGCGTATGGGGATTGCATACACCATGATCCATGTATTAGGCCTCTCTGTGTCTACTAACTTCTTTGGGAGGGAGAAAGATTTTTATCTCTTCACTTCGATGGTTATATGTACGTATATACGGTTTTTATACATATATATATATATATATTATTTTCGATATGTATTTGTGTACATAAATAAATACCTTTGAATGTATACATCCTTTTTCTTCAGAATATATGACGAATAAGTGTGATTATTATGTTTCAATACTTTTTGGTATAACATGTTGAGTTACTAATAATTTTATATACCCTCTAAATTTTATTACTCCAAAGAACGATACAAAGACTATTTATAAATATGGTTATATATATGATAAAGATTAAGGATTGGTTTAGTGACAAAATAACTTCTCTATTTGAAAATATTCATTTATCAGCGTTTTGTCAATTCGTGCACTTTTTGTAAAAATGTGTGGCATGAACCCCCCTTAAGAAATTATATGTCTCCAAGTGAATGTGATTTCAAAATTTCAGTTTCCAAAACTTTTTCTCTATTTAATTGTTATCAGGACTTGGTTATATATATATATAATTATAGACACATAAGTTTCTAATAATTTTAATTGATGCTAAGCCAACATGTGTATCGCACCAGTGGACCGGCTTAACCTGAAAATTTAAGTACCCTCAATGAAACTTATACTTATAAAGAATGTGTTTTGCATGTTTAAAGGTATGAACTATGAATTTATGTTTTTATTTAATGAATGTGATGAAATTTTACATGACCATCTGCTATGTTTAGTATTCCAGTTATTTCTGCATGTGCAATGTGTAAGTTGATTTAGTTTATTTACATCAATGTTTAAGCAAATGGCCTAGTTCTTTTTACATCTACGTTATGATCCCCTTCAAGTTATGATTATGTATGTAAAAAGGAGTTTCGATTATGAATGAATGGAACCCCATGAATGAATGACCATGTCAAGATATGTGAGGGATGTATAGGACTTAAATGTTTTTGGACGGGTGCGCCCGGAATTATACAGCGCTCCAATGCATTGGGTAAAGCAAGAGTCTCATGAGACGTCAAGTGCAACGGTCTTGGAGAATATCCTTGGCTCGTGCTATCATGTGCAACGGTCTTGGAGAATATCCTTGGCTCGTGCTATCAAGTGCAACGGTCTTGGCGAATAGCCTTGGCTCGTGCTATCATGTGCAACGGTCTTGGCAAATGGCCTTGGCTCGTGCTACCATGGGAAACGGGATTGGCATTTGGCCTTGACCCGTACCAAAATTATGGTCATGACATGAGGTCTTGACAAAGTCAGGTACTATGCATCCCCTCTGCATGTAATGATAAAGGTTAACCAGGGGTTAGTTCAACTAACAGGACAACCCCTAGTTGAAAGCTCCCAAGATCATGAAAATGTACTTTATGCAATAAGAACTGTTTTCATATGGTAAACTGTTAGATGATCTGCTTTTTACTGATGAATCATGATATGCATGTCTTCCCTGCTTAGTCATAAAATTCTTTTAGAAGTAAAGTAACCTTGTTTTTAGCATTATGCATTATTTATTCTTCTTATGTTGCGCACTCTGATCATGTTTATATTAAGCTCATTTCAAGTACGTGCTTCTTCGTGCAAGTGGTTTTTAAAAGAAAAAAATGGATCTCATGTTTTAAGAAAAGATAATGTCTTGGTTTTAGCAAAGTGTTTTATTTTTTTCAAAAAGGTCTTATCTGAGAAAGGATTTTCTTAAAATGTTTTTAAAACCCCTTACTGGGCATTTTGCTCACCCTACGTTTTGTTTAAAATTTTTCAGGCTTGGAATGTACTGATGAAGTTTATCAGAGCAGCTGGTTTCCCAGAATCCTGAGCCTCGCGATCTTCTGTAGTCATGGGACATGATATAATTTTTTTTGTAATGCTGTAATGAAATGTTAAGCATATCATGTCTCATGAGGCACCCTGGGTATTGGGGTTGCTACAGTTGGTATCAGAGGATAGGTTCAGGCAACTCTGGAAAACCAGGTGATATAGATATATTGCTAAGACTAACTAAGTAAGAATGTTATAACTTTCAGATGGCTGATGTACCTACCGACCTTTTGTCACTCCCCACTGAGGCTCTAGAGAACATTATATCTCTAGCTAGCGGTGAAAACTTCCTGAATTATGCCCAAATTCGCATGACGTGTAAGCACTTGTACGATGTGTCAAACTCATCTAGGGTGCTTAGTCTCCACCGGGGAATGGGGATGGATTATCTCCTAATGATGATGACCCAGTTTCCCTCGTACGCACGTCGGGGAAGGTATCACGAAGGACTCTTCCGAGTGTTCACAGCTGGAGAGGAATTTGGCACAATGCTAGATAACCCTTTTCAAGAAGCTGCTGCTGCTGGAGACCTCCGAGCGGCTTATCTGTGCCAAGTCCTGCACTACGGCTTCTGGGGCCAATTAATGGACTTTGGAGCGTTGGAAAATGAGTCCACCCGTGTGTCTCTTAGGCAAGAAGTGCACACCGATGTTTCCCAACTCCACACCCCTCACGCTAAACTCAGGAGGCGTTATAAATGTTCCCATGAGTTTAGTCCTGTATGTTCATCTTGTGTGTGGTTTGAAGAGTTAGGAAGTTTTGCCACTCTTTGTGGCGTACGTCTTGTGAACTCAGACTTTGCCGTGTAAACTCTTTCACAAATGGAAGTTTCTTGTTTCTTTTCATGTCTTCACCGTATCTATGTTGTTAAGAGTTTCCCCTCGATGTTTGTTTTCAGATGGCTGGACAAGCAAACTTCTCATCCTTACCCGATGAGCTAGTAGAAGTCATTTTGATCAAGGAATGCATGGTGGATTACCCATCATTCCTCCACCTACGAGGGTCCTGCCAGCGTTTGCTCAAATTAGCAAATGGTCCAGAGATTCTTCGGCTATGTCGAGAGAATAATCGCGTCTTTCAGCTCATCGCTGCTGCTCAACTCCCCTGCTATAGGCGAAGGGGAATGTACTTTGAGGGCCTGTTCCAATGTTTCACCCTGGCACAGAACTTTACTGCCAGAGCGTGCTTTCTCGTGGCCACCCAGGATGGCCATCTCAGTGCAGCTTATATGTTCCAAGTCTTGAACATCAGTCTCCTCGATCGCACCGTCCCTCTCGACTACCTCGAGAAGGATGTGGCCAGAAAGGTCGTCAAGGAGTTTATCTACTCGGACATATCTGAGCTTTGCATCGCACGAGCCTCCCTTTGGAAGCCCGTGTGTAGTACACACGACCTGGAGTTCAAGGAGCACTGTTCGAGGTGCATCTGGACTAGGGAAACCGAGGAGCTGTGTGCCAACTTTGGTGTCCTGTTAACCGAGCCAGACCCGCTGTTTCGGTAGAGTTTTACGTTTGGGGTTTCAGTTTCTTTTTTTGTTTTATGATAGAATTGCGGGGACGCAATTCTTTGAAGGGGGAGATAATGTAACACCCCGAAGTTTTCAAACCTCTTGAATGAAAATTTGGGCTTTTTCTTTTCCTGCTTTTAAAGTTCTCTCTCTAAAACAATCAGAATGTAAAATATAAAAAAAAAAGAAACACGTAACTTTTATTTCATGAACTCAACACTGAAGGGTCTTAAATTTTTCGGTTTACAAGGAAAACTCACTAACCATATATTCCAACCAAGAACCCGACTACAATAATGGGTAGACTGCTTAAAACTACTAAGAGCCCGAAAATGCGGTAAGGATTTCGAGCATCCATCATGAGAAACGTAAGGATTGCTGAAGCCACCGCGACCGTGCTCAACACCAAGGGGATCACACGAACCATCTTTGCTTGTCCTTCAGTCACTTGGGGTAAGGGACACCCGAGACAAACCTTTCTTTTTATAAGCACCCTAATATGGCCGTTGCACCCCAAACGGCTATATTTTTGACCGTTGGGTCTCCTTATCCTCTTTGTTGACCGTTGGACCTCAAACGGCTATTCTTTCGACCGTTGTTTGCCCAACGTACCCTATGTTTTGTTTTTAACCGTTACCCAAATAATGTTTAATTTCAGTTTTTGTCGACGTGTTAAAACTTATTAAGTATAGTTTTGAAATAATTGATAAGTGATATGTATTTTCTTTTATATATATAGTTGTATATATATATGGTTTTGGTTTTTTAGCCTAAAATTTGATTAAATTTAAATTATTATAAAATTATCAATAAAACTAATTTATTTTCATGAATTATATTTACGGTTAACTTCTCATAAAATTGTTAATGATGTATATTTACCCATTTACAAAATTAATTTATGAATTTCTTTATATAATACTAATAAATAAATAAAACTACACAATTATGTTCTTACTAAAACCTAATAATTTTGTTGCTTAAATTTTGACATTCTACCTATTTAGAGATAAACTTATTAATATTAAACACTTTTTTTTTGTTTCAAAACAATCCGAATGTAATTTTTCTTTAGTTTATTTATGAAATCACAAGTATATATGTTATTATACTTGAGTTCACTTTTTATTTTATGTATAAAACTTATATATGTGTATTTATATGAAATAGAGAAAAATGAAAATACAAATTATGTTTAAAATAAGGGTTTAATAGTCTATTATATAGGGGTATTAATAACCCTTGACTTAGGATTATAATAGTTTATTTATAAGGTTATATTAATGGTTTTATAATAGGTTTAATAAAATAATAAAATAACAGTTTTTTTTATAAGATAAAAACTTAAAAAAAAAGGAGATAAGAGAATCGGGGGAGGGGAGGGCCGCGTGTTTAAAATACCAGGGCGAACCTAGAGCCGTCCGATCGCACCCCTCCAATCGCGGTCGTCCGTTCATTTTATCACCGCGTCGTGTCTTAGCCGTCCGATCCGGCCGCATCTAATCCAGGCCGTTCATTTTTTTTCGCATCCCCCTCGCCTGCGGTTCTTCTTCTTCCTCGCCGCACCGCAGAACCAGTAGCGTAGGCCCTCGTTTTTCTCCGCCTAAACGGACAATGGACACCTCTTTCCACAAAGTCGGTGCCGCCTCTTAAATGCTCAGCCTCGGATACCCTCCTTGCTTGCACGCCTCTGTCTCCTTCTTCTTCTTTTTTTAACACTGTTGCACCGAAGCCGAAGGTTGCGCGCCCGAGCCCTCACAATCTCTCCAACCTCCGAGACCTCGTCGCCACCTCGTGCTCTCCTCCTCCTCATCGATCAAGTAAGGGTCGAAGTTTGTTTTAAAGCTTGTTTTAATCTTTTGTTTTCATGCGTATAAAACATATATGGGTTATATATATATACTGTGTAAACACCCTCGTTTTCCCCTCATCTCGTTGCTACATCTCTCCCTCTCCTCCCCTCTGTTTAGGCAAGGGTCGAAGACCGTTGTTTTTTTTTTAGGTTTCATTAAAAACTTCAGTTTGCAGGTATATAAACACATACGGGATATATATATATATATACTTATATAAATAAAATTATGCATGCGTATGGGGATTGCATACACCATGATCCATGTATTAGGCCTCTCTGTGTCTACTAACTTCTTTGGGAGGGAGAAAGATTTTTATCTCTTCACTTCGATGGTTATATGTACGTATATACGGTTTTTATACATATATATATATATATTATTTTCGATATGTATTTGTGTACATAAATAAATTCCTTTGAATGTATACATCCTTTTTCTTCAGAATATATGACGAATAAGTGTGATTATTATGTTTCAATACTTTTTGGTATAACATGTTGAGTTACTAATAATTTTATATACCCTCTAAATTTTATTACTCCAAAGAACGATACAAAGACTATTTATAAATATGGTTATATATATGATAAATATTAAGGATTGGTTTAGTGACAAAATAACTTCTCTATTTGAAAATATTCATTTATCAGCATTTTGTCAATTCGTGCACTTTTTGTAAAAATGTGTGGCATGAACCCCCCTTAAGAAATTATATGTCTCCAAGTGAATGTGATTTCAAAATTTCAGTTTCCAAAACTTTTTCTCTATTTAATTGTTATCAGGACTTGGTTATATATATATATAATTATAGACACATAAGTTTCTAATAATTTTAATTGATGCTAAGCCAACATGTGTATCGCACCAGTGGACCGGCTTAACCTGAAAATTTAAGTACCCTCAATGAAACTTATACTTATAAAGAATGTGTTTTGCATGTTTAAAGGTATGAACTATGAATTTATGTTTTTATTTAATGAATGTGATGAAATTTTACATGACCATCTGCTATGTTTAGTATTCCAGTTATTTCTGCATGTGCAATGTGTAAGTTGATTTAGTTTATTTACATCAATGTTTAAGCAAATGGCCTAGTTCTTTTTACATCTACGTTATGATCCCCTTCAAGTTATGATTATGTATGTAAAAAGGAGTTTCGATTATGAATGAATGGAACCCCATGAATGAATGACCATGTCAAGATATGTGAGGGATGTATAGGACTTAAATGTTTTTGGACGGGTGCGCCCAGAATTATACAGCGCTCCAATGCATTGGGTAAAGCAAGAGTCTCATGAGACGTCAAGTGCAACGGTCTTGGAGAATATCCTTGGCTCGTGCTATCATGTGCAACGGTCTTGGAGAATATCCTTGGCTCGTGCTATCAAGTGCAACGGTCTTGGCGAATAGCCTTGGCTCGTGCTATCATGTGCAACGGTCTTGGCAAATGGCCTTGGCTCGTGCTACCATGGGAAACGGGATTGGCATTTGGCCTTGACCCGTACCAAAATTATGGTCATGACATGAGGTCTTGACAAAGTCAGGTACTATGCATCCCCTCTGCATGTAATGATAAAGGTTAACCAGGGGTTAGTTCAACTAACAGGACAACCCCTAGTTGAAAGCTCCCAAGATCATGAAAATGTACTTTATGCAATAAGAACTGTTTTCATATGGTAAACTGTTAGATGATCTGCTTTTTACTGATGAATCATGATATGCATGTCTTCCCTGCTTAGTCATAAAATTCTTTTAGAAGTAAAGTAACCTTGTTTTTAGCATTATGCATTATTTATTCTTCTTATGTTGCGCACTCTGATCATGTTTATATTAAGCTCATTTCAAGTACGTGCTTCTTCGTGCAAGTGGTTTTTAAAAGAAAAAAATGGATCTCATGTTTTAAGAAAAGATAATGTCTTGGTTTTAGCAAAGTGTTTTATTTTTTTCAAAAAGGTCTTATCTGAGAAAGGATTTTCTTAAAATGTTTTTAAAACCCCTTACTGGGCATTTTGCTCACCCTACGTTTTGTTTAAAATTTTTCAGGCTTGGAATGTACTGATGAAGTTTATCAGAGCAGCTGGTTTCCCAGAATCCTGAGCCTCGCGATCTTCTGTAGTCATGGGACATGATATAATTTTTTTTGTAATGCTGTAATGAAATGTTAAGCATATCATGTCTCATGAGGCACCCTGGGTATTGGGGTTGCTACAGTTGGTATCAGAGGATAGGTTCAGGCAACTCTGGAAAACCAGGTGATATAGATATATTGCTAAGACTAACTAAGTAAGAATGTTATAACTTTCAGATGGCTGATGTACCTACCGACCTTTTGTCACTCCCCACTGAGGCTCTAGAGAACATTATATCTCTAGCTAGCGGTGAAAACTTCCTGAATTATGCCCAAATTCGCATGACGTGTAAGCACTTGTACGATGTGTCAAACTCATCTAGGGTGCTTAGTCTCCACCGGGGAATGGGGATGGATTATCTCCTAATGATGATGACCCAGTTTCCCTCGTACGCACGTCGGGGAAGGTATCACGAAGGACTCTTCCGAGTGTTCACAGCTGGAGAGGAATTTGGCACAATGCTAGATAACCCTTTTCAAGAAGCTGCTGCTGCTGGAGACCTCCGAGCGGCTTATCTGTGCCAAGTCCTGCACTACGGCTTCTGGGGCCAATTAATGGACTTTGGAGTGTTGGAAAATGAGTCCACCCGTGTGTCTCTTAGGCAAGAAGTGCACACCGATGTTTCCCAACTCCACACCCCTCACGCTAAACTCAGGAGGCGTTATAAATGTTCCCATGAGTTTAGTCCTGTATGTTCATCTTGTGTGTGGTTTGAAGAGTTAGGAAGTTTTGCCACTCTTTGTGGCGTACGTCTTGTGAACTCAGACTTTGCCGTGTAAACTCTTTCACAAATGGAAGTTTCTTGTTTCTTTTCATGTCTTCACCGTATCTATGTTGTTAAGAGTTTCCCCTCGATGTTTGTTTTTAGATGGCTGGACAAGCAAACTTCTCATCCTTACCCGATGAGCTAGTAGAAGTCATTTTGATCAAGGAATGCATGGTGGATTACCCATCATTCCTCCACCTACGAGGGTCCTGCCAGCGTTTGCTCAAATTAGCAAATGGTCCAGAGATTCTTCGGCTATGTCGAGAGAATAATCGCGTCTTTCAGCTCATCGCTGCTGCTCAACTCCCCTGCTATAGGCGAAGGGGAATGTACTTTGAGGGCCTGTTCCAATGTTTCACCCTGGCACAGAACTTTACTGCCAGAGCGTGCTTTCTCGTGGCCACCCAGGATGGCCATCTCAGTGCAGCTTATATGTTCCAAGTCTTGAACATCAGTCTCCTCGATCGCACCGTCCCTCTCGACTACCTCGAGCAGGATGTGGCCAGAAAGGTCGTCAAGGAGTTTATCTACTCGGACATATCTGAGCTTTGCATCGCACGAGCCTCCCTTTGGAAGCCCGTGTGTAGTACACACGACCTGGAGTTCAAGGAGCACTGTTCGAGGTGCATCTGGACTAGGGAAACCGAGGAGCTGTGTGCCAACTTTGGTGTCCTGTTAACCGAGCCAGACCCGCTGTTTCGGTAGAGTTTTACGTTTGGGGTTTCAGTTTCTTTTTTTGTTTTATGATAGAATTGCGGGGACGCAATTCTTTGAAGGGGGATATAATGTAACACCCCGAAGTTTTCAAACCTCTTGAATGAAAATTTGGGCTTTTTCTTTTCCTGCTTTTAAAGTTCTCTCTCTAAAACAATCAGAATGTAAAATATAAAAAAAAAAGAAACACGTAACTTTTATTTCATGAACTCAACACTGAAGGGTCTTACATTTTTCGGTTTACAAGGAAAACTCACTAACCATATATTCCAACCAAGAACCCGACTACAATAATGGGTAGACTGCTTAAAACTACTAAGAGCCCGAAAATGCGGTAAGGATTTCGAGCATCCATCATGAGAAACGTAAGGATTGCTGAAGCCACCGCGACCGTGCTCAACACCAAGGGGATCACACGAACCATCTTTGCTTGTCCTTCAGTCACTTGGGGTAAGGGACACCCGAGACAAACCTTTCTTTTTATAAGCACCCTAATATGGCCGTTGCACCCCAAACGGCTATATTTTTGACCGTTGGGTCTCCTTATCCTCTTTGTTGACCGTTGGACCTCAAACGGCTATTCTTTCGACCGTTGTTTGCCCAACGTACCCTATGTTTTGTTTTTAACCGTTACCCAAATAATGTTTAATTTCAGTTTTTGTCGACGTGTTAAAACTTATTAAGTATAGTTTTGAAATAATTGATAAGTGATATGTATTTTCTTTTATATATATAGTTGTATATATATATGGTTTTGGTTTTTTAGCCTAAAATTTGATTAAATTTAAATTATTATAAAATTATCAATAAAACTAATTTATTTTCATGAATTATATTTACGGTTAACTTCTCATAAAATTGTTAATGATGTATATTTACCCATTTACAAAATTAATTTATGAATTTCTTTATATAATAATAATAAATAAATAAAACTACACAATTATGTTCTTACTAAAACCTAATAATTTTGTTGCTTAAATTTTGACATTCTACCTATTTAGAGATAAACTTATTAATATTAAACACTTTCTTTTTGTTTCAAAACAATCCGAATGTAATTTTTCTTTAGTTTATTTATGAAATCACAAGTATATATGTTATTATACTTGAGTTCACTTTTTATTTTATGTATAAAACTTATATATGTGTATTTATATGAAATAGAGAAAAATGAAAATACAAATTATGTTTAAAATAAGGGTTTAATAGTCTATTATATAGGGGTATTAATAACCCTTGACTTAGGATTATAATAGTTTATTTATAAGGTTATATTAATGGTTTTATAATAGGTTTAATAAAATAATAAAATAACAGTTTTTTTTTATAAGATAAAAACTTAAAAAAAAAAGGTGATAAGAGAATCGGGGGAGGGGAGGGCCGCGTGTTTAAAATACCAGGGCGAACCTAGAGCCGTCCGATCGCACCCCTCCAATCGCGGTCGTCCGTTCATTTTATCACCGCGTCGTGTCTTAGCCGTCCGATCCGGCCGCATCTAATCCAGGCCGTTCATTTTTTTTTCGCATCCCCCTCGCCTGCGGTTCTTCTTCTTCCTCGCCGCACCGCAGAACCAGTAGCGTAGGCCCTCGTTTTTCTCCGCCTAAACGGACAATGGACACCTCTTTCCACAAAGTCGGTGCCGCCTCTTAAATGCTCAACCTCGGATACCCTCCTTGCTTGCACGCCTCTGTCTCCTTCTTCTTCTTTTTTTAACACTGTTGCACCGAAGCCGAAGGTTGCGCGCCCGAGCCCTCACAATCTCTCCAACCTCCGAGACCTCGTCGCCACCTCGTGCTCTCCTCCTCCTCATCGATCAAGTAAGGGTCGAAGTTTGTTTTAAAGCTTGTTTTAATCTTCTGTTTTCATGCGTATAAAACATATATGGGTTATATATATATACTGTGTAAACACCCTCGTTTTCCCCTCATCTCGTTGCTACATCTCTCCCTCTCCTCCCCTCTGTTTAGGCAAGGGTCGAAGACCGTTGTTTTTTTTTTTTAGGTTTCATTAAAAACTTCAGTTTGCAGGTATATAAACACATACGGGATATATATATATATATACTTATATAAATAAAATTATGCATGCGTATGGGGATTGCATACACCATGATCCATGTATTAGGCCTCTCTGTGTCTACTAACTTCTTTGGGAGGGAGAAAGATTTTTATCTCTTCACTTCGATGGTTATATGTACGTATATACGGTTTTTATACATATATATATATATATTATTTTCGATATGTATTTGTGTACATAAATAAATACCTTTGAATGTATACATCCTTTTTCTTCAGAATATATGACGAATAAGTGTGATTATTATGTTTCAATACTTTTTGGTATAACATGTTGAGTTACTAATAATTTTATATACCCTCTAAATTTTATTACTCCAAAGAACGATACAAAGACTATTTATAAATATGGTTATATATATGATAAAGATTAAGGATTGGTTTAGTGACAAAATAACTTCTCTATTTGAAAATATTCATTTATCAGCGTTTTGTCAATTCGTGCACTTTTTGTAAAAATGTGTGGCATGAACCCCCCTTAAGAAATTATATGTCTCCAAGTGAATGTGATTTCAAAATTTCAGTTTCCAAAACTTTTTCTCTATTTAATTGTTATCAGGACTTGGTTATATATATATATAATTATAGACACATAAGTTTCTAATAATTTTAATTGATGCTAAGCCAACATGTGTATCGCACCAGTGGACCGGCTTAACCTGAAAATTTAAGTACCCTCAATGAAACTTATACTTATAAAGAATGTGTTTTGCATGTTTAAAGGTATGAACTATGAATTTATGTTTTTATTTAATGAATGTGATGAAATTTTACATGACCATCTGCTATGTTTAGTATTCCAGTTATTTCTGCATGTGCAATGTGTAAGTTGATTTAGTTTATTTACATCAATGTTTAAGCAAATGGCCTAGTTCTTTTTACATCTACGTTATGATCCCCTTCAAGTTATGATTATGTATGTAAAAAGGAGTTTCGATTATGAATGAATGGAACCCCATGAATGAATGACCATGTCAAGATATGTGAGGGATGTATAGGACTTAAATGTTTTTGGACGGGTGCGCCCGGAATTATACAGCGCTCCAATGCATTGGGTAAAGCAAAAGTCTCATGAGACGTCAAGTGCAACGGTCTTGGAGAATATCCTTGGCTCGTGCTATCATGTGCAACGGTCTTGGAGAATATCCTTGGCTCGTGCTATCAAGTGCAACGGTCTTGGCGAATAGCCTTGGCTCGTGCTATCATGTGCAACGGTCTTGGCAAATGGCCTTGGCTCGTGCTACCATGGGAAACGGGATTGGCATTTGGCCTTGACCCGTACCAAAATTATGGTCATGACATGAGGTCTTGACAAAGTCTGGTACTATGCATCCCCTCTGCATGTAATGATAAAGGTTAACCAGGGGTTAGTTCAACTAACAGGACAACCCCTAGTTGAAAGCTCCCAAGATCATGAAAATGTACTTTATGCAATAAGAACTGTTTTCATATGGTAAACTGTTAGATGATCTGCTTTTTACTGATGAATCATGATATGCATGTCTTCCCTGCTTAGTCATAAAATTCTTTTAGAAGTAAATTAACCTTGTTTTTAGCATTATGCATTATTTATTCTTCTTATGTTGCGCACTCTGATCATGTTTATATTAAGCTCATTTCAAGTACGTGCTTCTTCGTGCAAGTGGTTTTTAAAAGAAAAAAATGGATCTCATGTTTTAAGAAAAGATAATGTCTTGGTTTTAGCAAAGTGTTTTATTTTTTTCAAAAAGGTCTTATCTGAGAAAGGATTTTCTTAAAATGTTTTTAAAACCCCTTACTGGGCATTTTGCTCACCCTACGTTTTGTTTAAAATTTTTCAGGCTTGGAATGTACTAATGAAGTTTATCAGAGCAGCTGGTTTCCCAGAATCCTGAGCCTCGCGATCTTCTGTAGTCATGGGACATGATATAATTTTTTTTGTAATGTTGTAATGAAATGTTAAGCATATCATGTCTCATGAGGCACCCTGGGTATTGGGGTTGCTACAGAGATTGTTTATGATTAAGTTTACAATAATGAAATATTATGATATACCACAAAATAAATATATTAATTTTCTTTTTGTATGGTTATTTATTGAGAATACATGTTTTATTTTCATTTTCCTCTCTTTAATAACTCAAGAGACCAAAAGAACAATTTTAAGGAAAACTAACTTTATTTTTCACTTTAGTAAAAAACAGTTTTCTTCCATATCCATGTTTTCTAAAAATGTTTTCAAGAATGTTTTGAATATAATACTATGATTTTTTTAATCCATTTTAGAACATGATTTAATTTTTATAAAAAAATTTAAAATTAATATTCTTTTCATTTTATTAATGAGGTACTTTTTTACTTTTTTTACAAAAGTAAGAGAGGATTGTATTATTAAGTACACAGAATGAACAGAATTTCTAATCATCAAGACTGCTAAATTCTTGGAAGATTTATTTAAAATTTTACAAGTTTCTTTTCAAAGAATTTTTTTAATATTTCGAAAATTATTATATTTAAAAGAATTAATTTCAAAGTAAAAAGATTATTTTCCTCAGGAAATATTCCAAGTGAACTTTTAAAGGCATTTTCATTTATGATAACATCCTTTGATGTTTCTTATGCTCTACTGGGGATATAATCCAAGGTTACCATCCTTATTATTTATATAGATTTTTTATGATTATGATGACAATATTTTTATGAAACCTATTTCTTTTCTAGGGGTTATTCTTTGATAAATTGATGAAAATTTTATGAAACCTGTTTCTTTCCTATGGGTTATACTATGATGAAATATTTATTATACCCATTTATTTTTTGTATTTTATCATATAATGAATATTTTATGATATTTTAGAACAAATATGTATGATTTTCATTATTTAATAAGTGGGACTAGAATTATATAGCTCTCTAATGCATTGTGTAAAGATAGATATCTCATAAGATAAATAGGATTGGAATAGTGAGGAAACCTAGTTCCGTAAGAGACTTTGTCCACTGTGATAGTCATAGGAGTGAACCTTGACTATTATGATGGTTTAGGGAGTAAACCCAATCCACTATGATATTCTTGGTAGTGATACTTGACTACAAAGTAAATTATTTTATATGGTTATATATATGACATAATTCCATGTCTTATGCCAATGATATGCTCTCATGGTTCATGTTCTCTAATTTTTTTATAATTCATCTCTTATGAACTGTTAAGAATTATGTCATTACTCAATATTATGATCTATGATTTGCAAGGTATGGTTTTTAAATTCTAAGATCATGTAATCATACCCTTATTCTCATGTTATACTTATGATGTCTCCCTTGTTTACCAATACTAATAATCTGAACTCGCCATTTCTTATATTTCCTTTACCTAGGTTATAAAGAAATATTTTAAGTATGATATGTATAATAAGGGTGATAGTTATGAATAAACTAATTTTAGACTCTTATGAATAATTTATTTATGGGTCTAAGTTTCCAAAGATACTAAACCTATGAAATTATGTCATGGATAGTAATGTTATGGAGTAAATATTCATCTAATAAGGTGTAATATCTGTGTATGAAAATTATGGGTCACTATAAGTGAATAATTGGTCACTAAAAGAATATATATTTTTGTAGTTTATATTTCTTGATAAATAGATGGGGCCTCAACAATCCCCTATATTCCAGTTTAGAGTTTATTGATAGGTTCACACCATGTGTTTTTTATTTTCCCTATAGGAGATACGATTTAATTGTGCATGTTTGAGAATATTTCTCTATATTGTTGGAGAACCAAATCCTAAATTATTAAAGATGGAAATATATTTACAAGTTTAAGTTGAATGTGATTATATTAATTATGATAATTGATGAAAAATTTGTGTTCTTGAGGCCTGATAATGAGTACAGCCAGAGGATATGAAAGGGTCATCCCAAGGAGGGGGCCAACGTATGGGTAATTTTGGGAATTCAATTTCAAATACAGGATCCCTAAATATATCAATTGAAATTTATATTAAGTGGAAATTATATTCAAGCTCCTTTAATCCATGGGAATGTGCTTAAAGGTTTTATAGGTTTCTAGAAAGGATATGGAAATTTTACTAAGCTAGGGATTATCCATGTTGATCACATAGAGATTAAGATAATGAAATGATTTATAAGCTATGAATATTAGTTGGAATATTGGTTTTGGGACACAAATTATTATTATTCAGAGAACTTGGGAATCAAAGGAAGAGGTAAAAATGGAATCATATAATCATATAATATTGATTGTTGAGAGGTGTGTTGTGGGTCCCTTAGTAAACAATATTTTGATCCTAAATTAAATGCAGTGGTAGTGGACTTGGGTTGTCTCCAGAGAGGAAATTATTTTGGATGTGTTCTTCTCTTGTTCAATGGGTATGATTTGTGAAATCAATGGTTGAATTGGATTGGATTTAAATTTATTTTTTAAATAAATTTAATTAACGTTAGATATTCCCTCTCCTATTTTTAAATCATTATTTTATTCGTTTACTCTCTTGATCTCTCTCTAGGAAAGTGAAACCTTACTTGATTATCCTCACCTGGAAATTTTAGCTTAATTAGAGGATTGAAATAATCACTAAAACCTCTATCCACACATAGACTAATGATCAAATATCTCAAATCACCCTTAGATTATACCACTAATCATGATATCAAGTAATGAAAAGAACTAGAGTGACCTATGTGTGAATTCTAGTGAAAAGGGGAAGATGAATTCAAAATTCATAGAATTAAGGAAATCACTTAATCATCTAAACAATTAAAATAAATACAGAGGGATAATCATAAGTGATATTCAATTAAATTACATAATTAATTAAAAAGGGGTAATTTGAGTATCCTTGGCTCATACACTACTATATTAGTGTTCCATCATCAAAGAATTATAAAAAAATATTTAAATGAAAATTATAAATGGTAGTATCTTAGTTTTCAATCGAGTAATTGTAGAAATATCCTCCTATTCAGAGAATATTTGAGATATAAATAGAGATTCTTGTGGAATTACTTAAAAAATCTCTACACCCCACATTCACAACATAGGTTCTTATTTATTCTCTAAGAAATTTAGTTCCTTCAAGAATATTTCTCAATTTAAGCACTGAACTCCCTTTTCTTTGATTATTCCATGTGTGAAGCTTAAGGGTGTGGATTAATTTAGTTTTGAATCTTACCAATTATTTTTTGTTGAAACATTACCTTACCATGATTGAATTTATTATGATTTTTATAATAATATTGGGTGAAATACTCTAATGATTCGTGGCTCTGGTGGAAATTAGTTCTTCTTGAGGGTTTTTATGGGGTTGAGTAGGTATTCGGGTTGGGATGGTCTTGGAAGTGTGCATCCAAATTTTTTGTCTAGTATTAACTACACTGTATTTATAACAGAAGATTCTTGTTCTTTTGGATCTTAAAATGAATATATGGGTATAAAGTTTCATCTAGATCATTAAAGTGTTATCCTTACAAGTGTCATTAATCTGCACGTGATTTTTTATTCTTGAAAAATCTACAGCATCTTTTTTAAAGTTATTGATAAAAATATAATATGTATTTTAAATCCATGTGGAAGAATTTGAATATTTATATGAGTGTTGACATGGTTTCCTAAGGCTTGGATTGAATTCTCAGGTGAACTCACTTAAGCCAGCCTTTGATCTTCTAAAATTTTATTTTCTTAAAAAAAACATGAATCCTTATGATGAAGAAAAGCTTTATGATTGGGTTCAAAGTATTATGATCAACCCATAGAATCCTTACAATGGAAATATCCTCAAGAAATATAAAAATTATAAAGTCTTATGATGTTGTTCAAAGCCTTATGATCAGTTGTATGTATAATGCTTAGCTCCGTAAATACTTACGCTCATTATCCAATCCGTTCAATACTCTTCATATCAAAGACTTATACTCGATTTTGAAGCCTTACAATCACAACCAAAGGTTTATTATGGGAAAGGGAAAAGTCTTATGATGCTTACTTTGCCATTTTTTCTAAAAAACATGAAAATGAAATCTCTCAATGTGTGATTTATCAGATTAGTTATAAAACGAATTCAAAATCAAATTCTTTAAAACAATATTATTCCAAATATAAATTTGTGGATTTCAATTAATTCTACATAAATAAAATAATTAAAAAATCGGTTTTGAGCCATTTAAAAATTTAGTTCATGATTCTAAAAAAGAATCAAATATGATTATATTTCCTAGGTTTTAAATTAATTATGGGATTAATTTATATAAAAATAATACAAAAATTTTAGAATATTTGGATCACATCACTCCCCCGCACTTATTTTATTAAAATACTTGAAATATAGAGAATTATATTTCTTAAAATAGATAGTATTTTATATACTTAATTACACAATACATAGAAGAAGAAAATATCAAATTCATCCATCATTTGAATTATATTTCCTTATTTATGAATTTAATTCACTTTATCACTTTAATTTAATAAAAAGTTATAGTTCTCAAATTTAAATGGATATATTTAAGTGGAATTATAATTTTAACAAGTGGAACTTCCATTTATCACTTTCTCCAAAGTTCCTTAAACCAGAGTCCCAATTTCCACTTCATTGATACAACTCAAATGAAATTTCTATTTTCCTCCATGTTCATCTAGGTTTAATATTCTCCTTAACTAAATGGATTAATTTTTTAAAATTAGGCACTTATTAAATTTTTCTTAGAAATATATATGTAAATTACTATGAAAATATATTTTTTAATATAAACAAATGGAAGTTACTCACACACCCAATGACTAATGTCTGATAGTGTCATTATGGGATCAAAATTTCTCATTTTAATCTAGTTTAAAAGGAATTATATCAATTTATTTTTATTTGGTTCCCTAAAGTGTTATTTTTTATAAAGGACAAGTTAACTTGAATTAAGTTCAAAATTCTAGTGACCACATGTTATAATCTCAATTTCAAAAAAAATCACACACACTCCTATTCTTAGTTCTAAAACCAAATTTACATGAACATAGTAACCAAATTCACTCATCAATAATTTAATACTCACAATTTCAGAAACAATGAACTCCTTTCATTTTCGCATGGTATTTTTCCTAGGTAGGATAGCATTCTACTCAAGTTTTTCTATCAAGTGAAACTACAAAATTCTTCAAACAAAAACTTTCAAAAAATATGTACGAATACCTAAAAGAGATTGGTAATCCTTTTGATTTATTTTATTTCAATTCAATGACACCTATAAAAAACCAAGGGAAAGTAAAAAAAATTATTTACATCTTAAGTTACTTGTCCCTCTCCCCCAAACTTAGTTTTAGACATAGTTTTAATAAATCCCAGCATGCATTAGCAAGAAAAAAAATTGATTTAAAATAAAAAGCATCTAGACTAGTGTGAAAGAGAGATACAACCTAGTGGTAATTTATTAAATGAATGTAGGGAGGAGTTTGGACTACTCCATTGTCTCTTTCAAAAATCTTTTATAGTAATTATTCACTTGTTGTCTATTAAAATTGAAGAGATTCTTCTAATCTTCTATTTTGATTTCAACTAAACCAAATGGAAAAGTATTAGTTATTACATAAGGTTCAGTCCACATAGAACGATGTGTACCATGCATGACCTTCATTCTTGAGGAGAATAGTAACACTTTGTCTTTAAATTCAAGGATTATTTTCTAGATGATCTTTTCATGGATATATTTATACTTCTACATTTATTGTATTGAATTGTCATAAGATCAAATTCTCAGTTCCTCTAGCTCCATCATCTGTATCTTCCTCTATTCTCCAACTTTTCTACATTATAGGTTTACCTTATTAAAAAACTAATAGGATTTATGATTCAATTAAACAATAAAGTGATAATTATTTCCATAATTAATTTTATATGGTTACATACCTAAGGGGGTTTTACAAGTAGTTATGTATGACCATGGTGCATCCTCCAACTTTTTACTCTATTCATTTCTAGTGGGTTGTAATCTCTTATCCAGAATCCTCTTTATGGGTGTTATGCATTTAAAGTCTTTTGATTCACTCCATATTTATTTATCAGGGCTTCCATATCCTTATTTCAAAAGTGTGTTCCTTTATCATTGATTATTTCTTAGGGTACTCTAAATCTATAAAAAATGTTTGTTCTAATAAATTCAATGAAGATATTAGAATCACTAGTTATGGTTTCTTTTTCTTAAATCTTCTTAATTATACAATACACTATTAATATAATTTAGGAAAAAAATGATATATGAAATGGACCAATAAAATATAATCCTCGTAGATCAAATACTTCATAAACAACTAAGGGTTGTTGAGGAATCTCATTCCTCTAGGAAACTCCACTAGTCAATTGACAATTTGGGTATGATTTACAAAATTTATTTGAGTATTTAGAAATTGAGGGATAAAATAATCTATTTTATAACACATTTCTAATAGTTCTATAAGGTCCAAAATGGCCTCCAAAATAAAGGGTATGAAAAAATGTAAGCACTAATTTAATCTCTTCCTCAAATATGAATCTTCTTATTACCTAGTCATTATAAATTATCCATAATTAAGGATCCTCTCGAACATAAAATTTTTACTTTTATTTCAATTTATAAGTTTTATGATCAGTAAAGAATGGGGTACCTTTGATATGACTATAAAATTTATCAAACCATCATACTAGGTCACCTAGGTGACTTTGTATTGTTTCTCACTAGGGAAGGAATCATCCACGTTAGTCTTGGTGGGTGGATCTACCTCAACAGTGTGAGGAAATATACTCATATGGTCTACAACCATATTTTCACTTCCCTTATTATCCTTGAACTGGAATTTTAATTCTTATAAAAGAAACATTCATCTCACTAGCTTTGGCTTTGTATCATTCTTCATGACCAGATACTTAAGTGCCACATGATCAGAATAGACTATTACATTACTTCCTAATAGGTAATACCTAAGTTTTTATAAAACAACAAAATTTGACAAAAAACTCTATTTTTTTATAATTTATAATTGTAGGCTATCACTTGTGGGTTCCTATTAACTTTCTAGGATATCAAAACTCCTATACATTTGTTTAAAGCATTACATAATACCTCAAAGGGTATATTCTAGTTTTGTGGGAATATTATGGGGGTTGTGGTTAGGCTCTATTTTATTTTATAAAATGTTATCCTACATGAATCATAAAATATAATTTAATCTCCTTTTTTAGAAAATTATTTAAATGAAAGAAAATTTTATTAAAGTCCTTAATAAACCTTCTGTAAAATCCATCATGGCCTAAAAATGATCGGAAATGTCTAATAATAATGGGGTAAGTCAAGATAGATATCACATCAATTTTATCGTCGTATACTTAAATACCATACTTATAAATTATTTTTCCTAAAACAATCCCTTTTTAAACTATAAAATTTAATTTATTAAAGTTAAAAACTATATTTTTATCAATTCATTTTCTAAACACCTTTTCCATACTCTCAATAAAACTTTGAAAAAAGTTTCCATAAATAGTTGAATCATCAAGAAATACCTATAAGAATATCTCAATCAAGTTTGAAAATATAATTACCATGCAACGTTAAAATGTACTTGGGGCATTTCAAAGACTGAAGGGTATCCTTTGGTAAGAAAACTTACTGAAGGGACATGTGAATGTGGTTTTGTTTTGGTTTTTTTGTGCTATTATAACCTAAAAATACCCAAAAAACTATTAATGAAATAATAATGACCCTACCAAGATAGCCTCTATAAAATATGGTCTACAAAGGGAATGAGGAAGTGGTATTTCTTGGTTTCATGGTTCAATTTTTGGTAGTCAATGAAAACACTCTAGTTATTCTAAATTCTTATGGTAACTAAATCATTATTCTCATTTTGTACAATTTTGTACCCAATTTTCATTGGGAAAAATTTAATGGAAGTCGGCCATTGGGATTCTAAAAATTTTGTATATGATTTCATCTCTTAAAATTCTTTCTACATACTTCTCTATAACTTACAAGAGTTTCTTATTAAGCCTCCTTTAGGGTTTGTATCACTAGTTTAGATTCACTTTCTGGTGAAATACTATTAATACAGGTGATCTGATTAATCCATGGGTTGTCTCCTAGTGTCCAACCTATTTCCCAAATATTTTTTTCAATATTTCCATAAGTTGGTGTTCCTAATTGGGTTTTAAATTATTTGAAATTAAAACTAGAAGTTTCTCATTTTACTTTAAATAGGAATATTTGAAGTTAGATATAAGAAGATTCAATTCCTATTCAAGGTTTCTTCTAAAAATATTTTCCACCCAATGTTATCCATAATTATAACCTTCACATGTAAAGTACAAGTGTAAGTGAAAATTTTGAAAAAATCATCAAAATAATATTCATCAACTTCTTCAAATTGTTCAGCACATAAAATAGATTCCCGATTAAATTCATTTTCAAAACAATCATCAGATAAATCAAGTGTTTCTAGAACTTATCCTAATCAAATTATTTCATAAAAAATTTAAATTTCTTCTTTCAAATAGCAAGGAAATTAAAAATGGTTCAATGTAAAAATAGATTGCTCCTTATGGGGGTATTTCATTGAATCGAGGATATTATAGTTCACTGCTAATCCTCTAAAAGTCATTAAAAGTGTCCCTTAATTAAAATTTATTATTGTTTTAATAGTATTAAGAAATATAAAACCTAATATTATAGGGGGGTGAACTTTGAATCTCTATTCCTCATTGTTTATAATATAGAAGTCAGTAGGGAATAAAAATCCATTTACACTTACTAGAACATCTTCTTAAACTTCAATTGGATAGGTAGTGGTTTGGTTAAAAATTTGTATAACCACTCAAAGGGGTTTTATATCACATGTCTATAGGGAAGAATAAAATGAATAAGTCATTAAATTAATTGAATAACTTGAATAACAGAGAGAATTTGAAAAAAATTGATTTCTCCTATGGTGAAAGGGATAGTGAATATACCTAGATATTAGAATGTTATCAGTATTTTTGGGGTAACAAGGGTAGATACATTTCTACATAAATTTACCTCTTCATCTCCATGAAATTTCCTCTTATTGGTGAATTTATTTGATAAATTTTTCATGCCTTGGGATTTTTCAAAAGGATTCCATCAAGGGGATGTTGATTTCTACTTATTTGAATATCTCTATAATCTCTTATTACAATGAATCTTCACTGGTTTTCTTGGGTGGTTTTATCTTTTAGGAAATGTAATTCAGGGATGATGTAGGTATTTTATCTTATCTTTTCCCTTATCCTTCTTCACTAGGGTTGTCTCAACTGATACTTCTTCTTAAAGCACTTTTTTAGGGATATATTATTTAGGTTTAGTGGGTTTTCCACTACCAAACTCAACTTGAAATGGAACTTCTTAACTTTTCCCCAACTCCTTTCCACTTCTTAATATATTAAAACAAACATTCCCCTTAGGGTTATGAATATATTGAGTGGTAAGTTTACCTAAACCTTGATTTCTCAATTCATTGATGGCAGTCATGATCATATTGTCCTTGTAGGTCCTTAAAAGGTGATCTATGAGCGTTAAGTGTAGTTTTATAAGTGTTATGGGACTCCCAAAGTTATTTAAGAAAGACCTTCTTGGAAGTTTCTTTAGATTTTACTTTTTGGTAGCTTATAATGGTTGTGAACTATTAATTTTGAACAACATTGGCTAGAAAGATGGTTGGAAACCTTGATAAAATTATGGTATTTTTTTATTGGTTCTCAAATCTAAATTGAATGTTGGAATATTCTCTGAATCTTATATTTCTTGTTTCTTTCTCTTGGTATTTCTTTGGAACATGGCATCTCATCTCTCTTTCGCTTTTGGGCATCCATCGGTGTAGTTATCCAAGGAGCGATAGAGTTAGAAGACCCAAGTAGGTGTACTAAGAGTTGTTTACTATACCTTTTTTCATAGCTAACTATCTCAAAAGAGAGGTTAGTTATTATATTTTATTTTCAGGTAAAGGAAATTTGAAACTTTTTACCTCATTCACTTCTCTTGTGGTAGTTCACGTACCGAATTGTTGAGAATTTTTGGAGACCCTCTCAATCAGTTCTATGACATCAACAGGAGAATTTTCTATCATTTATCCTCTATATGAATCATAAATAGGTTATAATTATTTTCCATTAACCCTTGGTATAATAATGGCATGAAATTATGATCTTCTAAAGGGTGATGTGAGTATATGGTTATAATTTATCTCTCTGAGAACTCATAAAGTGTTTCTCCACTAGATTTCTTAATTCTATAAATCTCTTTCTTAAGTTGGGAACTCCTTGTGGAAGGGAAATATTTCTTGAGTAATTCATTTCATAGATCATCTCATTTCATGACTTTTTAAATCTTGAGGTTTTAGAAACACTCTTTGGTCGATCCTTCAAGAGATAAAAGGAAGTCCTATCAGTTAATTTGAGCCTTAGTGACTCCTCTAATTATGAATATATTATAGAATTATCCAAATCCTATCATAAGTTTAGGTAGTAAACTAATCATTTTGGTTTTAACCTTATAATATTTTTTATTATTTAGTTTTTTAATCTAGTTATCATTTTTGAAATTGGGTGTGTGAATTTCTCTCAAGGTTCTATTTAATTTTTCTGGATTTTATTCCATAATTTCACTACCTAAAGTGACTCTAGAGGAAGAAGAAGTTAGGGAGGAAGATTTTGTAATTATAATTGTGACAAAATCTCTCTTAACTTCTTTAGTGATTCTAAAATTTATAATTATTTTTGTAATAGTTAATTCAACCCCTAGATCAAAACTAACAAGCTGAGATGAACTAGATCTAGTCATTTGTTAAATTCATTTGAAAAAGTTAAAACTAAAAACTATCCTCCTCATAAATAGTGTCATGTTGATGAGAGGCATGCTATAGGGCCCTCAACAAACATTAATTTAAACCGGAGTTTAATGTAGTATTATGGGACTCAGGTTGTCTTCAAAGAGGAAAGTGTTTTAGATGTGTTCTTATCATGCTTAAAGGATTCCGTTTGTGAAATAAATGGTTGAATTTTATTGGATTTAAATTCACTTTTTAAATAAAGTGGAATGAACTTCGATATCCCCCGAACACCTATTAAATCGTGATTTTATTCTTTTATTATCTTATTATTTATCAAACCAAGTGAAACCTTATTTGATTACCCTTGCATGGAAATTCCAATTTAATCAGAGGAATGAAATAATCACTGCAATATCTGACCTTAGATATCTTAGTGGTTGAAGATCTATTATAACCATTATATTATTCCATTAATCACGATCTCAAGAAGTGGAGAGAACCTAAGTGGCTTATGTGTGCAGTCTAATGAAAGAGGGAAGATGAATTCAAAATGCATAGAATTAAGGAAATCTCCTAATCGTCTAAACAATTTGAATAAATCTAGATATATTAAAAAGTGATATTAAATTAAAATATATAATTAATTAAAATAGGGTAATTGGAATCTCCTAATCTTTGACACTATTTTATAAGTGTTCCATCATTAGATAATTACAACAAGAAATTTAAAGGAAAATAGTAAAAGATAGTAGCTCAGCTCTCGATTGAGTAATCATGGAAGCAGCCTCTTCTTCAAGGAAGAATTTTTCTTTAAATAGAGATTCTTGTATCCTTGTTTTTAGTAGATCTACACCCCACATACACATAATGGGTTTATTATTTATTATCTAATAGTTTCAATTCCTTCAATAATATTCCTTAATTTCAGTGTTGAGATTCCTTTTCTTTGACTCTACTATAAGTGAAGCTCGAGGGTGTGGATTCTTCCAGCAAGGAATATTCCTGATTATTCTTATTGAATAATTCAATTACCATGATCTAATTTTAAGTAATTTCCAAAATAATAAATAGTTAAATGATTTTATGCTTCACGGATCCAGTGGGAATTAGTTATTCTTGAGGGTTTGTATAGGTGTGAGTAAGGACCTGACTTGAGCTAGTATTGGAAGTGGGATTCAAAATGATGGGTCTAGTTTTTACTAAACTTGGACTCCAAAAGAAGATTTCTAGTATAGTGGTTATTCATTTGAATACCTAGGAAGAAATGGTAATCTAGATCATCAAGGTGTTTTCCTAGTAAGTAGATTTGATTTATAAATGATTCTTTTTTCCTGAAAAAATCATTGCTTGTTTTTTAAATCTCTTGATAAAAATATAATACATGGTTTAAATCTAAGTGGAATCCTTTGAATGGTTATATGAGTTATAAATTGATGTCCTAAGTCTTAGCATGAAGTCCTGAGTGAATTCCTTGAAGCATTCCTTCAATCTTCCAAAAGTTGATTTTTTTACAAAGGAATGAAGGCTTACTTTGTAGTAAATCTTTAAAATTGGGTGCAAAGTATTACGATCATCCTAAAAAAGACTTACATTGGGTAAATCCTCCAGAAATGGATAATACCTAAAGTCTTATGATGTTGGAAAAATATTTAAGACCATATTCAAGTCTTACACTCAGCCCGAAAAAGCCTTACGTTCACTATACAGGCCTTATAATTATCCTATTGTTAATAACTTATGCTCAAGGTTTAAGCCTTATGGTCATGGAAAAGGTTTATGATGGGTAGGTAAAAAGTATTATGATGTTCTCTTCATCCTTTTTTCCTGAAAACTATGAAAATATAATCTCTCAATATTGGTTTTATCAGATTAATTATATATTAAATTAAAAATCCAATGTCTTAAAACAATATTATTCCAAATATCAATTTATGCATTTCAATTAATTCAACATGAATAAAATAATTAAAAATTGATTTTTGATCCATTTACCAATTTAGTTCCATATTCTCAAAAACTATCAAATGTGATTAAATTACATGTGTTTTAAATTAATTACAGGATTAATTTCTATGAAAAGTAAATAGATTTTTTGGAATATTTGGCTCACATCAAGGATCATTATAACTGATATTTTAGGAATGTACTGGAAGGTTCTAGTGTTTTATGGAAAGTATTTGGAAATTATACTACATTGGGGATCCTCTGTGATAATCACATGGGGATAAAGAAAGATGTTCATAGGAGGAGATAATTTGGTTAGTGGGTATTTTCTTGTATCACCCTTTAGGGATAAAGAGAAGTCAAGGCGCACCACATAGAGTCTAGAGAGATAATTCATGATCTATGATTGTGAGATAAAGGCTAGTTTTTTTCATGTGTATTGTTATTAATTAGAGAACCTATTCATAAATGGATGGGGGCTTGAGAGGTAATTATATTATCATAGAATAAGTATCATCACCATTGATATTAGAGGACTGCAATCCACTAGAATTAGAAAGAGAGAAGTTACACTAGATGGAGAGAAGGCCTCTATCTCTCTCCCTATTTCTTTAATTTTCTTGATTGTTTGTAATGAATATATTCTTGAATATTGATTTTATTAATATTATTATAGGATAATACTCAATTGGGGAATGATATTGGGTTGGTAATTTTTACTACTTCATTCATGAATTTTATTTTTGGATTCTACTCATGAAATTTAATTTATTTAGTTTAGTTTTAAAATAAAAACAGAGAGTTTTAGTGATTATTGATCTTTATCAAATCCATTTAAAATATTTAATATTATGATAATATTATTACAAGATATCAGATCAAGAGAGTAAAATACCATGATCAAATGACAATTTTATTCTAGTGACAACTAAATCATCATTTTGTGAATGAATGGAAACTAATGTTGATAAAATTAAAGGAATTGATCACTCACAGGTCGATCAATCAACATATTTTTTTCCCTATTTTATTAAATTTTAGTTATTTTTGTGCATGGATGAAGGAAAATATTTATGAAAACAAGTATTAGAATTCCCCTAACTCATATATTGATTTATCCATGCTTACTCATAGGTCTTAACCCTCCCATGTTTTCACCTGTTTTCACACGGTTTCATTTACTTCACATGCTTCATGTTTTTGTGGTTTTTCTTTTATCGAGTTTTGTCTCTTTTTCCTTCTCCTCAAAAACTTTCAACGCCTTTCTTAGGTATATTATTCCCTCCTCACTAACTATACAAGTTTAAGTAAGAAATAGTTGATTAATTTTACAATATTCAGTAATATATGGTTCAAATTTAGGTGTCATTTCCAAGTAAGGAATGTGTGATCAAGCATGATAAATAATAATTTATCAAGAAAAATTTCAAAAAAAACTCATCAAATATATTTTTTTAAAAATAAAAAAACAAAAAAATATAAAAAAAAATCTATTGAATCTGTCTATGTATTTAAAATAGTTATTAAAATCAGAAATTAGAACCTATTAATCCAAAAATTGAAATACATTTAATTTCTATAAAATATAAAAATAAGAAAACCAAAATGGAAGGAAATAAGATTTATGAGAATTAGAATAATTAGTAATCTGAAAATATTAACCCTCCTCAACCTAAAAATGATCTAATAAAGAGATTTGGGCATTGGGAGTTCTAAGTTCCTATGGTTTCTAATAACCCATCATGTATTAGGCAAACCCCTAGATCTCACAACTATAAAATCAAATAATCACATTTTTTCATGATACCATCATATAATGGGTTACCTAGTAAATACTCACTTTTCTTCATTAGGTAATTTTATTATGTGTTAAAGTAGCTTCCACTTAGGGGTTTGAGTGAAGAAGAGAAAAAATTAAGATTATTACATTTTTGTTATAAGGTAAATATTAAAACCCGGTTTTAATAGATGGATAAAAAAATATTTAATACATGAGGAAAATTTTATGATGATTTTTTCAGGATGTTTTTCCCACTTTAATGGCCACTAAAATAAGACAAAAAATAAATGGTTTCATTCAAAATGAGGGTTCTATATTCCTTGAATATTCGGAATGATTCAATGGATCACTTAGATGATTTTTGAATCACCAATGAACTATATAATTTCTTATAAAAACATTCTCTAAAACTATCACACCATATTATCAAAAAATTATAGATCAATTATGTAGAGAATATTTTAATGTTGGAAATGTTAAGGAATTGAAACATGTTTTTAAAAAACCTTTTCAAAATTCATAGCATAAATGTTCAAGAAGAAAAACCATTATTATGAAATAAATCAATTGTGTTTAATAATATAAAGTATAATCTTCTAGATTATACAATGAAATTTATCAAACACACTTAGGGTGAAATTCCACCACTATGGTTTGTTTGGACACTCGCAATCATGTTTCCTAATCTTTGATATTCCTACTCAATCACAATAAAGTACCAATTTTTTCTATATATAGAACTAGGATATAGAATAGGGATGATATATTCTCTAATACCTATAACCAAGGGTATTTAAACTATCCAAATATATCATAGAAATAAAAAGGAGTGTTAAAATATACTTCTCACACTGGTTTTCAATAACCTAGTCAATGATATCAAAACAAAAAAAAGGTTGAAATGTCTAATTCCTAAGAGAAATTCATGTTCATGTTCCAATAGTTGATATGTAGTCTTGATTCACAAAAATCCAAAAATGATTCATACAAATGACATGTTTATGTTAGGATGAAGAATATGGAGTTTCAAATGAGTCAACTAACTAACGGAATGAATAAAAGAGATAAATGTAAACAACTAAGTACAACTAAATTTAATATTTGGGATAATTTAATTGTTTTTATGACTAATAATGGTTTGAAAACTTAATAGAGAGTTCAAACTAATCTTAAACCTAAATAAAATGAAAATCTAGACAAAACTAAAAACCAAAATCTAAAAATCCTAAAATCTAGAAATTTGTACAGAAATATTGAAATAATCTTAGAACCTACTATTCCAACTGAAAATAAAAAAGAAAATGGTTTTAACAACAATGAAAATAAAGTAAATAATTAACTTGAATAATAGATTTATGGAATACCAACCATAATAAATAATTTAACTCTAACCATACCCTTCCCTAAAAGACTAAGAAAAATAATCAAGATACAAAACTTCACAATTTTCTGAATTTTATCAAGAAACATAACATTGGCATACCTTTCATTGAGGACTTAATTCAAATCTCATATTATCTTAAATCACTGAAGATATTTTTTTCAAAAAAAATGGAATAATTTTCTATATATAATCTCAAATAGGAGTGTATTATTGTCTTGAAAAATAGTATACCACCTAAATTTTAAGATCCCATGAGTTTTTTCATCCCTTACACCTTAGGGGATAGTGGTGCCTTATTTAATTGTCAATGTGATCTTGGTGTTAGTATCAATCTGATTCCTTTGTCAATATTTCAATATTTGAGATTAGGAGTTCCCCAAACCACCACTATTGTCTTATAGTTAGTATATTGATCTGGAAATCATCCAATTGGGAGATTTTATGACATTTTAGTTAGAGTAGGTAGTCTCTTTATATATGATTCCTTTTTTATTCTAGATGTGGAGTGTGATAAGGAGGTTCCCATCATCCTTGGTAGGCCCTTCCTAGCCATAGAAGTAGATGCCATTGATGTTTATAAAGTTAGGCTTATATTCAACCTAGGAGTGAAAAAATATGAATTAAATTTTTTTAAAAGAACTCAATAACCTTCAAAAATCCAAATCAATACAAAAGATGAGTGTTTAGAATTAAAATAACTTATTGATTAGGAAGAGGGGGATTTTTTTAGAATGATAAATAAAATCAATATATGGCCAATACCTATTGAAACTTACATGGGAATCTGTTCAAGAAAGAAGAAAGAACCTACATATGGACATGAGAGATAATTCTTAGAACATATGGATGGGTTTTCCTTAAAAAATAGTATGAACCCAATCACAAAACTCAGTCCTGAAGAATAGTTTTTTGGGGACACTAATGTTTAGGAGGAATATTTCTATAGTTTTTTGGGGACACTAATATTGAGGAGGAATATTTCTATTAGTGAATCATGTCTGGAAGTGATTCATGTCTGGTGGTGACTCATTTCTACCAATGACTCAATCTAGTGGTGACTCAAATTTGGTGATGACTCAATCTAGTAATGGATCAATATGGTGGTGACTCATATCTATTGATGATTCATCTCTGGCGTGAGTCATTTTTGTAGTGATTCATTCTAGTGGAAAGGAATTTAAACTAATGGTGACTCAAGTATAACGGTGAGTCATTTAAACTAATGGTTACTCAAATCTGGTGGTGATTCATTTGAACTAATGGTGAATCAATTCAGACACTTAGCCAAATTTTCATCAAATTTCCTTATAAAATAAATTTAAATCATAAAATAGTAATCTCATTAGAAACATAATAAATAATATTTGTGATCATTAAAATAAAAATGTGCAAAAAAATATTTCCCTTTTTGATGATCACAAATCATGTAATTTTTTATAAACCATGTATAAAATAAACTTAGGTATTAAGAGATAAATTTAAAGTATAATAGTATATTTAACATTTAAAATGTAAAATGTGAGATATAAAGAAATTTGGTATCAAAGATAATTGTGATTAAGGTTGTCAATGGTAAATTAAATCACATCCAAATAATGATGGTTTCAAAAGATGAGTCAAAATGATGTAGGTAGAAAAGGATGGGTATTAAAGGTAAATTTAGTATCAAAGATAACTTATTAAAAAGGTAAGAAGTAAATTCTATAATTGTTCTCCCCTTTTAAGATTATCAAAATGGTAAAATAAGAAATAGTAAACAAAAAGTTATAAATAATAATATATAGACATTTCATTAAGCATAAAAAGTCATGATATTACAGCCCAAAAATATATATAGGGAAAAGTAAAACAAAATCCCTATAAAATACTATAGCTAATCCAAATAACTCTCATCTTAGGAGGCAGGATCAATAGGGCCTTCACCATTTTCAAAGGTAGGAGGAATAGATATAGAGGAGAAGGGTGTTGTGGTAGTGGCTGAAGGTAGATAAGTAAGTTGAGGCAGCACTTTGATGACCATGAGTCTGAGATGTCTAACTTCTTCCATGGGAGACATGCTAAATGGTTGGCACTAAGGAGGTAAAGGTTTTAAGGAAGGAAAAACTATGAAGATAGACATAGGAATTCAACACATGTTTGGTATATATCCTATAAAGGTAATATTTAATGGCCTTGGTGATGGTCCCTCAATCACTTTGGGATTCATTTAAACATTACCTTACATATTTATATATATTCTCACCATACTGTTGAATCTACCCCAGGTCCTCCTGATGAGTAGTATGGATATCACCTATAACAACATGGATCTCCTCACGAACTATAGATCTAATCAAGTCAGTATCAACTGAGGTTGAGTGAGGTGGAGCCTAAGATGTTGAAGCCACTACAGGTAAAATCTCCAACCTCTCCATCACAAAAGAATAACCGGTAGAAAATAAGGTTCTCATCTCCTCCATAACTGGTCCCATGGTCCCTATCTCACTGATAAATATTTATTTCTCAATTTCCACTTCTAGAATGTGAAAATTTATCTTTGATTGGATGTGGAAAACAACTAGCTCAAAGAGGTTCCTAGCATCAGCCTCACTAAAATTAGTGACCAGAGGTGCCTAAGACCTCAAAATTCTACTAAAATTAGTAAGGAATCTCCCTTTAAAGGAATCTAAATATGACCTAGAAATAGAATCTAAAGGAACTAGATCAGTAGGTGTCTCAACACTAGGCATAGCATGCTCTGATCCAATGGTAGGTGTATCTAAATGGAAGTTCTGAAGCTCACCATCACAGTTGATCTTCTCAACTAAAGATCCCTTAGGATCTTTCCCAACTCCAACTAAGATAGAAAGTCCACCATGTTCTGGTGGACTACTGTGGCCATCACCACTTCCATCAGAATATAATTAAGATAGGCCAAGAAAATTGGATCTAGGAGAGTGTTATCCCTTAGAGTATACCACATCTTCTTCCAAAATAGAATCACCTTGATCATCTTTATGCTCTCCAAAATATTCCTCAAAATCTTTATACTCGGAATAGTCCAAACCAAGATGAACATAACCTAGGAATTTTTTCCACTAATTATGAGAATATGCTACAACTCTGGAAGAATTCACATCAGTAGGGTCAACTCTGAGAAAACTAGGGGATTTTTCCCCCTCATCAGATACTCAGGTATCTCCTATAGCAGATGTAGCATCACCAACAGGTTAATCTAGAACTGATCTCTCCAAGGACTCAGATTTGGCCATACTAGGTCCCTCAACACTTGTAGATCAAGGTGATATAAGTCTCTCCATAGACATACCTAAGGAAATATACCCAACAAGAGATGGATTAGGTGATTAAATCCTTTCATCATCACCATCATTGTGATCAGGTCCATCGCTACTTCCATACTCATCATCACCTCCATTTCCTCCATCACAATTATCACGATCAAGTCCTCTGCCATTACTATCATCATCAAAACCATATGAGAGCTCTACTAATTCCTTGTAATATTTAGAATAACTCTTAATCACCTCATCTCTAGATACCTTGGTCACATCCTCATCACCATCAATTCTTTCACTTATGATACTTTCTCCAGCAGGTAGAGAAACTGGAGGACTATAAACTCCATAAGATATGGTAGGGATATTAGGAATGTTAGGGTCACTACCCTCCTCAACTGAGGTAGCCACCTCCTCATAAATATCTACAGCAACCTCTTCTTTTTCTTCATCATCAGATAATTCCACTATCTCTTCTGAATTAAAGCTTGGATCAACAAGGTTCTTAGGTCTGTAGGATGATCTATAGGATTAAAATACTCATATATATTTTCATTATCTTTAACCCACTTTCTCATACATGGATTAAAAATCACTCTCATCCTTATATAGATAACCTTAGTTAAGAAAAACCACCACACTTCACTTAATTTTCTTTCTCTTCATCAATCAAAAACTTGGTTTCCAGCATAGCTGAAATTAAATTAGAGTAAATCAAATAATTAAATCAGGAATATGACTTACACATTTCCATAATCTGTGCCAAGAGATATATGTAGAGATTAATCTTATCCCCTTATTTCATAAGGAATAGAAGTTACACATCTTGATATCTCATAGTATTGAAGTCTATTTTTCTAGGACATAAAAAATATTTAATAAACTTGAAAATAAGATTTTATTCTCCATCTAAATCAATAGCAGTAGGCCTTCATGGAGTTTTATTACTATTTAGATCAAGCAGAGGATCCTCATAAATAAAGGATTCACTATCATTGGGTATTAGACATTTATAATATTCAAAAACTCCTCAATGACTCACATTCAAAAACTTTCCCCTTTTTTTGAAGAAAATGTATACTCCTTACAATCTGTCATGCCCTAAATTTAATATTTCTTCTTGCCAAAACTAAACTCTACATACTAATAAAATTAATGAACCAACCTAGGATAGAAAGTTAGGTAATTTATATAGAACCATCCTACCCATCCTTAGTCCTGGATTACCCTGAGCACTAATTACTTACTAGATAACAACCATTCGGCATCCAATTCCATTTTGGAAACCAATACACCGTTCGAAAGTTGTGGATTCCTTGGATCGATAATAGATTGGAACAGTTCTCCTTTTGACTTATTCATAGGACTTGATTCCATATGATACAATCATAACGTCTCTTGACTCTCCCGATTGTAGTAAAAATAAGGTTTCACACAAGGGCGCAAGAAGACTAATGGTCAGGGGAGAAAGGGAAGATAAAATGGCTCAAAGGGAGCAAGTGCAAGCGAGAGTGACTCAAATTCAAACATTAAGACCAATTTATCATTTAGGGATTTAAAAGTATAAAATATAATTAATAAAATGAATAATTTTAATAATAATTTAATATCAAATATTTGTAATGGTGGAAACACTTAAAACAAATACCAGTATCAAAACAAAGACTGGTGACTTATCCTACGGTGACTCACCAACAGTGACTCGCCCAGAGTGACTCTCCAATGGTGAATCTCTAATGGTGACTCACCAACTGTGACTCACCAAAGGTGACTTTCCAATGGTGAATTTCCAACGGTGACTCACCAACACTCGTTCATCCAATGGTGACTTAAAGACTAACCAAAATTTATCATTCCTAATTCATGCTTAATGTTGCTTAATATCTCAGGGTTTAGTGTTTTTGTGAAAATATCAGAAAGCTAATGTTCAGTTCCAATGAATTCAAGAGTTATATCACCCTTTTGAAAATTATCTCTCAAAAAGTGATGTCATATATCAATATGCTTTGTCCTAGAATAAGATAAAATATTATTAGAAATATTTATCACACATTTTTTTGTTAAAATTTATAGAGAAATTTATGAATTGATATCCATAATCTCGAAAAGTATGTTTCATCTAAGAAATATGTTCATAGCAACTCCCTACAGCTATGTATTTAGCTTCAGTAGTAGACAGTGTAAATAAATTTTTCTTCTTACTACACCAAGATACAAGAGAATTTCCCAAAAGATGACATGTTCTAGATGTTATTTTTCTAACTTAAAACCACCAAAATTCAAATCTAAATAACTCATTAAGTTAAATTCTTTTCCTCTAGGATATAACAACCCTAAATTGGTTTTATATTTAAGGTACATGAAAATCCTTTTAGTAGCAAGTAAATGAGACTCTTTAGGGTTTTATTGAAAATGGTCACACATACATACACTAAAAGTAATATTTGGATGGATAGTAGTTAAGTATAGCAAGATTCCAATCATACATCTATAATTAGTTTAATCCTCCAGCTTTCAAGTTTTATCAAGATCCATATTACAGGTAGTACTCATGGGACTATCCCTATTTTTAGTGTTATCCAAACCAAAATGTTTTAGAAGGTATTTAGTGTTCTTAATTTTATTTAAAATAATTCTATATTTATTTTGAAAAATTTTAAAACCAAAAAAGAATTTAATTTCACCCATTAAACTCATTTCAAATTCATTTTGTATAATTTTTTAAAAATTAGTACACAAATAATTTTTAAAAGATCTAAAAATAATATCATCAACATAAATTTTATCAACTAAAACATATTTTTAAATTATTTTTATAAAAATATTAGGATCAGTTATACATTTTTAAAATAATTTAGAAATTATAAAAGAGATGAGCTAGTCATATCAAGCTCTAAGAGCCTATTTTGAATCATATAAATCTTCTGTTAGTTTAATAACACGATTTGGAAAATGAGGATTTTGAAATATGGGGGGTTATTCAAAAAAACGTCATCAAATATATAACCATTTAATAATTCACTTTTAACATCTATTTGATGTAGTTTTCAAACCAAATGTGTTACATAGGAAAGAAGTATTCCAATGGATTTAAGTATAGACACTGGTGTGAAGGTTTACTCATAGTCAATACTATTTTTTGACTATATCCTTATGCAACCAACCTAGATTTATTTATTACTATCATGCCTGACTCATTGACTTTTTTTCTAAACACCCATTTAGTGCCAATAGTCAAAGTTTCTTTAGGTTTAACTACAAGTAACTGAAATTTATTCCTTTCAAAATGATTAAGTTATTCTTTTATTTCCATCACCCAAAATTCATCACTAATTTCATCATTTTTGTTATTAGGTTAAAAATGTGATAAGAATTATTGTTTTTCAACCTTATTCCTAATAGAAGCTCTATTTTTTATACCTCTATATAGGTCTCCAACTAAATTATCTAGAGGGTGGTATCTATGAGTCCTAACTGATATTTGAAAATAAGGGTTGTAAAACTCATGGTCATCAACGGATTTAGTTTTGGGTTTAGGATGTTACTTATAACTAGATGGTTTTTTCTAATGGTTTTACTAAATTTTCAGAAGGTTTGACATTAATATTCATAGTTGAAAAATCATCCTCAAAATTTTATAAAGGGTTTATAGGCTCATGTGAATCTATATCATCAAATTTGACAAGAATTGATTCTTCCACAGTCTTGTTTATTTTATTAAACATTCTATGTGATTTAATAGAAGTTAAATAAGAAAGGAAAATTCATTCATCACTCTTTGAAGAAAGTTTGCTGAGATTATCCTCTAAAAACTCTAAAGTAATTATCCTTTGGTTTTCTATTGTTCAATAGTTCATAAGGGGTTTTCTTTAAGATAGGTCTAATTAAAACTCTATAGATTATATAATAGGTTGTATTCACAGCCTCTTCCCAAAAATAAATAGGAAGTTCATACTCATTAATCATAGTCTTAACAATTTCTTAAAGTGTTTTATTTCTTATTTTTACAACACCATTCTATTATGGGGTCCTATGAGTAGAAAAGTTATGATTATTTCTATTTTATAATAAAAAAGATTCAAAGTCTTGATTTTAAAACTCACATACATGATCAATTCTTAAGGTCTTAATCCTAAGTCCACTAAGATCATCTATATATTTAGCATACTTGGTTAAATAATATTAGTATTCAATTTTGTGAGCTAGAAATAATACCCAATTATACATAGAAAAATTATCTACAAGGACATAAAAATATTGCTTCCCATTTATACTAGAAACTATAGATAGTCTAAACAAGTCAATGTGAACCACTCTAGGGGTTGAGAAGTTGAAACTTATTTCTTTGGTTTTAAAGATATATTGTGTTGTTTCCCTTTTTGACATGAGTTACAGACTTTATCATATGGGAATTCTAGTTTAGGTAGATCATTGACTAACCCTTTTCTTGTTATCTTTCTAAGTGAGTGAATATTTCAATGGACTAGTCTCATATTCCAAATCCAGGATTCGTTGTGAAAGGAACTTAGAAAAGAAATATTTTGAGAAAATAATGAATCTAAATTAACATAATAAACATTTTCATTTATCAAGGCAGTAAAAACTAAATCATTTTTATAATCAAAAAAATTGCAAGCATTATTTTCAAATTTCACATAAAAACCATCATCACATGGATTTGAGATTCTAAGAATATTGTAATTTAACCCATATAGAAATAATAGTTTAAGAATTAAAATAGTATTAGAATTAATAATTTGTCTAAGAACAATAATATTTCCTTTGGTATTTTTACAAAAAGTGACATTTCCACCATAAACCTTTATCAAATTATTGAAAATTGAATAATATCTAGTGATGTGTCTAGAAAATCCACTATCCAGGTACTATAGGTTCTTACTGTATCTCTTCAAGAATGTCCCCTACAAAACTATTTTACACAAAAAATGATTTTGGTACCCAAATATTCTTGGGTCTAGAAATGTTAGTAATTAAGGCTATATGAACCCATATTTTTGTAACAAGTTTCCAATAAGTAGATTTTAAAATTTTATAAATAAAGACATTTTTGGGTCTAGATGAATAAAATCTGGTAGGAGAACTAAAACTAGGAATGAAACTATTCTTAAAAATCCTCCTCTACCTAGGTTGATACCGAATACCAGTAGTGTACATAGGTTCTATTTATTTTCCAAGAATCTGGGTAAGAGTATTTCTCCCATTGTAAAATCATTCTAAAAATTTCTTTAATTTCCCATTAGAAAAATTTAATTCATTTTTCTCCTTAAATAGTTGAAATTTTTCTCTTTTTCAATAGTAAGGTTAGATTTAAAATTAGTAGTCAAAGAATGGTATTTTTTTAGAAGTTTATATTTGTCTTTAAGTTCATTGAATGTATCTTCTAACACGTTATAGTAATCAAAAATATCTTAAATATACATATTTTCATCATTGTTTTTATCATTATTTTCATATCCAGAATAATTAGAAATATGTACAGGAGAATTAGGAAAAACATTGGATATAATAGATATGTTTGTCATAAAACACATGTTAGCTCAGTCATGCTTATCCTCTTAGGTTTTGTCTGAATCACTTAAGCTATCTCCAGAATAACTCCAAGTTTATTTCATTGATTTCTTATATTTATTATCCTTATCATCATATTTCTTTTTTGTATTTCATATTTTTCATTCCCTTTTTTTTTACACTCATAGAAAATAATTTCATTTGAAGCCTCATCTCTCTTCCAATCCTTCCTCCAATTTCCTCTATTATCATATTTACCTTTATAAATTAGGTTTTTAAAGAATTTCTTTTTCTTGTCAAACATTTTAAATATTTCAGCTAGATTTTCCATTTATTCATCACTATCTATAGGTGATTCTTCATCACTTGAAATTTCAGCTTGAAGTTTATCTTTTTGTTTTGAGGTAGTAGACTTGAAGGCTATGTATTTTCTTTTTGGTTTATCCTCCACTTCTATTTTGATTTTTAGTTCTTCCTCATACATCATAAAATTTCAAATAATCTTCTTAATATGTAACTTATGAACATCACATCATTGTCTAATTAAAACTGAGGTTCCTATCTATCTTTCTGGTGGACACCTCAACAGGTGCATCACTTGGTATTTGTTAGAGACAAGATTCCCCAATGAGTCCATTGTGTTAAAAATCTCAATGAACCTGATATACATGTTATAAATAGGCTCATCTAGTTTCATTTTAAAAGTATCATATTTAATAGTATAGGTATTTAAATGAATTCCTTAAACATTAGATGTTCCCTCATGAGAAACAGTTATACTATCCCAAATTTCAAAAACATTTATGCATGTAAATATTATATTAAATTATTCATCACCAAAAGTATAGTAAAAATAATCATAGATTTATATTTATTATTATAATAATATTTGGTAGGATCAACCCATGTATTTCTAATAGTTTTAGGTATTTTATATTTATCTACAATAGCATTCCATATTTCAAAACCCATGCTCTTAATATGAAATTTCATCTCAATTTTCAACTGAGCATAATTAGTGCCATTGAAAAATGTTTTTATGTTGATATTAGAACCCTCATTTCTATTATCTATAAAGAACTAAATTTAGAACAAACAAAAAATTGAGATAACCAACTAAAATCACAGTTGAAAATATATTTAAGAACCTTTGATACCAAATGTTGGTCAAAGTGAGTAACTCAAGAGTGTGTGAATTGAGTACCCAAAAAAAAATTCTATTAAAAATAAGTTCAATTATAATATACCAATTTAAAAAATCACTCGATTAATCAAAACGGTATTTTGATATAATTTTAATCTTTTAAAATATTTCTCAAAACTTTATTAGTTCTCTGTTAAAAAAATATTAGAAATTTCTTTAACTTTTGAAATCAATTTACTCAAACAAATCCTTATATAAATACTAGTTAAGACTAACTATCAAAGTAAATGTTTTTTTTATATATTAAAAACAAATTCAATTAAGTTTTAAAATAGAAGAAAAAAAACATAAACACACAATGGAATAAACAAGGGGTTAAGTCTCAAGTTGAGACCTAATCCCCTTCAATTAGAAATCACTCACTTATAAGAAAATTATAAAGCAATAATCTGATTCACAACCATAATTGGGTATACAAGAAGCAAATTACAAGATTTCCAAGTTAAAATCCTCTTCCATGGTTATACGTGGGAAGA
Source organism: Viscum album (assembly GCA_963277665.1). Lineage (NCBI taxonomy): Eukaryota > Viridiplantae > Streptophyta > Magnoliopsida > Santalales > Viscaceae > Viscum > Viscum album. The sequence goes on from OY728122.1 coordinate 1,713,961,485, forward strand.
AGAAAACTCATGACACATGGGGACCTATTCCACAATAACCATGGGTAAAAAGATGAAAATCCATAGAAGATAATATAAATTATTCTCTAGTTTTGGTGTAAGATTCAGTGTGTATAAAAAATATTGATAAAAAACTACACTGCTCAAAAGGTATAGAAAAAATAGAGCAAATAAATAGAGATAAAGAAATTAATCATTGATCGATTTGTAATACTCGAGATGCTCATGTTCCCTAAGGTTTGTCTTAGTGACGAGTTCGAACTTTTTCTCTGAAAATTGTAGGAAATTAGAGAATCATGAAGTTCTCTTTTCTGTCTACTGTAAAGGATCTAGATATTTAGTGTAGTCCCCTCTTCTATAGTTTAAATTCATTAGAAATTTATCATGTAAGTTATCTATTGATCATCCTTCCATTATTTAGAAATTATCCCCCTTCTTGATCATTTGTGCATGAGGAAGTATTCTAAAATATAATGCACTATATGAACCTATTGAATAATCATCATCAAGATATTCTAAATCCTCGTATGGACTTTTTTGTGTCTTTAATGCATCCCTATAGTGGTTAAGAAAAAAAATAACCCTCTATATTAATTTCATTAATATGTTAATTGGGAGAATTTAATTAAAATAAGGTAGAACAATGATGGATGATGTTTTGGTGGTGAATCATTTTTTGTGGTGAATCATGTCTAGTAGTGATTCATTTCTGGTGGTGAATCATGTCTAGCGGTGTCTCAATCTGGAGGTGACTCATATCTAGCAGTGACTCAATCTAGCGTGGTTCAATCTGGTGGTGACTCATATCTGGCGACGAGTCATGTCTCGTGGTGAATCATTATGGTGGTGATTCATTTTGGTGGTGAGTCATTTGAACTAATGGTGACTCAATTCTGGTGGTGATTCATTTAAAATAATGGTGACTCAATTCTGGAAATGAGTCATTCTGGCGGTGAGTCATTACTAGTGGTGATTCATTTGAACTAATAGTGACTCAATTCAAATACATATCCAAATTTTCATCAAATTTTATTTATAAAATAAAATGCTATCATAAAATAGTAATCTCATTAGAAACATAATAAAAATGATTTGTGAGAATTAAAATAAAGAGGTGAAAACAGTTTTGATTATACGTTGTTACACCTTTCATAAATTATTAATCATTTATAGTTGGTAATGAAAAGTTTATTTGGAAAATCTTAAATTTAGTGATAACATTCTTGTTATCCGCACTTAATTATTATGAGAAAGATGATCAAAATGTAGTTATTGATTATTGTGTTTTGTTGTTGGGTTTAAATTGATTGATTGTGTTTATTTTTCTTTGATTTATGTGGTAGTAGTTGGAATTTTTTGTGTTTGTTCTGGTTGCTGGTGTGTGATGTGTACTGGAGCTATGTCTTATTGTGTTAGTGAGTGTGGGGAGTTGTCATTGTTTATGTAGTAGGGATGGTATGGCTAGTTTTGAGTGATGGATGGGATATTGTGGGGGGATTTAAGTGGTTATTGATGTTAAATGTTTTGGTTTGTTTATTTTTTTGTCTTAAGATGATGTGTTTAGGGTGATATAGGTTGTATGATATTATTCTTTATGGGAAGTGGTGATGTGGATGTGTGGAATGTTTTGCGAGTGAGATAGTTGGGAGGAGTAATATATGGGTTAATTTTGTTTCTTGGGATATGTTTCTTTCTCTATAATGTTTATATGATTTTCATGGTTTATATAGACCTCATTATTTTTAAATATAAATATATTCCATTGAAATATTAATCATGAGAAGGTGAAGGAGGAATCATGGGATATAGGAATACTGAAATTTCAATGGTAAGGAGTATCAAAGTCCATCAATAAGTCCTTTAGCCCCAATGTTGAGGATTAGATGGATGAATTTGAGGATACCTTTGGGTTAGTAAGGACTCTAGATAGATTTTGAGTTGTGTTGGTAGTTTAATTGTGTAACTCCCCACCCTAGAATCCATTGAACTGGTGCCTTGTTTTGGTGCACCGTAATGCCTCATGTGTACCTCCCTATAATCCAAAGGCTTTCGACTAGAATCTAGGACCTTTGAGGTTATTGTGGGGATACTATTCCCTCATTATTATATTATCTATAGTGGTGGTAGTAATAAAAAACATATACAAATCAATCCATATAGGAATCATAGATCAAGTTGGGAAAGTGCCAATAAATAACTATAGTATCAAAATCCATAATAATGGATATGATATCCATTCCAAGGATCCCCATGGAAAGATCATATATAGGAATAACAAAAGTCTCGAGTGAAACTGAACTAAGGATCATCCCAAACTATTCCCTATTATAGCCCAATCTCATCGGTCATACCCATACTAGCATGGAAAGATAACTATTATCAATATCAGTCATTTCCCTATACCTATGACCTATGACCAAATAGTGGTATATTCTCAGGTACCCAAGTGTCAAGTTGGCCCGAGTAGGATGTGAGTAAAACCCAATAGTCCACCACCAATGTTGTTCCTAAAATAACCAGTCTCATATAAAAGTGTATGTGGATGTACTCAAGGTAAAAAATTCAATAGTTATAAAACAATTTTAATAAATTAACAAATAACCAATGATTATCTGGGTTCATAATGATACCCAAGGTCAGGGGGGGGTTTTATTTAGTCATGTGTCTATGATCGACCCTACCTACTTTAGCTAATCTCGTGGTGTCACCTTAGTAACCATAAATAACCACATGGAATTCGAGGTTTATTCTAGAATTCCTAGAATCCTGAAGTGTCATGTGGAATCCAAGAACTCATCCTGGTATTCCTATGGAATTCGATCACTCTTCCCAACATTCCCCAAGTCATCAGTCATTATATGAAATCCAGACACTCATCTCATCATTTTGGTGGAATTCGAGCACTCATCTTGGCACTTCCAGTCATAGAGTGGCATACAGGTCTAGGAACTCCTCATTTACATCCCAATTCATTATCAAGTACGTGGAATCAAAACATGCATCCCAACATTCCCCATCATCAAGTGTAATATGGAATTCAGGTTCTCATCCTAACATTCCCAAGTAACATGTATCATGTGGAATCCAAGATTCTCATCTTGGTATTCCTATCATCACACATCAAAATTCCTAGTTTATCTTTTTCATTATATAATTTGAATCATTAATTCACTTTAAAATTCATTTATTTATCTCATGCATTAAAATTTATTAATTTATATTCTATCCAGCCATCATGATCCATAATCATAGTTTCATAATTTATTAATCCAAATAATTACAATACATACTTGACCATTTTGCTAAACCAAGATATTTGTTAGTGTCGTCCCATTACATAAAAGACTTAACACTTTCCCTTTTAAAAAATTTTAAAAAAAATATTACCATATGAAAGAACATCTTAAAACCCACATCTCATTTCATAAAAAAAATTATATTCTATTAGTAGTAAATTTCATCATTTCAAATTTTCATTCCCATTTACAATATTGATGGGTGTGAAATTCCATTTCACATTGATCAATTTAATTAATTTTAAAGCTAATAATCCTAGTAACATTATCTAACTAATTTTCTATAGATATTTTTACCATTTAATTATCCCAAACCAAGTTTAGCTCATTTTTAAGTTGCTCCCCTAGGAAATCGATTTTTCTAAGATTCAATCCATGTAAAGAGGGGAGTCTAACTAAGTAAACATTAATTTAAAACAAATAATTAAACCAAGGATAAAGAATAGGTTAACCAACTTTAACACACTATTCATACCCTTAGAAATATATAAGACTATGGTTTAAGATAAAGGGAACACCTACCTTAGGATTAGGAGAGCCTACATGTTGAGTATTGGTCACCAGTTTGGCCTAAATCTAGAGAAAAGGAGAAACCAAAAAATGCCTTGAAAATATGGAATATTAACCAAGAATAATGTAAAAGCTTTCTATGATGATATAAAACCAAAATAGGAGGAATATTAGAGGTAGAATCACTGTAATCTATCCAATGAATTTGATGACACTTGATTTGGACTAAGAATAAGGGATATCCCACCATGGGAAGAGGAGGAAGGGAGGGTGTGTAAGAGGGATGTAGGCTAAAAATGGGAGGAAAAAATGTGGGTTAAAACATAAATTATCATAGGGGGAAATTATTAATTTTTTCAAATTTTAAAGAGGTGTATGATTTGGCCATAAGGTTTGTCAAACCATGCATCAATAGTACGAACCTCACTCTCTAGAACACACTATCTCATGTGGTTAGTGCACATGGTTTTAAATTCCATGAATAAACCATGGGAATGACTTTGAATTATTTTATATAGGTTTTAAAACCTCCATAATCCCATCACATAGTTTAAAAAAATGGTTCACCTATAAAAACCAAGCCTCACAGTTGGCATGAAAAATTAGCACTAATCGTGTGCAAACCATGTACTCCATTATTTTTCCCCCGGAAAGTAAAATTTCAAACCCTGAATCTCCCGAGACTTACTTGATCACATGAGTCACCTCTCGAGTCTTAAACAACATACAAAAACCTACCTTTTGGATTTTCCAAATATTATGTTCTTTATCTAACACTTGGTTCCAAAATTAGCCCATCCACCTGACTCAAAACTCAAATTTTCTTCAAGCCTCTAATCTTTTCAACACACTCGAGCCTTAAAAACTCCCCACCATAACACTTATCATCCCCAAGAATTATTTTTGTTCATCCAACTATGATACCTGACCTACATCGGTTGTTAATTGATACCAAATGGCCATGTTCCATTCCCAATCACCCCCCTGCACTTATAGAATGTAGTTCCAAATAGATGTCATGAGGTTTCTCAATCCTGAACCAACATCCACATTTCCAATTGAACCCCAAAAAGAGTATCCACTACTTATATATATCCTAAGACACCCACATGTCATCATCCAGCTAATTGTTTACCTGATAGTGTTTCCCACCATAGAACATAGCTCATAGGAATGATTTTGAACCTCAATGCCTCCTGCCATCATAATTTACCTACGGGATCCTATTCTCAGTGGTCCACTAACCCTCTCGTTATGGTTACTAACACACTATATCTAAACTCGCATGAGAGTACCGGTGAATGATGGTACCAACTCTCATTATCCACTATTTAATCTAATATGAATGTGACTCTACCATCAAATCACAACCTAAACACACTGGATTTTGCTTCAAAATCCCTAGAAAAAACCCACACAAAGTTTGTTGCATCCAAAATAACTCTCCTGGTATGGTTATAAACTAACTACATCCAACTTTACATGATAGAACAAGGTGAACCTCCTTCATATGACCTACCTTGAAAATTATATTCACTACAAACATGATACCTCACTTACCAAAACTTGATTCAAAACTTCAAAGTCATCCCAAAACTTCCCAAACATTCATATCATAGTATGAACCTAACTCTCAAGGTCATTTCCTAGTTAAAAAACATTAGATGACCAAAACTCTAGAACAATCGGCTACCACAGCTAATACACCTTTAAATAATGATATCATGATGATTCATTACTTTCACATCATGACAAATTGAGGTATATCCCAAACTTTGATGTGATTCCACAATGAAAACACCAATCACCTACACCTTTCTCTATGCTCTCACCCAAGAACCAACATTCCACTATATCAAACCAATCTTGGATCACACCAGTTCATTATAAGCCTAAAACATTATCTTGGAATATGATCATCACTAAAATTGAACACCCTCTGGAATTCCCAAAGGGATGCATATTTCATTGAAAGCACATGTGTATTGGAATCTAGTGACATCACAAAATTCCAAATATTAGTTCTGTACCCAGCAACCATTTCCAACTTGAGGGCCACATCCCCATAGCTAACATGATGCTCCCCACCATAGGAGTGTCCTTATCATTATTCTACCAGGTCAACACCATAATATTAACAACCCATACTTCATCTATCATCAAACATAATGGTTAGACATGGACTGACTCACTCACTTTTGAGTGCCACTCTAATAATCAAACATTATCTACTTCTAACTCATGGAACACCATTCTCGGTACTTACCTAATTTATTATAAATTGATGATCAAACCCTTTGAAATGTATGGTGGGATCCCCCCTTCTCCATATTTCTTTCCTTGTATTTATCCTTGAACACTAACCCTAATGGGTCTTATTTTTACCAAATGTGTGTCGCTCCTCCCGAGCCACACCCATGTACTATCAAAACTAGATCAGGTATTATCTCTTAAATCAAACATCTCATATCACATAGATCTAAACTGAAATCTATCCACAATGTCTCTTAAATTTCATCATCCCTCAGCTCACACATAGCCACTCACCAACCCAAAACTTGGTAGGAACCATGCTTCCCAGCATTCACTACCTTGATCCATTGATTCAAACGAGTGAATAATCATGTGCCACTTGATCACAAAGCCCAACTCATGATCCCATGAGTCGTATCGCATCCTGAAAAACAATTCACTAAGTTACTAGAATCATAACCCAAACATGAAAAGGCTAGGCTCTCAACCAAACATGTTATAAACCCCCAACTTTAATACCAAGCATCGGTACCTTAGGTTATTTCACATTTAGAAATCCAAGGCATCACTTCATGGATTCATATAACCTGGTAACACCTCACATTAACTAGTCCAAGCTCTAAAATCACTTTAGTTACATCAAAATAATGGGTTCTCACTTTTTCACCATCCATCCTCCTTGATACCCAGAAATCAAACCTCCATTGCAACCAATTCATGAAATCTGACTCATCATATCACAAGTTGAGAATCACTAATACTAGGATCATGTTCCTAACAAAGAAACCTACCACACTTCTAGAATGTCCCTTACACTAACCAGAAGCATCCCAGATGCCCTTGTAAAACAATACTAACACCTTATACACATCAAGTCCATGCATGTGACCACTCATCAACCTGGGTATTACTTCCAGAATAACAAACCGCCTACCTACATGGGAACTATGTACCCAAAGTATTCCTACCACTACTAGGGTCAGGTATCTGAACGATATTTTCCTTTGAAACTGGTCTATACATAAGGCACTATCACTACAAATTCTTAACTGCAAATACCTCAAAACTTGGTATAACTGAACATGCACCAACCACAGAAATAAGGAATTTACCCCTACCTCATACCAATAAGGCATGACACAAGTTTGGGTCAACCCCTCTCATAGGTTGACCTTAAATTTTATAAGGCCTAAAGCCACTAATGTGAGTCACTCTCAAGGGTCACTAAGTCTAACCACCTAGCTCCTAAACCAAACCTCACAAAGTTCATAGCTCATGGGATGAAACTCATCCTCATTCTAAGGTCACATATAATCTAGTGTTACATAAACCCAACTAAGTTTTCTCACAAAAAAATATCTCTATCAAGCCCTGATCACCCTCTCTAGGGTCAAGTCAAAAACATAATGTCTCTAAGACACCATATCTAACAAATATTTCCATTGTTCTAAAGGTATTTTTCATTATTCTTTAATCTATGGAGTTTTAATTTTAATAATATTTTCATTCTTTTTTAAACCAAGTTTTATTAATATTTTCATAGTCCTAAGGTTTGATTAGATAAAGTTTCATTAAAATGATATAAGGTAACACACCTTATAATATGCTTAATATCAATTTATTTAATCAAGAACATCACCAATCCATTTATACCTGCTTATGTGTCAAGCGATCATCAAGGGAATTGGTCAGGTAAAATTCCACCACAAAGAATTGCTGAAATAGCCATATATAAATTTTTTGAAACCTTAAATACTAACCCCTAACTAATAGTAAAATATAGACCATAGTAAGATATAAATCAAAGTGTAAAGGTAAGCATAAACACAAACTAATATAGGTCGCAAGCAGTATGCAATTGACATCTAAAACCTATGTTCCTAGAATGATGCATGTCATGTGAATACCTACATGCCTTAATGATGTATGAATCCACCTACATCCTTTTCCATTACTAGGTAAGAGAGAGAATGCCATAAACCAATAACATCAAAAATCAAGTGAGTTACTCAAAGTGAAAATTAAATATAATTGTAGCCTACAAAATCTATGAACAATAAGTCCCATCCATGGTGACTTGTGTTTTCCATCCTATATGGGTTGATCACCCCAAGAATAATATTTTTACCAAGATCCTATATGGTTATAGTATATTGTATATAATTCCCAAATAGTAAACAAAATAAAATATTTGATACCACTTTTTAACACCCCACCCTAGAATCTACTAAACTGGTGTCATGGGTCAGCGTGCCACAATGCCTCAAGAGTGCTTCCTTGTACACCAAAGGCTTATGAATAGAAACAAGTGACTATGAGGTTATCATGGTGAGACTATTACCTCATTTATCATTGTAGCTATAACAGAAAAAGTAAGGAAATCCATATATAAATCAATCCATATAAACATCCCAAATCACAAATTGAAAGTTCCAATAAATAACTACAGTATAAAAATCCATAAAAATTGATGTGGTATACATGCCAAGGATCCCCTATTGGTGGATCATATACATGAGTAAAAAAATAATAAATTTAAACTCAACTAAGGCTCATCCGCAACTGGTCTTGAGCCCATTTCAGTCCCATCACCCATACCCATACTAGCTTGCCAAGACAACTATCATCAACATTGGGTCTTTCCCTAAACATGTGGCATGCACCCAAATAGTGGTATCTACTTGGGGACCCAAGTTCTATGGTGGACCAAGAAATGTGTGAGTAATAATCATTAGGAAACCATCAATGTCATCCTTAAAATGACCAATCTCTTGTAAAAGTGTATGTGGAAGTTCTCAAAGTAAATGTTTTAACAGTTATAAAACAATTTAAATAAAGAATAAATAACCATTGATGCCCTGAATTCATTATGACACTTGAGGTTGGAAGGATCATTGTAGATCTTTAGGTCCATGACCATGATCAACCCTACCAACTTCTTCCAGTGTTGGGGTGTTTCTAAGAATATCTCGATGGTCATTCCAAACATAAATTACCACATGGAATCCAAGGTTTTTTATAGTATTCCTAGTACACTGAAGTATAACATGGAATCCAAGAACTTGTCCTGATATTCCCATGGAATCCAATCTCTTATCCAAACATTCCCCTAGTAATCAGACATCACATGGAATATAGATTCTCATCCAGGCATTCTGGTGGAATCCAAGAACTCATCTCAGCATTCCCAATTATTGAGTTGTATACGGGTCTAGTCACTCCTCCTGGCCTTCCCATGTCATTATAAAGAATATGGAATCCGAGTTCTCATACTAGAAATCCACATCATCAAGTTTCATACAGAATCCATGTGCTCATCCTAGAATTCCCAAGTGGCATATAACAAGTTTAATTCAATGATATTATCCCAACATTCCCATTATATCACATTATAATTCCCATTCTATCATTTTCATTATATAATTTAAATCATAAATTCACTTTAAAAGGAATCACTTTATCTCATGTATCAAATTAATTAATTTAAATTCTTCCTAATCCATCAAGATCTATAATCATAGTTTTACAATTTATTAATCAAAATAATTACAATACATTCTTTACCATTTTTCTAAACCAATCTATTTTTTAGCATTATCCCATTACCAAAAATCCCTAACACTTTCCCTTTTTAAATAATTTATAAAACTTATTACCATGGACTAATCCATTTCAAAAACCACTTATCATTTTATAAAAAAAATTCCCTTCCATTACTAGTACATTTATCCATTTCAAATTTCCATTCCCATTTAAAATATCGATGGTGGTGAAATTCCATTTCATATCCATTGATTTAATTCACAACCAAAAATTTAATTCATTTTAAATATAATCATATTGATAATACTATTCAAATACTTTTACATAGATAGTTTTACCATTTAATTATCCAAAACCAAGGTAAAATCATTTATAAGGTTCTCCCCTAGGAAAACAATATTTCAAAGATTTGGGTCATGTAAAGAGAGGAATCTAACTAAGGAAACATTAATTTAAAAAAAATTAAAATATGGTTAAGGAATGGTATATCCATCTTGAACGCACTATACATAACCTTATAAAATGATGATATTATTGGTTAATCTAAAGATACTACCTACATTATGAATAAGAGAGTCTGCACATAGAGTAGCAGCCACTGGTTCAGCATGAATCAATAAAATAAGTGAAACCAGACAAACACCCTGAAATTAGGGTATATTATCCAAAACTAATGGAAAACCTTTTGATAGTGAGTGAAAAAATAGGATGAATGTTATAGGTATAATCTCCCTAATATATCCAATGCATTTGAAAACAGTTGATTTAGACCAAGAATAAGGGATATCCCACCATAAGAAGAGGAGAAAGTTAGGGTGTGAGAGGGATGCTCGTTAAAAATGGGAGGAATAAAGGGTTGTTAAAAAATAAAATACCATAGGGAAAAATTCATAATTTTTACCACTTTTAAATAGGTACATGGTTTGGCTTCATGTTTTACCAAACCATGGACCAACCATGTGGACCTCACTATTTGAGACACACCATCTCACATGGTTATTGTGCACAATTTAAAAAAGCATGTGCAAACCATATGAATTCCTCTATAATCTTTTTTAGAGTTAACATAGTCTCCTTGATCCCCTCACATGGTTTAAAAAAACTGTATGCCTATAAAAAACAAGTTTCATGGTTGGGGTTCATGGTTAGCACTAACAGTACGAAAATTGTGTGCCTCAGGTTATTTTTCCTCGAAACTAAAATTTTGAACCCTGAAGCTCTTGAGACGTAATTGATCAATTGAGGAATCTCTAGGGCCTCAAAATACATCCAAAAAACTTTCTTTTGTACATTTCAACTCATCGGTTCTTGATACAACACTTGGTTCTAAAAACGGACCATCCACCAGACTCAAAACTCAAATTTTACCCAAACCTCCAAGCTCATCTATACACCCAAGTAGTATAGATTGTTTCAAAAGGTGGTTTAGAGATGGTGGGAGATAAATTGTGGTAATCCTAAAGATATTTCATAGGGAGTATTTATTATCCACTAAATGAAGATAATATTGATAATTAATATATATAATATTCATGTTCTTTATTATTCATAAACACCATTTTAGTGCATTTTACACTTTGAACATCATTTCACATGATGATTGTAAGTCCTTCTTAAAATTCACTATTACATGGTACATTTTTTAACACCACCTAAAATGAAAAATGTTCTTGATTATATTTTTATATTTTATTTTAAGCTCTCTCTATAATTCTATAAGTAAAAATTCATGTTTTTGGATCACATGAAGATTTACATTAGAAGACCACCAAAGTTGGTCTTCAAACCAAAAACATTCTGAGCAAAGTAAACTAGAAAATAGACCAATAAAGAGACTGTATCAACCACAATCCAAGCCCAATAATTCTGAAAAGTGAACCAAAGTTAGAGTAAATCAAGGTTAACATTTCATCCAACATTAAAAAGAGATAATTAAAATTTTTAAATGGATTTTCATGCATCTCAATTTGGAGATAAATTTTTGGGCCAGATTCTGAGGCCCAGAAAAACAGCCCACCATTCTATACATATATCGCAAAAAAAATATCCATTTTGTCTTAAATTTTAAAAAACCTCAGGGGACATCCATATCTTCATTTTTTTGCTATGGACCACTGAAATTAGGCCATCTAGAAGCTCCTTTCGGCGCCTCTGTTTAGTGGATGCAAGTTGGCTCGGATTGTTTGTCAGGGGTGGAAAAATCAACTCTCCCTCAACTTTCCACCCACTTATGGCCTGCCACAATTAATTGATGAGACTTGGAATATTGGAGTCTCACCCCAAGGATCCAAAAATTCCTATTTAAGGCAGTTTTTTGGAAGTAGTTGGGAATCTTTAGTGCTTTGTTTCATTTAAATGTTATGCTGCCCATTTGATGTTGTATTGTTCTTATTCCTTTGTAAATTGTTTGAATCACCTTAGTTTTCAATAAAAATTATTCATCTTCTCTAATTTGGTTCTTATTATTATAAAATTGATATTGTTTCTTCATGGTTTGAATTTATTTACACCAAACCTTGTGAAATTATTCACACAATGGTGGAGTGATTGTTTTCTTTTTATTGTTTTTTTTTTACTTCTTCAATTTCTCCCTCATGAGTCTACTTCCCACTTCCATTGAAACCATAGAATAAATGGAAGGATAACCCTATTATGGTTTGATCCAAGGGAGTACAAAGGGGTTGTACTGGATGTTATTTCTCACTAAATTAATTTCTAATCACTTCTTTAAATTGAGAATTTTGTTTGACAGTATTTAAACTCCTTCGTCCTTATTGAATTTAAGGCCACACAATTCAAGTGCTAATACGGACCTTTACCTTGGAGTGCTCAAAACATTGATCCTTCAAGTGTATAGGTGATTATTATTAGGATTTTTAGGCATTAAACTAGTAAGTGATTATTTTTTTGATCTACTTAAACGAATCCATCTCAAATATAATAAATTGAAATAATTTAAAAAGGAATTCATCCGATCCACCCCGAGTGATAACCTAGGATAAAATCATTATCTTAATTTGAATTAACTTAGATATGTTAGTGATCCTTTAAACCCATCTAAAATCAACCCAAATTTGTAAACTTCATAGCCAAAAACAATCCATATAATTTATGTGTAGGTAGGTTACTTCTTAGGTCTCTAAGGATTCGACAACCCAAGTTAAACTACAAGCGACCGCTTAACCTTAAAATCTTGGGAAAATTTGGGCGAGACTAAATTTTGGCACCATTTCTAGGGACCTAAGTAAGTTGTCTTAGACACTATCATCCTTTTCTCACCTCAATTATCTATTCTCACCCCCACTTCCCTATTCTTACCCTGATTTCACTCCTATGGACGACCCTTTTGAACAAATCCAAACATAGGAAACCTCCCCCTAATTTGACTACCACTCATCATGTGTGATATACAATGATCATCCCAGTTTCTACTGGTGGATAAATCAAAATCAAAATCAAACATAATTTTTAAACTCCTATTCTCAACAAAACACCCCATCCTATAATGAGTTTCATTCCAAACAAATCCAATATGAACATACTCTAATGAAATTCCAACAATATTATTATCCTCGTGGAATAGAGCATATGTATCAACCACTTTACCATCATGATCCACAACCATTACTTGAAAAATTGTGTCAAAAAATGGAGAAAATGAATTTTGAGGTTTCATCTTTGAGATTAGAACTACAAAGCATTAAAACTTGTGAGAAACCCATACCTGCACCAACTATCCCTTCCATGCCCTTATGTGAAGTGTCTAGTTTCCCAAAAAAAACTCTCATGAATATACTGAAGATTCAACCTTTGGATTTGGGGTAGATTAAGTGGATCAAGGAATTTTTTATGGGTTTTTATATCAAGATGAAACTGATTTTTTGTATTCACAAGAAGGAAATTTGACATCATGGATTGAGTGTCCTGAATATTGATCCATTGATGATTTTTCTGAACCAAAAATTACTAAACCATTAGGAGAAATCACAAACTTCAAGTCCATATCCATTCCTGAAACTGATATGTCTAATTTTTCGGTTGAATATTCTATTCAAAATTAACTAATTCTATTGAGAAATTTTGAAAATAAAACTGAGTTCAATTCAAAGTTCAAACCTATGTCTGAAATTGCTAGCCTACCTAAACTTAAACATATATCCTTTCCATACTCCCACAATTTTTCATTCATTGGTAATATCAAAGACCTTAATTTTTTCATTGTTTCTTATCTAGATACAAATAGAAGAGGAATGATCCTTGATGTCTTATTCAAGACTACATAACCAACAGGATCCACCATTTTTTATATTCATTGGATTTACCCACACATTTTAGAACATAGGTTTGTGGATGAAACAAATTCTAAACATATAATAAATCTAAACTTAGTATAAGTGGTGAAACATGTAATCTTTAAGATGTTCAAAGTTGGTATTTGGTAAGTTGGGAGGTTCATGTCGAGCTAACAACAGTTAAACAAAAGCATTGTACGGGAGGCAACCTGTGGTTTTCATGTTTCCAATATTTGTGAATCATATTTATTTTTCAAATAGGATTAATGAATCATTTATATATTTAAAAAAATTAGATTATTGACATGTTCTCCTATTATGAGGATGTATGGGTATGAAATCGGAGTTCCATATTCATTTGTGTCACGTGGTGTGATCCTTGAGTAATACCTTACCCATAAATTTAAAAAGAAGACAATGTATCATCAGATTATTTTATTTAATTTTTATGTTTTTTTAGGTTAAAATAAATATAAAAAAAATAATGATTAAAAAAAATTAAAATGACACGTCATAGGTCGTGGGGAAAACCCCGTCATAATCAGTGAAGCTGTGGGGACTCAAACCTGGGATTAAAGGGAGACAGAGGAGTGCGCCTACCACTAACCTATAGCTTATATTGTTTCCTTATTCTATTTTATTTATATATATAATTATATTTTAAAATTTATATATCCACACATATATATATATATATATTATTCTAATCTTTACTTGTTCCTAGTATCGTTCTTTGGTATGCTTAAATAAAAAGATGTGTTTTTCCTTTTCCTTTTGTTTTTGTTTATTTAAAGGGACCTCAAGGGGTTTCCATTATGTTCCAATTGTGTTGGTGTTTGAGATTCAGGGGATGCTGAGTTGATGGATTTTTTTAGACAAATCACAGATATATAAACACAAACTACTATCATTGATGAGGCTTCTCCAAGTGACATGGAGATTAAGGGATTAAAAGGGAGAAGTAATAATTTCAACTTCAACCATGAGGTGAATTCATCCCATGATCCTCATTTTCAATTTATTTTTTGAACTCCCCTTCTCTGCCTCTACCCCTTCTAAATTTTCTTTTCTTCAAACACTGGGGACGGTGTTATTTTAAGTTGGGGGGAGATGAAATAAAAAAAATGTGTGCAAAAAAAATGTGCCTTAATGGAAGGAAAAGTTTATTTAACCTTGAACATGATAATACACATTGCACACTTTTAAATTGAATATAAAATAATTTTTCATGCCTTGATTCTGATTTTAATGCAAGTTTAAGTTCATGTGCATAGATTTTGGAAAGTGTGATTGTCCGATGTGATTTTTCACCATTTATATTCCCAACCATTTAATAACAAAAAAACACAACGCATGTCTTTTGGATTGTGGGGTATTAGTTTGAGTTCATGGGATCCCCCAAATAAATATCATAGTTTTGGTGATGATTTTAGTTTTAATATGAGTAATCAAAAAAATCAAAAAAAAGAAAAAAAAAGAAAAAAATAAATTTTCACATAGAGCAATGAAATGACCTAATGTGTGGATTTCGGCACTTGGGGATCGTGACTCCATAGTTTTTTGGCCTAGAGATAGTAATTTTATCTCTATTTATGGTAATTTGACTTTTTTTGACTGAGTTAACTCGAGATGATGCCCGAGTATATGGGTTTCACTTGGTTCCCTAAGGTCTTTGAGCCTAGGAATCATCGGCAAAGTCTCGCTACATGGGTTGACTATGTTGAGTGAAATTTCAATTACCATAGAAAAATTGCAAAAAATAAAAAATAAATAAATAAAATGAATAATAATCTTAATATTGAAATGTGATTCCACATAGCACTTCCATCATTTCCCCCTTGAATAAAGATTAACCCCATGTCTTTGTGATACACAACACATCATAATGCTTAATTGATATTGGATGAAATATGGCGATGAATTTGAACAAAGAAATGGGTTTGGGATTATTATTTTCTTATTAAACTATCTTGTATTAAAATATTTTTATGGGTTTCATGATTTTTTGGTATAAGGGTTTTTAGTGATCATTGTGTATTAAAATGTATTGGAAAAGGTGATTTGAATTTCATGCTTTTGAGATATATTTTGCTTGGGACTATAAAAACTCAAATTGGGGGGTGTGATTATTCACTTAATAATGATAATATTCATTATTAATATATATAATATTCATGTTCTTTATTATTCATAAACACCATTTTAGTGCATTTTACACTTTGAACATCATTTCACATTATGATTGTAAGTCCTTCTTAAAATGCACTATTACATGGTACATTTTTGAACATCGCCTAAAACACAAAATGTTCTTGATTATATTTTAATATTTTATTTTTAAGGTCTCCCATTATATAAGTAAAAATTCATGTTTTTGGATCACTTGAAGATTCACATTAGAAGACCACCAAAGTTGGTCCTGAACCAACAACATTCTGAGCAAAGTAAACTGGACAATAGACCAATAAAGAGACTGTATCAGCCACAATCCAAGCCCAATAATTATGAAAATTGGACTAAAGTTAGATTACATCAAGGTTAATATTTCATCCAACATTAAAAATATCTAATTTGGAGTTTTAAAGGGAGTTTCATGCATCTCAATTTGGAGATAAAATTTTGGGGCAGATTCTGAGGCCCAGAAAAACAGTCCACCATTCTACACATATCTCGCAAACAAAATATCCATTTTGTCATAAATTTTACAAAAATCTTAGGGGAAATCCGTATCTTCATTTTTGTCTTATATGGACCACCGAAATTAGGCCATCTAGAAGCTCCTTTCAGCGCCTCTATTTAGTGGATGCAAGTTGGCTCAGATTGTTTGTCAAGGGTGGAAAAATCAACTCTCTCTCAACTTTCCACCCACTTATGGCCTACCAAAATTAATTGAGAAGACCTTTAATATTGGATTCTCGACCCAAGGCTTCAAAAATTCCTATTTAAGGTAGTTTTGTGGAAGTATTTGGGCAAATTTAGTGTTTTGTTTCATTTAAATGTTATGTTTCCCATTTGATGTTGTATTGTTCTTATTCATTTGTAAGTTATTTGAATCACATTAGTTTTAAATAAATATTTTTCATCTTATCTTATTTTATTCATATTATTATCACATTGATTTCATTTCTTCATGGTGTTAATTTATTCACACTAAACCTTGTGAAAGTATTCACACAATAGTAGAGTGATTGTTTTCTTTTTATTATTATTTTTACTTCTTCAATTCCTCCCCATGAGTCTACATCCCACTTCCATTGAAACCATAGAATCAGTGTAGGGACAAACCTATTATGGTTTGATCCAAGGGAGTATCAAGAGGATGGATTGTATGTTATTTCTCTCTCCATTGATTTATAATCACTTATTTTAATTGACAATTTTGTTTGATGATCTTTAAACTCCTTCATCCTTGTTAAATTTAAATCCACACACTTCAAGTGCTAATACGTGCCTTTACCTTGGAGTGATCAAAACTTTTATCCTTCAAGTGTATAGGTGATTAGTATTAGGATGTGTAGGAATTAAACCAATAATTTATGATTTTGTTTGATCTCCTTAAATTAACCTATCTCAAATATAAGAAATTGAAATAATTGAAAAAGGAATTCATCCAATCCACCCTGAGCGATAACCTAGGATAAACTCATTATATTAATTTGAATTAACTTAGATCTGTTAGTTATCCTTTAAACCCATCTAAAATCAACCCAATTTTGGAAATTTCATAGCCAAAAACAATCCATAGAATTTATGTGTTGGTAGTTTACTTCTTAGGTCTCTAAGGATTCGATAACCCAAGTTAAAATACAAGAGACTTCTTAACCTTAAAATCTTGGGTAAATTTGGGAGAGACCAATTATTTCTTGAATTTTTTATGAATTATTTCTTTTTTTGAGTGCAAATTTGTGATCTTAAAAAATATATTAAAGATATTTGGCATGGGTTTAGAGTGTGTGAAAATTTCGGATCCATTTTATGGATTTGATTAGTCTGTTTCCACACTTTATACCCAAAGAGAGAGAATATACATAGAATTTTGAGTCTTCCATGAGGATGGAGATTAAATGATCTATCATGACTCTTTATTTGGTGTCTTGGGATGTAGTGAGAGATCGAGCAGATATCTTGGATATAAGTGAATCTATGATGGAGGATTTTGTTGAAGACCCATCCTAAGTGTTTGGGAATGATGAGATGAATTCTTTGACTTTCAGGACTTAGAGTTGGTGAAAGAGGAAAGTGAGTTGGTCTTATAGAGCATGATTTTAGATTATTTCCCTATTGTTTCATAGATCAAGGTGTCTGGTGACTGTTGACATAAAATATTTTAAATTTAATGTTTTAGTGAACCATCAATATGATTTCCCCATGATTAAATATGTTTCTCAGTCCTCAATAGAGAGTTAGTTATGGAAATTTTTTGGTCAAATATACTCCTTTCACTAAAACCTTGTGGTATATTTTTAACATAATTTGATATGTGCCTTTATTGAGGTTTAAAATTTTATGTAATTGTGTTTAATTTCCATTTATTGAAACTATTTTTCCAAACATTTTCTATTGGTGGGGGAGGTTTTTTCAAATAGTGTCCATTTTGAAATGTGTCCAAGCTGAAATGAGTAACTTATGGGTAGTCGGTTGAGATCTGTGGAGGTTGATGTTATGTTTTTATTCTTTGGATAGTGATATCCTTATTTGAGAGGTATCTCTAAAATAGTAAAGTTTTATAGGTGTTTTCCTTATTGAGGGAGATTTAGTGTTTTGGTTTATACCTTTCCTTCGGGGTGTTAGTGGTGTGTTTGTTCTATTTGAGAAGTTTCTATTAGGGTAATGTTTGAATTAGCTGATTTGGTTTTATTTTCTAGTTCAAATTTGATTTTATGAGATAAGAATCATTTGAGTGGTATCTGATATAATGACATGTATATTTCTAGTACATTAATTTTTATGATTCAAGTGTTGGAGATGTCAAGAAGAGTTTTGAGGAATATAAGTGTTGGGGATATTATTTTTCATCTGGGAAAGGGTGTTCATGGCATGGCCCATTAGGTTACTGCATGAAGAGCTATCTATAGTGGAGGGTGATTCCACAAATGATGGGTCACGATATAGAGGGTTTTGTCGTAACATGAGGCTTTCTGGGTAGTTGTGATATTTTACACAGAAAATATTCATGACATGACCATAATCTTTATAGTATGAAGATATATGGGTTGATTTCCATTGGTTCTATTATTAAGGTCTTCACGACATGGTCTTGGGATTCATAATGAAAATATCTGGAGGTTATATTTTCATGGTTCTGTTTTACGTGGCATTACATCATGGTGATTTAGACACAATATAACCTTATTTATTTACATCAAGTTGAAATTTATGACCAATATTTTAATGTGGGGAGATATAGGTGGATAATAGTATGATTTCCAGAGATTCAGTGGGACTATCCCGATCAAGACATGACGATGTCCCATTATGCCATAATGTAGTGTTTTCCATATCTGGTATAAATTTTTAATCCTTTATAAATTCATTTTATTTCCTTTATTTTCCTTTGAATACAAGAGATCCAAGATGTGATTTTGGAATCCTTTGAGTATCCTTTGGCTATCCTTAGACTTATTCTTTAAGAGATTTATTACTTATGATCTAAGATTAGTTTTCCCCCTTTCCTATTGAGTTCTTTTCCTATTCTTCATCTGGAAAGAATGTAGCAGTGGGTTTGGGGGATAGATTTAGTGGTTTTTGGTTTGTGATTTTGATGGGGATTGTGGTGATCTAGTTTAATTTATGGATTCCCTTTTGTGGTGTGTTTTTTTGGTCATCTCTTTCCTTATTCCTTACATAGTTGTTTTGGAAGAACCAGTTAAGGTGGGTAATAATATTCCTAACTTTATTATTGTGATCTCATCCAAACATGTTACTATAATCATATAATATATTATTGATCTGGTTTTTCTTGGTTTATGGGGAAATAGAAGAACATATGGGAATCACTAACTTTAAATAATAATGAACTAAATTAATACAATAAACCGAGTAAGAGGAAAATTATAAGGGAAAGGAAGTTTCATGTGCTTTATTAATTCTCATATTATTTTCTATGTGTTTAATCCTGTTGATTGATGCTTTCTATTGTGGCATTATTTTTATTTAAATCAATGAATAGTCTATTTGACCCTTATAATCGATTAATTACTCAAATTTGGTAACAAAATGATATTTCTAGAAAACGAAATTTGAGAATTGTTATTTTTGTTGATTATTTTGGTGTTCTTTATTCTATTTTATTATTTCTTGGAAGGTGGTTTTCTAATGTTGTTCAATGTGTTTTCCTTAAACATGACTTAATTTGTTTGTGAGAAAGTAATGGAAATGGGAACTGAATTGGGAAGTGGAAATATATAATGAAATATGACAATATGATGAGTTAAATATATCTTAAGAGAAATTTTGATAGGGGAGTGGGTATATATGTGCTATGTTTTTTTGTTCTTTGTATTGAATATTGTTAAACTATTTTTACAGGTTTAAGAAGGTGATGGGAATGGGGATGCAATGTGAATGTAATGAGTTAAAGGGGTATTATTAAAACTAAACATAGTTATTATTAATATAATGGTTTATTAATTATGAAATATAAAATGAAATTAAGAAAAGATATGTTAGTTATGAATGTTATGATGGGTTGGAATGTAAATGGTGGTTGGATATTGTTAAACTATTAATTATTTAAAAGAATAATTTTGGTTAAAATAAATGTAATGAAAAATGACTGAGTGGATTGAAATGATATGTGAGTGATGAATGAATTGTAATGGGTGAATGAATGGAATAATGTGTTTAATGATGATATTAAATGGTAATTGGTGGGAATGGGAATTATTTGGAAAAAAAATTACAGATTATGTTATTTTCTTTACTAGGTATGGGTTACAATATTTATGATAATGATTTGGTTGTGAAATGTGTGTCTTCTGTGAGGGGTTTTTATACTATTTTAAAGATATTGTAGAAGTGGTTGTGAGAAATGTTGTGGAAAGGGGAAATGATATGGTGGAATCTTACGATCTTTGATGGATTTAAGTTGGTATGATCATATAGGATGTAATGAATTAATGTGTAGTATGTGTTATATTACAAGACCCTATAGGGTATTCATATGATTATACATAGTGAGGTATATGAATGGTTAGAGGAGGGTAAAAGGTTAATATCCTACATGTTCATGATACCTTACTATGACAAGGATGATGTGGATATGTGGTTATGGTTGGGGTAATTACACAATAGGGGGGGAATGATCTTGATTCCCTTTGTGTTTATGTCTCCCTACTGATGTATGGTTGGGAAGGTGGATGTGTAGTGATACGGTTGCGGTTATATGGTGATGCGAATATTGATATGTGTTGACGTGGTATATTGTGGTGGAATGGTGGGTATGGTGGGTATGGTGGGTATGTTAAGGTATATGGGTATAGTTATGTTCATGGTTGGATGTTTTTGATTCAAACAAGAGATGTTGGAGATTTCGGGAGGTTGGGGTAGGTAGGGTTATAGTCTGGCCCAAATCAGATGTGACCTGGATGTTGTGGTAGGTAGATATGTGATGTGCGGTTAGTTGTGGATGGGTGATAGATGATGATATGTTGTGGATGTTGTATCATTATCATGTCCCTGGTCATTTAGTTAGGGGTTTTCCTATAGATCGCTACTGGTTTGAGTTAGAGAACCCCATGAACTGATAGGTAGGAGAGGTGAAAAGTTTTTGGGCCCTTTTTATTAGTTGAATTTGATGATTGTTGTGAAATTAATGATATTTCTTAGTTTTGATTATGGAATTGGTTTGGGTTTTTGGTTGTGGGTGGTTTCATATGTTGGGGTAAATAAAGGAAATAGTGGTAAATTATGCGGGATGTGAAGTTTGATGATCATGATGCATGTTCTTATTATCCTTATACATGTGATTGATATTCTTTGTTTAATTTATTTAATTATTTATTACTCAATCATATTTATTACATGTTGTGGTTTATTTTTTTATAAGGATGATCCTATTGAGTATAGTCAATTTCTCACCCCACCATAGTTTTTTAAGTGTTTATAGGAAAGACCAATAGGGATTAGAGCTATTGTTTAGGTAGCATGGATGAAGTTTTGGATCTCTTTTTTCATTTATTTTATTGGTGTTTTATATTTGACATATAATTGACATTTGGGTTGTGGAAATTTTTTTATGAAATGTAAATTATTTTTGTTTTATTGGTGGTTCATTTTATTATTATTAGGATTTGATGAGTATAATGGAACTCATGTACATGTTTCATGCCCTTGGTGCTAGTTGATAACCTAGAGGCTATTGGAAGCATGATTTTGGGGGTCACTCTCACCCTCATTGTAGGGACGATAGGGGTTCTGGTGGAGGAGGGCTTTAATATCCAATAATTTTTACCCTCTCCCAAGAATTTATGATTTATTCAACCAGTTAAAATTATCTATATGGATTTCAAAGATCAATCTGAGGGTCTGATATCATCAAATGAGAGTAAGGGAGTAGGATACCCCAAATACTACTTTCAAATGATGTTATGGGAACATTGAGTTTGTGGTTATGTCATTAAGTGTCATAATAACCCCATGTGTTTTCATGGGAATCATGAACTACATTTTTTTATCTCTTATATCATTTTTATTCATGTTCATTGACGACATTTTTAGGTACTCGAGGTTGGAGGAGGATTATATTGATCACATGAGGTCTATTTTAAAAATCCCTTAGACATCATCAACTTTATGGGAATATTTCCAAGTGTAAGTTTTAGACATGAGAGGTGAAATTCCTTAGGCATGTGGTTTCTCTTCAGGGATTAGTAGTGAATCTATCAAAGATTGAGGTCATTGTTTCTTGGGAAGCACCTAGTAATGTTGCATATATTTGTATTCTTCTCAGTTCATGGGATATTATTTAAGTTTTATGTCTGAATTGTCTTATGTAATGACCCCATTGATATCCTTGAACAAGAAAGAATGATCCTTCTTATAAAATGATCAATTTAAAACAGATTTTGAATGCTTGAAGGAGAGGTGGATCAGTTATATCATACTTCAGATGTTAGAGGAGGGAGTAATGTTTGAGGTGTTTTTTTATACTTATCATTCTATTATTTTTTGAGTTTTGATGCAGTAGAGGGAAGTGATATTGTATGGATCTAGGTAGTTATTTCCCAACTTGTGTAACTATTCCACCCATTATTTCATGTTTTAAGTGGTAGTTTTTCTCTGAATCTTTGAAAACATTTCCTCATTGGTGAGCTCTTTATAGTCTCCATAGACCACAAGAGCATGAGGTATATTTTCTCTCAGTGGGATCTAAATCTATAAAATTGGGGATGGATAGATTTTTTCCAAGACTATGACATTGATATATCTTACACCCTATGGAATGGGAATGTTATTTCCAATGTGTTGAGTATAAAGTCACATGAAGATTTTGTTCAAGAATTTGTATATTCTTAGAAAGTGATGGAGGAGATTATGGTAATACATATTGATTTAGAAGATACTAATTGTAGTGGTTTCCTGATTCAAATGGTATTGAAGTCCTCATTGATGAAATAGTAGTAGGATCCTCTATGTGGAGACTTAGAGTTGGAGGTGATGTGGGCTCATGTCATCCATAATGATACTCCAAATGGATGGTTAGAGGATGACCAACATCAGAAGGTGTTTTAGGGGAGGTTTTTTGTTCCATCGATGAAGCATAAAGAGGTTCTATGGGTATCCCATAGTTCAATAGTGGCAGTGTATCTTGATGTGACCAAGATGTACCATTCCTTGAGGGGTCAGTTTTGTTGGCTCGGGATGAAGTAGTCAATAGTAAAGTTCATATCATGGTGTTTGGTCTATCAGTAGGTGAAGGTGGAGCATCATGTTTTATGTGGTTTTTTGTATCTATTGGAATATATTGAGTATAAAGGGAGGATATATCTATATATTTCATAACTACTTTATCATGATATCAGAGAGGATGTGATGATATTTGGGTGATCATAGATCATTTTATGAAGTCATTCCACTTCTTGGCCATCAGGGGGTCGAGTGTTTTGGGGGTTCTAATGAGGCAGTGTATGGATGATATTATGTGAATTCGTGGGGTTCTAAGGACCATAATAATTTATCAAGATACTTATTTTAACTCATAGTTCTATAGATGATTACAGTATGATTTTGGCTCCCAGTTACTCCTTAACACAATTTTCCATCCTCAGATGGACGGGTAGATTGAGCAGACCATCCAGAAACTAGAGGACATGTTGCAGTCTTGTGTCTTAGATTTTTTAAGATCTTGTGTGAGGAAATTTCCCTTTTTTAAGTTTTATTATAAATAAATATTCCACTCTTCCATTGGTATAAACTTTTTTGAGGTTTATATGGGTGTAATTTTCAATCTTCATTATGTTGGAATGAGGTTGGGGAGTTAGAGGTCTTGGGTCCAAATGTGATGTAGAGTAAGATAGAGAATATTTCGATGTTGAAGGAGTGCATGAAGGTGACATGGGGTCATCATAAATCATATTTTTATTGGATGAGGAGGTTTTTGGAGTTTTAGGTTAGAGACTGTGTGTTCTTGAGGGTTTTCCCCCATCATAGGAAGTGCAAATTTAACAAAGGGAGTAAGATATATCTCTGGTTTATCAGTCCTTTTGAGGTGTTGTAGTGTATCAGTGAGGTGATATATTAGTTAGTGATTCCTACATAGTTATATTAGGTCCATGATATCTTTCATCTATTGTAACATAGAAAATATCTTCACGAAAATTGATATATCATTGACTGGGGGAGTTAGATTTTGAGGGGAATGTGACATTCATGGAGTGACTAGTTGTGATCCTGGATCATTAAGAGAAGGTTTTGTGTGAGAATTCTATCCTTAAGGTTCGTGTCTTGTGAAGGCATGGTGGTATAGAGGAGAGTACATGGGAATTTGAGTCACATATGTGGCTCAATATTCATATCTATTTTGAGATCTATTTTTTTATCTAGTGAGTTGTTTGATTTTGAATTTAATTTTGTGAAATGGTTGATATATAGGTTTTGTTAAGTTGTTTCTTATATAACTGATTAATATTGGGTTAATTGAATCATCTCATTTGATTGGTATCTCTAGGGGAGTTTTGGGTTAGTGGTTTCTATTTTCATCTAGAGTTGGTTTTGGATTATCAGGGATGAAAATTGATTGACTAGTTTTTAATGTAATAGACTAGATATTTATAGATTATTCCTTTGTGTGATTTAGGTATTGGAGATGTTGAGATGATATATGAAGAATTAAATAAGAGTGTAGTAGTATGTTTCGGTTGAAGGAAGTAGGTCATGGAATAACCCTTGGTGTCATGGCGTGTGTGTTAGCTGGTAGAAAATAAAAGGTATTGCAATATGGTATGTCTCTACATACAATTATGGTTTATGGTGTGATGTTATTTGGGTAGTGTTGTAGTTTTTTTGTGAATTTTCTTCATATCATGGCCATGTCTATTGTAATGTGAATACCTAGAGGCTAGTTTATGGGTGACTCTATCTCAAGTGAATCCATGACATGGTGGTATGGGTCATGGTGTGGCCCTTCTTCACTTTAATTGGATTAGAGACTTTGACTATGTTTAAGAGGAAAAAATCCAAGTGATTCATAGTTATAATTTTGGATCTTTGGTGTATGTTGACCTATCACAGTGTGACCATAATTTTTTATGTTGTAAATTGAATTTTTTGGGATGGTCATGGAATGTATATTCTATATTAATTCATGACCGATTATTTTCCATAACAAGTGTAAATTGATAATTACCTTTATTTTTATCATACTTAAAATTGATTTATCTTGAACTACTAGTGACTAGAGGTGTTTTTTTGGAGATCCTTGAGCCCCCTTTTACATATTTTAGTCCCTCGATTTATAGGAGCAAGAATTCATTCATTCAAGATGATTTTCTTCCCTTATTTCTCGATCCTTCATCTATGGAAGGTTATAGAAGTGGTTTTTTTATGTTTCTGATGGACATGGGTCATGAATTTGATGAGGATTGATATTTTCTAGGTTTTTAGGGTTCCCTTGTGTTATTTGGACATTAATCTCATCTCTTTGGCATTTTTTATTATGAAACAATCACCAAATCATCAGTTGAGGTAGGGGATTTGATAAAGCTCTTTTAGATTGTGTAAAATGTGGAACTTTCATGACTTTTTTTATTTAGGTGGATGGTATAGATTATCCTAAAAATATAACAAATTTGACTTAAAAAAATTAATAATAAAGGGGTTTTTCTCATGTGTTTACTTGTTTTTATGATATTTCTTATGGGCTTGATGATTGTTCACTGTTTTTTTGGAAAAAATTCTTTTTAATAAGATTTGATGTTGTTTTTATGATTTATGGAACCCTATTGTGATTAAATGATGGAAACAACCTTTGTAAAATGTTAATAACTTAAAGACAATAAAAAAATGGGTTTTGTAAAAGGAATGATCGATACGTTTAACTATTTTGAAACATTTATTAAAAATGGGAATTATGGTAGTGCTTATGGGACTTATTGATGTTTAATATTGAGATTATTGTTATTTTGGGGCTATTATATGGTAGATGATGTGGTTGGTTATGGGTTATTGATTTGTATTTTATAGTGGGTGCTTCTATATATTCCAGGGGTGGGATAATTTGATACAGTTGATGATGTGAGTTGTATAAAAAGGTTATGGATACCTTTCCATGATTGGTAATAGGGGAGGTAGTGGTTAGTATGGAGTGATGATGTGGTTGTAAATTTTAAAAGAGTAATGGGGTTGGATACATGGAAAGATATGATTTTGTTTCTAATGTGGTGGTTGTTGGCATGAGATTTGATGTGGGATTATGTTCTAGATGCCTGATGGAGTGGAATATATGGTTGGTAATAGTGAATAAAGTAAATGAATGTGGGATAGGATTTATTAATTAAGGGGATTTTAATGAAATATAAATTCTTGAAATGAATCAAAAATGTATAAAATTGATATGAGGGATGTATTTAATGGTTTATAATTAAATATAGAATTTCCTATCTTAATAAATGTATCTATATTGGTAAAATGGTAAATTTTTAAATGATTAAATGGTATGATTAAATCGGAAATGTCATGGATACTTTTAATGGGAGGTGGGGTTGGTTTGGTTTTTTAGTAAATGGAAGTGGTGTTTGGTGTGAGGTAGTAGTTTCTAGTGGAAGGTGGTGGATTGTGGTGTTGACCATGTGTTTTGATAGTACCATTTAGGTTTATACCTGCTATGTTGGGTCATGTGTGTTTATATTATATATCATATTTTCTTATAATTTTATACACACCCCACTCAAGTTGAATATTATTACTAACACCCATATTTAGGGTTCATATGTTTTCCCCCCAACATCCAAGTTGGTGAGGGAATAGATGGCTAACTACTCCCTCCTCCCTACTCTCCCTTCCAGGTGTAGTACTAGTTGTGTTGGCTCGAGGTAGGTATGATCATACTAGAAATGTATATGGTTTAATAGAAGACCATATGAGGTATTGGTATGATGATAGGTACATGGTGTACTAGAAGACCTTGTGGGATATAGATTAGGAGGCATATGGTGTATTGGCTAGCCCTGTTGTGTATTGATGATTGGATGTTACATGGTGGGGTTCATGTATAGTAGGATGAGGGCACAAGGTTGATTTCCTTCATGTTAACGATACCCTATTTTATTATATATGTGATGGATGGATGAGACGTGATATGTGGTAGTGGATATGGGATTATGAGGATGATATAGTTGTGGTATATGATGCGTTTGGGATATGGGATATGGTGTGTTTTTACATGATTGTGGAAGGGATTGGGAACATAGGATGTTTGATGTTAGGGAATTTGAGAAAAAATATAATGGATAAGAGGTTCCACGGTACCATTTCTATTATATGTTTGAAATTACTTTATTATACATGAATTCTATATTTAGTGACTGAGCCTTGGTGAGGTGGGATAGTAGTTGACCTGATAGGTGCTGGTTGGTTCTGTTGTTTGTTCACTAATGAATTTGTATGTTCCTTCCATATTTTCATGATTGGTCTTGATTATGATCCTAATGAGTATAAATTTTATGATCACCCATGTATATATAAACTATTTGATATGTTTCCAGAGTGATTTTGGTATTTGATCTGAGCAGTACTAGCTTTGATATTGGGATTGGTTGTGGAGTTGTTTTCTAGGTATTTTATTTGGTTTTTTTATTTGAATATTTTTATTTGTATGACATATAATGAATTGAAATTTATCATGGGTTTGGTTGTTTTATATTATGATGTTGATTGGTAGATTTCATGTTATCTTCCTTGGATATATGAGGGAAATTCCTCCCATTTGGATTTTATATACCCTTGGTTCTAGTCTCCAACTCGTGGCCTATTGGAGGTGAGCCTTGGGGGTCCCTCCCATATTTACTATAGGCCCAATAGGGGTTCTAAATTGGGAAGGGTCATGATATCCCCCCTTAATCATTACTAGGATACATCACCACTTGTGGACTCACTTGATCCCTGGAATCCAAACAGGCTCCTCCTTAATCTATATTCCAAAAAAAACTATTGATTATAAGTAGAAAATAAGGGAGAAGAATTTGGAAAGTAACAGTCACTCCAAGTGTGACCCATTCAACCACACCCATAACAAAAATCAAGTGACCTTTTATAATTTAATGAAATCTAATAATCTGATCACCCCCTACCCTATCAAACTAGAAGCCTTCCTTTATAGTATTTCATTCCCCTAATCCCACTTTAAACCTTAGAATAATCCTGATTCTAAAGAAATAGTTTGCCGAGAATTACACTTATAGAAATTTATCAAACCCCATGCCACTCAAAAATTCATTTCTACTATAAATAAAGGTTGGATGAAGTCTATGAACCAATATAAAAATCCAAGACCTCAAAAAAAATCCACCTCCTTGATTGTGATATCTAGAGGTAAATCCTAAAGAATTATATGTTTACCATCACCGACCAATGACCCTAAATTATAATTTTATTTTTCTATTAAACTGATGAAAAAAACATAATGGAATCAACCTTTCCAAAAATAAATAATATCCCCTAAACCCTCAATGAATCCATCACAAAACCCTTCATTTAAAACTCTATCTACTCTAACCTTCTGATAAGATCATGCTAGAAAACATCATGAATTGGATATTCATCAAGATAGTTAGAGAGGGGATCATCATCACATGATAACTTAAAATTACTACCAATAACCTCCTTTACTAATTATACTAATGGAGTTGTCTAGTTTCCATGTTTAGAGGGCTGGTTCACCAACCTCACCCAAAATTGACTACTATCTTGGATGTTTCATATTCTATATGTGAATCAGTGTTTCCCTTGGTTTTCATGTTTAAAGTAAATGATTTTGTGGTTTTATTTCGGGTTTGGTTGATAACTTGTGTCAAGAATGACACCCCCACCATGGATATAAAAGGATGCCTTAGGAAGATTCCTAGATTCATCAGTTCTGATCCAAGAGAGATCTTGTATTTGGTGAGAGAGGATTGAGACCTCCATGTGTATGAAAGAAAGGGTGGAGTGGGAAGGGGAATTTTTATGATATCTATTCTAGGTAAAATAAATCCCATTTTCTCACTTAATTCTATTTCTATATGATCAGTGAATCACAATAATTGAAATGGAAGCGATCATAAGAGATTTTATAATGGCCATGACATTCAATTTGATTAGATTCATGTTTTAAAGTTTCTTTTTGAAAGTTCATGTTGAGTTTATTACAATGGTGAAAATGATATCAAAAATGGAGCTAAAACGAAATCCCTAGATGTGATTAATATTCGAGTCAAACTTAGGTGCTATAGTGCCCATTTTTAGAGAATACCTCACTATTTCGGCTCAAGTGACATTTATGATGGGTATTTTGGAAGCTGATTCAGTGTGCCAGTTCATCACTACATCATCACCATTTTATTGGTTATTCTTGATAATTGATACTATTTTGATCATATCTTGATCAATTGGAGTTATTTTTTGATGATCTATAAGTTGATTCCACCATTTATGACCATAATAGACACAATGGTACACTTTATTTTTCAAAATTATGTTCCAATTTTAACTAGATTAAAATTCAATGTAGGGACATACCTCGGGAGGTATGATCATATTGACTTCCTCTAACTAATCTATTTGGAAGTATCAAATGGAAGATATCCTTAATTTTAAGTATATTTTTTACCACATTTAGAAAAATTTAGTCAACTCTGATTCCACTAAGGAATCTAAGTAGAAGAAACTGAACAATAAGACAATCAGTCAAATCCTTCAATGGATCAAAAATAGTTTCTACCACCAAATTTCCAAAAATACCAACACATATGAACTCTGGATGAAGTTGGATAATACATACCAGTTAATGACTAATTTAAAAAGATTATATTCTTAAAGTGGTTGATGAATCTTATACTATAGAGTAAAAACTCTATAGCTTAACACACTAATTAGTTCCCAAGCCAAGTTAATCAATTAGTGGCTGTAGGTAAGACTATAAACTACGAATATTAAGAGAACCACTAACTTTTCACACTTTCTAATAGTTGGGATAAACTGGTTTTATCCTTTAGAAATTTAGATCATAAAGGAAAACTTATCAGGGAAATGGTAAATGATGCACTAAATAATGAGGAGGCCCGAAGGAAGAAAATGATTTATAATTTGACATAAGATCTCATCCTGGAGAAGTGAGGGAGAAATAAGGAGGTGGCTGAGGGATATGAAGTAGTGGATGAATTAAGAGAATATTAAGGTCCATATATGGAAATAATCCAACATAAAAATGATACCATTATGGAACAGAGGGAAACATAAATAAAAACTACTAAAAGTTAATATAATAGAAGGTCTATGGTAGTAACCAATAAAGAAGAAATGGAGACATGCATGAGATACTTACTAAAGAATTTGTGCTTTACTCTAAAGAAAAA
This sequence comes from Viscum album, assembly GCA_963277665.1. NCBI lineage: Eukaryota > Viridiplantae > Streptophyta > Magnoliopsida > Santalales > Viscaceae > Viscum > Viscum album. The sequence continues at coordinate 1,713,992,427 of OY728122.1, forward strand.
GATGTGACTATATTTCATATATCAATCCAAGAAATGGAATGGGTGGTCGATACTATAGAATCACACCACATCACTCTATATTATGAGTATTTCTTGATTTATCAAGCTGGTGACTTTGGTACAATCAATATAGGGAATATCAGTTTAGTGTAGATTGTGGACATGGGTGATATCCAAGTCAAGATGAATGATGGATACATAATTACCATGAAGTATAATTTATATATTCCAAGTCTTTGACTCAAAATGTTATCAAAAATAGCCTTTAACAGAAAAGGCTATGTTAACATATTTAGTAATGGATCATGGAAGATTACAAAAGGATCCATCATTATCACCTGAGGATACATGTGTGGTATATTTTAAAAAACTCATGTGAATATATTTACATAAAACCACAATGTGGTGAAATGGGAGGTGTCATGAAATTTATAGCATAGAAGAATCATCCACATGAGTGAAAGAGGGATATCAACCCTAATGTAAAATAATTACATTAGTGTTTATTAGTATACATCACTTAATCCTTAAAAATTCTTCTTATATGGGAAGAAACACAAATTCTCATTCAATGCCATTTTATCAAGGATATTAGAGTTTTGGATCTAGTACACTTTGATATATGTGGTCCCATGGAGGTAGATTCAATTGTAGGTAAAAAATATTTCCTAAACTTTATTGATGATGCATCTTGAAAGGTGAGGGTGTTCTTCTTGTGGATTAAGGACCAAGTACTTCATTACATCAAGATGTTTCACACCATGGTGGAGTGTGAAACTAGAAGGAAGTTTAAGTGTCTCCTTTAAGAAAATAGAGGTGAGTACACATCTAGGGAGTTTGATGTCAATTTTGGGAGTTAGGGAATCTCACGTGAGAGGATAGTCCCACACACCCCACTGTAGCAGGTACTGTTCAGTACTGTAGCAGCTGGAACTATTCACCTTGGGCCACTAGTTTGGGATTGGAGTCCTTAAGGCTTTCGGGCCACCCAGGAATTTGGGTCATTAGGGTTTTTGGACCACCTTTAAGGCCTTTGGGCCACCTCAAGGCCTTCGGTCCACATGCAGTTGCCCCAGACACACTACAAAAAAAGAGCAGCCCAAGAAGATGATTCAGAGCAGGTGCACTCACCGTAGCAGAGTCAAATGGATTTTTCAAAATGAGAGGGTATGGCTATGCCATTGGGACCATCCTGTGATTTCATGGGAAGCCTAGCTAGATGTCCATACGAAGGTGTAGAGCTACTATCATGGTGCAGATGATAGGGAGGGGCAGTTTATTGTAGATAGTCTGGTTGAATTCCCTAAGACCTTCTGGTCATGTAATATCCTAAGCCTACAGGCCATGTAATCTCTGAGTCTATAGGCCTTGTAAGGGTTCCCCCTCATCCATTGAAATGGGGGTTATCAAAAATCAATAAAAATGAAGTCCTTCAGGCCATTCGGGGAAGGAGGTTCTAGAAGTCCCATCAACAACAAAATGGGAGGAATTGGAGGAGGATATTGAGGAGGGGGAGACTCAATTCTATCCATTGGAAGTTGTAGAACCATCATAGGATAAAGTTGATATTTTTTCTCGGATACCTAGTATTTCATAGGTTTGAAGATATACATGATGAAGTAATTCATCAATAAGTTATCTAGAACCAGAGTACCTATTGTTAATCAATGAGGGGGGAGATAGAAGGATATAATAAAATAGTATCTCATCTATAAAAACTCAAGTGGATACATTTAATATAAGATGAGATAGAGTCATTGATGAAAAAATAGACATGTTATTTTGTGGTACTACACAAAGGTAATAAGGCACTAAAAACAAATGAGTGTTTAGGCTGAATAAGGACGGTAGTGGAAAGGAAGTCAAGAATAAAGCTTGGTTACTAGTTAAAGGATTATTTCATAAGAAATGAGTTTTCTATGAAAATATTACCCAGGGTGAATATGGATTCAATTATTGGGGTGTGAAGCCTTGTTTCAGACCATAGAAATTTTAAGAACCATAAATACATTTATCAGAAATATATTCAACGGTTGGAGTCTAATCTCAGTGTGAAGGTAGCAGTTTTTGAGCATGTGTTGATTCAATAATTTCATTAATTTATTTTTGGTTTTAGTGATAAAAAAACATCCACACTTATGTTACTAATGAATTTTATTTTAAGTGAATTTTAGGAAATTAATATTCATAGAAATATTTATTCTGGAAATATATTCAAAACATTGATCTACTGGGAATATTTTTTGAAGTATTCTGGAGGTGTTTAAGCATATTCTAGAAACATTGTCCATACCCTACGTCCAATGTAACATATGGTTCAGCAACCATATGTTTGAAACAACATGTATGGATCATATACCCTATTTTTAGAATAAATACTACATTTTAGGAAACAAACATATGGTTCATCAACCCAAATTTTATAATCGACGGTACATTTTAAACCCTATGTTTGTAGTTTTGTTGTAATATTAAAGAATCATATGTTTGATTATTCAGTGATGGAGTTTTAAATCTATGATATTATCTAAGATTTATGAAATGGACTTGTTGGAATGAAAGATCTATTCAAATCTATTTTATGACCAATTCAAAGGCTCATTATGGTTGTTTTAAAGGCTTGTATTCAATGAAGTAAATTGTTTCTATTCTTACAGGAATTTATGACTCTCTTGAATGATTTTGAATTCAAATATTCACAATTTATTGTGTGATATTTCTAGATATGGTCTGACCTGGAGTTTTTCAACCTATATTATAAATATCGATATTTTATTCATCAATAAAAATAGAGGAGATATGAAATATATATATACATAAGTAAATGTTGTTTTTCATTCCATTCAAAGATACACTTTGGAGACATAAATGTTTTGATCTATCTAATCGACTCACTTATGTTGTTATCATTTCTACTACATATTATTGCTTCATATTCTTCTACAAGATCGAAAAATAATTTATCATATATACACTTTGGATACATTCATATTTATATATTTTTCTAGTGTTTTCTCTATAAATTTTTGAAGAAATCATGTGAAACATTGAAGATCTATTTGATAATGTTCATTATTGAATATCTGAATACATTTTTTATTTTTTTATATCACTATTATGTTTAACTTTTTTTCTCAATATAATCAATCTTTATTGATTTGGTGGAGTTTATACTACTTAGACTCAGTCGTGGAGAAGTGCCAACTTCTTGTACTAATTTGTGGATTTAAGTTTTCCTGTAAAAGAAATAGAAGTCTCTATAAATCCTTATTGTAAGGCATCAACTACCTACACTTAGTTTTTATTTATAGTTCTCTGGATAAGAGGATCTACTAGTGAAAATCACTAAGCTCGTGGAGTTGAGAATTGGTGGAGTGGACTAAGGGATATTTGTTCCCTAAACCACTATACATCGCTATATTCATTTAATTTATTTATTTTCATTTCTCTCTCATATTTAAAAGATAAGGAAAGGTTCACTTCATAACAAGATATGTGTTCATAATCAATCAAAGTTTTTTAAGTACACAATCCCCCCACTCTTGTGTATTTTTCATCATCATCATCGTCCTAACCTAAAAATTGGATTTAAAGGTAGGGATCTACTATATTATCAAAGGTGTTACTCCTATGAAAAAACAAGAATATTTACTAACTCTAACAAGACTAAGTTAAATATTCAGATGAATAAATCTTTAAATGAATAAAACTAGTGAAGGTATGTCGATGATCTATGCTCCTTTAATGGTGATAACTATGGATGCTGGAAATATTGTATGATTATTTATTTAAAAAATCTTGGAATAATGGTTTATTTAAAGGTTTTTAAGCCTTATGATATTCCTAAGGAAGTTTTGGAAGATTATAATAATGATCAAGAAAGAGAATATGATTTCAATTCAAAAGCTAGGAATGTTATTGTGTGTGGTTTAGAAACTGATGAATTAAATCAAGTATCTCAATTTCCTACTGCTTATGGGATGTGTAAAATGATTGTTGTTTCCTATGAAGGAACTGAAAATATCATAAAATTAATTCACACCATTATGAAACTAAAGTTTTATATATTAAGGATGTATGAGTATGAAACAATCACTCAAATAAACGGAATAATGACATAGATTTTCAATAATGTTGCTGCTTTGGGAGGTCCAATTTCATAATCAATCAAGTGTTATAAGTAATTAGAGTTATACCCTCTAATTTTAATGGAATATCTATATCTATATGTCAATCTACACTAGTGAAGAATTTATTTATGAAGTAATTGATTGGGATTTTAATGATGTATGAATCTGATATGCAGGAAGAAGCTGAAAATCATGAAAAATATAAATAAGTTGATCTCAAAACTACTATGGATGAATCATCTAATTCAAGTCACCTATATTTAGATAATGATTTATCAAATATTTCTAAAATATTTGAAAATATATACATAAAGAAAAAAATGAATTGAATAAAATAGATGTTGTGAGTGCAAGAAAAAAGGGCATACAAAGGATAACTGCCCTTTACTAAAAGCTCAAAGGAAATATAATTATAAGATAAAAGGTAAGAAAACTATAAAGGAGACCTAGATTAATAATTTTTTTCACATGATAAATCTTCTATAGATCCTAGGAATAATCATAAAAGTCAAATGTTATGTCTTATGGTCCATACAAATCATGAGGTACAATCCTCTTATTCTCAAAACTCTAGTTGTGAAAAACTTTCTTATAATGAGTTAAATAAATATTGATTTATGATACAAGATAAATATGAATCCTTAAATATATATCATAGAAAACTTATAAAATCTTATGATACTGTTCTATTAGATAAAGAAAACTTATCAAAACATATTATAGAATTAAAATTTAATGCTTCTAAAATTTCTTGTGATTTTTATGATACTAAGATTAAATAATTACTGTATGAATTTGATGATTTAAAACAAGATTCTATTATGTTGATTAAAGGATAAAAATATTTAAATAAAATACTTGGTAAAAATAATGTACAAAAAGAAAAACTTGGAATGGTAAGCAATAGTGAAAGACCAAAATTATATAAAAACTATTTTATTTCTAAACTAAATTGGAAAAAACGTGTCTAATGTTAAATGTTTTTATTTTGGAAATAATGGGAATAATGTGAATGACTTATGATTTAGAAAACCTCAAAATTTCAGTGTTAAAAAATTTTATTACTCAAAATAATTGTTTAACTTGAATAGTAGAATCTCTACTCAAAATAAACAATTTTGGTTACCTAAAAATTTAATTGGTAACACTACAAGACCCAAAAGTATATGGGTACCAAAAATAACTGGTATTTGATATTTTTAAGGAATAAACCACTGCTATATATATTTAAATCAATAAGTGGTTGAAATTTTAGTAGATGAAAATATCAATTGAGAGTGATTGACTCTGAAGTAGTTTGTTATTAAAGAAAACCTCAGTACTAAGATCATTGATTCAGGAAGTATCTTATGTTTATGTATTAATATACTTCTTGTGCATTAACTATTTTATACTGGGGGAAAATATATCTCTCAAAACTTGATAAAGACTCTTCTTTACTCTTTTAATCGAAGTCTAAATATATTTTTGAAAACTTGATTTTCTAAAGACATCGGATATCTCTAAAACATTTTTTTAATATGTAAATAACATAGTACATTGTATAATTATAAAATATTTTATATTTTCCATATTTAAAAATTTTAAAATATTTACATTTTGGTTTTTTTATTTTATTTATTTACATATCCAGAACAACCTTCTAACATAAAATTTCTTTTTAGAACTTAAAATATATAATGATTATTTTGTTTTCTTTTCAAACTTGATAATGTTAAACATCAGATTCTTTATGCTAGAATGAAATGTATCATTTTTTTTCTAAAAAACCCTAGAACCTTATTCTTAAAACTTTTAAATTATCTACTCATCTTATTCAAAATATCATATTCAAAATCTTCTGAAAACTAGTCACAACAAGATGAAGCGATCAAATAATTCAAGTTTAGAAGAAAATATTTCTCACAAAAGTATTAAAGGTGATCCTTATGATTTGTTAAAATAATAGCTGATTTTGTTTGTTATAGATTTTCTTGGAAAGTCTCCTAAAAGAAATAAGTAAGTTTATGTTTATGAATAAATGTAAGTCTCTTCTTCTCAAATATCTTATGAAAGGATTCTCTTCAAATTCCGCATTCTAAATGATGAAAAAGTGAAGTTTCAAGCTGATCTGGATGAATCTAGAAAGTCTTATGAATAACTAAATAAATCATCTATATCAAAAATTTCTTTTGATTCATTATAAATGGAATATAAGAATATAAAATAAAGTTCAATCTTAAAATAATACTTTGAATATTTTAACGTATAAATGATATGACATATGGAGTTACTCAAAAAAGATGTTGTAACAAAGCTAGATCATGATAAGATGAAATTGTTCTTGGTTGATCAGTGTTTATCTTCTTTATATCAAAGAATTGTATATGTTCAAAATAGTTTAGAAGAGCTTTCAAGAGTTTTAGCTTTATTACGTAAAAAAGTTTGAAGTTTGGAAAACTCAAATGAACCATCTATTCCTTCTTAACCCTTCATTTTTATTTTTATTTTTTATTAAAAGTAAAATGTTATATACTGCTTTTAATATTTTTTTCAATGAAAAATACGCTCTATAAGTTATTTCAAAATTTATTTTTAATAATTTTTTTCTTCAAAAGAATGAGATTAATATTTAATTATATCTATACATAAATTATTCTATGAAATAAATAATTTTTTTGTACAAAAATTAGATGAAAATATTTTATTCCTTTTAAATATTCTAATTCATTGAATATCATATATGCTATGAATTAAGGGGAGTTTTCAAAAAATAACCTTTTATTCATTAAATATTTTATGTATTTCTTGTCTAAAAATTTATATCTTTTTATGGAAGCATGAATTTAGGGAGATTTTATATTATTACTTTTTACTATTTTCTTTTTAATGTCACAAAATGGGGTGAATTTTATAGTTTTAGTTTACATGTTTATCATTATGGTGAAGAAGTTTGAGAAGTTCCTTATCAAACTTTATATTCTATTCTTAACATAGGAGAGAATTTTTCTTTGTGAGAAATATTACAAAGATAAATGGGGAGAAATTTATTTTTTATGTTTATGAAAATATCTTCTTCTAAAAGTTTGTTTTTAAATTATTTATATTTTTTATGGGTTTTGTGATCATTGAAAAGGGGTAGATTGTTGAGCATGTGTTGACTCAATAATTTTGTTAATTTTTTTTGGTTTTGATGCTCACAAACACTAACACTTATGTTACTAATGAATTTTATTTTAAATGAATTTCAGAAAATTAATATTCATGGAAATATTTATTCTGAAAATATATTCAACACATTAATCTAGTGGTAATATTTGTTGAAGTATTCTAGATGTGTTTAAATGTATTATAGAAACATTGTTCATACCCTACATATAGTGTGATGTATGGTTCAGTAACCCTACATTTGAAATAGCACGTATGTATCATATACCCTATGTTTGGAAAAACCCTATATTTAAGGAAATAAATGTATAGTTCATCAAACCTTCTTTTATAATCAACTGCATATTTTCAACACTACGTTTGGAGTTTTGTCTCTATATGAAAGACGATGGAGTTTTAAATCTATGATATTATCTAAGATTTATAAAATGGTCTTATTGGAAGTAAAGATCTATTCAAATCTATTTTATAATTGATTCAAAGGCTCGTTATGATTGTTTTAAAGGCTCGCATTCAATGAAGTAGATTTTTTATATTCTTACAAAAAGTTACGACTCTCTTGAATGATTTTGAATTCAAATATTTATTTTTTATTGTGTAATATTTCTAGAGTTGTTCTGACATGGATCTATTCAAACTATAGTATAAATATCAAGATGCTATTAATCAAGAAAAAGAGAGGAGATATACAAAATATATATACATAAGGAAAATTTTTGTGTCATTCCTTTCAGAGATACACATTAGAGAAATATATGTTTTTATATATCTGATCGAATCACTGTTGTTGTTGTCACTACTACTGCATCTTATTATTACATCTTTCTTATAAGATTGAAAAATCATTTATGAGAGATACACTTTGAAGTCATTCATATTTATACATCTATCTGGTGTTTTCTCTATCACTGTTTGGATAAATTATGTGCAATTTTGAAGATCTATTTTTTATTGTGTGTTATTTAGGATCTGAATACATTTTTTAGTTGCTGCTATAACTATGAATTTTAACCTATTTTCTCAATAGAATCAGTCTTTATTGATTTGGTGGGGTTTTGACTGATTGGACTCAGTCGTGGTGAAGTGTCAACTTCTTGTACTAAGTTGTGGATTTATGGTTCCTTGTAAAATAACCATAAGGATTTGTAAATCCTTATTATAAGGTTTCAATTTCCTATACTCGATTTTTATTTAGAGGTCTCCAAATAAGAGTACCTACTATTAAAAATCACCAAGCTCGTAGAGTTGAGCATTGGTGGAGTGGACTAGGGTATCTTTGTTCCCTAAACCACTATACATCATTGTGTTTATTTCCTTTATATATTTCCACTAATCAATCATATTTAAGAGATAAGTAAAGGTTCTCTACATACCAAGAGAGGATTTTAAAATCTATCAAATTTTTTGAAGTACACAATTCAACCCCCCCCCCCCTCTTGTGTCTTTGTCTTCATCATCGTCATCCCAACCGAACAGTAATAGCTCACCCATTTTGTGACATCAGGTCCATTAGTGGTTTATTATAAATATGACATCAATGGTAGTCCATAATGTTGGTGAACTTTCTTGAAAGAACTCACTTGAAGTAAGACTTTTTAATTGTTTACCGATGTAACTAGTCGAGGCCAACAATGTTACTAATGAACAATAATAACTTTCTAAGTGGAGGCTCTCCATGAATGTGAGATAGTGATTTTAAATATACAATTGGCTAGGATTCCTATATAAGGGAGTGGGGACTGATCCTGAACAATGCAATCTTTGATATGCATAGTTAATCCTAATCAAGAACAATTCACATGAAAAGTACAAAGTGAATCATAGTTTTATAGTGTGTTGATGATTCTATAATGAAATATTGTTGATATATTTTTTAGTTGCATTTAATTTTTTTACTTTAAATAATATAATAAAGTTGCAATGGTTCCTCCCATGCACATAGGATAACTCATCTGAATCATGTTAATCCCTTGTGTTCTTTTACTATTTTATGTACTTCTATTACATGTATTGTCATTACTTGTAAATATTTTTCCATTGTTGTTTCTACTATGTCATGTGAAATGTTGACTTTGTGTGTAAGTTATGGTTCAGTGACTTCAAAATTATAGTACAATCATTCAAGGGGAAATTAAGTTCTAAATGTTTGGTTTTCTTTTATACTAATATGTATAGAAACTTTTGGTGGATAAAAAAGTTGATGTTCTGGTGGTTTTACCAGTAGCTGAGGAAAGTAGAGTTTCATGGTTTCTTCCCCAATAAATTGTATCAGAGAAATTTTTTTAGTGATATAGGTGTAACACACTTGTATCATATTAATCATTTCATAAAATGAAGGGAATATTTGGATTGATAAATCTGATGGATCAGATTTTGGATTTTAAGGAATGCCGATTGAAGACCATCTGATTCAAAAGGACTTTGAAGTTTTATTTTCTAGAGTGAATCTAGTGTTGGTGGAGAAATATGAATGGGAATGTTTGGAAAAAAATATATATGTATTTGATAAGGATGTCTCTATAAAGAACTATTGATTTTAATATTCGATATAAGGACACATTATATTTTTTGAAGGCATTAGAAAACATGCATAAAAAATTGATGTCCCTTATCAAAGTTTTCATGTTGTAGAGTTTGTTAAGATTAATGTTATCAGAATTAAGACCAGTGGAAGATCATTTGAATGAATTCAATATTATATTCAGGAATATCCAATCAATAAAGGCAACTTTTATTGATTATTCATGAGCATTACTTCTTTTATCTTCACTTCTGGAAATTTGGGATGTTATAGTTACTGTTGTTGGTAATTCAATTGGAAAAATGGATTTTTTTTGTTTGATGATATCAGTAATAAAATACTCATTAAATAAATTTTGTGAATTTAAGTTTATTTATTGAATTATAGTTCCCTTAATTTTTATGTAAGGGGAAGTTCTCCCCATCCTAAATACAAAAAGAAACCAATGGAAGAAAATTCTTGTGAAATAATATTGTGTAAGTCAGATGGTCCTAGTCCTACATGTTGAAATATAATATTAAATGAAATGTCAGGAAATATTAAAAAAATTACATAAATAACATCTAAAACACTTCAACCACTGGTATTTCAAATTTCATTAGCCTATTTGAAAGAAGTAAAAATTACTTATTGAGTGTAAATACTTTGGTAGAAGATTAGGTGATTGGATTTGGTTCATCTTTTCATTCAAATGGTGATCAAAGATGCATAATGAATTATATTTATGGGAATTTTTTAAAAGTCTATTTGGTATATGTGGAGCCCTAGGAGTTATTGGAAAAGTAGATCTCAACATATAAATAAATAATAGGGTTTTTGAAGTTAACATAAATAAGGAACATCCCTGGCCTTAAGAACAATCTTATTTCTTTTAGAAAACTTGATGAAAAATTTTATGGTAATAAATTTGAAAATGTGGTATGGAAATTTACTCTAGATTCAATGATATTTTCATGAGGAGTAAAGTATGGGACTCTTTACATGACTAAAAATTAATATGGAAGTGCAGTTGCTGGAAGTAAAACTTCTGATGATCCAGAAGTTTGGCATTGTAGGTTTATACACATTAATGAGAAGAATATGAAATTGTTAAAGGAAAATGTCATACTAAATCTTAATCACATGAAAATTATAAAGTTTGAAAATTGTGTGTTGGGAAAGAATAAAAGAGTTTCATTTTACTTAGATGGTTGGAAGGCCAAGAATCAAAGTTAGAGCTTGTAAAATCAAATTTTTAGGGACCCACCCATGTTTAATCATACGGTGGTTGCCTATAATTTATTACTTTCATTGATTATGATACTATGGAAGTATAGATTTACTTTTAAAATAATAATTCTTATTTATTTTATGTGTTTAATCAGTTGAAATAATCAATAGAAGGTAATGAAACCAGAACTTGAAGTGCATCTAGAGGGACAATAATGGTGATTACATCAGACACAACTTTCGGAACATCTTCTAAAAGAAGATAATAAAGCATGAGAATATTGTTCACAGTACATCATAGAAAAATAGAGTTTTTAAATGAATGAATAGGACCCTCATGGAGAAAGATATAAGTATGAGGTTTCACTTGGGTATTCCCAAGGCAATTTAGGAAGAGTCACTCAATCAAATGGCATATCTCACCAACAAAAGTTGAGATTTTATAGTTGTTCATAAACTTTAGGAAGATTTGTGGTCTAGAAAATGACCAAATTTTTAACATCTTAAATTTTTTGGTATTTTAGCATTTGTACATGTAAATGATAAGAACATAGATAAACTTGAATCAAAATAAAAAAATGTGTTTTATCTTGGGATTTGGAGATGGGGATTTTGGATATCAATTATAGGATGATGAAAGGAAACAAATCATTAGGATTAGGAATATTTTCTTTTATGAAAAGGTTCTATGTAAGTATCAAAACTTTATAGAGAAAGAGTTAAAGAAAAACAATTGTCGGAGCCCATGTTGATCAGAGTAAGGTTAACAAAAATTCACAAAAAATGAATAACTTGTATTAGTGTATTGAAATAACCAGAAGTCCAAGAGTAAGACCGTCAAAAATACAAAAATATATAAGGTTTTATGAATCTCTAATGGGGCACCATAAATACAGGATCAAGAATTTCACTTATCATAAATTCAAATACAAGTAAAAGAAGTTGAGTCAAGTAGTGCATTTTATCTGATTCAGTTGAAGAGATCAACCAAAATCAAGAGACTAGTTCAAAAGTACATAGTTGATATAAATTTCATACTTCTAAAAAATGTAGTATATAGAGACCCTATCCTTTTACACAAATTATTACATGATTTTAAGAATAATTATTCCGGAAATACAAACCAATGATCGAAAAGTTTAGTGTCTTTGGAATACTATATACATAAATAAAAAACATGAAACTAGAATAAAACATCATTTTATTAGTCTCCATAATGAGATAATAACTCCCTTTGAGCTCCTATAACTGTATAGGATAACCTGGGGAATATATAAATAAAGGGATTATCTAAAAAGACCAGTAAGGTAATAAACATGGGAATAAATCATAGAATAAGAGTTATAAGGAATAACATGATAACATAAAAGGCATGGATCATGAATAAAAATGTAGTTAAAACATATAACATGACATAAACATGATTCAAGGATAACTTCCAAGACTATTTCCCATGGTGCACAAACTCCCATAATGGATTAGGTTTATCTCTAATCCCATACATGACGTCTCATGAGACTAAACATTACCCAATGAATTAGAGTGCAATCTAGGCTCACTGATCATAACGTGTTCACGCATATGTGTTCCACATAAATAATCAAATATAATTAATAACATAAATGTTACCCATGGAAATAAATGGGTCTTGTAATCATGTCATGATGCATAACCAAAGGGTGTATCAAAATGATATCCATGAAGGGATTAAATATTTTATGGGAAATCATGAAGAAAATAAGAAGAGATAATGAATAATGATGTCCAACAGAATTGAATACATAAGAAATGGTGTTTAAAAATTTTTATAAATGAACCACTTTAGTATAGTTTAATGGAAAATATTAAAGAGTATTTAAAGAGGGAAAATGAATAATTTTTTGTATAAAACCAAAAATTAACTAAGATAGTTTTTAATGATAAAATGAGTGATTTTAGAAAAATAATGATGTATTAAAATAGTTTATGGAGTGCACTTTAAAATTGGTAAGAAATGGGGAAGTTCCCTTTAATCGGGCTTGCTTATCTGGAGGAATTGAGAAGGGAGCCTTTTAAAATATGTAATTCCCCATCAAATAAATATTAATTGAGAAACATACATATTTTTAGTACATACACACAAAATATTGTAGAAGTATATAATAATAATGAATAATTACATTGGGATAAATAGATAGAAATAATAACCCAAAGGTAATTTGGAGGTTTAAATAGATCTTTTACTGTATGTCTGAATTCGTTTTGCACTTGAACTTAATGTCCTCTTGAATGTTGTATCCTTGAGAACCTCTTTAAGGAACTTGGGTTTGGTATTTTATTGATAACAACAGCTCTTGGATGTGGGGAAGAGTCTTGGGAAGGGACTTGGGAAAAATATTGACAAGCTAAAAATCTTAGAAGGTGTGAGGAGAAGGGGTTTGAGGGGTGGTATTTATATGGGGAGGAAATGAGTGTTTTTCGTTGTTATATTCATTAGTTCATTATTTTGGATCAAGAATATCAATACTGTTGATTCCTATGACTAAATATAGTAATAGTTCATGAGAGTTCGAACCAATGGGTGTTTGAATTATTATTTCATCATCTATGACTCAAAAACTCATGTGTTTAGCTTATAATGTTAAATACTAAAAATTACCATATTTCACTATTCACCAAAAATTAAACCATTTAAAAAAATCCAAAAAAATAAAACAACCCATTTTTTGATGTGTAGATTTCAAAAATGGAATCCATTTTATGATAATAATTTTCTATATATAATAAATTTAATTTTTAAATAAAATCATCATTTATTCAAAAAATGTCAATTTTAATATTATAATCGATTTTATAACCCTTTAAAAATTTAATTAAGGTCTCATAAAATTATATTATAATTATAATAAAACAAAATATTAATTTACGAACCTATTTTATGAAAATAAAGTTTCTTTTAAATCATTATATTAATTATAAAATTGTAAATAAATATTTACATTTTACAAAAATTACAACACCTAATTTATCATTTTTTAAACATTTATTTACTTATACCATGATATAAATATCTCCTTTTTTATTTATAAGATACCTAAATTTTATTTTATACTTTCATTGGTTAGGTTACTATTCTAATAATTATATTACTATTCCTAATGGTTATATTACTATTCCTAATGGTCAGACTACTATTCCAATGGTTAGGTTATTATTCCAATGGTGTAGGTTCATTAATTTCTATAAATACCACTTATTTAATTCATTCTTCTTTCACTTATATTTTCTCTCAAGGTTATATATATAATTTCACCATAAAAATAAATATTATATTATTAACATTATGTTTTATTTCTACATATTTTTTCATGAGTGTGATCATTCTAGTGGATCAAGCATATCTAAATTTTCCCAATATTATTATCTTATTTTCTATTTTTGTCCCAATGTAATATTTGGAATTATTATTTGTTTATTTTTTGACTAATTTATCATTATTAATTTTTGAGTATAATGTTTTTATTCAGTCCTCTATGTGATGTATGTGTTTTATGAAATAAGAAGGGAGATTCCATTGATAAAATTCTTGGTCGTTACATTCTTCCCACCTTATGAAATTTGACCCTCAAAATTTTGTTTTACATACTAAGGTGAAAATAGTTTAGGGTACTTCTCCTTCGTTACTTCCTTTGGTTCCCATTTTTCATATTCATACATATGGTTTCTCTATAGTACTTTGACTAGGTGAGTGGTCTTGTTACATAGAACCTTGTCTCTATAGTCTAAAATCTTCACAGGATGATCCTCATAAGAGATATCATTTTCCAGCTATACCACTTATAAGTTTAGTACATGTGGGGTATCTTGTATGTACTTCCTTAGGAGGGATATGTGGAATAAATAATGTAATTGAGACATAGTTGGTGGAAGTTATGGTCGATAGGCCACAACTCCAACATGATTAAGAATCTTGAAGGGACCGATGTACCTGGGACTTAGATTTTATTTCTTTCCAAATCTTATGACCCTATTCCATGGAGATATATAGAGGAATATGTTATTACCAACCTAAAACTCTAAGTCTCATCGATGATTATCCGCATAGCTCTTGTTTCAACTTTGGGAATCCTGGATATACTATTGGATGGTATTCACCTTTTCTACCATTTACTTGACCATTTCAGGTCCTAGAAACTTGTGTTCTCTAAATTTATCCCAACATACATGTGTTCTACACCAATTCCCATAAAGGAATTCATATGATGTCATTTTGATGCTTGAGTGGAAACTATTGTTGTAAGAGAACTCAACCAGTGGAATATGTTGATCACATCCTCCTTTGAAGTCAATTGATCATTTTCTAAACATGTCTTCTAGTGTCTTAATATTTTGCTCATATTGGCCATTAGTTTGGGGGTGATAAGACATAATAAATTTCAACTCAGTATTTAGATCATGTTGGATAATTTTTCATAAATTGAAGGTAAATCTAGGATCATGTTCGAATATGATCAATATTGGTACTCCATGCAGCCTTACCACTTCTCTAATGTATATCCATGAAAGTTGGTCAAGTGAGAAGTCCTCTCAAATTGAAATAAAGTGAGTAGTCTTTGTAAGATGACCCATATATAATTATTTCCTCTATATGTCTTCATAATTCCATTATCAAAGTCTATAGTGATGTTTTCCCAATTCCATGTAGGTATGGGTAATGGTTGTATAATCCCCTTAGACTTTTTCATTATAGAATTTACTTTCTGACATGCAAGACACTTGATGTATATTCCATGATCTCCTTCTTTATATTATCCCACCAATAGTGTTCTCAAAGATCTCGATACATCTTTGTGCTCCTTGGGTGGATAAAGAAAGTCGAGCTATGTGTATAATTCAAAATTTTCCTCTTTATCTCAGGATCTAATGGTACACATAGTCGTGACCCAAATATGATGAATCCTTCCTCATAAATTTTGAACTCTAAGGATTTCCCATTTTTGATAGCTTCTAACTTCTTCTGAATTTCCACATCATTTCTTTGAGAATATTTTATCTTATCTAAAAGGGATGTTTGAGTAATCATTTCTTAAAGGAATTATGATGTACCTTATTTTATGATTCACATGTCTATCCTTTGTAAGTATAAGAATATTGTATCATTCTAAATTCTTATCATTGAGAAATTTATAGGATCCTTTCTTCTTAGATCATATGCCACTTTATTTGCTTTAACAGGATGGTAGAAGATTGAGAAGCCATAATACTTAATGAGATCTAACTATCTCTTCTGAAACATTTTAAACTTATTTTGTGTGAATATATATATTAGGCTCTTGTGATCAGTATATATCTCACACTTATCCCCATAGAGATAATATCGCCATA
Source organism: Viscum album (assembly GCA_963277665.1). Lineage (NCBI taxonomy): Eukaryota > Viridiplantae > Streptophyta > Magnoliopsida > Santalales > Viscaceae > Viscum > Viscum album. The sequence goes on from OY728122.1 coordinate 1,714,008,798, forward strand.
TTTTAAATGCAAATATTACAACTTCCAATTACAAATCAATATAAAACCTAATCCCCTCTTTTAAGCATCATTGTATACCACAAAGATTTCCCCAATTATCAATAGTGTAAGTACTAGTGTGGTGATAAGCCTCTTTTTCAACTCTTTGAATCAATATTCATATTCACTGGTCTAGAAAAAATTTACTCCCTTCTAAACCAGTATGGTTAGTGGGTTTGAAAATCATGAGAATTTCCTCAAAAATAATCGACAATACCCAACTAAACCAAGAAAACTATGTATCTCTATTATAGATACTGGTTTGTGCAACTCCACAGTTACCTTTGTTTTAAAAGGGTCTATAGATATTCCTTTTCTGGTGATAATGTGACCAAAAAATGATACTTCCACTATCCAAAACTCACATTTACTATACTTTTCATATATTTTCTCCCATATTAATGTCTTTATCATAATATTAAAATTCTCTATGTGTTCCTCCTTGCTCTTGGAGTATATCAAAATATCATCTATAAATACTACCATGAATTTGTTAAAGTAATCCCTAAGAACTCTATTCAATAAGTTCATGAAAATTTTTTGAGAATTAGTGAGTCTGAAGGGAATCACTATGAACTCATAGTGTCTATACCTCATTCAAAATGATGTCTTGGTAATATCATCCTTCCTCACCTTTAATTGGTGATATCTCGACAGAAGTTCCACCTTATAGAAATAATTGGCCCCATGTATTTGATCGAACAATTCATCTATCCGTAGAAGAGGATACTTGTTATTTATTTTGATTTTTTAAGCTCATAATAATCAATGAAGAGGCATAATGATCCATCCTTATTTCTGATGAAGAGGACTGGCGCACCCCATGTTTAAGCACTCAGGCATATATAACCCTTTTCCAGATTCACTTGTAACTACTTCTTCAGTTCTTCCAACTCAATGGTGGTCATTCTGTAAGGAGTCTTTGATATGGGTAGAGATCCAGGTATAAGTTCAATTGGGAACTCAACCTCTCAGATAGGAGTAAGACCAGTCAATTATTTAGAGAACACATCAATGCAGTCTCTCACAATGGGCATGTCTTTGAGCATGATCCTCTTCTTTATCTCAATAATTTGATATAAATATGATTTATCATAGGAAAATAATATCTACAATTGATATGATGATTCTAAAGTTGATTTATCCTCCTCCTTACACTTTTACAGAATTGGAGGATGCCTCGGGATGTAGATAGTGATCTCCTTTTCTCAATAGTTGATGTTGGATTTATATAAAGATATCAAATCCATACCAAATATAGAATCAAAATCCAAAAAATTAAGTAAGATGATATTTTATGGGATTTTTAGTCCACAAACATTAACTGAGAAGTCATTATATAGATGCAGTAATTTCCCAATTCTTTGTTCTCATAAATAATTCAACATTCATATTTTGAGGTGGTGATTGAATAGTTCTACTAAACTTATAAGATATGAAAAAATGCATAGAACCAGAATAAAATATTATGTTTTCTATTCTTGAATGAATAACCAGTTTGCCTATCACCACATATTTTTTGGGATACACCTTAGTAGTAGTGATAGAATATTCCCTTCCTTACTAGCTTGGAGGTTATTGTTATTGATTACCTTTAAAACCTCTTTGCTTAGGTAATTGGCTCACATAATGCCCATGTTTCTTAAAATTTAAGCATTATACTATAGGTTGAGTGTTGATATGAACCTTACTTTATTCTTCTATATTAGTGGGGTTATTTAAATCCATTTTACAATAATTAACTTGATTCCAATATCTTCTAAATTTGAAGCATCCCTGGGTTCTCTTTAGAAAGTTCTCAGGATACTACTTCCCACGCTTTTGAAAATTTGGATGTTGGGTTTTATGTCCTTCATGGGATTTTTCTATTGATTATCTCATATTAAACTCCATTTTCTGATTTGTATTTCTAGGCCCAAAAAACAATTTAGAGTCACCAATCTCTATTTCAAAATTAAGGGAAAAATAGACAATCTCTTCATAACTTTCAAAGTCTCAAATCATTAAGGATTTTAACAGACTCAACTATAATCCACTAAAGAAGTTATTCACCATGTTCTCGATGTTCATGATAAATCTAGAGTTTTATCGTGAAAGCCTTGTAAAGTTTTCTTCATATAACCTGATAGATTCATCTTCCTTTTTCATTAGTCTGAGAAACTCCCTATTTATCTTAAGACAGAGAGTTTGGGGAAAATATTTATTGAAAAATATTTTCTTGAATCCTTCCAAAACTGTGGAATCAATTTCTTACTTAGACATTGGGTTTTTGATCGGTTCCCACCACTGATTATCTTCCCCATAAAAATGATAGACTTCCATCATGAATTTTTATTCTTCTTATCATTGTAGTAAAAAAATATCTTCTAAATGGAGTTAATTCATTGTTCTGTAATGAGGGAATCCACTAAAGATATGAGGACTTTTTCACATAAATGATTTGACAAAAACTTTATATTTCTTAGGAGAAGTAGGTAATTCCACATGATTCAAGTAATTATTTATAACTTGATCTAGTTGAGCCAATATTTTCATAAAGTTTTGAGCTCCTATCCCTATAAAATTTGGAATTTCATTATGAAAATCATCACATTGATTATTGTCATGGGTTCTCCTATTTCCCACCATTAACTAATAAAAATAAATAAAATATAATTAGGGGGATTGAATATTTATCTAATGAGAATATAAAATTTAACAATAAACATAGAGGGAATAACTTATAAATGAAAATTATATCCTAACATATGTTTCCATTAGTTTCAATATAGGTTATTAATGGTGATATAATTATCCATGGGGTTCTTACTAAAGTTTTCTATTCCTAATCCCAAAAATAACTAGACCATGTTCCCCACATGCCTATCATGGGGTGTAAAGAAAACAAATATTCCCTAAGTTAAAATGTAGTAAATAGGGTAACCTAGGTTTTCTCTAGAGAGGATCACACAACAATAAATTTGTTTCCTTAAAATTTGAGAAAAAAGTGAGGTTGTTTTTGAAATTGTTTATTTTTTAAAAAAAATAAAGCAATTAAAATAAAGATTGAACTTTAATGGAAGAATAGAGTGGTAAGGTCAGGATAGGTTCACCCTTTGCAATGTAATCATGTTCATGGAAATCATTCCCCCAATCTTCCTATTTAATGATAAATAAACAAATCCTCAATAAAGTTATCAATCATCATTGTTAGAAGGAAGCAATTAAAACAACTCAAATATGCATGAAAGTTCATGATGCTCGCCTTGGATTGTGGATGGGGTGATATCATTTTTGAGTCTGACTACCTTGTCGTAATCGATGCTATTAACCAAAATGATGGCGGGCTCCAGTCATTTGGAAACATCATCAGAAGAATTCTCTCACTTTTCCAATGCTTCTCATTATTCACCTTATCCTTTACCAAAAGGGAAGGAAACAACGTGTCCCATTAGCTTGTGGCCTCAGTCCTATTCGATACCAACCAGCTCTGGCTAGACAATTTCCCTTCATGGCTTTTCAAATGTACTTCTGCTGATCTTCATCATTAATGATTTTTGTTTCTAATCAAAAAAAAGATTCACTATTTCTATACAGGTTCCAATGATCACTATAAACTCACCACCTAACACAATCTTCTTGAGTGAGACAAATTGCACTAGGCGTAGGGAGTTTAAAGTTCTTCAACCAAAGATATTAACAAGGAATACACCCAAAACCCAAAACATAATCACATTAAGAAAATTGGGAGATGCTGAAAATATAAATCATTCAATAGAAAAAGATATTTTTACATTTAATCACAAGACTCCAACATTACAAAATTGAAACTCCCCTATCCTCGATCACTCAAAGTTTTTACCCCTCTATGTGAAGGGTAAGATAGTTGAAAAGTGAAGAAGAGAGCATAATGAAAGTCAGAAAAATAAAAGAGAAAATAAAAAACAATTCAATAATCCAATGCTCCAGAATATCCCCTCTTTCACCTTCATCAAAAACTTTGAATGAAATTGAACACTCATAGTTATAGGCTCGAGGGGTGAAATATTTTCCCTTCTAATTCAATCCTCTAAAATTTTTAGTTCAATTAGAATATTAAATGGCCGAATATTAGAAAAAAATCATAAAAGTTTTTCCCCTATCTATTTTTCATTCTCCCACAAAATATCAAAGGGTTTGGACAAGTTTCTAATTATTTATACTTGAATTACTAATGAATATTTTTTCTACCTAAGGAGACTACTCAACTACCTCCACTTTGGCGCATTCAATGGATTCCATAATGAAATAATTTATTCATTAAATTTACTATGAAAATTTGTATTGGAGTCATATTTCTAATACAACTATAATAACTTCATTTGGAGTTATTTAGGTCAATATATGCTCCAATAACTGATGTGGGTTCTATTCTTTCATCCAACAAACTTTTTCCACTTGATTTATTTTTCTGGGTCATTGTGTGTTGAATAGAATCTAGGTCTAGAAGAAAAAATTTAATCCCATGAACAAATGAAACCTAAAAAAAGGAATCACTAAATTTGGATCAAAATTGTAAAATATATTCTTGAAATATAAAAGATCCATAAAATTACTAAATTTCCAGAATTAAACAATTTTCACAATTAAACCCAAAATTCACCAAAAATACTAAAATTATGAAAATCAACTCAAATTGATTAATTGGATGGGATTAAATCATTTAAAATCATATGATGAATTATGAAAATATTATTTCTATAAATTCCTACACACTTAGCACTTGGAATCCAAGAAAAGTCACCATCAAAATCAAATCAAATCAAATTCAAAACATATGCTCATGAGATCCACCAATTCCATACCAAGAAACAAAATATATCATGCTTCATCAACAAACACTATTACAAGTTCTCCATTTAGATCATTCAATATTTTTAATCTTCATTTCTCCTCCCATGAACACAAGACACCTAACTCGCATTAATTTTCTCTCATCTCACAAATATAAACTATCAGCTATGCTTTTCTCATCTAAACTCATAGAAGGGTCCCCATAGTCTTGATAAATTCCTAATTCTCCAACCTATGTGAGTCAAGGACATGTGTTTATCATGAGTAATTTTAAGATTTTTTCTATGGATTACGATTGGTATGATTATATGTCAAAAAACTTGAGGTCGAATAAGGAGGGATTGGCTCTTTTTGAAGCAAAATTGCAAGATTCTAATTTTTACTCAAGTATGGTCTCCTCCTCATTCCCCTTAGAAGAAAATCAGATACATCATCATGAAAACTCCAGGAAAGTTCACACCATTCATCATTTTAGCAGAAAAAATTTCAATCATCTCAAATATAATTTTTCTTGAAATCTATAGAAAATTCCCATCTTTCTTTCTATGTTAGAGGCTCTAGAAAGGCACAGATTCTCTTATCATGAAAGACCTAGAAAAGACATAGCTTTCAAAAAAATGATTTTTTTAGTAGTAAAAACATCTCTTCATAATTTTATTTACAACCCCAAGTTTCACTAAATGAGGTAGCACAACACAAGATAGATTCCCCCACACTTAAGATCAACTAGTTCATGCAATTTCACTTCAAGAGCAGTTTGGATAGGGAAAATTGGCTTGTAATGTGACTAACCTAATAGGTAGTTCATGAATTCTAGGGGATACAAGGATTAAATGTAAAAGACATGCCAGAATTAAATTTATTCTCTTTAAAAGTTGGATTTAAAACCAAATAAATTCCTAAATCATTTAAAACACAAGTACCTCAAACCCTTAAATTTTGATAGGAATAAATAAAATTCCGGTTAAACCAAGAATGGTGTGGTAATCTCAAGAAATGAGGATAATGAAAATAATATGAAAAAAATGGTACAAAATACTCATAGGAAAATTATTTTAAAGATAAAGAAAGTGAAATTTGGTATGGGATTAAAAAATTAGAGTACTTTTCCTGAAGTTCCCAAAGATTTGGACTTAAAACATAGCCATTTTCAGCATTCATTTAAGCTCAATTTCATGGGATTAAATCATAAAAATGGGTTTCAAAAATGGAAATGATAATAATTTCATATCAAAAGTTTCAAAAACATAAAAAAAATGAAAAAAAACACAAAAAATTGCGGAAAAATGCAGAAAAATGAAATAAAAAAACCAACAACAAATGAAAATCCTAAACTACAAAGGATCCCTCCCCTGAACTTAAATGATGAAGTTTCCTAAATGCATTAAAATTTATTTAACTTTTAAGAATATTTAAAAATGAATCATAGTAACTAAGAAAGTGTAAATTAGAGGTAAAATATAATGGATTTTATTGATAGATTTGTTAGAGGAGTGTGATCTCTTCCACTGGATATGATGGAATGGTCCCATGAAATTTCTTCAGCCTTTGTCCATTAACAGTGAATGGATATTGTTCTCTATCCTTTATAATCTTCACATAATCAAAAGTATATACGTGAGTAACTATAAATGGACCCTACCATCTAGAATGAAATTTACCTGGCATCAGCTTGAGTCTTGAGTTGAATAACAACACTTTGTCTCTAGGATGGAAGTCTTTCGGTTGGATCAACTTATCATGAGCCACTCTTGTTATCCCTTTGTAAATACTAGAATTTTGAAAAGATTCCATTATAATTTCCTTCATCTCCTATAACTACAATATTATATATTTCCCAGCACTTTCAATATCCAAATTTATCTTCCTCACAATGCAACATGTCATATGCTCCAAATCTACAGGTGGGTGACAAATTTTCCCATAAACCAACCTATATGGACACATTCTAATCAGGATATTGTAGTTTTTCCTATAATACCATAATGTTTCTTCCAACCATTGGCTCTAATCCTTCCTATTTGGTTTCACAGTGTTCTCCAAAATTCATTTTATTTCCCTGTTGTACATTTTAGCTTGACCATTTGTCTATGGGTGATAGGGAGTTGATGTTTTATGATGAAACCCATACTTATTCCAAAAATAATTCATTATCCTATTGAAAAATTTATTCCCTTGATCACTGGTGATGGCTCTAGGCACTCCAAACCTACAAGATTTTGTTATCCCTGACAAAATCATAAATAACTTTAGCATCGTCAGTCCTAGTGGCTTTTGCTTCCACCCATTTGGAAACATAATCAACTGAAAACAATACATAAGAATTTATAAATGAAATTGGGAAAGGTCTCATAAAATATATCCCCTAGACATCAAAAAAATTAAAAAAAAATTGGGGTTTGGGTTATTTCTTGTCTCTTTGAAATGTTTCTAGAAAACTGACATTTTTTACACCTTTTTCAAAATTCATGATCATCTTTAAAAAGAGTGGGCTAATAAATTCCAAATTCTAAAACCTTAATTTATATCATTTGAGTTCCAAAGTGTCCTAAAAAAGATAAATTGTGACAAAAATCAAATACAGAACCAATTTCACTCTCATTAAAACATCTTCTTATCACTTGGTCATTGAAAATCTTCCAAAGAAATGGATCATCCCAAATGTAATATCTAGATTCAAATTTAAATTTGTGAATTTAGTAAGAATTAAAATGATATGGGACCTAATATATTACCATATAATTAACCATTTCATCATAACAAGGTGATTCTATTTTAATAAAGTACAACTTATCTCCTAGAAGGTGATCATTCAATGGTTCTTTTCCTAGAATTTCAGCTTCAGTGGTGTTGGGAAATCTACTTAAAGGATTATCCATTTAGTTCTAGGATCCATTATTATCCTTTATTTATATTTTGAACTCCTATAATAGTAACTTCTATCTCACTAGCCTCAGTTTATCTTCATCCTTCTTCATCAAGTACCTAAGAGATTCATGATCAGAAAACACAGTGACTTTATTTTCAAGAAAAAATAATCTAAATATTTCTAAAGAAAAAAAAATGTTAAAAACTAATTTTATGTGGTTTTATAATTGAATTTAAATGCGTACAAGGTTCTTTAATAATAGTTAATGACTTTTGTCCAGCCCTCAATTCACTGATAAAGGACTTCTACAACTCTTTGGTTGGAAGCATCACAAAGTAACTCGAATGGTTCTTCCCAATTTGGTGGCTGCATCAAAGGTGGTGTAATTAATCTCCTATTAAACTCATCAAAGGCTTCCCAAAACACACAATTTAAATAAAAATATTCATCTTTCAAAATAAATATAGAGATATGGAGATCAATCTTACTGAAATCTTTGATAAACTTCCTGTAGAATCCTTTATGTCCTAAAAACTATCTAACATGCTTCACACAATTTGGTTAAGGTGATGAATTTATCACTTAAATTTTTTATTTATCCACTTAAATGCCTTTTTTTGAAATAAAATTACCAAGGATAATTCTACTCTCAACCATGAAATGACACTTTTCAAAATTTAAAACAAGATTCTTTTCAATGCAGGTTTTCAAAAAAATTTCCATATTTTTCAAAAATTGTCAAAGGAATTTCCAAAAACTATGTAATAATATAAGAAAACTCCAAGAAATATTCAATGTGATCAAAAAAAATACTTACCATGTACCTTTAAAATATAATTGGAGTATTAAATTATCCAAATTTCATCCTTTTATATGAAAAAGTGCCAAAGGGACAAGTAAAGGTTGTCTTCTCTTGATCCTCAGGAGCAATGGGTACCTAAAAATAACCTGAAAATCCATCCAAAAAGAAATAATGAGTTCTCCCTACCAATATCTCTAACATCTGTTCAGTGAAGGGGATAGGGAAATAATCTTTTCAAGTGACCTAATTAAACTTCCTAAAATCAATGCACACTCTCCAGCTATTCTGAATTCTCACAAGTATTATGTCATTATTTTTATTCCTCACAGTGGTTAGGCCAGTTTTCTTTGGAACTATGTGAATTGGGATAACCAACAATGAATCTAATATGGGATAAATGATCATATCTTCCAAGAGATTCTACAACCTACATTAAGGTGGGATTCAACCTCCTTTGGGGTTGTCTGATATGTTTGGAATCTCCCTTAAGAAGATTTCTATGTGAGCATATTTTTTGGTTTATTCCTGGGATATCACCTAATCTCCAACATATTGCTTGTATATTCTCTCCCAAAAGCTCAATAAAATATTTTTCTTGAGTTTTAGACAAATTATTATCAATTATCACTGGTAATTTCTCTCCATACCTATGGTACACATATTTCAAATCAGTGGGGAGTGGTTTTAATTCCATGTTAGAGGGATTCTCAAGGGATGAAACTAAACTAACATTCCATACTTCCAAAGTTTGAACCTCCTACACATAGTAAACCATATCATCTTCCTCATCATTTAATAAATCATCAAATAAATCGTATTTTACCTCTTCCTCCCACATAAAATTAGAATCTCCAAATTTTTGGGCATCCACATGTTCAATGATATTTTCAATGGAACAATTCTCTCCTAAGGATAATAATTCATGTAAAATACTTAATTCTTCAATGGTTTTATTACCAACTTCATGGGAGAGTTTAAAGAGTGTGTGATCGTCTGATGGGTTCCTCATGGATTCAAAAATATTAAAGTGGATAGTGTTATCTCCAAAATCCATGGTGAGTGCACTTTAATGGAAATTGATGATGGTTTGGACATCTTTAAGAAATTTATACCCAAAATTATGGGAGATTGTGAAGTAATCCTATCATCTTCTATATTTAGTACATAGAAGTTAGCTAGGAATAAGAGATCTTTGACTTTCACCAGGACATCCCCTAGAACTCTTGCTGGAAAAACTGTGGATCTGTTTGTAGGTTGGAATACTACTATTGTGGGATTCAAGTTTCTCATCTACAAAGAAGTGTATACTGAGTGATAAAATACATTAATTGAATCACCTAGATCACACAAATAATTAGATAAATTTAATTAACTAATGGTACATAGAATGGAAAACATCCTTAGATCTTAACATTTGGTTGGAAATTGTGGTGTGATAAGGGTTGAGACACTTCTTCCCAAATTTATCATTTCATTCCATTGAAGTCTCATCTTCTTGGGGAAAATATCCTTCAAAAATTCATCATACTTTGGATTTTTTTTGATTTCTTCAAGAAGAGGGATATTTATTTCCACTTTCTAGAAGGTGTACAGAATTTATTTTTGAAGTGTTTTTTCCTGAAATATCTTTGATTCAATCATCCTTGATGGAAATGGTGGGGGTAGGTATTTCTTATCCCTTTGTTACCATTTCAATGGTGTTTCTTATCTCTTCCTCCTCATCCTATACTTATCCTCCTCCTCTTTCTTCTCTTATTTATAGTGAATTTTAATATAATTTTAAAGAATTTACAACATCATTATCCCTCAACATAGTTGATCTTGTTTTGGGTTAATGGGCTACTGGTGGTGAGAGTTATTTTCCACTTCTTATTATTATCATGCTGGCATTCTCTTTTGGGTTTGGGATTGTTTGGGAAGGAATTTTTCCTGAATTTTTAAACATGATTTCAATAAGGCTTCCCACCGTGTTTGGAAACTTATCAACCTTATCTATTAGGCCCTCATACCAGGATTGTAGATATTCCATAGAAGATTGTGTGTTGGTGGATGGTTTCTTGTATGATCTTGGGAAAGTGGGTGTTTGGTGGTGTGAAGGTTGGTTATAAGATTTATTTTTTTGAAATGGTGGTTGGTTTTGGAACTAGTTTTGGTATGGGGGTCTAGCTTGATTCTGATGATTTATAAACCCATATTGAACTTGGTTAGGCTATCTATATCCTTGATTTTTTTAGAACTGCCTTAGCTGAAAGGATGCCACATAGGTTTCCATTCTCTATATTTTAGCACATTGGTCTGTGAAATGATCAGGTGATAATCATAAACCACATACCTTAGCTGGTGCTTATTGGTCACTCACTTTCTTTAGGGCTATCTGTCTCACTATACTAGTTATCTCATCAATATTATTTTTCTATAAAGGTGATGGATAAGAAGTTTGTGCCTCGTGAATACCTCTTGTTCTAGTACATCTTGTACCAAACTATTATGAGTTCAAGGAAATATTCTCAATCAATCCCTTGGATTCTTCTGGTGACTTATCAATCAATGTGATTCTAGATAATGCATCAAGAAGTTTTCTACCATTGTCTAGTAACCCTTGATATAAAAAAGACAAGAAAGTGATTCTATTCAATGGATTGATGTAGGAAGTTGGCATATAGATTTTTAAATCTTTCCCAATACTCATAAATGGTTTCTCCAAATGATGTTCTAATGGCATAGATCTCTTTTTTGATGGTTGTGCTTATGTATGTGGGGAATAATCGTTACATGAATCATTTTACCAAGTCATTCCAATCATTCACATCTCTGGTTTTTAGACCATACAACCATTATTTGGAAGCTCCTTTCAATGAAAATGGGAAAATCTTCCACTTTACCTATTCCTCTGCTACTCCATGGGGTATGAAAGTATAGAAGACATGTGTAAACTCTTTAATATGTTTGTTTAGATCTCCACCTATCAATCCATTAAACTTTGGAAGGAATATAATCATGTTAGGTTTCATCTCAAAATCATTTTGTAACAATATCATGGAAAGTTTATTGTTTTGATTAAGTAATTGTGGTGTACAAAGATCTATAAGGGTTGGGTTTTTATTTTCATCCATGATGACAGACTCGGAGTGAACACTTGAAGTTTCACTCGAGTCTGCAAGATAAATGTTATCAAATTCAGATTAAAAATTAAGGTTTTTAAGTATATTAAACAAGGTTATTTCAATTTCTAGATTTAGGGAGAAAATTTCAGAGTTTGAGGTTCTGGTCATGTAATTTTTAAGAGAAAATAATAAAATATAAAATAAATATAGAGAGAGTCTGTGTGTGTGTTGGAACTACCTCCCCGACAATGGCAAAAAGTTTTGACACATTCCTATCATGGTGTGTGAAAAAATCGAATATTTCCTAAGTTAAAATTTATTAAAGTGGGTAACCTAGGTTTTCTATAGATAATAGTTCACAACAATCAAGCTATCATTTTAAATTTAAGAAATAAGTGAGATTTTTTTGAAATTGTTTATTTTTTAAAAGAAAAAAAAGCAATTAAAATAAAGTTTGAACACTAATGGATGAAGAGAGTGATGGGGTCAAGATAGGTTCACCTTTTTTAATGTCATCATGGTCATAGAAATCATTACCCCTCTTTTTATATTGAATGATAAATGAACAACTCCTTGATCAAGTTGTCAATCACCCTTGGTTGAAGAAAGGAATGAAAACTACTCCAATGTGCATGAAAGTTCATGAACTATTCCCAAACAACTAATTCAAGTCCCAATTGGGAATTTTTTATCCTTAAAAATATATAAATGATTCACTAGTTCCACACATGTTCCAATGATCACTAGACACTCACCACCTAACACAATCTTCTCGATTGAGACAAATTTCACTAGGTAGAGGGTGTTTAAATCTCTTCAACCAAAGTAATTAACAAAGAATACACCCAAAACCCAAAACATGGTCACATTAATAAAATTAGTATTAACTAAAAATATAAATCATTCAATATAAAAAGATAGTTTTACATTTAAGCACAAGAATTTGGCATTACAAAAGTGAAACTCCTCCTTCCCTAACCACTCAAATGTTTTACCCTCCATGTGAAGGGTAAGAGAGTTGAAAGGGGAAGAAGAGAGCATAATGAAACTAAGTAAAAGAAAAGAGAAAATATAAATAAATTCAATACTAAAATCCTCCAACACATTCCCTCTTTCACCTTCTTCAATAGATTTTAATGAAATTGAACACTCATATTTATAGGCTTGAGGGGCGGAAACTTTTCCCTCCATATTCAATACTCTGAAAATTTGAGTTTAATTAGAATAGTAAATGGTTGAATCTTGGGAATTTTTATCCATAAAATTTGTTAATATATCTCTTTTTCATGCATCCAAAAAATCTAAGTGGATTTGGATAAGTTTCAAAAAATTTATACTCAAATTACTGATGAATACTTTTTATACTTGAGGAGACTGCTCAACTACCTCCACTTTGGCGCATGCAATGGGTACCATAATGACCAAATTAATTCATGAAATTTATTGTAAAGATTAATTTTAGAGTAATATTTACAATACAATTATAATAACTTAATTTAGAGTTATTTAGACCAATATATGCTTCAATAACTGATGTAGGGTTTATTCTATCGGCCAACAAACATTGTCCATTTGATTATTTTTCTTGACCATTGTGTGTCGAATTGGATCTAGGTCAATAAGAAAAAATTGAAGACAACAAAAAAATGAATCCAAAAAAAGGAATCACTCAATTTGGATAAAAATTTTAAAATATATACCCGAAATACAGAAGATCCATAAAACTGCTAAATTTCCAAAATTAGACAATTTTCACAATTAAGCCCAAAATTCATCAAAAATACTAAAATGATGAAAATCAGCTCAAATTTATTAATTGGAGGGGATTAAATCATTTAAAATCATATGATTAATTATTAAAATATTATCTATATTAATTCTATGAAACTAACTATAGTGAGCCTATACTTTTACACAAATTGTTACATGATTTTAAGTATAATTATCCATGAAATAAAAACCAAGGATCAAAAAATCTAGTGTATTTTGAGGAATTTGTGCATAAATAGAAAACATGAAACTATAATAAAACATCATTTTATTAATCTACATAATGATCTCTTAAATCTCTTTGATATCCTATAACTGTATAGGATAATCTAGGGAATAAATAAACAAAGGTATGAGCTAAAAATCATAGTAAGGGGATAAACATGGGAATTAAGCATAGAATAAGAGTTACAAGGAATATAATGATAACATAAAAGGCATGGATAATGAATAAACATGTGGAATAATAACATATAGAACATGGAATCATATGATCATGGTAATATTGGAATGTGGAAGCAACATATAACATGAAATAAACATGATTTGAGGCTAATTGCCAAGACTATTTCACATGGTGTACAGAATCCCAAAATGGATTAAGTTTACTCCCTAATCCGATACATGATGTCTCATGAGACTAAACATTACACAATTCATTGGATTTCTATCTGGGAATACCCATCATAACATGTTTATGAATATGTATTCCACATAAAGAATCAAACATAAGGAGTAAACATAAAGGTAACTTGTGGAAAGAAATGGGTATTGTAATCATGTCATAAGGTATAACCAAAGGGTGTATCAAAATGGTATCCATGAGGGAAGGGATTAAATATTTTCTAGACAATAATGAAGTAAAAATAAGAATATATCATAAATAATTATGTGCAAATAAATTTAATACATGAAAAAGAGTGTTTAAGAAACTTTAGAAATGATCCACTTTAGTGTGATTTAAAGGAAAATATTAAAGAGTATTTAAAGAGGAAAAGGGCATAATTGTTTGTCTAAAACCAGAAATGAACTAAGATAGTTTTTCATGATAAAATGATTGATTTTAGAAAAAAAATGATGGATTAAAATAGTTTATAAAGTGCACTTGAAAATAGATAATAAATGGGGAAGTTCCCTTTAATAGAACTTGATTATCAGGAGAAATTGAGAAGGGAGCCTTTTAAAACATGTAATTCTTCATCAAATAAAGATGAATTGAGCTACATACATATGTTTAGTACATACACATGGAATATTGGATAATTATATAAGAATAATGAAGAATTACATTGGGGAAAAGTGAGATAAATCATAACCTAAAGGTAATTTAGAGGTTCAGAGAGATCTCTTACCTTATGTCCGAATGCATTTTGCACTTTCACTTAATGTCCTCTTAAATGTTGTCTCCTTAAGAACCTCTTTAAGGAACTTGGTTTTAGTCTTTTGATGAAACTAGTATATCTTGGACATTTGGAAGAGGTTTGGTAAGGTAATTGAGTAGAATATTAACAAGATATAAGGCTTAGAAGGTGTGAAAAGAAGGGGTGGTGAGGGGTGGTATTTATAGGGGAGGAGATGAGTGTTTTTTTATTATTATATTCATTAGTTTATTATTTTGGATCAAGACTGTCAATAGTGATGATTCTTATGACTAAATAAAGTAAATATTTCAGGATATTTTTAACTAATGGGTTCTTACATCATTATTACATCATTATTACATCATTTATGACTCAAAAATTCATGTATTTAGCTTATAATGTTAAATGCCAAAAATTGTCATATTTCACTATTCACCATAAATTCAACTATTTTAGAAAAATCCCAAAAATCCACCCTAACCATTTTTTGGCATGTAGATTTAAAAAATGGAATCCATTTTAGGGAAATAATTTTCTAACTATGAGAAATTTAATTTTTAAATAAAATCATTATTTATTAAAAAAATACCGATTTTATTATTATAATCGATTTTATAACCCTTTGAAAAATTAATTAAGGTCTCCTAAAATTATATTATAATTATAATACTATAAAATATTAATTTATGAATCTATTTTATGAAAATAAATTTTCTTTTAAATCATTATATTAATTATAAAATTGTAAATGAATATTTACATTTTACAAAAAATCCAACACCTAATTTATCATTTTTAAAACCTTTATTTAATTATACCATAATATAAATATGTCATTTTTTTATCTATAATATACCTAAATTTTTTTATAATTTCATAGGTTAGGTTACTAGTCTAATGTCTAGATTACTATTCATAATAGTCAGGTTATTATGATAATGTTCATGTTATTATTCCAATGGTATAGGTTTATTAATTTCTATAAATAACTCTTATTTCATTCATTTTTCTTCCAATTTTATTTTCTCTCAAGGTTATATATATACTTTCATATTAAAAATGAATATTATATTATTAACATTATGTTTTATTTCTATAGTTTTTTTCATGAGTGTGGTTATTCTAGTGGATCGAGCAGATCCAAATTTTCCCATTCTTGTTATCTTATTTTATATTTATTGTCCCACTGTAAAATTTTGAATTCTTATTTTTTTTATTTTTTGAATAATTTTCCACTCTTAATTTATGATAATAATGTTTTTATTGGGTTCCCTATGTAATTTATGTGTTTTATGAAATAATAAGAGAAAATTCATTAATAAAATCTAGGGTTGTTACATTGGAGAACGTAAAAGTTTAGAGGAAGTAGCTTCACATAGTGACTCAAAATAGTGGGAGTTAGCCATGAATGAAGAGATGGATTAATTTAAGTTTAACATAACTTGGGGTATATATAAACTTCTAGAGGGTAAAAAGGGACTTGAAAATAACTGGTTTTACCAAATTAAGGATCAAGATGATGGAAATAAATGGTATAAGGAATGAATAGTAGTGAAAAGGTTTAAGAAGAAAGGATTTTATTTCTCAAAAATCTTCTCATCAGTAGTTAAAAATTATACAATCTAAATAGTTTTTAGTATAGTAGCATCAAAAAAAATTATCTAGAGTAGATGGATGTTAAGACAACTTTATTTCATGGTGAGTTTGAGGAATAAATATACATGAAGAATCCAATAGGTGTATCAGAAGTTGGGAATTGGAATTTAGTATATAGATTGAAGAAAATATTGTATGGATTAAAGAAAGAACCACAATAGTGGAATCATAAATTCAATAGATTTATGTCAGAATAAGGGTACGATAGATATAATAATGATCATTTATGTTACCATAAGAAATAGGATGATGAGGCTTCGATCATTTTGATTTTATATATCGATGGCATGTTTCTAGTTGGACCAGATGAAAAGAATATTCAGAAATCAAAAAATAAGTTGCATTGAAGTTTTGAGATGAAATATATTAGGCAAGATAAGAAGATACTTGGGATGAGGATTGAATGAGATAAGAAAACTAGAACTATGGTTATATCTTAGAAGGAGTATATCTATAAAATCATTGAAATTTTTTGGAATGGATGAATTAAAACAAATCACTAATCCTATTTTTGAACACTTTAAATTTTAAAAGGCACAATCAACTATAATGGATGATGAGTGTCAGTACATGGAGATAGTTTTTTATTCTCCAACTGTTAGAATTTTAATGTATACAATTATTTGTACTCAACCAAATATATAATTTTCAATGGGATTTTAATAAAATTTATGTCTAACCTAGGAAAGGAACATTGGGAATCCGTTAAGTGGATTCATCAGTATTTTAAAGGAACAAAAGACCAAGATATTTATTTTGGGGATGAAGATCCATTATAATTATTTTTTGATGAAAACTTTACTAGAGATTAAGACATTTGGAATAGCATAATATTATTTTTATTTACTTACAAAGGAACAAAAATCAATAGGATTTCATGATTGTAGAATATTGTTATATTAAGTCCAATGAAAAAATAATAATTTATAGAAATAGAAGTTGAGAATGAAATTGTTTGGTTTAAGTAGTTGTTAAAGTAATATATAAAAATTTATGAAGGATGTATTCTTTTATGTGATAGACAAAGTGAAATCCACTTGGCTAAAAATCTAGTATTCCATGAAAAGACAAATCACTTCAACCTCAACTACCACTTCATCAAGAACATTTTAGAGGAAAAGGTGTTAGATCTCTGGAAGATAAATGGTAGCCAAAATTTGGAGAACATGTTCACAGATAATTTATCTTAAGAAAATATAATGCAAAATCATTCCTCAGTGAGGCTTGGGTGAGTAGAAGAAGGTGGGGGATGTTGTAATATAAGGTTCCCTAGACCCAACTTAAAAAGTACTTTTTTATTACCATTTCATGTATACGGCGATATATAAATGATGTAAACTTACCATTATAGTATAGACATTTCTATATCCACTATTTAAATAGTTCCATGTCAAAAGGTTATAATAGATCCTAGGATATAATAAAAACCTTAAGATACTTTTATATTCATCTTAAATAAATTTCATATGGTCTAGATACATCACACTGACTGGACACAGTTGATGTCTAGCTATCAGGTGTTGGGGGATCATAATAATTGATACTTTTTCTCATGAAGTTCACACTTGTTGATCTCTAGTAGTTGAGATCATAAGGAAAGACCTTCCAATAGGAACACCACATTTTTTTAGTGTCATTGGTTGTTCCTATCTAAAAACATGTGTATTGGTCTCCTGACTTGAGATCATTATTAATGTGTGTCATTTGATTGCATACTTTGATGCAAGGAAAAAAACAATGATAATGAAATTGTGGTGAGGTAGCTTGTGTTGGGTTCATCGTTGGTGGTATGGAATTGATTTAATGATCAAGATAGAATTTATCTCTTCAAAGTTGAGGAAGTAATATATCTCAAGCCAGGTTGATCAAGATGGTAGTACCATCATAAATCCTTAGCCAAGTTATTCAGAGTTAAATTCATCCAGTTATATCAACAAACAATAAAGCAAGAAAGAATGATAACACAAGTGTGTGTCCTGCTTTATGATATATCTAAAGAAAAATATATTATATTACACAATGTGTGTTTATAGGTTGTTTGTCATGTTATAACTACTCCTAATCTCTTTAGGGGCCTTTATAGGTTTCTATAATCTTCTCTTGGTCTATGAATACTATTCACTACTATCGAGATAAGGTCCTAGAGGTTCACACACAATAGCATATTCAAGAATCCTCCCTATTCTAGTGAATAGGTATAGGGGACATGGTGGTCCCATAACCCACAGGTCAGAGGATCAGAACCTCCCTCTAATACCAATTGAAGGTACCAAGGCATGTAGTGGAATATGGTGGGGTAGGGATTTAAAAAAATTCATCACCAAGAGGAAAGAACTTTTCATCTCTGGCGATCTGAGTCCTGATACGGTCTTGATAATCTCACATGAATTAAACAAAGCATGAAAAATAAATATAACGTATACCTCATTCTGAATTAGAGTGTGCTTAGCTACAGCTCATCGCTAGTGATCATTAATCGAAGGATCTAAATCTGAACCCCTATATATTTTCCACACATGCTCCAATAATTTACACCCTTTCCATTCATCTAATTTTGGGTGATAGCGCGAAGCTCCAATGAATCCTTCAACGTCGCGTCGATCACAACGATCCCCTAACTTCGATCTGAGAAGGCGTACTTGGATCAGTGCTTAGAGAGAGAAATTATCTCTAAAAGGTGGGAATAGAGAGAGGAACTCATTTGGTTATCATAAACTATAATACCCAATGATTTTTATGAAATATATTTTTAAATAATTTTATTTCTTTGATAGCTTTCATTACACGCAATAGCAAGTTTAGACGAACCGTGAAATATTATTTAAATATTATATGTCCATTATAAAATAGCCTTTAAATTGGAGGGAATGAATATGAGTAACTGATTTTTGAAAAATATATAAAGTTCCAACTCAATATGAATTCATTGGTATGTTTGTATAAAAATTATGACACAATATTTAGTAAAATTACTTTATTCTTCAAAAATACGTTTTCTTCAAAAATGACTTTTTCTTCTTTTTATGAGTGAATATTAATTTCTAGAAGATCTAGAAAATATATTTAACAAAATTAATTTCATTTTTTAATTAATAATGTAAAAATTATTTTAAAATTATTTTTTGATAATTTTATGAAAACATTTATTTTTCAAGGAAAAGTGAAAACACTGATTTTTATTGAAAAGTGTATTTTATTTTAAAATATTTAAAAGGTAAAATTATGTTTTGGATTATTTTTAAATTTTAATTAGTTCATTTTTACTTAAAATAATATAATTATAGTTTTTTAAAATGGATTTATATGTGAATTTATTATAAAAACATTTAATGTTTCAATAGGGAATTTTTCTGAAAAAAACCGTTTTTCGTGGCGCTTTCCAGTTTTATTTTAAATTAAATTCTGAAACTTTTGTGTTTTAATTTTTTTAAAATGGATACTGTATTTGGAATCAATGGTTCCAAATTTATTAAATATTTCCCTTTTATTTTTTACTAATATGAATAGTAACCTTGGTAATTTTTGTTACCACGGTAAAGGTTAAATTGGGTAATTTAGCTTAAAAAAATTATAAGGACTATAAAATGACCCTAAAACTTTCCAAAATTTTATTAGATGAATTTAATTCTACCCTTAACACCTAAGGATCTAAATTGAGTTGTTTAATGGACACTTTTCCAGGAAAATGACTTATATATTATATAAATCAAAGAAAGTCACAAAATGTCACTTTCTTTGTCTTAAATATCTCTTATATGTCCACATGGTGAAAAAGTAGGTTATGAATGAATCTATGTGTCAATTCTTTACTTAATAAACTTATTTTAATGATATAAATTTATTTATGACTTTTGTGTCCACATGGATATGATTATGATGTTTATAATATTTTATTTAATAAAAATTTAAAGATGACACATTCGTTTTTAAATACTATAACATTTTTAATATGGGGTTATCCATATGATATGTTCAGATATAAATATTATTATAAAATATAAAAAAAATACATCATGTTAATTTATTTTTGATTTTTATTGATGAAATAATTACCTTAAATAATTACACAATGACGATGAAGTGATTATTCATGTAATGAAAAAATTAAATAAATGGTATTAAAAATATTAAAATAAATATAATTTGAATTAATTATGGTGATACATGAATTTTATATATGTTTATGATATATTATGGGTTTATTAAATTATTTGGTTTAAAGTTATCCGGTTTTCTTTATTTTCTTAAAGTCAAATTAATGAATTGTGTTAAAATTGACACTAATGATATTTTATCAAAATATTATTTTATTAAATTATCTAAAAAATATTTAAAAATAAAAATTGATTATGATATGGTTTCAAATATCATAAATTATCCATTTATGGTTCAATTTACACCATCTAATTAAAAATTACAACCTTTTAACATTGAAAAGTTTGTTATCACAATTAAAATTAAAATAGGTTAACTAAATGTCTATCAAAATGATAAGGTTTGAAATAACACCAAAACTTATCTAAAATGTATTGGCTGATGTGATTACGACCTTATAATGTATTATATTTGAATCCATATCAATTTTGTGGTATTTTTATAGAAAATAAATTTATTATAATTTAATCTTTTAAAAAATTACAAAAGTGCCCCTCGCCTCTATTATAAAAGGAAACCTCCTCCCTCACTTCTTCACATCAGTTTGAGCCTTCTAGATCAACCATAATATACCAATTTCTCTTATATAATCTCCTAGTCACATTCTATAGGTGTTTTTATTCTCAAAATACCAACCCTAGAGCCTTTTAGAGAAGATATAAATGAGATGTTTCAAAGAAGAGGAGGTCTCAACATGAACAAAGAAATTCAAGACTTAAGGTAAGGGATTTTTGTATCACTTTTGTTTCTATGGGACAATTTCCTTATACACTACTTTTTTTAGGTGTATATAATACCCATGAATTTATTTTAAGAATATTTTCCAGAAGATTATGGTATTTACATATCCATATAATTTTTTTCTTTCATAGGGCATACAATTTGCTTGATTACAAAGTGGTAAGGGTTTATTTCACAATCTCATCATTATTCAAGATTGTCTATGTTTAATAATCTATTGGGGAATATTTATATTATATTTCTATATTTCCTAAAAAATGTTTTTATTATTCTCCTACAATTATTGAAGTCATTTTTACCTATTTTTTAATTTTTATAAAACGGTTTGAAAAGAATATTTTTGTCATTTTCTAAACAAGGCCCTTTGTGAATTTTATGAAAGAAATAAAAAAGGAATGTTTTTTAACTTAAATCATGAGAATTGTTTCCAATTTCATGATGCCTTAATGTCTTGAATATTCATTTTCAATCTTATAGGGTTATTTTCAAAGAAAATATTTTCCTTTGTAATTGTGTAGCTTTTTAAAAAAAACTATTTTCAAAATGAAAAGGATGTTTTCCTTAGGAATTATTTTTAAGTGATATTTCAAAATAATTTTCCATATAAGACAACATTATCTGATGTTAATTATGTTTTATGGGGATATGATCTAAGGATACCATTCTTATTTTTTCTTGGAATGGTTTATGTTTATGATGGAATGATGTTTATGAATTCCCTTTCTTTTCATGAATTATGTTATAAATAAATGATTATGAAATCCATTTATTTTTGTGGGTTCTAATATGATAAATGGTTTGTGTTCTTATGGAACACATATGTATGGTATTCAGTATGTGATGGGTGGGACCTATCTGTCTCTCTAATGCATTGGGTAATGAATTATATCTCATGAGATGGCTATGGGAAACAAGTTGATGTGCTTCTTCCGTTATGTGAAACAAGATGATGTGATTGATAAATTATGGGAAATAGGATTTGATGTATGATATGATGGTCTTATTAGTTAAAATTTACATATGAAATGGTTTTTATACTTATGATTATGCCACACTCATTTATGACATGAACTTATGGTTCATGATTGAGTTATGATGAATTCTCATTCTTATGATTCATTTCTTTTGAAATGTTAATGTTTTATTCCATAATCCATGATTATGATATTTTTTATATTTTTAATAAACTTTATAAGTTTTTTTCAATATATAATTTCCTTAATGATTTTATTATGTTTTTATATGATCATAAATTGATATATTACATGTTTACCCATACTGAGCATCTGATCTCACCCTTTTATTATTTTTATTTTCCCTAGGATATAAAGAAAGGAATTAAGTATGATATGTCAAAAATGGTTCTAGTTATGAAGAAATAAGTATGAGATGATATAGATATTTTATGGACCAGTTGTTTATATTTCCAGGTTTCCAAAGGCACTAAACCCATACAATTTTGGTAAGTATATGAAAATGTCCTGGAACTTTTTTAAAGGATAGAGTGAGTGGTTTCCTATAAATACATCTTTGTTTGGATACTACAAGTAGATGTGCCTATAGAACAGATGTACCTAGGATAAACAAACCTTAAAACACCATATTTATTTAGACTTGATTTAGAACTAGTACATGACAGCCAACCTTATTTTGCACCTTGTTTGACACTCTCGAGGTATAAGATTTTGAAATTCACAAAATCTTTACAAACCATCATAAGAAATTTAAATAGAATATGGTTGTGAATAACCTAGGATAAAATTAAGGTTTTATACATTAAATAAGGTGTTATAACTTAGAAATCCTATAAGTGATTTCCATTATTATGTAGTTTTCCACTATGATTATTGTTTCTCATCCTATGATTTCTAGTTTTAGTGAATGTATAGAACCTAAAGGAATGATGTGAGTGTTGAATATGATGGGTAATGAAATTATTGTCCTCCTAAGAAACCAAATGTTATGGGATCAATAATGAAAAATATTTTTACTATGCTCACATAACTCTCTCAAGCTATGAATCATACTAGACTTTAAAATTAAATAAAGAGGGAGAAATATTTTTTTGAGTACTTCATGAGGAAGAGTCCAACTTCTTTTAGTGGGTATTCTGATATATTAGTGGCTGACCAATGGATCAGTACCACTAAAAAGATATTTTTGGTTCTCCAATGTTCAGAACATGAAGAAGTCATTTTAGTTGTCTATCATTTAGAATTTGAAGCGTATTAATGGTGGAATATTATCAAGAATATGAGGCAGTGGGATGAAATTGACTCCATGTAATGGGATGAGTTCAAGAACTTATTTTTTAATAAGTACTTTCTTCATATTCTTCATAAAAATGGATAAGTAATTCCTTGAGTTAAATAAAAATGATGATTTATCAATTGGAAATTATAAAAAAATTACAAGACTTGTGAGGTATGATTTTTGGCATTATCATCCAAACTGAAAGTAAAGTTGATATATTCTTTAGTGGATTAAAACCAAGTCTCTAAAGGGTGTTATCCATAAGGGACTTTAGTATTTATGAAGAAATATCCCAATGTTCCATCAAGGTGGAAATGGAGGTTGGATTTACGTATCAATCTCATGGTTTTTAAAATAAAAGGAAGATGGGTTTTAAAGGAAAATATAAAAACCATGAAGAAAAAAAGATAAGCTTTCCATTATTCAAAAAGTGTGGAAAGAAACATGAAGGAAATTTTTTAATGGGGACTAGTAAATGTTTTAAGTGTGTACTGCTAAAGTAATGGGAAAAATTTAGCTAACGATGTGATTAGAAGAAAGCGGAACTAAATACACCCCCCCACACACAAACACACTTAAATGATTCAAGTGTAAGTAAAATGGGAATTATGTAAATCAGTGATTAAATAAAAGGTTTAATGATGATGATCAATGTCATAAACCCCTTAAAGCAAAATACAAATGTAAATCCCATGCGGTCACTATTGGAAATATAGAGTAAGATAATGAAGTAGTGTAATTATTGAGTGTTCATGTATTGGAATTCAAGAATAATGTTATAGAATCACTTTTATGGTATTATAGAATAATTAAAAATCTAAGGATTATTCTACTATATTTTTTACTTAAGTATTTAAAATCATATGTTGAATCGTACTGGTAACCATGAAAATTTATTGAGGTGGTTGGTGAACACATGATTAAGGGAAGGATAACCCTTAATATTTTCTTGTTGTTGGGATAATGAGATAAAGAGATGTTTGATTATGATAAAATAAATGGGATAGTATTGATGAACTTGGAACTGATTATTAATATGATTATAGGGTGGTTTTTGATATCATGGACTGAGTTTATAGAATTTTTAGATTTATGGTATGAAGAAAAGGTTGATTTTTTAAAGCGTGAATGTTTTCACTAAGGTTTTATGGTAATTCAGGTTATTACTATATTTCAAGATAATGCATGATAATAGTCATAAAATTTTTTGTATGTAAAAATTAAGAGCTAAATCAAATTTTTTGGGGGATTAATGATAATTTGATGTAGTCACTTTCTTTTGAAAGTTTTGGATTTTAATCTTTTGGAAGGTTCATAAGGGTAACCATTTATGAAATTTTTTATGTTGAATTTTGGAAGAGGTTTTAGAGATTAATATTTATGAATATTGGATAACCCATTCTGACCATTTTTCTATAATGATAGCTATATATATAAGGAATGAATTATCATCCCATTATGGATCTTATGATCCACTAATTCTTCAGGAATCACAATTTCAGCTTCATTTCTTGGAGTAATAGATGAAGCGAAAATTAATCAAGAAACACACAAAGAGTGATATTATGAAATGAAATAAAGTAATCATATATTCTCAAAGGATTTTTTAAATTAAATTTTATCCTATTATCATCATTTATAATGATATAAATGACCTTTTTCTAGACCTATATGGTCTATGGTTTTGTGGTCATTAACCTTATCGCGGTCATGTTCTCTATCACTCTCTATTAGTTCTTAGGGATTAGTTTTACATCAAAAACCCATATTTTAATGTTTGTTATATATTTAAACCTAGTAATGTGTTTCTTAAAGTAACCTTTATGTTTCCAACTTTCCCTTTTTAATGGAAGTTTTATTGTTCATTTTTTACAATGAGGGTTTCTATAAATGAATTGTAAAATATTAAACATTTGATAACCAAGAAGGAAGAGGGAGGAATTAATTTTTAGGGGGTATAATGTAACACCTAAATATTTTTATGAAATATATTTTTAAATAATTTTATTTCTTTGATAGATTTCATTGCATATAATAGCAAGTTTATACGAACTATGAAATATTATTAAAATATTATATGTTCGTTATAACCTAGTCATTAAATTGAAGGGAATGAATATAAATAACTGATTTATGAAATAAATATAAAGGCCCAAATAAATATGAATTTATTTGTATGTTCTTATAAAAATTATCACACAATATTTAGTAAAGTCACTTTATTCTTCAAAAATATGTTTTCTTCAAAAATGAGTTTTTCTTATTTTTATGAGTGAATATTAATTTATAGAAGTTATAGAAAATGTATTTGAAAAAATTAATTTAATTTTTGAATTCATAAAGCCAAAATTTTCTTAAAATTATTTTTTATAATTTTATGAAAACACTTATTTTTTAAGGAATAGTGAAAATACATATTTTTATTGAAAACTATATTTTCTTTTAAAGAATTTATAAGTTCAAATTATGTTTTGGATTAGTTTTAAATTTTAATTATTTACATTTTATTTAAAATAATCCAATTAATGTTTTTTAAAATTATTTTACACATTTATTTATTATAAAAAACATTGTATGTTTAAAAGGAGCATTTTTTTGAAAAACTATTTTTCGTTGCATTTTTTCGATTTTATTTTAAATTAAATTATGAAACTTCTTTGTTTTGAATTTTTAAAAATGGATACCATATTTTTAATTAGTGGGTATAAATTTATTAAATATGTCACTTTTATTTTTGGACAATATGAATAGTAACCTTGGTAATTTTTGCTACCATGGTAAAGGGTAAATTAAGTAATTTATGTTAAAAATAAAATGATAAGGACTGTAAAATGACCCTAAAAAATTCAAAAAATTTATTGGAAGAATTTAATTCAACCATTAACACCTAATAATCTAAATTTATTTGTTTAATGGACACTTATCCATAAAAAAGATTCATATATTATTTAAATCAAATAATGTCACAAAATGTCAATTTCTTAATCTTAAATATATCATATGTGTCCATATAGAGACAAAAGTTGGTTATGAATGAATATAACTATCCATTTTTAACTTAATAAACTTATATTCATGATACAAATTTATTTATGACATTTGGGGCCACTTGGATAAGATTATGATGTTTATAATATTTTATTTAATAAATTCAAAGATGTCACATTCGTGTTTTAAATACTATAACATTTTTAATATGGGTTTATCTAGAGGATATGTTAAACCATAAATATTATTCTTAAATATAAAATATTTTTATAAATCATGGTAATTTTTTTTAATGATGAAATAATTACCTTAAATAACTACATAATGATGATGTAATAATTATTTAATTAATGAAAAAATCAAATAAATGATATTAAAAACATTAAAATAAATATAATTTAAATTAATTAAGGTGATCCATGAATTTTATAGATTATTATGACATATTAGGGGTGTATTAAATTATTTGGTTTTAATTTATATAGATGTGTTGATTTTATTAAAGTCAAGGTAATGAATAGTGTCAAAATTGACACTAATGATATTTTACCGAAATAATATTTTATTAAATTATTTAAAAATAATAAAAAAAATATTTAAAAATACAAAGTTATTATTATATGGTATAAATTTTTATAAATTTTCCATTTATGGTCCAATTAACACCATCTAAATAAAAATTATGACCTTTTAAGATTTAAAAGTTTGTTACCACAGTTAAAATTAAAATAGGTTAACTAAGAGTTAATCAAAATAATAAGGTTTAAAATAACACCAAAACTTGTCTAAAATATATTGGTTTATGAGATTAAAACCTTATCATATCTTATATTCTAATCTATATCCATTTGGTGGTATTTTGATGAAAAATTAATTTATTATAATTTAATATTTTAATAAATTCCAAAAGTTCCCCTCACCTCAATTATTAAAGGAATCGTCTTCCCTTAATTCATCACAACACTTTGAGCCTTCTAGATCGACCATAATCTACCAATTACTATTCTCAACTTCCCAATTCACATTATAGAGGTGTTTTTCTTCTCAAAAGACCAAGCTTAGAGCCCTTTAGAAGAGATCCAAAGGAGACATTTCGAAGAATAGGAGGTTTCAACGTGAACAGAGAAATTCAAGACTTTAGGTAAGGGATTTGTGTCTCACTTTTTCTTATGTGTGACACATGACTTATACACTACTTGTTTCTTTTATGTGGTATATATACTACCCATGAATATATTTTAAGAATCTTATCCGGAATATTATGGTATTTACTTATCTATATGATTTTATTTCTTTTATGGGGTATTCGATTTGACTAATTACATAATGGTAAGGGATAGTAATGAAAAATGGATGGGCCAGGTCAGGGTGGTCCAAGCCCATGTGGGTTTGATCCCATGTGGGTTTGTCTGCAAAAGCCCTTATATAATGTGAACAAAAAAATTCAAAGGCACTAAACCCATACAATTCTAACATGGTTTTGTTATGTTATGTAATGAATATTAATCAAAAAAGATGTAATATTTATGTATGAAAATTTTAGGCTATTATATGAACAATTCTCTAGAAATGATCCTCGCTCCTACTTATATAGTGGGAGAGTCAAAATACCCAGAAGGGTTCCCCAACCCCTGAAAATAAAACACCCACTAAATAAGCAATAAATAAATAATTATAATGAACTAAACTATGTCATAAATATTATTTATATTTTATCACATGTCTGTAATATATATTAAATATATTTCATGATAAAATCGAGTCATTTAACTCGACTTGTAATTACTGCTAATATTAAATAAACATGGGTCGCCTTTATTTTACCCAATCAAACTGTGCCGCTGCAGTAGGACCCCACTGCCCCTAACGCATGAAACTAGCTTCATCGAGCCCCTGTGTGAGAACCCTAGTAGAGAGGTAACCCCTATCCTTCCTATTTTGGGTTCTCCTAGTTTGGATCTACCCTTTAAAGGTTTGGGGTGGGTCTGCCAGACCTAAAACGGGTCTTGGAAGGCCAGCCTGGCCCAGAACATCTTTGCACAGCCTATAATGGGCATGCATGGGTTCGGCCTAACTAGTACAGGCCCTATGTGGGAGTTTTAGGGCCCAAGTATAATTTAAATAATAAAAATTAATTAATTTAATTAATTTAATTCTAGTATTAAATTAAATTAATTAAAATTAATTTTGGTTTAAAATATAATTTCTAATACCCAGGAAAAATTAATTTAAATTTTTTCTTAAATTTAATTAATTAATTAATTTAATTTTTGTAATTAAAATTAAATTAATTATGGGATCGAATAGATTAAATTATTTCAATTTAATTAATTCATTTAATTTAATTAAATACCCTCATACTTCAATTCATTGCAATTTAATTTTTTCACGCTTTTACTTTACCCATTGACTGGTCTAAAGCATTGACCAAATATGTATATGTCTGGATGTTTTATTTAATTATTTATAATTGTGTTTGATGATTGTAAATAATTAATATGGTCTGTACATCATCATTTTTGGTCAATGTGAATAAGGTTATGCGTGTCTAAATTCATTTGTTGTATATTGGGCCTCTATTCTCTCTCATCTACATGCGAGTGCATTTGTATTTTGACGAAGATGATGTATGATGTGGACCCTGCCAAGATGAGTTAGTACACTAGATGAGATGTGGAACCCTCCAAGATGAGGCAGTACTCTATATGAGAAGTGAACACAGTGGGTGGGGATGAGTTTCATCATGAGTCAAGCTGCAAATCAGGTATGATTCCCTGAGGTCATGGTTGATCCATAAAGTTTAAATGGATCATCCAATATTAGACGCTCAAGACCATAGAGTAGTTTATTTCCTTTATTCGTTTTTTTATTATTTTATACAATTTCATGACAAAGGGAAATACATAAAATAATAAACAATAAGATGCATAAAGAAGTGATGGATGTTTTTCTATTAATGTTTAGTTGTGAGCACAACAACATAGTTTGAACAAGACTAATATAAATGGTTTTCATCCATTAAAAAAATCCATCATAGAAATATTAATTCATTAAATGCCTTCGGACATTTGAATTTAAACACAACCAGGTGTTCGGGGTGCTCAGTTAGCCATAGTTAAGGGTACCTCCTACTACTTGGTAGTTTTATTAGAATGATTGGTTGACTTAACTGATGTTGTAGAAAATTAGTATTCATATCTATATTGCTTCAACTTCAGAGGAAAGAATTGAGTAAATCATTTTATGATTTTAGAAGTTGATAATTTACTCACCAGATCAAGGAGTAGTGATTTAATATGGTTGGCCAGTCAAACACCTACCTTAAACTCTCTAAGTAGTGGTGCAGCCATAGCTTGTTGACTATGAGGGTAAGTTTAATGATCTTTTCCACTAGAATAATCAAGTGACTGAGTATTCCAATTCTAGTACAAAGGTTTCCTAGAATTTGATAAAATAGTGGGAGATATTTATTGATTAATTTAATTGGTAATGTCTAATTTGATAATCAAGATAAAGTACAATCTGCTAGAATTTATTTTTATAAAAAATAGAAAGTAATATAACAAGACACACTGTGATAATTTTGGAAAAATTAATGTTTTATCCTATATGATTTTTCAAAGAGTAGTACAGGTGCTTTCACACAATACTACAATATAGTAAATTCAAGGTTATGGTGTCCCTATACCTTTTAATCCACCTCATGAAGCAAGGGTGTAAAAATTCTTATAAGAGACTCATATATGATGCATATGATAGTTATTCCATAATTTTATCATCAAAATTTGATGTGAGTTGTGGATATAATCATTAATACATCAATGATTTTACATGTTGTCTAATCTCTGAGAAGCTTTTGAGGAGAAATTGAAGCGCTAATATAAAAGGTGGTGATTATACTGGATATGTGTAAATTCAAAGATGGTTCATGGTATTTAAATGGATACCTTTATAATATTATTTTTAATCATATTATCCAATTTCATTTAAGATTATAAAATGAAAAGTTTAGATAAAAATTCTTCATTACCTTTTCAGTAAGCTTATCCAAGTAAATAAGAACTTAAAGAAATTATAACCTTTAATTATTATGGAGAAAAAGTTGAAAGAAAAAGCAAAAATTCCAATGGAAAGAGAAACATTAAAGGCACATTTGAAATATAATTCAATAAAATGAGGTTGGATATTAAATATGAGTTTTTTTTCCTTCTAATAACATGAAATAAATTTTATGGAAGATAAATTCAATGAAATAAATCGCAGAAGCAAGTATTCTCTTCTTCTTCAGGTATATTCATCAATATAAAAGTAATGTTTTGAAATACTTCTTAAGTATTAAATACAATATTCATATTCCATTTGTGTATTTAAATATAGTAACCAAGTAATTATAGAAACATTACTAGAAGTAATTTGTGTTCTCCAAGCGGCTGAGAGAGGGTGGTTCCTAAGTCAGTAGTAAGAAACACACAACTTATAATTGACAAGTGATTGATTATAGTAGAACTTTTCTTGAGTATTACCAAAACATTTATCTCACATGTACTTGGACATAATGAGACATTATTTTAGTTTATAAATTTTTGAAATTCCATTTTTTGAAGTGGGATGAAAATATTTTTAAGATTACCTAAAGAGTTTTAGAGAGATGAAGATCCCCAAGAAGAATAAGAGGAAATTTCCCAAGCTGGCTTGTGCACACACCCCTGCACATCAAAAGGCTTGTGTATCCCTCCTTTGTGGAACTTAAAGGCAGGACACCCCTACATGAGACACCTGGTGATGCCCAAATTTACCCTATAGGTAGAATTGATTGTTTTAGTATAGGTAGGGATTGAATCCAAAAGGACCTAAGAAGAAACCTCGAGACACTCATATTTGATGGAGGGTTTGGCTATGGAGTATCCAACTTTTGGGTTGATTTAAATTGTGAAACTAAAATACTAAATTACCTAAGAGAGTGGATTGAACTAAATAATGAAACACCAAAATATTTTAATGTAAATAATTAAAGAATATGAGTCAATCCTAGGTTGTCTCGAGGGTTAGATTGGATGTATTTGTTTTCTTATAAAATTTCATTTCACTAATTCAAGATATATCCACAAGATTATATAATTCCCCAACATAATTCACCAATTTAATCTCCACACAATTATAATTATAATCACTAATTCACTTAGAGGATCACTTAAATTATCACTCCAAGGAATTGGATCATACTAGAACTAAAAAAGTGTCATTTTTAAATTTGATGAAGATGAAGAAGATAGTAACTCATTGAATGGAAATTTTTAAAATAATGAACTAATTTTAGAATTTTAGATCATAAAATAACATAAAATACATACCATTTATTATACCTTGGATCAACTCATAATATTTTTATCCCTCCATTGATTTTATTCTACCAATGGGAGCGATAAGTAGACTTATGAGGGAAGAATTAAAGAAGAAAAACATTGAAATAATGAACAATCCACTATTGTGTGAGGAATTTCACAATATTTGGTGTGAATAAATTAACACCTTGATTAAAAAGTATCAACATGTTAATAAAATGGATATAAAAATTGAATAATAATAGGAATGATAAAAATATTTATTAATAAACTAATGTGATTGAAAGAACTTACATAGGGAAAACGAACAAGCAATTGCAAAATGAGAGTGCAATATTACAATTGAAAGTATAACATCAATCCTCCAAATTCCATTCACCACCTCCACCTTAAATATAAAAATTAGGATCCTAGGGTCTATCCCCCATCATTAAACTTCATTCTATTTAATTATTAGAGTAAAATATGGGTGATAAATAAAAGGAAATTGGACACTTTCAGAGTTGACCAGAAAATTGGATCATGATTTTTTCCCCATGTTGATGTGCATTTATCACATTTAATATGTAAAAATTTTGGGGTAGTATAAGAAAAATATTTTCATACATATTTACTCTAATTTATGTATAAATTTTATCCCAATTTGATATTACATCTGAAAGTTATGTTTAAATTGGTGGGGTACTTTTATGGGCCTTCAAATTTGGCCCATAATTTAATCTTCAACTTGGGCCACCTAGATCACCTTGAAAAATTCAGAATTAGATTTATTCATAGTTTAATGAAATGTTACACATAATTTTATATTTCTATATATAAAATTTTAGATTCATTGGGCTTGAATTGTGGGTTCCACTTTTAATTGATGGGCCTAAGGCCCATTATGCTTTGTCCATAAATTTCTGCATTCATTGACTAAAATATCCATATTCCCTTATGATTCATACATTGTTCATAAAATATAAAATGTTCCAAAAAAATTGATCAATAATTCCAAAATATCAAATTCATATAATAAAAATAATTAATTCCACAAACATATGACTGATTGGAACCAATTTTTCACTTTAAACATGAATTTTGCATCTCATGAGAAATGAAGTTCAATTTATAAAATCCACTAAAACTAATGTTTATAGACTTTAAAACACTTTAATATTAAAATATAATAAATGAATATTAGCCTCTTTTAGTGTCTAATCACACCCCTCAACTTGAGTTTTTCTAGTCTCGAGTAAAAAGTCTCTTAAAAATATTAAATTTAATTCCCTTTTCCAAAACATTTTAACATACAATGATCAAAAAAATACATAATTCCAAACAATAATGAAACCTATCAAAATCATTTCACACAATCTATGTTCATAATCATATACCAATACCAATCCTATTCCTTTGGTCAAATTCATCATTTCATTTCATCTGATTTCAATTAAGCATAACGATGTGTTGTGAATCACAAAAGACATGGGGCCCATTTTATTGTTCAAAGGGAAAAAATGGAAGTGCTAGGTGGGAATCACATTAAACCTTAAGATGAGTATCCATTTTTTATTTTTATTTTTTTTAATGTTTTTTTTTTGTTTTTTTAAACCACAATATAGATGAAAAGACTAAATCTGGGAAAGGCAACTTTGGAGTCATGATCCCCAAGTGTCGAACACCACACATTTTTTCAATTCCATGCTATAAAATACAGATATAAAGCATAACTCTAGGAAATAAAACTACGGAGTCCCGATCCCCAAGTTCTAAACACCATGAATTTTGAAAAAACATTTCTCTGCATGGTTATTATTTTTTTGGATACTCAAATTAAAATAAAAGTGGTCCTGAACCCTATGTTATGATGAATGGGACCTAATAACTTAAACTTACACCCAAAATCCAATGGACATTCATTGTGGAATTTTGATTAAGATGATAAAAATTTAAACACTGAAAATCACATCAAACAATCACACTTTCCAAAAATTATGCTCATGAACATAAACATGAATTAAAATCATAATCAAGGCATTAAAAATCATTTGAAATCAATTTTCCATGTTTCTAAATTTATATTAATTCATGAAAGGATAATTAATTTAAATTCTCCATGAAAGCACAATTTTTTTTATAAAATCAAAAATTTTCACTCCCCCAAACTTAGAATAACACTTCCCTCGGTGTTGAAAGAGATTATAAGAGAAATATTTAAATTGGTTAGAGAGAGGAGAGATGGATATTTGAAATGAAATCATAAAACAAAACCACTAGGTTTGAATTTAATGACCCATCAATAATAAATTGATCACTTTATCTTAAGGCCACAAGTAGACTCCTTGGAGATAATGATGGTTGGGTTTGAACTATAGAAATCATGAATCTTATTTTCAAATACTAAAATCATTCAGCTACTAAATCTCACACAAAAGAGACATTAGATCACATTATAAACCCAAAGGGGGTTCCCTTGACAAAAAAAAACAAAAACACATGAAGTAAAATAAAATAAAAACAGTGAAAAAGGTGAGTTGCCTCCTAGAAAGTGCTTATTTTAAAGTCATTAGATTAACTTGGACCCCCCACCCCAACTTATCCAATACCAACTCTCATCATTTTAAGGAATACATTTTTTACCACTTATACAATATTTAGATTTAGTCTCCAATGGGATTGGAAGGATGGTTTTGAAATTAATTCCTAAAAAATCATATAAGAATCAGTAAAAGGGATAATCCCATGATTTTAGAAATGGTTCCATCCAATTTCTTTCCTAATTTTACATAAGACATCAAGGAGAATTTTCTCTTCATTATATTCAAGAGAGGATGAAATTATGAAAAAATGGTTTTGATTATCCCCTATGATGAAAGAATTTAGAGAGGATATATGGGACTTGAATTCAAGCTTAGGTTGGATAGTGTTTTTAAACACAGGTTAGGAATTAGTATTAAAATCATTTTGATTTTTAAAATTTATCAACAAAATTGGTTCCTTTTTAATAGTAGATTCAACTACCCAATTAGATAGATCATTGTCGAGAATGGTTATGGAATCATTTTTTGTTATTTCTCCAAATGGTTTAATGATCGATGTTTCTAAAAATTTATCAATGGAGTTATATTCATGAAACTAAATCCATGATGTCAATTTTTCCTCTTTTGAATCCAAAAAATCAATTTCCTCCTGATTTAAATACCCTTAAACAATTCCTTGATCCTATTTAGATATCCCAAATCCTAAGGTTGGTTCTTCAGTAAATGCATAAGGGGTTTGTGTGTAGCAAGATTCTTTTATAAATGATGTAGAAGGGAAAACCTGTGTGGTAATGGGTTCCATAATTGTTTCAATGCATTGTAGTTCTACTCTCAAGGATAAAACTTTCGAATTAATTTTATCCATTTATTTACACAATTGTTCAAGAATTTGTTGTTTATTAGGGTGTATAGGAGTTTGGAAATCATGGAAATCTATAATATTTATATCTTTAACCATCCTTGAGAGGGTTGTAAATTTATCCTTCAAACATTCATCATCTCATTGATTGTACATCTCACCAGGTGTGGGGTATTCATGCACAGTTTGATCAGAAAAATTACTAAAGTTAGTGTCTTCCCAATATTTATTTCGCATTGGATTATATAATGGTTTTATAATGGGTTAATTATCGAGATACACCATTGGATCAGATAGAAATTGGGATTTGAGATTTTCTAGACAGACACAAATAGATAGGGGAAGAGAGAAGAGAAATGAGGGTGAGAAAAGAGAATTTGGGGTGAGAAAATAAGGTGAGTGTCTAAGATACTTAATTGGGTCCCTAGAAATGGAACCAAAATTTAGTTGATTCCCAAATTCACTCTACAAGTATGTTGATGCTGAAATTCGGAGAAGGCCAGCATCGAGAGGATAACGAGAAAATGAAGGAACCCGGGAGGGGAAAAGAAGATTCTGGGACCCGGGAGGTAGTTGTGTGCAAGATTAAAAGTATGTGCACAAGCGTCCCCCAGCATGCAAAATCTTGCATTCCCAATACGATGTCAAGAGCGATCTTCCACGCAGCTCCCATTTACATGCCCAAGGTGACGTCAATTGTGCGTTTGCGCGCAGCACCCCTTTGCGGTCCCAATTCAACATCAAGGGAGATCTTTCGCGCACTTCCTGTTTGCACGCCCAATGAGGCATCAAGTGTGTGTTTGCACACGTTCGCCTCTTTGCACTCCCAATGCGCTGTCAAATGGCTGTTTTCGTGCTACACCCCTTTGTGCACCACCCCCAAGGACTTCGGCTATAAAACAAAACATACCCCCCGCCCTTCGAGGAAGGTGACAAAAGACGAAGCGAAGCTCTACTGTGTGAAAACTACCTCTTCCATGAACACGTGAAAAACACCATGGCCTTCAAGTATTGGATTTTTTGTGACAGGTACCCTAATGTTCCTCCTTTAGGTGGGCCCTCTTGGGCATGATCCTCATTAATTTCCATTCACCTAAAGTCATTTGCATGCAAGAGACCCCATTTCCATGCAAGTTTCCTCTACATTGAACCTCTCTTGTGCGCATCCCCTTTCATATTGTGTGTAACCCTTCTATCTTGCATGCAACCCTTACATCTTGCACTCAACCCTGCTCTCTTGCACACAGACCTTCCATCTTACGCGCAGACCTTCTATCTTACACCCAGCCTATTCTCTTGCGTGTGCTCCATGTGTCGTCCTCCCCTCAAGGAAACATGTCTGAGCCCCTCTTATGTGCACCACACCTGCATCATGCATTATCTTTCCATGCGGCTCTTCAATTTTTCATGAAGCAATTTCAATGTCCCTTGGGTGGTGCCTCACATTGTGTTGCTTCACCTCATGCTTCTTTGCATAGGTATACTAATGGCTATTACTTCTTCGTATAGAAAATCTAACGTGGACCCATCAATGGATCACTCCATAACACCCCTTATCCATGATTTTGTTGATTCCTTCCCTTCCCCAAGGGGTGGGAGGTATCAGTTATGTAAGTCCTAAGGGGTGTGGAGTGAACCCACCTCGTCCGAGCTGCAAGACGTTAAACTACCAAGTGCCATTAATCCTCATCACATGACGTGAAACTGTGACCTCTCTTCATGCTCCATATGCGGGGTTCCCCCACTTTGGACATTCTGCATGCCCACTGGTCTCCAAGGTAGTGAAATCATTCCTCACATGGAATGAGATCCTCTTTATTGGAGCGGTGTTTGTCCACGGGGACAGGGCAACTACCATGGTGTAAGCCCCTATCTTTTATTACAGGAGGTGGCATCCCAGCTTCTCTTATCTTCCTCAGTGCCAAGGGCTAGAGAGGGAGGATGGGAACTGGATCCCTCCTTTATTCAGTGCCAAATCCCTCTCTTGTTGGGCTTTGTTGCAACCCGGGCCTTCATCCTGGAGTAAGTCCCAATCTCCATCACCCTAGGATGCTAACCACGTGTAAGCCCCTATTTTCTCTTTGGGATGTGGACCACGTGTAACCCTTGTTTCCTTTTTGGGTTTCTAAATATGTGTAAGCCCCACTACACTTCCCACAGATGCACCTTTTGCGATGTGATCATCGGGTCTTTGTTGCCTCTTGTTTCTCACACCGAGCATGAATCGCATGGGCTTAGAGCAAGCACCAACCATGACATCCTCTTTGGTCCACCTTAGAGTGTAAGCCCCACACATTTATCCTGAACTATGTGGAATTTTATCCTTTCCAAGTAAAGGTGCGTAGGAAGTCTCCCTGAGGTTCAAGCCCAACACCCATTGGTCTCAACCATCTTCACGTCAGTTCCCACCCATCCTGAACTACGTGGACTTTGATCCTTGCCATGTCAAGGTACATAGGAAGCCTTCATCAGGTTCAAACCCATCCAGTAGTAAGCCGTTGTGACCCTATCCAGTGGTAAGCCATTGTGACCACATCCATCAATAATCCGTTGTGACCCCATCCAGCGGTAAGCCATTGTGCCCCCATCCAGCGGTAAGTCATTATACCTCCATCTAGTGGTAATATGTTTCACCCTCATCCAATGGTGAGCTGTTGTGAACCCCATTCAGTGGTAAGTTGTTGTCAACCCAAACCCAACGGTAAGACACTATCATCCCTTCTGTTGGGGCCCATATTATTGGTTCTTCCTAGTGGCATAAGACTAACCCCGGGCTGCTAACCATGCGTAAGCCCCAGTATATCATCGAGTCACTATCCTCTGCGCACACCCTGATTCTATACTATCCA
This sequence comes from Viscum album, assembly GCA_963277665.1. Taxonomy (NCBI): domain Eukaryota; kingdom Viridiplantae; phylum Streptophyta; class Magnoliopsida; order Santalales; family Viscaceae; genus Viscum; species Viscum album. The sequence continues at coordinate 1,714,046,920 of OY728122.1, forward strand.
TCTTGAACTATGTGGATTTTGATTCCCTTCCACAGGGATATGTAGGATGTATCTTAAAGGCTCAAGCCCAATATCACCACTACCCTCAAGTTGACTCCATCCCGTTCTCCATCCACTTCACTCGACCATCCATTATCTATATTGATTCTTACCCGGACAGCCACATCCTGGTGAGATCATTCCAATTCATCTCTTCACTGCTCCTAGAAGTAACCAGGTAACTAACCATGTGTTATCCCCGACATCAGTGTTCCCTCCAGGGGTTTCACCCATCTGATCCACTCTAGCCAGTGTTCTGATCAGTATGATCTGTCTCCGCTAGATGTTAAACTTGTGGCATACCCTATGTTAAACATGAGAAGCTGAATAAAACCTCATATACATGCCTATGGAATATAATTCCCCACATTCGACGTAGGATTCCTCAGGCTTATGTTCCCTCAAGAAGCCCTATAATAAGGGGAATAAACCCAGATGTGCTAGTGTTCCAGCGTCTAGACACGCCAGTGATGTCCAACGTGACTACTCCCCCAACCGAAAGTTTGTTTCCCTAACCGGACCCCTTGTAATGTCCCGACAGAAGTAGTGTAATTAACAAGCATACACGAATACATGGCACTGGGAAGAGTTTCATGAACAACGTCTTAGTCAATAAGGGAGACTCGGACTAGGTGATGAGTTCTGGGGAGGAATCTATGGAAGGAGGAACCGAAATCCCATCATCTGATTTTGATCAAGGAGAAAACATCCATGAATAAGAGAAGGATGTCGCCCGCCTTTAGAAAGTGATAATGTGGGGAAACAGCTGTGCGTCCTCTACAGACGAATGTGTGTGCCCCAGCGAAAGTGTCGAAAATAGAAATGGTGAACCCGATGTAAAGTTCTTCTCCTAAATGTGGAGATTAGTAGAGTTTGAGACATCAGTAGATTATTGGGTCACTGGATCCAGTTATTCGGCATTGGGTCCCACCAATAAAATAGTGGGCCTTGTGTGAAACTCACCAAAAGTTGGGGTAGTCAAAACGTTGTACATCCCGATCTGCGACGTTGTCAGCGTGGATCCTTCTTACCAGCCATGGGAGACGGAATGGCGCTGAGGCACTGGACATCAATTTCTTTATTTCAACACTAATGGATTAATCTCCCTACTTTTAAGAACCAAGCTGTTGCACCAGGAACCCGATCGACACCCTCCCACTAACGTAGGGGTAGGGGCAATTCCAGCGAGGTAATCCTACATGGCTCAACCACTTATATGAAGGCTTCCACACCCACAGCTTCTAGTAACCAACGCCCCATCTCCCCTTCTGAATTCTTACAATGAAGGGTGATAAGCAAGCTCATATGTCGATATGAGGAGTAGGGTATTATCCCAACTCAGGATATGGATCGCCAAGATTTAGAGGAATTTGCACCTCATCGCCACCGCCACCCCCAAGGGCTGTGTAGGGAGCCATTTCTCCCCACCCCAATATACAATCGTTTCGGGAGCCCCTCCCCGAAATGTCTCGATGAATCCCTCCCCTACATCGATGAGTTAGGGGATGTCTAGGTCAGCCCAGCCGGGATCCCGTTCCAGGGGCCCCCAAGGAGGTCCCCCGCTAGATTGTGCTAGCTCCACCACCAAGTCCTGCAGGGTGAAGAGAAGGTAAGTTATGTACCTGCACCACTGGCCTCGGCCCGACTGAACCAATGCTAGTATCGGGCACATACCGAGGAGGACGCCTGCCAAGGGGTGTCGACGTCAGCAACTACTGTGGCCCAGGCCACCGTTGACGTGTATCATCAGCCTCCTATGCACACTGGTTAGGGGAACTTATATACCCGGTCTGGATCAAGGCCCCAACTGCCCCATGGGAAAGCTAGGTCGACTCTCTCGGTCGCCGACGCAGGGAGCACCCACCGCGGACTGACCCACAGTAGCGACACCCAGTACGGATGTCCTCTCCGTACTTCCACCATGGAGAATTTAGGTCATCCCCACTTCTAAGCTCGGCATGGAGGTCTGACCCATGATACCTTCAATCCAAATGAGGGTCCTCCCCACGGCAGTGACACTCAGTACGGAAGCCTCTCCCGTGCTCATTACATTGGGTATGGGGTCATTCCTCCTACTACGGACCACCGATATGGAGATGTTATACATCCGGTCAATCTCCAGTATGGGAGGATTCCCCATGTCCTTGCAGCAACTGGAGATGGTCCTCCTCACCTCAGCAATCATAGGAGTGAAGGAAATCTTCACTTCACCAGCACCCAGCATGGAGGTCCTACCCATGTTCGTCTTGACCAGTACGAGGACCCTCCTCATGTTGGAATTTCCAAGGGAAGAAAGCATAGAGGTCCTAATCATTCTTCTATTAGCTCCAGTGGAGGTCCTACCCACTCCAGCATTTCCTGCAGAGATTCCCTCCACACGTCAGTCGGTGGGCACGACAGTCCTCCCGATGTTCCCTTTGATATCTGTCTGGGGGCTCCTCGCACCCCAGCTCACTCAGGCAGAAGTCCTTCCTACCCGAGAACCAATACGGTCAAAGGACCTCCTCGTGCTGTAAATATACCATGTCCCAAAGATCTATCCGGGGGAAGGATGGAGGGTCATCACAGCCACAAAAAGAACTCTGAGAAGTTTCAAACTGAGATCAAATGGGTTTGCTTCTCATATTCTGAGGTAGAATATGACTCAATGATGGATCCCTCACCTAGATCCTCCATGTCAAGGGCCAAGGTGGGAACAAGGAATATCATCCTCATACTTCCATAATGTGAGGTCCATCGGATTCCCACCTCCCTCCACAGGTATATCTAGGAGGATGAAAATTTGGCAACCCCACAGGTTGCAGTCGTGAAATCACCACCATCATCACCAGAAGCACTCTCTACCTCGATTATAGATCATAGAGAGCTATTCTGGGTACCAATAGTTGATGAGTAATAGTGTAACCCATTGTCAGCGGTCGTAGTCCCTACACCAAAAATTGTGGTCATCATCCCATCTTACCACGATGTGGCGGCCAAGTCACTACACTCTTCGGAGGATAGCCCAAGATGCGCTGGCTTGTCAGCTCACTCTCCGTATTCTCCACCGGCCAGCCTTCCATCTCAGCAGTCTACATTGGTACCACTACCGGTTCCCCAGCCACCTATAGTAGGTGAGTGGGTCAATGAAGGTCCAAACCCTGAATCTGGACCAAGGAGATTGTGGGATATCCTCACAGCGGACCATTTCCCCGTGATGTTTTGGCCATTTGCAGTGCCAAATTTTAGGGCACCAGAAGTGCTCACCCAGGAGGAAGTTGGATGCTTTCACCAGACCCTATGGGTGACTCATTTCTGCCTTCAGCATCGACTAGTGACCTACCCCAAGAGTCAGGCACACTTCGAAGATATCATCCAGCAATGTCATTTGTTCTATTTAGCCGCACTCCCCATGGCCCAATGCCTTCAGTCACCAGGCCACCATAAGACCCTCCAACAATGATGCATCCAAATATTTAAAGTGCTCCACATGATAATCAAGGAGGCTTCTTCCCATGTTCAAATTCATGGTTTGGGGTAGTACGCGGCCCTCCAGTTTAGTTCCATCCGGTGCCAGCCTGATTTTTTAGGTGACATAGAGGATATGCCTCTAGGAAGAGTCACGGTTAACATGGATAACCTATCAGAGGGAGATAATGAGCTAGATATCCTTAATGGGGACTTACCCCCTGAGGGAGTGCCGCAGTTATTGGATCTTTTGGGAAGGGTTACTCGCCAGAAGAGAAATCTACTGGGTCTTCTCGTGCCCACCGAGGCACTAGTCCTCAGCCGGAATCCCAAAAAGTTCAAGGAAATCCTTAGAGCCATCAAACCCTCCAACCCATCTGGTTCAGTGAAGAAGGTGGAAGATGACCCCCAAAAAGCTGTGTTGCGTTAGCAACTTACCGAACAGAAGAAGGTGGTCGACGACCTTCTTACTGAATGCACTGTCGAGCGACGACCATACTACGGTGATCCTTAGCCAAGGCAGCAAGGAAAGGAACAAAATCCCCTTAGAGAACTTCCCCCAGGTGACCCTGACCATCCTTCCCACGTAGACAAGGATTAGGCTGGGACTTACAACAAGAGGGTGTGGTATATGTCGCCAAATCCTCCTAAATGGCATGACAATCCTCGGGACCCAACCCGGATTCCCCCAGCTACTCCACAGGTCGTACCACCAGCCACTCCATGAGCCGTTGGGCCTATTTATCATGTTGAAGAACCCACCAACACACTAGTTGTCAAGGATCCCCGTCAAGATAGGAATCCCCGCCCAGATGATCCAATGGAGGCACTCATTACCCGCCTTAAAGCCTTAGAGACTCAACAGGTGGCAATACCGCCTGATGGAAAGCCATACCCAGCATGGGTGGATGATATTCCAGCACCCCCAGGTTTTAGGAATCCCACCTTTTCCACCTTCAACTGGATAGAGGAACCACCACAGCACTTGGCCCACTTTATCTCAAGGTGTGGCCCCATGTTGGGAACTCCAGCACAGTAGGAAGCCGCCAAACTCTGGTGTTTCATACAGACATTGGAAGGGTTGGCGTTTTTTTGGTACATCCAACTTCCCATCATGTCAGTGGTCGGCTAGGAGGACCTTCGTAGGTAATTCCTCTACCAGTTCAATTCCACCACTCAGAAGATGAGTATCACGGACCTCTTCAAGTGTAATCAGAGGCCCGATGAGCATGTTGCCAACTTTGTCGCCAGGTGGAAAGGACTCACATACTCCCTTGACATGCTGCTGACTCATGATAAATTGTTGAAGATGTGTGTAGGGAATGTCAAGACAGAATTGGTCCCCTCTCTAATAACCCAGAACTACCATGAGGGATTTCGGGACTTCTTTGATAAGGCCCAGTTCCTAGAGGAAGCCTTACAGCAGGCTAAGCAGGCACTTCCGTTGCCTCCTGTGATCCCCGCAAGAAGGGATACCAGGGCCGATCCCACTGTAGTGGCTCAAATAGAGGACCCTAGGAAACTAGAGTTTTTACCTGTGGAGCTGCCTCCAGAGCCTCATAGAGGCCCTCCACCTCAGGCGTAGCCTCTGGCCCAGCAGCGCCCAACTCAGAATAGGCAGGTCCCCCCGCATAATGTGCCGCCACCGCCTAGGCGAGATAACCAAGCTCCACCTCCTTGGAAGGCTCCTCCAACCCCTCATCAGGTTCAGGATCCAAGGGCCCCCTTTCCAAATAGGAGGAACCAGACCTACTCATTCACTGAGGCACAAGTCCCTGGTTATTTCCAAAGTGCCCTAGAGAAGGGGATTGTATTTTTTCCTAAGTACAAGAGGCTGGAAGAGGTGAACCTCACTGATTGCCCTAATTACTACCCCTACCACCAGATATTTGGGCACACCCTCAAACAGTTCTATGTGTTCAAAGACTGGATTTAAGACTAGGTGAATAACAACATAGTCCAGTTGGGCCAAGCTCCAGCACACATGGCATGCATCTTCGTGAGGCCAGATAGCAGCAGCGACGGCGAAGGTGAGTGGCATCAGGTTTCTAACCAGGGATCCCAAAAGTATGAGGACTGGATGGCTCGTAAAATAGTCACCCGCACTTATGGAGTTATCCATGCATGCCTGAATCGTCCAGAGCCTTCAGAAGCTGTAATAATTACTTCTAAAACATCATCTCAATTGTCCTCTTCCCAGAAGAGCAAGCATCAGCGGTGTAAGGTAAAGAAAAGTCCCCTACTGATGCCATCATCATCCCATACTCTCGGTGACTTCATTCCCCCAGAGGTGTTGATCCCTCCTAGAATCCATCCAGTAGTGGAAGACTCCTTGAGTGACGGTCAAGGGTATGCCTCGGTTAATACTGTAGAGATGGTAAATCCCTACATGATTCTTGATGATGAGGAGCACCAGGCATATCCTCCCAATGTCCCCATCCATCTTTAGCATCAACAGAGCCATGGATATATGGGTCGTCAAAGTGCTTTAGTTAGAACTTCCATCCAGGCTGTGCATGATACCAAAACTAGGCAGCAGTCCCAGCATAGAGCTCAGCACATGCATCCTTCTCACCTGATGACATCAGGCTTGCCTTCACCGTCATTCATGTTGTTGGATCAAGCATAGCCATCTCAACTGCACTGTGACCAACCACACCTTGATACAAGTTGGTCTCAGTCGTTTGGCCCTCATCCTGTAGTCACTCTGCAGGCTTCAACTAGTGAGCAGCGGGATATTCCCAGTACCTGTCATCCGTCGGTCCAGTCAGCAGGACCCACCATACCTCCTGTCATAGAGTGACCTCTTGTAAGTAGAAGTTCATGCCTAGAATGGAAGTATCATGTTCTAAAACATCTTTCCAGCATTCCAGCAAATCTCTCCATCCTTGAGGCCCTTCTCCTATCATTAGATATGCATGAGGCCCTCACTGATGCTTTAAGAATCCCCCACTAGTTTGAGACGGAGGTAGCAGTCGTAGAGGCCTTTCATGCTGAGGTGGTCGAGAATGAAGAATTCTAGAGAATCATCTCATTCTATGGATAATATGAAGGCTCTCATATACAGGGTAACATTCTCCCACTGTACATCACTAGACAGTTCAATGGCGTGGAGGTTCGTTGCTATCTTGTCAACACGGGCTCTGGAATCAACCTTATACCGACTCAAAAACTGTAAAAACTGGGATTGTTTGAGGATGATCTGAGTCCATATAACCTAATAATAAAAGGTTATAACAGGATAGAGTAGACATCGATTGGAAATATCCGCTTGAAGACCTAGTTTGGTGGTCTAATTGCCAGCACCGAGTTTATGGTTGTCTCCCAGGACACCACCTACAATGCGTTGATGGGTAGGTCGTGGCTCCACCTATATGTGGAGGTTCCTTTATCATATCACCAGTGCCTTAAGTACTCCATTAATGGTCAAGTGGGTGTGATTCAAGGTGATGAATCCCCCTTCTCCTCTTGTGAAGCCCACTATATGGATGTCTACTACTACAAGAGAAAGGACAAGTAGATTCAGACTAACGAGTTTGAGCATGCCACGGCTGCTACTGACCTGTGGACAGATCTAGATGATGCCTATATCTTTCCAATCCACCGATTGGAGGCTATGACCCCAAAAATGGGATAGTGCTTAGTTTTTTCTAGAATGAGGGGGGAACACATTCCCAAGCCTAAGAGATGTTGTAAGATCACCTCGTACTCCTATACAAATCAGGCTCAGGTGATCCCATAGCCCCCTTCCATAAGGTATCGGGATGTCCGCCCCATGGCAATGGCAATACGTCATACTTGATTGTTTCACTGGGCTGGAATTAACCGGATCAAGGCGACGCACCACTATTGCTTTGATATCATCAAGAGTAGCCCCTTGGGCCAAAGAACAGATGGGATCGGATCGACAGCCTTCATTGTTATGGTTTCAGCAGCACATGAGTCCCTCGATGCAGTTTCCACTATTGATCAGGCTGGTATCGGCCTCCCTTCGGGATCTATCGACTCAGAAGCAACTCCTCCCATCGAGGATCCCTCCTCCATAAGTGAAGAATAGGATTTAGAGGTTTCTCCCCCTACCTTTGAAGAGGATGTCTCCTCCACAGTTGACAAGTTGGTACAGGTGAACCTCGGTAGTGAGGCAGACCCAAAACACACATTGATCAGTGTCGCTATGCCCCTCGAGGAGGAATAGTAGTACATAGAAATCCTTAAACAACACCATAATGTATTATCCTGGAGTTATGATGAGATGTCGGGACTAGATCCTTAGGTAGTTGTCCCTCAACTCGGTCTCCCAGTAAATCACCACAGGTACAAGCAGCCTCCTAGGAAGATGCACTCTTCCCACAGTTCCATGGTCAAGGTCGAAGTTGACAAGATCATCAGAGACAATTTCGTTACAGAGGTCCAGTACCCCAAATGGCCAGCCAAAATTGTACCGATCAGGAATATGAACAGACAGATCAGAGTTTGCATCGACTTCCGGGATCTCAACCATCACTGTCTGAAGAATGATTTTCCCCTTCCTATGAAGGAATTGTTAATAGACGCTACAGTTAGGTTCCAAGCCCTCTCCTTCGTGGATGGGTACTCCAGGTATAAACAGATCTGAATGGCCACTGAGGATGAGGAGTCTATAGCCTTTAGGGCACTACAAGTTACTTTCTACTACCGAGTCATGCCCTTCGGTTTAAAGAATGCAGGTGCCACCTATTAGCGGTATATTCATTGCATATTTAAGTCGATCCTCAAAATTTTGGTGGAATGTTATATGGATGACCTGGTGGTCAAATCTTGCCAGCATAAGGACCATCTCAAAGACCTTGAGAAAGTTTTTGGCTTCCTCTGTTCTCGCCACCTGAAGATGAACTCATTGAAGTGTGCCTTTAGGGTCACCTATGGAAAGTTTCTTGGATTTTTTGTCAGATACAAGGGTACCGAGATCAACCTGGAGAATATTAATGCCATCAGTCAGATGTCTTACCCGAGAAACATTTAGGATCTTTGAGGCTTCCAAGTCCACTTAGCCTACATACTCCGGTTCATCATGAATCTGGATGGCAAGTGTAACCCCTTTTCTCGGCTCATGAAGAAAGACACCGTCTATGAGTGGGACGAAGAGTGCCAGACTGCTTTTGAGGAAATCAAGTAGTATCTTCTCTAGCCTCCGATCTTAATGCCACCCATCTCTAAAAATCCACTGGTCTTTTATGTGACCACCCAATAATGATCTCTCGGTGCCCTTCTCACCCAGAAGAACAATGAGGGGATAGAGAAAAGCCTCTACTACCACAACTGCATGCTCCTCGATACGGAGACTAGATACTCCCCTATCGAGAAGAGTTGCCTTGTGCTGGTATTCGCAGTACAGAAATTACAGCATTACCTCTAGAATCATGAGGTATAGTTGGTGTCCTGGGTATATCCCCTAAAGTAAATCCTGGACCACCCCATGTTGAAAGGCCGACTAGCTTGGTGGGCAGTAATCCTCCAACAGTTCGATATCAGGTTTGTCCCTCATGAGGCTATCAAAGGGAAAGCATTGGTAGACTTCCTTGCTGCCCATCCAGCTCCTACGGACCAATCCCTGGACCACGATTTCCCCGATGAAGTGATTCTATCAGTGGAACAATCCATTTCATGATAGAAAATGCACTTCGATGGCACTTCCCGAATCCCCACCAACAGGAGGCTCAATGACCCCAGACTCAACAGAGTAGGCTTGGGTATTGTCTTCATTACCCCAGCACAAGCCGTTCTGTCGTATTCATTCCTTTTGTTAAAAGGTTGCACCAACAATGAGGTAGAGTATCAGGATCTATTTACTGGTCTCGAGCTAGCCCTCAAGATAGACATTCCCCATTTTCATGTGAAAGGGGACTCTGAACTAGTAATCAAGAATATCAACAGTGACTATGTCGTCAGAAATCTAGAGCTCGTACCATTTTGGGAACGCACTCTCTAGCAAATAGCCCAGTTCCCATCTCAGCCAAAAGTTACTCATGTCCCTCTATCTTAAAATGGTTGAGTCGATGCCCTGGTCGACCAAGCTGCATCACTTGCAGAGCCCGAGAAGGATGATCTGATTATCCATGAGGCACACTAGATATTCATTGCTCCTGTCACTCCAAATGATGATGAAGGCCTATAGCTGAGCCACTTTACCGTCGACACCTCCACGTCAGGAACCCCAGGTCCCCTGGATGTAGTGATTGAAGTGACTCCTGACTAGAAAGCCCCATTTTTTTAGTATCTCCAGAATCATAGTCTCCTAGTATATTGGGCCGAGTATGAGCGAATTCAACGCTGCACATTACAGTTTACCCTTCAGGATGGTCCTAGTCATGAGCAGATCCTCTATAAGCACGAGTTTGATGGGGTTCTCCTTTGTTGCATTCCAGGAGTTGATATTTCCCAATTCATGCAGTAGGTTCATGCCAGTTCCTACAGGGCTCATCAGACCGGGTCAAAACTATCTCACAAATCCAGAGACTTGGGTACTTTTGGTCCTCTATGATCCATGACTACATCGAGTTCTCCAAAAGGTTCCACGTGTGCCAAATTTTTTCTAACTTCATGCATCGATTTCCAGAGCCTCTCCACTCCACCAAGTGCTCTTGGCCATTTTTGGTATGGGGACTCGATGTCGTGGGACCATATCCACCGGTAATAGCTTGCCAGTGCAGATTCATCCTGATTACTACATATTTCTTCTCCAAGTTAGTATAGGTAGTTCCACTCAAGGAGGTCAAGGCATTTTCCATCGTTGACTTTGTGAGCTCCAACATCATCTACCGATTTGGAGTCCCCCATGTTGTCCTCACCAATAATAGCACAAACTTCCGAGCAGCTGAGCTGAAGAAATTGTACATTAAGTACAATATCCATTCTAACCATACCTCCCTATATCATGCGCAAGAAAATGGATAGATCGAGGCGTTCAATAAAATACTCTCTAACATTCTGCAGAAGATGGTTGGTCATAACAAGAAGATTTGGTCGGACAAGCTCCCCAACGCCCTCTGGGCTTACCAAACAACAACTCGTAATTCCACCAAGGTGACCCCATATTCCCTGGTGTATGGGACGGAGGTCATCCTACTCATCGAGATTCAATTGCCCTCATTGCGAATAGTTGTCTATGATCAGAAAGCACTAGATAAATTGGTTGAAATCCGTCTGGCTGAGTTAGAAGTGCTCGACGAGAATAGGCTCCGTGTCCTACACAACCTGGAAAGGTATCAAAAAAAGATAGCTAGAGATTTCAACAAAAAATTTCACCTTCATTCCTTATTGCAAGGCGACTTGGTATTGGCCTTGAAGACACCAATGATACTCGGTAGGAAACCACCCAAGTTGGAGCCCAAATGGGAAGGACCTTACCTTGTTCACAAGGTTTACTCCAATGGAGCATACTCACTGGTGACCATGGATGGTGAGCGTATAACTCCTCCCACCAATGCCAAGTTCCTCAAGCAATATTTTTCTTGAGCCCCCTTTTTATGGTCCTGTACGACCCTAAGCTGCATTAGGGTCCTCCATGACCTTAAACTATCTATTCCTACATGACTTTAAACTATGCATCATCCTGCAATACGTTAAGTTATATCTCAAGAACTATGTATGGCTTGATTCCCATCCTCATGGGATATGTAGGAACGATCAGATGCTTCGTCTTGAGTCCAACCCTAGTTTCCTCTTTAACTATCCCCTCATGGGCATAGTTCTTTTGGAGGATCCCACATTGCATCGTATAGGCTTCTTTGGCCCCACTCATGTCAGGGTTATGATTATTGCACCATGTTCCCTCCCTCATTCTTCTCTCCTATCTACATCCTTAACGCATGATGTTAAATTGCATGGATCTTTCAAAACTATGTACGGCTTGATTCCCATCCTCATGGGATACATAGGACCGCCCGGACATTTTTTCCATTGGCCCAGCCCCAAACTCTAAGATCTCCCCTTAAGTCTTGTCCCACACAGGAATATTAATGATTTTTCCATCCCTTCCATTTTGGGTTTCCATTATCTTTCACATCCGAAAGGGCCCCCGAACAATATGGATACTTAGCCTAAGGGATCTCTTATCGGTTCGGGCCAACACCCTTAAGTATTTTGAACAAAAAATTGATATAAGTCCCATGTTTAGAATAAGTTTAGCATTCGACGCTTATTTTTTGTTCCCATTTCAGGTCACACGATATAGATGTTGTGTTTCGAATCTGTTCAATAGACATCCTTTATCATTATCACCACCCCCATATGTCCTAAACATGGAGTGTAGTGGTTTATTCTGCTCCACCATCTCCCCAAACCTCAGTCTTCCTTGAGCAGGAGTGTGATTCTAGCAGGTGGTCCCTTATGTGATGGGGAGATCATAATCCTACTTCTTGTTTCTCACACTGAGCATTTCTCTCATGGGCTTAGAAGCTATGATAAGTAAATACCCATATGAGTGGACATATGGATATAGCTATTCGAGATGCCCAGCCTTAGGTCCCTCAGCCTTTTCATCCCCTGGTCCAAGTTCTCGTTTAGGATTGTGTGGTGTGGTATGGAATCACATCCTCATTCACATCAGGCTATTTTTCCATTCCACACATATCCCCTTGAGACATTCCTCCATTTATCATCCTTTCCGCGAGTATAGGCCCCTCCATGCTTCGCGAGCCCCATCATTTGGGTCTCCATCATCTTCTATATCCAAAAGGACCCCTAAATGGCATGGATGCTCAGCCCAAGGGCTCTCTTACCATTGCAGGCCAACGTACTCAAGGATTTCAAGCAACAAATTGATACAAGTATCGTGTTTTGAATGTAGTCAAGGGTCGATGCTCAATTACTTTCCCCCAAACTCTGGTCACACAAGGGAGGATACTGTATTGCGAACCTGGTCAACAGTTTTCCCCTATCATCGTTGCCGCTTTTTGGTCTTCAAAAGGCGTGATGATTCACCCTCTAAACTCAGTGTTCCCATGCATATGACATTAAACTAGGCATCTACGGTCTGAGATCCATGCCCTTAAACTAAGATCATCATATTCCTCACTATAAGATGTTAAACTGAAAGCCGGATGTTACACTCTGTATGTGGCCCGACCTTAGGTCCCTTATCCTTTTCGGGCCCTAGGCCCAAGCCCTCACTTAGGATTTTACGATGTGGTAGGGTATTATATCCTCATTCACATCGGATTTCTCATTTTTCCATACACATCCCTCATTGAGATACCTTTCTTCTATTTGTGTCCTTGCTGCATGATGTCAAACTGCACGACGCCTTCTGTAACTACACATGGCTTGATTCTCGTCCTTATGGGATACGTAGGACCACCCAAACATCTAGTCTTAGGGTCTATCCCCATCTCTAAGAACCCCCTATCACCTTGGCCCCCTGGCCTGCATCCTTCTAGGAGAGGGGTATATGGTGTGGTATGGGCTTAGGTCCCCATTCACATTGGTTTTATAACAACCACGCCGCATGCCTCTCTTTTCTGAGCACCCTTCGTTCCCTTTCCCTATACTCATCCTTTCGGGTCAGCTTCTCTTAAGTTGGGTTCCTCGACCCTCTTCGGTGATTCTCCAACATGCCCATGAGTACTCTAGTTCAGAACCTGGAGTGTCAGATTATACCTAGACATGCTTTAACCCATTTTTCAGGCTTCATGTTCCCCTTCATTTGGGCTTCCATTATGTTTCACATCCAAAGGGACCCCCAAACGACATGGATTCTCAGCCCAAGAGCTCTCATACCATTACGGTCCAATGTCCCCAAGGGTTTCAAATAACAAATTGATATCAGCCCCATGTTGTGATTAAGATCAGTGGTCGACACTCACTTGTTGTTCCCATTTCAGGTTACGCAATATGGGTACTGTGTTTTGAACACGGTCAACAGTTATCCTCCATTGTCACTCCAACCCCTTCAAGCCTTAAATGTCAGTTATGTGATTCAAATCATTTTTCACTCCATCATGTCCAAGTAGAATTTTGACACTCTTGGTGCTATCCCTAATTGTACATTTGCATGTTAGGAGGACAAATCCGTGATTAGGTGTCATTCGGGGCTCCGCACTGACTCCCCCTCTAAGTGTATTCCATGTATTGTAAAAACCTCTTCTGCCCTTGTTTCCCACACTGAGTTTGACTCACGTGGGCTTAGGGATTAGATTAAGGTATACGCCTGCTTGGAAGAGTTTCGCTTCTCCATGGTCCAAGCTCCAAGACCTTAAACTAAGATCTCTTTAAACGTTACCCTCTTGAGAACTATGTATGTCCTGATTCTCATGATCATGGGATATGTGGGAACACTCGGACATCTCATCTTAGGGTCCAGCTCAACTGAGAGCTAGTCTCTCCTACCCCATATTCCCTAACCTTTTCTGGCCCCCCTCAGCCCGAGGTTTCTTTCTTGGAATCGCGCACAGTGTGATGTGGACCTCGTCCTCATTCACATTAGATATTCTTTATCACTCCGTGCACATTCCCTTTTGAACCTCATATTTTGTTTATATGTATGATCCATATGACTTTAAACTATGATTCCTAGTCCCACATGACTTTAAAATGTTGTGTATATACTAAATGATGTTAAGATGCATGGTTGGTCCCATCACATGACCCTAAATTGTGACATTATCGTCCTAGCCGCACGATGAAAAACGACATTGCACCGTGATATCCCCACTCGAGGGGACATCATATTTGGTATTAGTCACACACTATACCATTTTTCAATGCTTGCACATGGCCTTATTCATGTGGCGATGCCTACACTTTCTACCCTAGGTCCATTACTTCATAAAAAACACATTCACTCATCCTAAAGGACAAAAAAGATCTATCAAATGCCACTTCTTTTGGAGAAAGGGCCAGACCTGCACGGCCTTATTATCTATGGAATGGGTACCTTAACATTACACCTTTAGAACTACATATGGATTAATTACCATCCTCATGAAGTACGTAGTAACTCCTAGTCACTTTGCTTCGGGCCCATCCTAACTTTCGTTTTCGGTCCCTCGGCCTAAAACCTCCCCAAGGAACACATGGTGATCAGGACTCCAGGCCCTCATTCACGTCGAGTTTTATAATTACCTCAACATGTGTCTCCCACATTCCCTACCATCTATGTTCCGATCTCTATGACCATAAACTAAGACCACTCTGGGTCCTTGCCACAAGACGTTAAACTACACGACATCTTCCAGAACTACGTACAACTTGATTCTCATCCTCATGGGATACATTGGAATGCCCAAACACATTATCTCTGGGTCCAACCACAACAATCTAAAATCATGTCCTATCTATTTTGGCACCTAGGCCTGAACCCTTTTGGGAACATGTGGTGTGGAGAATACCTCATGGGATCTCATTCACGTTGGGTTTTTCAATAGTCGTACCGTGTGCCTCCCATGTCTTTTCCCAACCTGGTCCGAGTTCTATGACCCTAAACTAAGATCCCTCTATGGGAATTGTGTGTCATGTTTAGATACTTCTTTGCCCTGTGCACAATCCATTAAATCAATTCCCACCTTTATGGCCCATCCTACGACCATTAAATTGGAAGTGTGCAACCCTAGGACCCTTTTCCTTGGAAAGGGACCCAACTCCCTTTATCCGATATGTCTTTTTTTTGTACTCAGATGCATTGTGACCGAAATCCCGAAGTGTGTAATTTTGATGAGGATATTCCCTCGTTCCATGTCCAAGCTTCTTGAGACCGTTATTTGGATCCTCATCCTATTCTACATCTGAAGGGACCACCTTTACGGCCTGGTCTCATGCCACATTGGATTACTGACCGTCTTGGGCCAACGTCCCTGAGGACCTTAGATGACATTTGTGATAGGTCTTGTGTTTCGAACGTGGTCAGCGATCAACCCTCATTTTTCTGCCCCATTCTAGGCTAACACAAAATGGATTCTGTGTTTCAAACATGGTCAACAATTATACCCCATCGTCACACCACCATCATTGTGGTTCAGATCTCAAGCATCATGATTCACACATTTCCTTTTCCTTATGTTCAAGTGGAATTCCAACATACTCAGCTTTACCCCTTTGTGCATCTAGGTGCATCAAACAGGCAGGTCAGCATTATTGGGACGTCGTTCACCTAGCGTCCCATCGCCCCTCCATGTGCCTACCTATGCTAGGAAAGTCCCATCACTACACCTTGTTTCCCACATTGATCATGACTCACGTGGGCTTAGTAGTTCTGGTAGGGCGTGTACTGGTGTATTCATGCCACACATGCCTTTTCGTCCCGCATGACATTAAACTGCACCCTTAGAACTACGTATTTCTTGATTCCAATCCTCATGAGGTATATAGGAATGCCCGAGCACTTTGCCTTGGGCCCAGCCTAACTTTCACTTTTGGTCCCTTGACCAAAAGAACTTCCTTCGGGGATACATGGTGCGGTGCGGACTCCTTATGTCATCATTCACGTCAGGTTTATAGATACTGCACCACATACTCCCCTCATGGGATCTTCCCTTTCACTCTTCTTCCTATCATATGATGTTAAACTGCACGAGCCCACATTTCCTTGATGCATGACACTAAACTGTGGTTCTACCATGAACAAGTTCAGGATGCCCCATGTTAGTCATGGGATGCACCAGATCCCTTTCCAGAGAGTATTTCCCCTATCAGTGTTGTCCTCCGGCCATGTTGTGCTTAAGAACTACGTTTTTCTTGATTCTCATCCTTATGGGATACATAGTGACGCCCAGGCATTTCGCCTTAGGCCTAGCCCCAGGGTCATTAACCCTTCTGGCCCCTCAGCCCCGATCACGGTCCACTCTCTATGGCATTAAACTAGGGGACTAAAGTCCATGTAACATGACTTTAAATTTTTAACCTTGATCCATGCAGTATGATCATAAAACTATGTGCAATGTCATGTTCATATGACGTTAAACTATTCCATTCATCGTCTGTATCTGTATGATGTAAAACTATAGAGCATTCTAGGTCCTTACCAGAGTAGTCCTGTTCAGAAGAATTTTTGATCCCTGGTCAGATAGATGCACCCACCTAATGTGTTTTCCCTCACGGCATGATTTCAAGATTGTTGGACTCCATTCGAACAACCCATCTCTCTGCATTCCATGATTTGTGTGCACTTTATTCGAACTCTCACCCTCTTTCACGTCTAAGAGCTCCCTAATAGTATGGATGTTCGGCCTATGGCTCGCCTAATGTCATGGGATAACATTCTAAAATACTAATGGATGACATTTTGAGTCAGGCCCCGTGTTTCAAACATGGTCAGCAGTCGTCCCTCATTTGATATCCTCATTTCAGGCTAACGCAATAAGGACATTGTGTTTCGAACACGGTAAAAAGTTATCCTTAATTGTCACGCCATCCCTACATTGTTCCGAATTTTGGGTATCATGATTCAAACTTCCCACTCCCCTATGTTTGAATCAATTCTAACGCCCCTGGAGTTACCCTGCTCATGCACTAGAGCATATTGGGGAAGTGACAGTTTGACTGTTCTGAGGACTTTATTCTCCAGTCAGGTTTCCCCCTTTCTTTTCAAAATCCTAGAAGGGTCATTTCTACCCTGGGTGTATGAAGTATGATTGTCACTCCCACATTCAAATGGAGTAATAGCGTGATCATCCCTTTTTTCTCACATAGGGAATGACCAACGTGATATTAGGAATGGATTGCTATTTATTTAGGGATTATAGTCGAAGTGCATTAAAATAAACAATAAAATAGTTTGTTCATGCATAAAATTCAGAGTTGGAAGTAATAAATAAGGATAAGTTTATGGGGTTGGCCCAAATAGGGCCCTTAAGGATCGATATTTTGGATGGACTGTTCCAATGCTACCACCTTCTGAATTGTGGCCTCCAGTATCGTTTCTTGTCCCCTAAGATCCTTCTCTTCGATAGTAGCGGTGGGGCATAACTCATTAGCCATGTCCTATTACCATGATTGTTTATTCTGGAGCTCAATCATTTTTTGATTCTTTTTCACTATCTACTCTTGAGAATCCATGAGATGGGCCTTCAAACGTTCAATGAAATCAGATTGGTTTGCAATGAATGCCTCCCTTTCCTTTGCTTGTTCCTCAAGGATTTGGACCTTCTACTCCATATCCAGAAAGGCATGAGTATTATCTGAATACTCCTAGCTCCAGGAAACATATGAAAGTCGGCTATCCTCTTGTATCCTCTCTACCATGTAATCACGGATCATTACGTGAGAATGGAGAGCATTTACCCCTCCAGTGTAGAGAAAGCGTAGCCAGGTGTAGAGTGACCCCATCCGGCTTAGCCATTCAGCCTGTGGCTGGCTGAGAAAGCGTCTGATTCACTTCCACACCTTGCGACGTGTCATATGGATCTCCTCAGCAGCATCCGAGTTGGAATCTTCGATTTCTTCAGGGTCCGCAGGCCTATATTCTAGTAAAGAGGCAAGGATTTCAGCGGCAGGGTCTTCTTTGGGAACTCCCTCCTCATTAGCAACTTCACTCTCATCGGGATGGAGCTCAACCCCAGTATCATTACCACCCATCATTGCAATCTTTAGCTCATCGAGTACCAGGGTAGGTCCACCTAGAATGTTTTCTTCTGTAAAGGCTGATGTAGCCACTAGCAGGACTCCTGCAGATGTCCTGGACTCGATGGTTTGTCGTGCCTCCAGCCTTGAAATCACTGCATCAGGAATCAGTATCTTGATTAGCTAAATTCCCCGACAAAGAGGATAACCAATGAAAAAAGACTTAAAGGATCCAAGTGTGGCAGTTTCCAATGCATGTGTCATGGAGGGGGCCGCTGCCATAGGGGAGCCTTCGGTGCTTGTCAACTCAATCACCAGTGTCGGCTCCTCTTGTACAATGGGGATGGTGGGGGACTCTTCCTCTGGCTCATTTTTTCCTAATCCATACATAATCGGCACCCCACTATGATCGGTCCCAAGGACAGGCTCCCGAGAATTCTCTGCATCCTCTATAGGCACACCTTCATCCCCTGTGGGGAAGGCTTCCTGGGAACCCTCACCCATGTGTTCCTGAATAGGATGGAATTTGGTTGATGGATCAAGATTGTGAAAAGATAAAAGCCAGTGTAGATAGGGTTTAAACTTACCTCAAGATGCTCTGCCAGTTCTGTATCAGAACCTATGATTTCGCCACTCTCCCGGGAGCTTCACTAGTGAGCAGGAGCTTCTAAAGTCCCCTCACCACCAAGACCTTCAATTTGGTCCTCCTCTTCTTCTTCACCTCCATCTTATTCACCTTCTTCATCATTATATTCTTCTTATTCTTCCTCTATACTTTCATCCTTAGATGGTAGCTTTTCTAGGTCATGTTCCTAGCCAAGCATCACTTTCACCAGGAGATGTGGTTATTCATACCGCCCCCGCTGGCATGCATACATATCCATGGATATCAAGTATGCATGCTGATGATTAAAGTTTACCATATCCATCATCTGGATGCATACTATGTCTGGTAGATTAATCTCGGCATGTACCAACTGCCGCCACAATTATTCAGTAGACATAGACTGTAGAAATGTTCTCCAGGAAGACCACAGAGAGGGGAAGATGGCATCAGCAGACAGATTCAGGAGGTACCTGAGTTACTTTCTTGGAAGTTCCCTAGCTGGCCCATGAGGCCGCATGCGGGACCATATTTCCCTGGAAGGGGAAGGTACGTTCTCGGCTTGCATTGATCCTACTGATGAAGTGTCATCCTGTGCCATGCTAGCCACCCAGACTATTCTTTGCCACACCTCTCTCATGACACCTTGTCTACCTCCCTGCTCTTCGGGCTCTACACTGGTCGCCTTGATTTTCCGGATGCGCTTCCAAAGAATCGCCTTGAGGTATGTTTTCATCTAGTGCTCAACATACTCTGTTGAAAGGCTTGTATTGACATCGGTGGGCGTAATAGTGATGATTTCTCCCAATCTATCCATCATGAACATAAGCCATAGTTGGCAGAGAATACAAGGATTTCATTCTTCACGAACCTCTGTATATACTTTATTTGGCATCTGTTTCATGCACCCAAACTGCCTGGAAAACCTTGTCGGCACATATGGTTCGCAAAAGATTTTACCATCAATCTGAGCTACTAGTACGCTGCCACGGATGCTCTGCAGGTACTCACTCTACTCTAATGGCCCCCTCCCTTCATCTACCATCTGACCAACTGGGGTTCAGAATGGGTGTAAGTCAAAGTGGGTGTGGCTTCCGATCTTGTGCTTGATCCCCTCATCTCTGAGCGTTAGTGGGAGAATTCTAAAAATGTTCAAGAGAGATGGTCATATACCATTACCAGGGGGAAAAATGGCATTCGGGAAGTCATACCCACCACAGTGGGCTACAACCCAGCCATGAAGTATTTGGAACGGCCCGCATATACTTCTGGGCGTAATTCCCATAAAGATATGCCCCAGAATGCTGTACAGCTTGGCCAACACCGGCACCCCCAGGTTGACCTTGTTCTTCACTTCCATGATCTCGGCCATCACTAGCATCCCCGGGCGGACCCCTGTCCTCATGTCCCTCATTGGAAACAACCACCTGCTCAAGAACGCGGCAAGAAACCTAGCATATCACACATTTGGGTCTTGACCTTCATTAATGCGAAAGCCCCACAACCGGTACTCTCCTATCTCTATAACCCTCCAGTATGATCCTTATTTCCCTCTCTGAGATGTGTTCGAGCATTGTTTCCCTCAGACTAGAATCTTCACAGTCGTTTCCTATATCAGGAAAAGGCTAAACCACCCCAAATAGGGTATTTCCTTCAGGATATATTTTATTTTTAAATACTCTTTAGCCAGCTCTAGCAAGTTCCATGATAGGATTGGGGTGAATGTCCAATCCCCCCAGACATTCCCCGTCGAGAGGAACTCGTCGTACTGGTACCCCTCCAAGGGGATTCCCCCAATACAGTGGATGTCCCACAGACTGATTCCCACCTCCCCATAGTGGAGGTGGAAGGTGTTGGTGTCAGGGGACCAATGACTGAATAACTCTGCTATCAAGTCCTATTATCGGTAGAAATGAAATTGGGACGTCCAGACGGCCTCAAAAATCCCAATAGACCACAGCTTCAGCCCAAATTCCTCACATGTATGATGTACCCAGTACACCCATGCCCATTAATTGGTGAAGTTTCCCTTGGATCTAAAATATCATTCCTACCAACCCTTCATCTCGTCAATAATGCTGCTTCTGAAAGTACTTGCATAAATAGCGGGAGATTCCTCAGGAACCGGATCACTCACCACAATCATCCTGTTCTTTGGATTTAGGACATAGATGGTTGTGTTCTGCGTTTCCCTAGTAGGATGGTCATTGTTTGTAATATGGAATTGTGGAAGACTATCCTCGTGCGTCACCCATGATCGCGGTGTGTCCGTCTAAAAATCAGGCATCAGCACCTCTTCTAGAAGGCCTAAGTTCCATAGCGACATGATATCACTCAGAACATAATCTTTTTAATCTTGCATAAGCATGCTGAAAGGAATTTGGTTATCAGACACAACCCTCCTCACATGAATAATTTTAGGGTTCATGATCATCTGAGTCCTTCTCGCAGCAGCAGCGACCTCCCTCTTGGCATCAGTCTGTTGAGCGTCCATTTTGGAAATCCTAAGGGGTTGCTGTGAAAAAATGAAGTTCAGTGCGTAAAATATCAGGTGGCATGCAAGAATTTCGATTTTCGTGAAAAATGTGGGATAGCGCGCAAAAACCAGGGTCGGCTGTGGAAACTTACGCGCTAATCGGGACAGTTTTCCCGCATGAGAGAAAAGCACCTGTTATGCGGAAAAATTCAAAAATAGGGGCCTATGGGGGGGGTCTCATCCCATTTATAGGCACATATTCTATTTTATCATGCACGAAATAGGTTTTTTCATGCCCAAAATGATTTTGCGCGTACTGAACGACCGCTTCCCAATTTTTCACTATGCCCTCAGAATCCAACCTTCAGGTTCCCCTTCAACATCGATTCTGAGGGGGGGAATTTGTTGACGCAAAAAATTTAGAGAAGTCCAGCATCAGGAGGATAAAAATAAAACGAAGGAACCCATGATGGGAAGAGAAGATTCTAGGACTCGGGAGGTAGTTGCAGGCAAGATTCAGAGTATGTGCACAAGTGTCCCCCGGCGCGCAAAATCTTGCATGCCCAATACAGCGTCAAGGGAGACCTTCTGCGCAGCTCCCATTTTCATTCCCAAGGCATCGTCAAGCACGTGTTTGCGCACAGCACCCCTTTGTGTTCCCAATCCGATTTTAAGGTTGATCTTCCGTGCACCTCTCGTTTGTGTGCCCAATTTGGCGTCAAGCGCGCATTTGCGCGTGTTCGACCCTTTATGCACCCAATGCGCCATCAACTGGCCGTTTGTGCATCATGCCCCTTTGTGCGCCACCCCTGAGGACTTCTTCTATAAAATGAAACGCACCCCCTTCCCTTTGGGGATGGTGAAAGAAGACGAAGTGATTCTCTACTGCGTGAAAACTACCTCTTCCGCGATCACATGAAAAACACCATGGCCTTCAGGTATTGGATTTTGTGAGATAGGTCCCCCAAGGGTCCTCCTTTGGGTGGGACCTCTTGGGCATGATCCTCATTAATTTCCTTTCTCCCAAAGTCATTTGCGTGAAAGAGACCTTGTTTCCATGCAAGTTTCCTCTTCATAGAACCTCTCTTGTGTGCATCCCCTTCCATATTGCATGCAACACTTCCATCTTGCACGCAACCCTTCCATATTACACGCAACCCTACTCTTTTGCATGCAGACCTTCCATCTTGCGCGCAGACCTTCCATCTTGTGCCTAGCCTATTCTCTTGTGTGCACTTTATGTGTCATCCTCCCCTCAAGGTACCATGTCTGAGCCCCTCTTATGCACACCACACTTGCATCACACGCTCTCTTTCTATACGGCTCTTCAAGTTTTCATGAAGTGATTTTAAAGTCCCTTGGGTGGTGCCTCACATTGTGTTGCTTCACCTCATGCTTCTTTACATATGCATGCTAAATAATATTGCTTCTTCACATATCCATGTTAATGTGGACCCCTCAATGGATCACTCCATAACACCCCTTCACCATGACATTATTGATGCCTTCCCTTCCCCAAGGGGTGGGAGGTATCAGTTATGTAAGTCCTAAGGGGTGCGGAGTGAACCCACCTCGTCTAAGATATAGGATGTTAAACTATCAAGTTCCATTTTCCCTCAACACATGACGTTAAACTGTGACCCCGCCCCATGTGTTGTACATGGGGTTCCCCCACCTTGGACATTCTGAACGCCCACTGGTCTCTACAGGTGTGAAATCATTCCTCACATGGAATGAGATCCTCTTTATTGGAGCGGTGTTTGTCCGTGGGGATAGGGCAACCACCTTGGTGTAATCCCCTAGCTTTAGGAGGTGGCATCCCTGTTCCTCCTCTCTTCCTCGATGTCAAGGTCCAGAGAGGGGGGGATGGGTGCCAGAGACCTCCTTTCTTCAGTGCCAAATCCCTCTCCCATTGGGCTTTGTCGCCACCCAAGCCTTCATCATGGAGTAAGTCCCAATATCCATCTCCCTGGGCTGCTAACCACGCGTAATCCCCTGTTTTCAATTTGGGTTTCGGACCACGCGTAATCCCCTATTTCCTTTTTGGGCTACTAAATATGTGTAAGCCCCACTCCACTTCCCATGAATGCACCTTTTGCGACGTGATCGCCAGGTCTTTGCTACCTCTTGTTTCTCACATCGAGAATGACTCACGTGGGCTTAGAGAAAGCACCGACCATGACATACTCTCTGGGCTACCTTAGAGTATAAGCCCCACATATTCGTCCCAAACTACGTGGACTTTGATCCTTTCCAAGGTAAGGTACGTAGGAATCCTCCCTGAGGTTCAAGCCCAACACCCATTGGTCCCGACCATCTTCACGTCAGTTCCCACCCATCCTGAACTACATGGAATTTGATCCTTGCCAAGGCAAGGTACATGGTAATCCTCCATGAGGTTCAACCACATCCAATGGTAATCCGTTGTGATCCCATCTGGTGGTAAGTCGTTGTGACCACATCCAAAAGTAAGCTGTTATGACCCCATCCAGTGGTAAGCCATTGTGACCCCATCCAGCGGTAAGCTGTTGTGCCACCATCCAGTGGTAAGTCGTTGTTCCCTCATCCAACGGTGAGCCATTGTAAACCCCATTTAGTGGTAAGTCATTGTCAACCCGAACCCAATGGTAATCCACTATCATCCATTCTATTGGGGCCCATATCACTAGTCTGTCCCAGTGGTGTAAGACCAACCTCGAGCTTCTAACCACGTGTAAGCCCCAATATATCATTGGGTCATTGTCCTCTGTGCACACCCCGATTCTATACCCCCATCCTGAACTACGTGGACTTTGATTCCCTACCACAGGGATACGTAGGAGGTCTCTTTGTGGTTCAATCCCAACATCACCATCACCCTTGAGTTGACTCCATACCATTCTCCATCCACTTCACTCAACCATCCATTATTTATCTTTATTATTACCCAGACTGCCACATCCCAGTAAGATCATGCCAATTCATCTCTTAACTGCTCCTAGCAGTAACCGGGTAACTAACCACATTTTTTCCCTGACATCAGTGTTCCCTCCAGAGGTTTCACCCATCTGATCTACTCTAGTTAGTGTTCTGATCAGTCTAATCCATCTCCACTAGACGTTAAACTCGCAGCATACCCTATGTTAAACATAGGAAGCTGAGGAAAACCTTAGATACATTCCTATGGAATATAATTCCCCGCATTCGACGTGGGATGCCTCGGGCTTCTACGCCCTCGAGAATCCCTATAATAAGGGGAAGAAACCTAGACATGCTAGTGTTCTAGCGTCCAGACATGCCAGTGATTTTCAACGTGACTACTCCCCCAACTGAAGGTCGTTGCCCTGACTGGACCCCTTGGAATTTCCCGACAGAAGTAGTGTAATTAAATGGAATCCACGAAGACATGGCACTGGTAAGAGCTTCATGAACAATGTCTTAGTATATAAGGGAGACCCGGACTAGGTAACGAGTTCTAGGGAGGAATCCACGGAAGGAGGAATCAAAATACCATCATCCTGTTTCGACCAAGGAGAAAACATCCTTGAATAAGTGACAGATGTTGCCCACCTTTGGAAAGCAGGGATGCGGGGCAACAGTTTTACGTCCTCCACAGACAGATGCATGTGCCCTACCAAAAGAGTCAGAAACAAAGTATAAGTAGTTGTTGTAATACAAGTAGGGATCGAATCCACAGGGACTGAAGAAGAAACCTTGAGATAGTCAGATTTGATAGAGGGTTTGGCTATTGAGTGGAAAAATTTTGGGTTGATTTAAATTGTGAAAATAAAATACTAAATTGCATAATGAATTTTATTAAATTAAATAATGAAACACCAAAATATTTTAATATAAATAATTAAAGAAGATGGGTCAATCCTAGGTTTTCTCTAGGATTATATTGGATGTATTTGTTTTCTTAGATAATTTCATATCACTAATTCAAGATGTATCCACAAAATGAGATAATTCCCCAACATTATTCACTAATTTAATCCCCGTAAAATTCCAATCCTAATCACTAATTCACATATGGGGTCACTTTAATGATCACTCCAAATAATTGGATCGTACTAACACTCAAAATATGTCATTGTTAAATTTGATGAAGATGGAGAAGATAATAACTCATTAAATGGAACTTTTTAAAATAATGAACTAATTTAAGAATTTTATATCATAAAATAACATCCAATACATAACCTTACTACCCCCTTGGATAAACCCATAATAGGGTTATCCATACATTAATTATATTCTACAAATTAAAGCGGGAAGTAGACTTATGAGGGTGAAAGTGAATAAGAAAAACATTGAAATAACGAACACTGCATCATTGTGTGAGGAATTTCACAATGTTTGGTGTGAATAAATTCACACATTGATTCAATAGTATAAATATGTTAATAAATAGGATATAAAAATTGAATAATAATAGGAATAAGAAAAACATTTATTAATAAAATAATTTGATTGAAAGAACTTACATGGGAAAAACTAACAAGAAATTACAAAATGGGAGCAAAACATTATAATTGAAAGAATAGCATTGATCCTCCAAAATCCCTTCACTAAACACACCTTAAATAGGAAAATTAGGATCCTAGTTTTGATCCCCCCTCATTCAACTCCATACCATTTAATTAGGATAGTAAAATATGGGTGAGAAATAAAAGGAAGTTGTACTTTTTTAGAGTTGACCAGAAAATCAGATCATGATTCTTTCCCCATGTTGACGTGCATTTATCACATTTAATATGGAATAATTTTGGGGATTCATAGAAGAAAAATATTATTTTAAATATTTCCTATTATTTATGTAAAAACTTAATACCAATTAGATATTCCATCCAAAATTTATGTTGAAATTGGTGGACTGCTTTTATGGGCCTTCAAATCTGGCCCGTAATTTAATCTTTAACTTGGGCCACTTGGATCACCTTGAAAAAATCAGAATTAGCTTTTGTTCCTGTTGAATGAAATTTTACCCATAATTTTATCTTTCTAAAGATGAAATTTTAGCTTCATTGGGATTTAATTGTGGGCTCCACTTTTATTTGATGGCCCTAAGGCCCATTATACTTTGTCCTGAAATTTCTGCATTCATTGCCAAAAATATTCATCTTCCCTTATGATTCATCCATTGATCCTAAAATATAAAATGTTCCAAAAAAATTATCAATAATATTACAAAATATAAAATTCATATAATCAAAATAATTAATTCCACAAACAAATGATTGATTGGGCCCAAATTTTCACTTTAATCATGAATTGCACATGTGATGAGAAATGAAGTTCAGGTTATAAAATGCACTAAAACCAATGTTTATGGACTTTGAAACACTTTAATATTAAAATATAATTGATGAATATTAGCCTATTTCAGTGGATAATCAAAACTTACACTGAGCACCTATGTCATGGACCCGTTCGGGGTAACTCCTTCAACCTGGGTTCCCTATTTGCATATAAATAGGACCCCATGGATCCTTATTTGAACAACTGGAAAATCAGAAGAAACCATGAAGCTCTCGTCATGAAACCCATTTTCCCAGGTCCTCTAAAATCCCTAAGGAAGCCTTCTATAACCCTAAAAAAGAAGTAATTAATGGGTATAGTAGGATCAAAGTCCCTCCAGGGTCTGAAATACAAGACACATGCATGAGGACCATATTTCCCCTAGTGGAAAACCAATTGCGTGAGGCCCCTTACCTAATTAGGTACTTGAATGAGACCCATCCAAGGACACCTGGAGAGACCCATGGTGTCTAGGCTAAATCCTATCTCAAGTTTTGTTTCCTGGTTGGTCCATTGTCCAAGTAATATTCAACTCGCGTAAGCCTATTCCCCCTATGCATAGCACTTTTAGCTCCTCTCAAGCCTTACATGAAGCACCTTTACTCACCAATCTAGGACCTAAGACCCCCCCCCCTGAGTCCTCTCTCAAGACACCAATGTAATGGATCCTCTTCCTTTAGATCCCTCATATAAGGAGGACCACATTGAGACCTTCACCGAAGCCTTCGGACTTACAAGACCATGGTAGGAGGCATACTAGTGTGTCTCCTATTTGGGTATGCATTCCTTCGGTCAGGGGTTTCCCGCACTTATCATACATAATGGGTAGAATCCTCAGGTTTAATGTGAGTATGCATACCCCTGTTCATGAGGACCCTAACCCTAGAGGTAGTGTTAGGTAATTCCTAGTCTTAGACGTGAGGGATAGGTCTTTACCCTTCCCTCATCATCTCTAAGACCCGGGGCCTCCAGTTCTAGGCAGGGTGGGTGAGGATCACAATTTCTCTTTCCCTTTGACATGGAATTATATCCTCCTCTCTTCCCCATGAACCAATTTTAGGGAATATCTCCTGGAGTAATCCCCTATCCTTTCTTTTAGGACCTCTTCTACTTTATTCCTTCCTCCTACTCCATGCCCATGGGTTGTATCCAGATGGGTAGTCTGACATGGATATCCTGAATACCAAAAAAAAGGGGGTAGACAGGAACTTCAAATCCCTCTATCTCTCCCATTAGTTCCAAGGTACAATGATAGGAAGGAGGTGATAGAGCCTGTTCTCTTTCCCTTTCCCTTTGGGTTTTGGCCTCATCCACCGGCAGACAAAGAATATTGTGTGGTTTCTTTAAATATACTTCTCCCTCTTGTTTCTCACACCAATCAAGACTCGCATGGGCTTAGAGGTTAGTGGTTATCATGACATCCACATGATTCCAAACCAATGGGCCTCATATTTGGTATAATCCCCAATCATAACCAATCACTTGGGAATCATTCCAAGTGTGATCCCTGACTGAACCATGGGCCTACTATTTGGTATAATCCCCAATCATAATCAAACCTTTGGGCCTCCTATTTGTCATTATCCCTAACTATGTCACCATACTCATTCACCATGGAATCCTCCTTAGTAATAAGTCTCAACTAAACCTCTCAAATCAACAAGGTCATCCTCTTCAAGAATAAGTCCCTACTTAATTCTCTCAAAGGGCCATACTCCCCTACGAGACAAACCTTCATAGGGCCTCCATAGGAGTAGGTACTCACAATTGAACTATGTGGGATTTTATTCCTATATAAATGGGATATGTAGAAAGCCTCCATGAGGTCTAAACCAACACCCCAAACCAAACCTAATTATCTATGGGACACATTCCCAGTAGAGTCTTATCCAACCTGGGATCCTATATCCTAGGTTCCCTGGGCCTCTTTGTCATAAGTCCCACACCAAACTTTGACTAGGAACCTTTCACCTAAAATTCCTTTCCATATGATGTTAAACTACATAGTTTGGTCCTTATCACATGACCTTAAAAGGTATGATTTTCCCCATTAAGTAGCACCGAACTACATGGGTTCTGATTCCTTTTATAAGGATATGTAGGAAGCCCATATTATGGGTCTGATCCCGATATCAAAATAACTCCCATATCTATGGACAATGATTCACTACAGAGCCCCCCACTATGTGGCTCAAAATCAACTTCATAATAATATGGAAAAAGAATCTCTAATCATTACATAAGAAGGTTCCATCAATGGATAACCACATATACATACAGATATTTACATTGATGAAGAACCTTGCATAAAAATAGATGATTCTAAATTCTATACATGCTAATAATTGATTTTTAATTCAAGGGTGACCCACGTCATACTTGGGAATTAATTAAGGATTCACAAACATATATTAAATCTATAATAGATTCCTAGAGTAGGAAAAATCCCCCCCCCCAAATGGTGTGATATGCACAATATCTCATCCTATCAACCAATATGAGTTCTTAAGTATAATTGTCCAAACACCCCAATGAGGGTCTACCTTTGAAAATAAGGTCCCTCATGGATATTTACTTTTTGGTTGTTTCTAAATCCATGAAAAATATCATTGGAATCCATTCGAAAATAGTGATCCCAATGTGAATGATTGCACAAAACTCAACCCCCTACAGTCAATCATCGATCGTTAACCATGTTTTTGTCAGAAACAAAAATGGCGAACCCAATGTGAAACCTTAACAAAGATGATAGTGTTACCCACATGTTAGGACCCTTTCACTCTCAAAATAAAAGAGGTCCATAAAATATAATCAATCATGCATGTGTTCATTTAATGACATGCTACTTTGATGGGGTTTTCTTGTTTGTGTTTGTCACCTATCTTCAAGGCACTTCCAACAAGATCTCTCTTCAATACAAATGGAGTCATACCAACTCTCACATATTTTTCCCCGACCATTGTTCATGTCAGGTCCTCATCCAAGAAGAGGAAGTTTTCTCATACCCAGCGTCTTCAACATTGGATCTCAAACACACTGGTTTGGGAGTACCACCAAAATGGTACCATCCTGACCCTAGAGGCTACCCAAAAGGCTTTCCATATTGAAAACCCCACCATTTACCCAATCATAAATGACCCATGGTCTAGAAGTAGATGGAACCAACTACCATATTCAGCCATTTTAGGAGCTTATCCCCATAACATGACAACCAGTTCCACCCTTATCTTAGGTATGTGGGTCAAGAGGCCATAGAAAGCCTCATCCAGAAGACATAGGGGTCCTTCCAAAGGGATCCTTCCAGGAGTAACCACCACCAACATTGTATAGTAGTGAACCCTCATTATAATAAGGGTGACATCCTCAGTAGTCCAGCATAGGTCATCCAAGCCTGGGCACGCAAGACGGCTCTCTGGGGGCAGTAACCAATCAACAGGGAGTAGGGCCACACCTATATCCCCTTCAGAGAATCCCACTAATTAAATTTGGTGAAAAAATATGAGTGGGAAAATATAATCACTCGTCCTAATTTAGTTATCCAACAACCTCGGCTGGCAGCGTCCAAGGAAGCCTGTTGTTCCAATTTGGCAGAAATCCATGAGCCGGCACATACACCTTCCTACATCAACCAAGCTTTCCAGAAACCTCACATGGTAGTGTCCAAAGAGGTACTTCGGTAAAATTTATAGTCAAAACATAAGTAGGTGCACACACCTACCCACACCTATCAAGCCTGCCAACATCCTCATTTGGAAGAACCTAGAGAAGTTAGTCAGAAAGTCTTGGCAATAAATAGGGGGCAGACCCAACTCTCTACCCCCACACTTGAGTACCGTCAGTATCCACTGGAAGTAAATGGAGTATAGGAGTAGGAACATACCCATACTCCAGATGTTAAGTGGGAATATATCCATGTTCTAATCACTAAAGTCACCAAGAATATCCTAAAAATGGTGAAAGGGCAGATGTAAATCTCTGCCCACATTCTACAGACCTGCCAGGACATCATACCGGTGACAATAGTAGTGATAGAGGGAAGGACACATAGTTCCATCCCCACAAATGGGGAGGCTCATCAGCATGTCACCCTAGAGTAGACACATAACTCTACTCCCATATAGGAGGTTCATGGGGAAAACTCCCTCGTGATTTATGGACAATTGGATCGAGAACATAAACTCATTCCAATAGGAGGTAATCAGGCTATTCTAATGGCCACTCCAAGGCAGGCACAAACCCCTTCCAAATTTCCATAATTCTATCATTAAATTCTATTAGCAACAAAAGATCCAGTCAATGAAGCTTCCTTACTTGAAAATCACTTCCCCCAACAAGTGTCCCCAATCGCTTGTAGGAAGGCATCCAAAAAGAATCCTCGCTAGAGAAAACTAAAAAATGAAGAGTTGATTTACGATCCCATTATACTTAGTGTTGGGGTTCTTGAATCCCTAATATGTTTATCTCTAGAAACTTAGGATCCTACTATCCCATTATCAAATTAAGGGATCATTAGTAGTAATTTTGAAGGTCCTCCTTGGTCACTTCACCATGAAGGATTGCTTCATGTCCATAATCTAATCGATCTCAAGATCCCATCTCTTGATGGGAGTCATGAAATCCCTCCATGTTGCTACAAGATCAAAGAGAAAGAGGGTCTTCCCCTTGCTGTAATTAACCATGGTAGTCCTACCCATGATGGAATTCATTGTGAAATTTCTCTATGCAATAGTGTTTTAATTTGTTAAGAGGGTTCTCCCCTTGGCAATGTAGTGATGATAAATTCCTCCCACTATGTGGCACTTGGGAAAATAGGGACATTCATGTCGATGTATTTTTATTAATAATTGAAATTATATATCACCCGGAAGACCTCCCAAGGTGACGGTCACTCTC
Source organism: Viscum album (assembly GCA_963277665.1). Classification (NCBI taxonomy): domain Eukaryota; kingdom Viridiplantae; phylum Streptophyta; class Magnoliopsida; order Santalales; family Viscaceae; genus Viscum; species Viscum album. The sequence continues at coordinate 1,714,078,191 of OY728122.1, forward strand.
CAAACCACCCTCAGATCACCTATCTTCCAACGTAACAGAGGAATTCCCTGCCAATCTCACTACTTATGATAAAGTGGAAAGAAAGTGTCCACTCTAGTCGGACCATGTTGAGGATCCTCTAACAAATGATGAAGTTGACATGATGAACATGAGGAAACATATATCTAAATATGACATTCCAGACATGTTCTGGCCTTTAGCCACCCCTCAATACAGTATTCCAGAGGAATTTTCAAAAGATTGTGTGGAAAAAATCCAACTCAATATATGGAACACTATTCATCATTTTAAAGAAAAAGTATTACCCTATGATGGGTATAAAATTAATGTCAAGTTAATGTAAGGAATGCAGCACAAAATTGACTTAGTAGCTCTCATAGCCTCATGACATCCAAATTTTGAGAAACAACAAGGATCCCTTCAACGTGCATGCCTCAGTGCATTCAAAATATTGTGATAGTTGATCACATATTCCCTATATGGTGTTTATATCTGAGGATGGGGTGAACATGGAGAAATTTATTTCACCACATTCCCCAACTAGAAAAGCCCACCGAAAGTGGTATCATGCAATGTCATAGCTTCAGGATGGCTTCAGAAAATGGACTCTATTCATAACAGATGATATTCTCAAAAAAAATAGGCACTAACTAACTCTCACTGACATCATGACAGAAGAGATTAGGCTATTGAGAGACTTTTTATTTGAGAATATGAAAATATTGAGCAATCCTCCCACTTAGGGGAAGTCGGTCATCAGATAGAATAAATTTAAGAAATAACGCAATGATATTTAGAAGTGGGTGATTTAGGTGCATACCAAATAATGAACCCAACCCATATTTGAAAAAAAAACTCCATAAAAATCTAAAGGGAAGTTGTGGAAGTAGTATCCAAAACAATCCAAGAGAAATCCCATACCGTAGGGCTAGGTGATTTTTTAACACAACCTTTGGGGTCAGTAAACCAGGATCGAAGAGTTGTGAGAGTGGAATGGGAACATCCCTAGCCCTTAGGGATGGGGGATTTTTTTCACCTAAGTGAACTCCTCCATAGTGGAAGTTGGTTTTATCTGGATTAGGGGGAAAACCATAGAATAAATCCTCCCAGTTATTCCCATCCCATGATTTGATATCTTCATTAGGAACATGCATGAATGAACTATCTTGAGATTCCATTAGGATTATTGTCCACCAAGTGGTATATAATCAGTGAAGGAGAGGATAAGGCTTTGTGGATGGTGTAGAAAAATAGAATCCCACAAAGACAATGGTGAAATTTCTACGATTTATTACACATTAGTGAATGTCATTAACACTGCGCCTAGAGACCCTATAGAACATGAGGCCAGTATGGAGGAGGAAGAGGAGGAAAATGAGGAAATTTCGGTTCATAATATGGTCCACACTGAAAAATTTAAAGGAGGTGTGCATGCCCAAAACCAAATACTTTCCCTGAATATGGGTGGTCCCTTATCACTCCACCATTACCTCCTCATAGATCACCGAATAAGGAAAATGGAAAAGGTAATTTTGTACCTCACCTACTCCCTAAAAAGGTTGGACCCCTCATGATTGAGGAAATATTTTCTCAACAAGAGGAAGATATGAAAGAATTTATGTGACTCAATGTAGAACTACTCTGAGGTAGTATTCCTACTGGATATGTTCTACAAGAATATCCTCAACTTGGACTCCCAACCAATGTACCTCAGCAAAGAGGGTTCTCCATAACGACTGAATTTAATATAGAAAATCCACTCAAAATGGGATACCAACCACCAACATACTTGGATCCCACACCAGTAGATCGAGAGTTCCCTACATAGGGTACATAGCCAAAATGGGTCTAGGCGCATCCTTACCATCCTACCCCTATAGACTACCCATGAAAAATACCAACAGTGCCTCTACAAACGGCCTTATTAGTTACTTACCCTATTCTAGATTCTACTCATCTAGACATTCCTCAAGGGATCATAAATATTATTGAGTCACTAATGACTCGATTGGAATCCATGGATGAATGGTGTGTTCCAGTGTAACCAAAGAAGAAATATTACCCCGAATGGTTCGATCTGACTCTTACACTGTTGAACTTTGAGAATCACATATTCTCAAATTTCAATAGATCTAGAGACCCATATCAGTACTTAAAACATTTTGTGTCCCACTTTGATCCCATGATGGGGAACCCTGAACAACAATAAGTAGTGAAAATTGGATTCTTCGTGCAGTCACTGTAGGGACCAGCCATTGTGTGGTATACCAGCTTGCCATCTTGGTCAATTACAGGGTGGTAATATCTCTGTTGGAAGTTTCTCTTCAAATTTAGATCAACATTATAGAAGAAAATAGTCCTCAACCTATCAAACTAAAAGAAATGGGATAATGAGAGGGTCTCATATTTCATTTCTCGGTGGAAAGGGTTGACATACTCCTTAAACTTATAGCACCCTAAATAAGACTTATTTACCATCTGTATAGTGAACCTTCATGAAAAGTTCCACACACCATTATTCCCTGTGAAATATATAGGAGGGTTCTGAGACCTCTCTGAGATTGGTCAAAGAGTGGAATACTCTATCGCATATACCAAGGATAAGTCCCAAGTAATTCTATCAACTCAAATAAAGAGAATGGGGAAATATGAGGATTCCACTATTACACTTAATAAGACCTATGAACCTGATCCCTCTCTAAATCCAACACCATATTGTGTGGCCCCATTGATCACGTTGTTGAGTGCATCAAATTAAATGTTTAGTTTTCAATAGAATTTTTGTAGTATAGTAGGAACCCTAGTTTGTCTCTCGATGGAGCCTTAGATCATTAATTTAAAAAGAAAGTTTTTATTAAGAAAAAGGGGGGTGGGATTGTATGACATTTAGGTTTTTTTATTTAAGATGAAAGTGTATAAAATAAAGTGATACAAGAAAAAAGAAATTAACATATTTGATTAAGCATGATCAACCCGGGGAAATCTCATGATGCTTATCCTTCATCGCTTCAAGAGATAGGGTTATGATATTTTAGTCCTTGGTTTGTAACACCTAGAACCAGAATTTTATGGAGTTTAAAATAGGATACCTCCTAGGGTTCAATAAAAAACACAAAATTATTCACCAGATTCCATAGATGATTAGGTGACTTGTGTTCGACTTCATAATCGAAACTCACCAAGGCAACACACGAAGAACTAGATGCTTTGTCCAGGTTTGTATGTTATTTATTTGTGATACCATGAAATAAATTTTCATTTCCTTGAAATTGTTTATGAGATTTAAATTGACCAATATGAACCACACAAATACCACAATTGAAAGGGGGATAAAAAGGGATGAACGGTGTGTGAAACATCACATGAAAGGGTACCCCCAAACTTGATCATATGAGTTTGATCATGACATAAGAGTACAAAACTCAATTAAATAAGAAGATAGGATGAATAAAAAAACATAAAACCTAGAATTAAAAAGATCATTCAAAATAATACAAACATGAAGCTCAGGATTACATCACATTCCTCCCCAGGTGATCACAAGGAGTTTAGAACCCCATGGAAAGGGAGGAAGCCATATATGTTGAAGTAGAACTTCCCATAGCCTCCATAAATAATATTAATGATGAGAGGACTTATTTGGGACTCAAAAATGGCATCACCTTTCCTATTAGTCTAACTACTAAATGAGGTTCCCAAGGTATTCTTTTATAGCCAAAATGGGAGCTGGTTTTGGGCAACCAGATTTCAAGAAACCACTTGGATCATGATTTTCGACCACTATACAATATTATCTAACTTTCCAAAAAACTAAAGACTTTTTTTGAGAGATATTTTATTTATTTCAATCAAATTTTGAGGCCAGATATTGTTTATAAAAAGATATATTTTCAAAATAAAGAGGCAAAATTTTGACTCCGTGCAGATTGATTTTATTGGACAGATCGGTTCATATGGGTCTCTTAATGGATGAATTGGTCTTGGGATCCTCCATGAAAGTTGTAGAAAATAGAATTTTGGATACGAATACAAAATTTAAGTCCAATTGGATGCACCAATAAGTATAAATATGTAGTTTAGTCCATATATGTTCTTAGATTCCTGCACAATTTGGCCCATTTTTCATCAACTTCATCTTGGGTCTTCCAAATCACCTCCACCTATAACAAAAACATCAAAACAAGTTAAATAGTCCTTTTTAACAGTGATAATAATTAAATTATAAAAACAAACATGAAGTTAAATTTTTTATTATGCTTAGAATTTTCAATACAAATCCAGTTTAATATATTGGTATAAGGGTAAAATAATATAGTGAATCATGGTATGATCACACCCCCACACCTAAACATTTTCACTCCTAGGAAAATTATAATATCTTAATCATTTCTCATTCCTAAATCAAAGGTGTTTAAACTTCCAAGATTATTTTTAAATTAAACCCATCATGTATCATTTATAGAATCAATTTTCCTATCATTTTTCTTCTCTCACATTTGAATTTGTTCAACTTTATTTGTTTATCCATGAAACATGTCACAACCTACCTCACCTAGAAATTTTATATCTTCACTCAAGGAAAATAATAAATTTTAGTTATGATCTTTTCCTAGAGTTATTGTGATCTTACCATATGCTTGACAAGATTTTACATTCTCTACCGGTAAAAAATAGTGTGTTAATCAAGAGGACTTTCACCAGGTTATTCTGAGGTTTAGGGGATGGTAGGATTTAATTTTTAAAAATATAAGGTAGAAGAGGAGTGATTAATCTCTTAAATACAAAATATGTCAAAATTCAGGAAGTGTTCACAATTAATATACACACTCAACCCCTCACAAAGTGTATCACCCCCAACTCACTATCCCCATTGTTCATTTTTGTGGGTCATAACCAAGTAGTGAGTAATAATCAGTAAACATCCTATTTTCTCCATTTTTTTCTTTTTTTTTATGTAAAAAATAATTTTTTTATATATATTTTTTTTGAGATAAATAGGGAAACATGTGAAAAACAATTATGCAATATGTCTTGTGAATCCACTTCCCAAGGAAACTATAGGCACCCTTAATATCAACCCATAACAATGATTCTCTCCCCAAAATTCCCATGGAAACACCCTATCCCCAAAACTTACTAAAAATAAAACAATATTAAACATAAGATATGGGTATGTAGAGATAAATTATCTTGTAATGTGCCTACCTAATAGGCATTTAATGGTCTCTAAGGCTTAAAAATGGTAAAATTTCAAGGTGGCTGAAAATAGAGGTTAATTGTACAAAAGGATTTTTAATGAACGATTTCCTCTATCATGAATGTAGATTACTTGAATCTTATAGCTTAAAATAGAATCAAGGAAAGTTATAGTTTCTATAAAAAACCCAAGACTCTCAAGAAAGTGATTAAAAGGAAGAATATAAAATAAAGGGATTAGAATGTCTCTCAGGTAAGGGATTAAAATATTGTTTAGTGCTAATGAGGTATGGGATTAAAAAATTCATTAAACACCTAATAATGATTTGAAAATAAAAATTCTAGAAAAATATTCCATAATAAAATTCATTTGAAAAACATTTTTTCAAAAACAATGTAATTTTCCACACAATTGACTCAAGAAAGAAAAATGGTTTTGGATATTCTTTTTAAGATCATTTTTTATCTAAAAAAACAAAATAAAGAAAAATAAATCAAAAATGAAAACATGTTTTTTTGTTTTTTTTTTCTTAACTATGACATGTCACCCTCCCCCACACCTAAAAATTACATTGTCCTTAATTCAAGTATTTTAAATAAATATACAAGTAAATAAAGGTAGGTAGAAGGGATATCCTGCTAAGTGGTGTCATACATAGCATCCATCAGTTGGATTTCCTCCACAATATGCTTTGGAAAATCCTTATATAAGTTTTTGAGCCTCTTTCCATTGAAAGTAAATCTCTATCCACTCTTCTCATGCAAAACTTGTATAGCACCAAAATGGTAAACATCAGTAATAGTATAAGGACCGAGCCATTAGGAACAAAGCTTACATGGGTGGGTGGAGCTTTATCCTAGAATTATACATGAGTACCTTCTCACCAATATGAAACTTCCACTGATGAATCATACCATCATGTATTTCCTTTGTTTTATATTTATATATTCAGGAGTTCTCATATGAATCACACCAAATTTCTTCCAACTCCTAAATCTTCAACTTTCTATGCTCACCTGCATCCGAGAGATTCATATTACATTGTTTCACATCCCAATATGCATGGTGATCTACCTCCACTAGGAGGTGAAAATAATTTCCAAACACAATCCTATATTATGACATTATGGTCGGGGTTTTAAAATTTGTATGGTACGCCCAAACTGCATCATCCAAGCGCAAACTCCAATCTTTCCTATTGGGTTGTACCATTTTTTCCAAGATTTGCTTAACTTCCTGATTTGAGATTTTTGTTTGTCCATTATTTTGGGGATGATATGCTATGTTGATTTTATGAACAACCCCATACTTAAAGAGCAAGTTTTTCATGTTATGATTGCAAAAATGTGAACCCTGATCACTAATGATGGATCTTATCAAACCAAAACTGCTAAAAATATAGGACCTCACAAAATCAACAACCACTTCAGAGTCATATATCCCAGTGGCCATTGCTTTCACCAATTTAAATACATATTCCATATCCAATAATATTTATACAAATTCAAATGAATTTTTAAAAGGCCCCATGAATTCAATTCCACATGTAGCAAAGATCTCACAAAATAACATGGGTTGTTGGGGCATTTCATTCCTCTTGGAGATATTCCCTATGAATTGACATTGAGTACATGACTTAAAAAACCGATGGGCATATCTATACAATTTTGGCCAATAAATTCCCAAGTTAAGGACCTTTAGATCTGTACATTGAGAGACAAAGTGGCCCCCATAAGCTAAAGTGTGGTAGAAGATCAAAACAAAGGTGAACTCATGGTTAGGAACACACCGACTAACAACTTGGTCACTAAAAATTATCCACAAGGGTCATCCCAAATGTACCATCTTGAATCATGCTTAAGTCTCTAGTATTGTGAAGTTATTAAATTAGTGGGGACCCTAGATGTTGCTAGAAAATTCACAATGTCGACATATCGGGGGGTAAGGTCCACAATATCACAAAGGTTCTCATGTGGAAAGAATTCTCCAATGGGGAGGGATGAGTCAAGATGGTGGTACATTAGTGGGAAAATACTACTAATGTGGTAAACTACCACATTTTACACTCCTCTCTTACCTCTAATCTCAAGGTCAAACTCTTGGAGGAGGACCATCCACCAAATGAGGTGGGGCTTAGCTTCAGGTTTTTTTAGGAGGAAACAAAGGGAAGCATGATCAGAAAACACAATTATTTTTGACCCAATAAGATATGAACAGAATTTATCCAAGGAAAACACAATTGAAAGAAGTTCTTTTTTGGTGTTCATGTAGATTTCCTTGGCAGGGTCAAGGGTATGTGAGGCATATGCAATGACCTGAGGAGCCTTCTCAACCCTTTGCGATAAAACCACCCTAACTACAAAGTTAAAGGCATCACACATAAGTTCAAAGGGGATCGTCCCACCTTGGTGGTTGGATGATGGGAGGTGATTTGAGACTTCTTTTTATTTAATTGAAAGAATTATCACAATTTTTATCAAACACAAACTCAAAATCTTTTTGTAATAACTAGGATAAGGTAAGTGTGATTTTACTAAAGTTTTTAATGAATCGGTAATAAAAACTAGCATGACCCATGAAAGATCGCACATCATGAATAAATTTTGGATATGGAAGGGTTGAAATTAATTTAATTTTTGATTTATTTACTTTAATTCCCTCATTTGAAATATCATTCCCAAGAACTATCCCTCACTCAACTATGAAATGATATCTCTCATAATTTAATACAAGATCTTTTTCAATGAAACGGCGGAGAACAGAACCTAGGTGTGCCAAACAGTTGTCAAAAGAAGATCCATATACCATGAAATCCTCTATAAATACTTCCATACAATTCTCAAGGTACTCAGAAAAAATACTCAACATACATCGCTGGAAAGTACTAGGAGCATTGCATAGACCAAAAGGCATCCTTCTGTATAAAAATATGCCAAATGGATAGGTAAATGTTTTCTTTTCTTAATACTCAGGGTCTATATGGATTTTTAAATAACTCAAATAATCATCAAGGAAACAATAATGGGACTTATCATCCAGTATTTCTAACATTTGGTCAATTAAAGGTAGAGGAAATTGGTCCTTTCGAATGGATTGATTCATTTGACGGTAGTCAATACAGACTTTCCAACTATTTTGCACATGTGTTGGAACCAATTCATTCCTTTCATTATACACAACCATTATTCTAGTTTTTTAGGCATAATTTGTACTATGATAACCCATTTACTATCAGATATCGGATAAATGATCCCAACAGCAAGCAATTTATTAACTTCCAATTTTACCTCTTCAAGGAGAGTAGGATTCAACCAGTGTTGGGATTGCCTTATGGGATTAGCCTCATTATCTATAAGTATATGGTGCATACAAATAGATGGTATAATCCTAGAAATATCAGCCAATGTCCATCCTATCACATTTTTACACTCTCTCAAAAGATCAATTAGCTTTTATTCCTACTTTATAGAGAGGTTATTGGCAATAATAATGAGTAATTGGTCAATACCCTCAAGATAGGTGTATTTTAAATTAGATAGAAGTGCTTTTAATTCCAAAACTAGTGGTTTTGGATTGAGGGAGGGGATTTGGGGGGAGTGAGGTCCATGAAACTATCTATCTACTCTTATTTATTCTCTAAGGATAGTAATCTATTGAAATGAGATTTGAAAAATCATTGATGGTCATGGGAACCTCAGAATGAACATACTCGTCAATTAAAGAACAAAATTTTCACATTTATGAACCCACACAACACTCAAAACATGAGTCAAAACTCAAATCATCCAAGGTTGAAGAAGATAAATATGAATCAAAGTATGGGTCAAAGAGAGAATTGTGTGTGTGTGTCATTTGAGATCACTTCCATCGAATAGACAGGAAAAGTGGAGTGCTCTTCAATGGGGAGTTTCATATCCTCAAAGATGTTAAAAATAACCTTTTCTCTACTGAATTCTATGGAAAATGTACCATTGTGAATGTTGATGATCTTCTTTGTTGTTTTAAGGAATGGCATTCCTAGTATGAGAGGGGCATGTCCTTGGGTTTGGGTATCCCTCATCTCAAGAATGTAAAAGTCATAGGGGAAGATGAGATTATTCACTTTTATGAGGACATCCTTGACCACTCCTGATGGGTGTTTTGTGCTCTGGTTGTAAAGTTTCACTATGATTCCTATTGTTTGAATCTCTAAAACCTATAGAGAAGTGTATATAGAGTAAGGAATTACATTAATTGAAGCACCTAAATCTAGCATATCATCTGAAAAAATGGCTCCCCTATGGTGCAAGGTATCATGAAAGTTCCCAGATCCTTACATTTGGTTGGAATGGCTAGTTAAATCAAGGTCGTGACATTCCTTTCCAAGTTGACTCTCTGATTCCCCTTCAACCTTTGTCTATGGGTGAAAATTTCTTTAAGAAATTTGTCATAACGGTGAATTTTCTTAACTACATCCAATAAAGGAATTTTAATTTGAAAATTTTAAAATGTATCCATTATTTCATTATCAATCTCATTATCAGAATGTTTCTTAGGTTTATAGAGTCTTTGGGGTAAAGGAAGAGTAATGGATTGTTCATGGTTATCCTCAATAATAATTTGTTTACACTTTTTGTCTTTTTTTTCTTTACTTGAATCTTTTGAGAGTAGGGAAATAGATTTTTCAGGTGAGGGACTTACCTGTAGTATAGAATCAGCAGAAGGAGAAACTTATTTACCACTATAAAATGTAATTTCACATACATTACCTTTTTCATTTGGATTATAAATGGGTTGGGATGGTAGTTTTCCAGAACCTTGCATCTTTATCTCACCGATGGTGTTTTCCAGTTGTCCCACTTGAGTTTGTAGGTCTTGAATTTCCAATTGTGTGGTCTGTTGTAACTGGAGGTTTTGGGTTTCCATTTTCTTCACTGTATCCTCAAGTCTTGGTTCATATTTGGGAGGAGGAGGATTTTCCTAAGAAGTTAAAGTATAAGAAGGTTGCATACCTTGGCCTTATTGATACCAATTCTACTTGGGGTATCTTGGGTTTCCTACTTATCGGTATTATGGTTGTGCTTGCCACATGGGGTTTAGATTTGGCCTAAATGGTTCTTTATTGAAGGGAAGTGCTTGTTGTAGTGGATTCTTTGGTAATACTACTGCACAAGACTTATATGAATCCTGAAGTTGTGGGCACTGGTCAGAAAAATGAGTGTTATCAGAACAAATACCACAATGTAATGGAACAAGAGGAGAGTGTGAATTACCTTGTACTTGAGCTAATTTCCTTATAAGGGTATGCATACCATCAAGTTTATTATCTAACTTTTGTTCTAGGGATTAATTACTTAACTCATGAACTCCTCGAGTTGGTGAAATTGATCATGTACCAAATTTGTGTGCATTTTGAACCATGTTGGATATTAAATCGCGACTGGCGAAGGAGTTTTATCAATAAGGGCACCACCAGCTACAACATCTATCATTTGAAAATCCATGGGAATAATTCCCTCGTATAATTATTGAATTATAAATTTTTCAATTATTTGGTGGTAGGGGAAACTTGATCAAATTATTTTGAATCTTTCCCAAAATTCATGAAGGGTTTCTCCTTGTGATTGCCTAATTCCACAGATTTATTTTCTAATTAATGCAGTTCAAGAGGAATGTAATAACTTCTCTAGAAATAGTCATTTCATATCATTCTATCCCCAAATTGTGGTAGGAAGATACTATAGTTAGTATTTTAATACACCATAAAGGGAAAAAGGGAAGGCCCTAAACTTAATGAGATCCTAAAACACATTTTTGGGTTTCATGGTGGAGCACACTATGTGAAACTCCTTGAGATATTTGTGAGGTTCCTCACTGGGAAGACCATGTAATTTAGGAAGGAGTTGGATGAGGCCTGATCTCAGCTCAAAGTTGGCTGCTTCCTCAGGATATTGGATGTATGTAGGTTAGTACTCCACATTCGGGGTGATCAATTCTTTTAAGGTTCGATTATTTGCAACCATGATTTTTGGGGTTTGGTTTGGTTCAATTTTTTATTAGTTTGGGACTAATTGAGGTTCCACAAGGGTTTTATTAGTGTTACTTTATTGTCCTTCTCTAGATGACCTGATTTGTGAATGAAGAACCTTTTCAATTTCTGGGTCAAATTCAATCAATTTTTTCTTTTCTGATCGGGTCATGCAAATAAGTTTTGAATTTTATTTTTTTTTATGATGGAGGATGGACAAAATAAAATCACTTAATAAGGGTGAAAGGAAAAAAAATAAAATAGAATGTTATACTACATAATTAGAGAGAGATATAGAAGAAGAAGAATAAGAGAGAGAGAGGAAGAACACACAAAAACAAACAAAAATAAAAACCACACCAAAACAAAAACAATAAAATGGGGGGGATATAGAAAGGATTAATAAGTAAAAAATGAAAGTAAATAAATAAAGGGAAATAAAAAATGATTTTATCTCCCCATCAAAAGCACCAAAATTTGATCTTGTTGTCGAGCGCATCCAATTAAATGTTTAGTTTTTACTAGAATTTTTATAGTATAGTAGGAAACCTAGGCCATCTCTCGACGGAGCCTTAGATCATTAATTTAAAAAGAAATTTTTGACTAAGAAAAAGGTGAATGGTATTGTATAAAAATAGGGTTTTATTGATTTAAGATGAAATCTTATAAAATAAAGTGATACAAGAAAGTATAAATTAACAGATTTGATTAAGCGTGGTCAACCCAAGGAAATCTCATGATGCTCGTCCTTTATCGCTTCAAGAGATAGGGTTATGATATTTTAATCCTAGGTTTTTAACACCTATAACCAGATTGTTATTGAGTTTAAACTAGGATACCTCCTAGGGTTTAGTTGAAAACACACAATGATTCACCGGATATGCCAATGATTGGGTGATTTGTGTTCGTCTTCATAACCGAAACTCACCAAGGCAACACATGAAGAAATAGATACACTATCCAGGTTTGTATGTTATTTATTTGTGATACCATGTCATAAATATTCATTTTCTTTATAGTGTTTATGAGAGTTAAATTGATCAATATGAACCACGCAAACACCACAATTGAAAGGGGGAAGAAAAAGGGATGAATCGTTTGTGAAACATCACATGAAAGGGTACCCACAAACTTAATCATATGAGTTTGATCATGACATAACAGTACATAACTAAATTAAATAATAAAATAGGATGAAGAAAAACATTATACAACTTAGAATTAAAAAATATCATTAAAATTAAAACAAACATGAAGCTCGGGATTACATCATGTTCCTCCTTGAGTGATCACATGGAGTTTAGAACCCCATGGAAAGGGAGGAAGCCATAGATGTTGAAGTAGAACTTCCCATATCCTTTAGAAATAATAAGAATAATGAGAGTAATTATTTAGGACTCCAAAATGGAATCACCTTTCCTCCTGGTCGAACTATTAAATGAGGTTCCCAAGGTGTTCTTTTATAGCCAAAATGGGAGGTGGTTTTTGGCACCCTGATTTCAAGAAAACACTTGGCCCGTGGTTTTAGGCCACTAGAAAATATTATATCACTTTTCAAAAAACTAAATAATTGTTTTAATACCTCTTGTATTTATCCTTGTCAAATTGGTGGCTAGATATTGCTTATAATAATATATATTTACAAAATATAGAGGCAAACTTTTGACTCCATGCAGATTGATTTTATTAGAAAGATTGGTTTAGATGGGTCTCTTAATGGATTAATTGGGCTTGAGTTCCTTAATTAAAGTTTTATACCACTAAATTTTGGATCATAATAAAAAATTTAATCCTAATTGGACGCACATATAAGTATAAATATGCAGTTCAGTTGATAAATGTTCTTGGATTCATACGCAATTTGGCCTATTTTTCATCAACTTCATCTGGGGTCTTCCAAATCACCTACATCTATAACAAAAACATCAAAACAATTGAAATAGAAATTTGTAACAATTATAATCATTAAATTATCAAAACAAACATGAAGTTCAATTTGTTATTATACTTTTAATTTTCAATACAAAACCAGTTTAATACATTGGTATAAAGGTGAAATAATACAGTGAATCGTGGTACGATCACCCACCTCCTGAACGTCAGCAATAACACCCACTTATTCAGGATGATAAAAGGGAGAAGAGGAAAATATAGTTTGAGGATATTAAAAACAACATCTATTCTTTTCAAAGTGACCAAGTCCCTGACTACATTATATTGGCAATGGAAAATAACTTGATTAAGTTTCCAAAGCCTAAGAAGCCCAGTAAGGATGGCGATGAAGGTCACCCAAACTATTTCCCCTTTAATATATCATTGGGGAAAAACATCCAAGAATTTTCCATTTTCAAATAAATCTTGAAAAAGATGGTGGACTTCAGGAAAGTGAAGTTTGGCAGGCCACTTTCTTAAGTAGCATGTGTCTCTTCAACCGATCTAGAGGAGGAGAATAAATGGTGGGAGGTTAATATAAAGGGTGAGTAGAAGTTTAGTGATTGGATGGTCATAAATACAATAAAATGGACTCATGATATCCTATGAGCATATTTGAAACATCTAAATGTGCCCTCAACCACTTCTGCTGCAACATAACTGACTTCATCGAAAGCTCAGTCCTCTAAAACCCAGTCTTCCAAAAAGAGACATGGCTAGAAGAGTAAGAAGGAAATGAAAGAAGATAATCCTATGATAAAGCCGAATTTGTCTTTAACTTTAGCGGACTTCATGCCTACATTCCCATAAGCATGGGAACCGCCCTGCTAAATGGTACAACAAAGTTCAACTCGCCAAATGGGATCTTCATTAGAAAAGGAGTTGATATTTGGTTCCATTAATTTTATTCACTTAATGAATCCCTTATCATATGAAGAGTAATACTATAAACCCAAATTCTCTAAATTTTATTAGGTAACTGGAGGAACAGGTCATCAATGTCGAGGATATGGGGGAAGACATCATCGTATTAGGAGTCACTACTCTAATTGCGTCCCTACTCAAATTTTATACACGACCGAAACTCATGGGAGAGATCCCCAATGAGCTTAGTAGGAGAAAGAAAGTTCCAGCACACATTTCAAAGTTTGTCCTAACATGATCATCCGATAAGATCATCTAGAGGACATGTCATCGCCTAATCAACCACATCATGTAGGTATACCTACTTGACCTAATCAACCAAGAGCATAATCACCTCTAGTTCATGTTCTAAGGTCTAATCCATCCACATAAAGTTCTTTAGTTCCTAAAGTACCTAAAATAGAGTGTCCCCATGATAGGAATGTAACTTCCCATAAAGTTTAGTAAGTTGATTTTATAATTTTAAATAAACTAAGTTATAAAAAAAGTCATTTAAATTAAGTGTTTTAATTTATTTGATTATAAGTTAATAATAATACATATAAATAATTATAATTCAAATTTATAGTTTTAAAATTAATTTTAAATTAATGTTCTAAAAAAACTATTTTATAGTATTATTTTGTTTAAAAGAATATTTTAATATGAATATATGTATTTAATTTTTTTATAAAAATAAAATAATTTGAATAACAAAATTAATTTTTATGAAAAGGTTATTTAATAAAATATTTTGAATTAATGAATTTATATATATAAATATAATTATGTATGTGTATGAAATTATAATTATTAGTTTTTAATTATAAATTAAGATTATAATATTACTATTATAAATTTTATTTTATAAAGTTTTGAATTATACAAAAAAATATTAAATTATTGTAATTATTAATTTTGATTTTGAATTTGTTTAATGAAATTTTGAAATTATAAATGTATTATATAAAATTATGATAATTTTATTTAGAATATAATGAAATTTATTATTATATTAAATTTATAAACAATATTATGACTTATTTATAAAATATAGTAATAATAAAATAATAAACGCTTTAAAAAAATAATCATAAAATTAAATAATAATAAAAATTTGAAAAAAGCAATTCGGGGTTCTAGGGTTGGGTCTCGTCATGTAGGAGCTTAATATGTGGAGTCTTAGTGGCTTCGATCTGAGTTCGGGCATCTTTTGGAGGTCAAGCACAGCCGAGGTCAGGGGTTTTCGCGGGAGTCCAACAGAGCAAGCTATGGGAATCAGGTTTCATAGTGCTCCTTGGGGGATTAGAGTTGAGTTTGAGCACCAAAGAGGGAACTCAAGCATTGGAGAGGGACCCTTATGTGATGTTTGACCCCAGACGAGGTAGGAGTTCCTCCATAGACCAAGTATGGCCTGAGCTTTGTCAAAGTGTTTCAGTTTCAGTTAGGGTTTCCGATGCAATCCTAGAAATCTAGATCTGAGGGTCTCAGATCTTCTCCAACCTAGTAAGAGGTAGGTATTTTATTTGTAGATCTGAAATCTTCTAGTTTTATCATTTTCTGATTTTTCCCTTGTTCACCGTCTCCTTTATCCTACAGTTTGCTTTGTTTGATGAACAGAAGGCTAGTTATTGTTAGGATCGTAAATGATGAGTCCTTTGATACAACGATAATTACGAGATTAAAAATAAAGTGCAAAAGTTCGGAATTAAAGTGAACACCAGATGTAATGTGGAAAAACCCCCAAATGAAAGGGGTAAAAAACCGCGGGAAAATAGAAGGATTTCACTATAGTAAAATTTGGGTACAAATTCTATCTCAATTACAAGGAGAAAACACTCAAGAAAATCTCTCTTGTAAAATATGGAAAAACGCCTCACAAAATACTGCACTCCGGGATGAAGATGTGTTGCTTCTGAATCCGATGATGAAAAGTCCAGGAGGAGATCCCTTTTTATAGCCTTCCTTTACACCCTTTGGTCTTCCCTCAATTAAATGGCTTTTACCAAATTAATTGGGGAAATAATTGTAGGGTGTCAAATTTATTAAATGTAATGAATGTGGTGACCATCATTAATCTCTCTCCACGTCTTCCAACATATCTCCCACTTGGAGATTTGATTAAGTGTCAATCACATCTCCACACATCCTTTCTATCTGCCCAATCTGCTGATCATGTATCTATAAGGCCACTTGAAGATCTGCACCATCTGAACTTTTCATAATTAATCGCCTTTGTCAGTAAATCTGGCAGATTTTCTTTAGTGTGAATTTTCTTCATGTCCACACTTCCTTCCTCCACCACATCTCGAAAAAAATGGTATTGTACGCCAATGTGCTTTGTCCTGGAATGAAAAGATGGATTCCTTGCAATGTGCAAGGCACTCTGACTATCACAAAATAATGGAATATGATCATGTTTGTGCCCGAGCTCCTCCAATAACCTTCTCATCCAAATCGCCTCTTTGCAAGCTTGTGCAGATGCCATGTACTCCACTTCTGTCGTGGATAAAGCCACATCTGACTGTAGCTTTGAGATCCATCTCACAACTCCTCCTGCAAGAGTAAACACATAACCCATAGTGGATTTCCTCCAGTCAGAATCACCTACAAAATCTGAGTCAACATATCCAGTGATAGTAAAATTTGATCCTCCAAAATATAATGCAACATCTGAGGTTTCCTTGATGTATCTCAGGATCCTCTTCACCATCATCCAATGCTCTCTTTTTGGATTCTCCATGTACCGACTAACTACTCCCACTGCATGTGCAATGTCTGGTCTAGTACAAACCATAGCGAACATTAAACTCCCCACTGCTGATGCAGACGGCACTCGAGACATTTCCATCCTCTCTGCTTCACTGCTAGGACTCATTGTAGAGGATAACTTGGAATTAATGGGAAGAGGGGTAGAAATTGGATTACAGTCTTGCATATTGAATAGTTTCAAGACTTCCCTCAAATAATTCTTCTGTGATAGCCAAATCTTTCCATTTTTCCTATCTCGGTAAATCTGCATCCCAAGAATCTTTTTTGCGGGTCCCAAGTCCTTCATATCAAACTCCCTAGCCAACTGTGCCTTCGTCTCCTGGATTTTATCATTTTTGGGGCCTACAACCAACATGTCATCCACATATAATAGCAAAATGATAAAATCATTACCATTTAAACCCTTGAAATATGCAATCTGAATTAAGTCTCTTGTATCCAAGGCTCATTATATAGGAATCAAATCTCTTGTACCAACACCTCGGCGCCTTTTTGAGATTGTACAAAGATTTTTTCAACATGCAAACCAAGTTCTCTTTACCTTTTTCAGTAAAACCTTCTGTTTGGAGCATATATATTTCTTCATCAAGATCACCATGGAGAAAAGTTATTTTCACATCTAGCTTCTCTAGATGTAGAGTGTATGCAGCACATATATCCAGAACTACCTGAATAGTCATTAGTCTAACAACGGGAGAAAATATTTCATTGAAATAAATACCTTCCTTCTGATCATATCCTTTGACCACCAGTCTTGCATGATATCTTTCCCCCTGGTCTGTTTCATCCCTCTTGATCTTGTAGACCCATTTATTCCCAATGGCCTTCCTTTCGTGAGGTAATGGAACAAGATCCCAAGTCTTGTTCTTATGCAGGGCTTTGAGTTCCTCCTGCATCGCCGCCATCCATGAGGATACATCTGGACTCTAGGTCGCCTCCACAAAGGAAGATGGCTCTCCATCCTCTGTCAATAAGAAATACGCAATATTGCTCTCAGTGACATAGTCTGAGTGCCATACTGGTGCTCTTTTCTCCCGAGTTGACCGTCGTGGTCCAGACTCAATCGGTACTTGATCATCATGCTCTGGTAATGCCTCATAGGAAACTGGTTCTTCCTTTGTTTCTTCCTTCACCTTGACTGTTGTAGTTTATGTATTCTTCTTCTCCATGTCTTGATCAGTTGTCATTTGCACCTTGTCTTCTGCAAAAATGGCATCTCTGCTGATGATAAATTTGTGGGCAGTGGGATCCCATAAACGATACCCCTTCACACCATCAGCGTATCCCAAGAAGATACATTATCTGGATTTAGAGTCCAACTTTGATCTTTCCTGGTCATGAAGCAGTGCATATACATGACTTCCAAAAGTATGCAAATTAGAATAATCAGCGGGTTTACTAGTCCACATTTCCATCGGTGTCTTGAGATCAATTTCCACCGAAGGGGATCGATTGATCACAAAGCAGGCGGTATTTACTGCTTCCAGCCAGAATGTCTTGTTGACTCCTACAATCTTCATCATCGCCCTTGTTCTGTCCAATAGGGTTATATTCATCCGCTCTGCCACTCCATTCTGCTGAGGAGTGTACGCCACCGTGAACTGTCTCTTGATGCCTTCTTGTTTAGAAAAAGAATCAAACTCCTCACTTTTATATTCTCCACCATTGTCAGTCCTCAGACACTTGATCTTCTTTTCCGATTCAAGCTCCTTTCACACTTTGAATGTTTTGAAGACTTCAAAAACATCTGATTTCCTTTTGATTGGAAACACCCAACATCTCATGGAATAATCATCAATGAAAGATACAAAGTACCTTGATCCTCTTAGGGATATAACTAGTGCTTGCAAAACATCGGAATGGATCAACTCCAAGATCTCTTGACTTCTTATTATTGACGTCCCGAACTTTAACCTGTGTTGCTTGCTCAAAACACAATGCTCAAAAAATGGTAAGGATACCTTTGTCAGCCAAGGCAGCAAATTCTGATCCGCAAGAATATTCAGGACTTGTTCTGGCATATGGCCAAGCTTCCAATTCCATAACGTTGTCAACGCTTCCGTCGAGGTAGTTGATGCAATAACTATCTCCGACTCTTTGTAAATTTCACCCATAAGCACGTACAGGTTCTTTGAGATCTTTTCCACCTTCATTACCACAAGTGTGCCCTTCACAATTCTCATCACTCCATTCTTGGTGCGAGTCTTGCATCTGATGTCATCAAATTGTCCCAAAGACAATATGTTCTTCTCCAGGCCCTTCACATGACGTACTCCTTGGACAGTCCTAATAATACCATCATGCATCTTCAGTTTGATGGTACCGACCGATCTTCTGAGTGTGATCGTTCCCCATGCACACAAGTCCTTCCAGGATGGTTTCATATTGGTCAAACCATTCCCGTCGAGACGTCATGTGCCATGTTGCTCCTGATTCTATAATCCATGCATCATCAAGGTGATTTCTCCCTTCAATAGTCGTCGCCGCATCGCTGACTAGTACGTCGCCATTTCCCGATGTACTCGCCACATTTCCTTGAGAGTTCTTCTCACCACTCTTCTTATTCCCGCAGTCTTTGCTCACATGCCCTATCTTACTACAATTGTAGCATTTGACGATTTTATTCTTGCTCCTTTATTTAGACTTTCCATGATTCTGGATCCCACCAGAACCACGCTCCATCATTCTTCCTCTTTCCATCGATAGATCTTCCACTTGGTGTGAAGTCGTTTTTCTGTATTCCTTGTTCTTGCGCCAACTTTCTTCTTCGAGAACCGCAGCTGTAACATCATTGAAGGACAACATATCTGTCAGGATATTATTGGTGAGGTTGATGATGAGTTGGTCATATGAATCTGGCAAACTCTGGATCAGGATCTCCGCACATTCAGTATCCACAATTTTATGTCCCAAAGTCGTAAGTTGAGAAAAAAGGGTATTGAGGGTGTTGATGTGGTCAGTCACCGATGATGACTCCGCCATTCGAAGAGTGTATAATCTTCTCTTCAAGAAAATTTTTTTGTGGAGTGATTTTGCCTCGTACAGTTTTGTTAGAGTATCCCAAATTTCTTTCGCTGTCTTTTTCTCTACAATGCTTGACAGGACCCCATCTGCTAAAGCCAAATGAAGGTTGGAAATAGAATTCCCGTCCATATCACTCCATTTCTCTTCCGTCACACCTGTCGGTTTCTATCCAATCGCCTGTAGGCAATTATCCGTCCGCAGCACTACTTGAATCTTAATTTTCCACAATGAAAAATTATTTCCATTGAATTTTTCAATCTCATATTTCGCCGCCATTTGGAAATGTCGTTGGTCCAGAATTTTCTTGGGCCACGAACCTGCCTTTGATACCACTTGTTAGGATCGTAAATGACGGGTCCTTTGATACAATGATAATTGCGAGATTAAAAATAAAGTGCAAAAGTGTGGAATTAAAGTGAACACCAGATGTAACGTGGAAAAACACCCAAATGAAAGGGGTAAAAAACCACGAGCAAATAGAAGGATTTCACTATGGTAAAATATGGGTACAAATTCTCTCTCAATTACAAGGAGAAAACACTCAAGAAAATCTCTCTTGTAAAATATAGAAAAACGCCTCACAAAATACTACACTCCGGGATGAAGATGTGCTACTTCTGAATCCGATGATGAAAAGTCTAGGAGGAGATCCCTTTTTATAGCCTTCCTTCACACCCTTTGGTCTTCCCTCAATTAAATGACTTTTACCAAATTAATTGGGGAAATAATTGTAGGGTGTCAAATTTATTAAATGTAATGAATGCAGTGACCATCATTAATCTCTCTCTGCATCTTCCAACAGTTATTTTTGGTTCGTTGATTGTTTGTGGACTATTTTGGATGTCTCTGTTAAGGTTGTTTTAAATTTAAGTTTTTTAAATGTTATTAATTGGTTCTGTGTTGTTTTCTTTTCCTCATATGAATAGATTAGAGTGATAGATTATACAATTGATATTTTTTAATTTGCTTCTTCTGTATCCTCAGCTTATTCTGCATGCTTTTTTGTGTGTGTGTCATTGTTTTAAGATACCCGTGAATCTCCTTTGGTTCACTTCATAGTAGAGTTTTGGCTATAAAAGTCTTAAGCATTGAGCAAATGAAAATGTCTAAACTGTCAGTTTGGTGAGTTGAGATTATGTGCAAAGCTACAAAATCATAATAAGTACTTCAGCTTGCATTTATAGATCAAGTAAGGGTTTAATACTCATTTAAAAATATTTATTTATGTTCAATTTTACATAATCAAAATTCCATTTTAAGGGACTGTTTTAATTTATTTTATACCTATCCAATTTATGTTTAGTTTATGGTTTGTAAGGGTTGTGTTTTTATTAGTAAAATGTATTAAATTGAGTGTATGTTAAATCTTCTACTTTGGATATTTTTTTATCCTTCTTAAAATTTATGTTCCACTATGAATTTTATGTATATAGAAAGGGATTTTTTTCCTTATGTTTGAAAAGAAATTTAATTTCTGATATATCATCAAACTTTTTTTTGATAGTTATTTCAAAAACAAACATGTTTTCAGTTTAAAATTTTTTGTTTTTAAGTTTGTAAGTAAGATATTATATTGATATTTATCGAATTTTTATATAAGAATGAATTTATTTATGCTAATATGTGTATTATAAGTTTCATGTATTTATTAATATCTATTTTTATATTTATTTTATTTAAGAATATATATATATTATTTATATATATATCTACATATTAAATAATTAATACATGGTTTGAATGCACAATAAAATCATATGTGGATATTGGTTAAATTTCATATCAGCGATCTTGTATAAGATTTTATTTTCAATATACTCATGGATGGAATGTTTGATTTAAAATGTTCATTTTATAATTTTTATATGCATGTTTATGATTACTTGTTTATTAATCCATGTGATTATAAATTTACAATTTATTTTATTTTATATGAAGGTTTTATACATTCTTTTATTCATAGTATCAATTAAGCAAGTAAGTCATAAATATTTTTATTTATAATTTACAAATAAGGACAGTTATTTTATGCATGGATTTCTCTGAAAAATGGTTTTAGAAACTCTTGAGAATATATTGATGACATGTTATAAGAAAGGTTATTTTATTTTAAAGAAAATTATTTTATGTATGCATTTTTGAAATGTTTTGGGTTAGGATTGAGAAAGGAAGGTTCATTGAAAGTGTTTTTCAAAATTGGTACTAGTATAATGAATGTTATGTTATGGGGAGTGAACCCATAAGTCTTAAGAGAAATTTTTTCCATATGATTTATGACTAGAGACCTTATGGTTTTTATTATGGTCTGCCAAGTATCATAAATGACCCACCAAAAAATATTATTTTCAATGGAGAAATCCCGATGATTTTTTCAAATATAATTATTTTATGATTTATAAATTATATGATTTTTAATATTTTGGAAATATAATTTTAAGTATATACATACATACATATATATATATATATATATTTGTTTATATTTCAAGAAAATGTTTTAAAATATTTTATTAATGTTTTCAAAACCCCTTACTAGGCATAATTAATACTCACCTCATGTTTTAAATTATTTTTAACAGGTTTAGTGGATTTTTTCAAAGGTGTTTGCTTCGCTTACGGAGTTAGTGCACATAAATTATTTTTGTTTATTTCATTTTATTTCATACATTTTTGTAAAGTTATAAGTTATTTATATCTAATTCTCCAAAACCTAGACTGATAAAAGTTCCTGGTATGCAATAAATGTTGTGTATTTGTTCATTTTATTTTATACACAACATTTATATGTGTTGAGTCTGGAAGTACGAGCTATGGGCGTTATAGGGAAAGCATGTACCTTTGGACCAGAAGTATGATGTTTTTAAGCAACTAGCCTTGGTGTCAGCTTTGTTTTCAATATTGGATGCCTTGAGTCTATCAAAAGACATTTGAGAAGCACTCATAGAGGCCTTTTCAAGCCCTCGGGAATTTGAAGTTGAGGTTGCTTATGCCGAAGTATATTGTGTGAATAATGATCCTATAGAATGCTACACAGTCATCTATTTCATATACCAGGATGAGGATGCCATCATATGGGGACACATCAATCCCTTTTATATATCTGGAAGGATAAATGACATTGATATCTGACATGACTTCATAGACAACATCTCAGGAGTCAACCTCATTCTAGTTTGGACACTTCATCAATTAGGTTTAAATGAATCTCACTTATCCTCATCTACTCTGATGTTATAGGGTTATGATAAGAATAATAAAATGCCTCTTGGTGAAATCAAACTCAATACTCAGTTTGGGAATCTCGTGTCTGATATAGAATTAAGGGTTATTTGGCAAGATATGACCTTCAAAGTTCTATTGGGAAGACCTTGGTTACATCAACATGCAATTATCCCCTCATCATACCACCAATGCCTTAAATATTGTATCAATGGAAAAATTGTGACATTTCATGGTTAAAAATACCCATTCATATCCTATGAATCATAGTACATTGATGAGGGATTCTATCAGAGGGAAGGTAAACAGTCTATGACTGATGATGTCACTCAAATCAGTGCCCCAAATGGTCTAGAGATGATTTAGGCTAACCCTTTGAAACAACTCATTGTGGAGTATGTGCTTCCCACAAAACTAAATTGAATAGGTAAGTCTAAATTCAAGCACACATCTAGTGACTTTCATGATGTCATTCGTGACAACTAAACCCGATAGCACTAGATAATTTTCCAAATCTCTGAGAAGTAATGAAAGCTTGGATGAAGATGTCTTTATTCCATCCCCCAATATTCAAAAAATCCATGTTCCATCAGCTAGGTTAGAAGAAGTTATCATGATAATGGAAGAAAATGAAGATGGTCATTCTCAATCCCTCATACCCAATTTAGATCTCTAAAAAGTCCATGCACCATCAATCGATTCGGAAGTAGTTTCTTCAACTTCCAAATGTCCAAATGTAGACTCCTCCCCTAACTCTGAGAAACTTGTTTCATCACCTACTTCCTAGGTAGAAGAAAACATGGTAAAAAATAAGTAACAGGAATAGGAGGAAGACCTCAGGGATTCCCCTCAAGAATTTGAGGAAGGTTTATCCACCAC
This sequence comes from Viscum album, assembly GCA_963277665.1. Taxonomy (NCBI): domain Eukaryota; kingdom Viridiplantae; phylum Streptophyta; class Magnoliopsida; order Santalales; family Viscaceae; genus Viscum; species Viscum album. Next base: position 1,714,102,124 of record OY728122.1, read on the forward strand.
TATTGACAAACTCAGAGAAATAAATCTAGGTACATAGGAAGATTTGTGGCCCAGTCTTCTCAATACGACCATGAATTTTGAAGAACAAGAGGTATATACCTCATTCCTGAAGAAACACAAAGACGTGTTTTCCTAGAATTACATAAATATTCCAAGCCCTGATCCTGAGGTGGACACCCACCACTTGGGATTTTCATAACACCATCAAGGATACAAACAGGTATCCATAAGGACACACCTAACTCACACCTCCAAAATTGAGGTTGAAGTAGACAAACTCATCAAGTTTGTATTCATCCACGAAGTTAAATTTCTAAAATAGCTAGCCAATATTGTCCCAGTAAAGAAGAAAAATAGTAAAATCAAGGTATGTTTCAACTTTAGAGATCTCAACTGGAATTGTACAAAAGATGACTTACTGGTTTTAACCACATAACTATTGATTGATGCAATGACTGGATATCAATCCCTCTCCTTCATGGATGGTAATTCAGGGTACAACCAAATTTAGATGGCTTTATAAGATGAATAATCCACAACATTCAGGGCCCATTAGGGAGTATTCTTCTCTCAGGTAATTCCCTTTGTCTTGAAGAAAACTGGTTCCACATACCAACATGCCATGCACCACATCTTCAAACCCTTCCTGGGGAAATTTGTCGAATGCTACGTTGATGATCTAGTGGTTAAGTTCTGACAACATTCTTACCATCTGGATAATCTTGAGACCGTATTCCATAAGATATGACATGATATCCTGAAGATGAACCCTTTAAAATGTGTTTTTGGGGTAACCTCAAAAAAGTTTCTTAGCTTCTTCATATGTCATTGTGACATCGTAGTCGACCCTGAAAAGATGAAGTATATCCTTATAATTTTGCCTCTTATAAATCTTAGAGAGTTGATAGGACTTTATATCCAAATATTTATATCCAACCTCATAGGAAATTGTTTTCCCTTCACAAAATTGATAAAGAAAGGGGTCGTGTATCAGTGGACTGATGACTGTCAGGAAGCATTCGACGGTATCAGGAAATATCTCTTGATCCAACCAGTATTAATGTGACCTGTTGAGGGAAATCCACTTATTTTATATGTCATATCCCTGAAGAGATCTCTAGGATCCTTCCTCGTGAAAAATAACAATACTGGGAATGAAAACATCCTCTATTACTTTAGTCAAACCATTCTCGATGCTGAGACTCGTTATTTAGATATCAAGAAGAGCTTCCTTTCATTAATCTTTGTGGTTTAGAAACTGAGACACTACTTGTAGCACCATGAGGCCCATTTGGTATATCACAATAACCCACTCAAATATATCCTTAGTCATCCTATGTTGACAGAATGTTTGTCATGATGGGAAGTTATCTTGAAACAGTTCGATATACACTTTATGCCTCAAAAAGAAGCTAAAGGTCAGGATTTGGAATATTTTCTTATAGAACATCCGTCTACAGAAACAACATCATTAAATAATGAACATACAAATGGGGAGATATTCTCTATTGAAAATAGCCCCAAAACATGGTAGATATATTTTGATGGTGCGTCGAGGAGTCCAATAGGGAAGTGAATGAAAGACCCTAAACTCAACAAAGTCGGGTTAGGGATCATGCTCATTTCCCCAATAAAGGTAATTTTACCTTAATACTTCCTAATATCAGAGTTCTGTACAAATAATGAGATATAATACCAAGACCTCATTGAAAGCCTATAAGTGGTGCTCCAAATACTAGTGGACCACCTGAAGGTGAAAGGCGATTCAGAGTTGGTAATAGAACAGATCAACAGTGATTATGCCATAAAAAATAATAAATAAACCCCTACTTGATTATGTCTAAGGATTAATGGTAGAGTTACCCTCAGAGCCAAAATTGACCCACATCCCATGATCACATAATTCTCAAGTAGATGCATTGTAAAATGCAGCTATGCCCTTGACGAATCCAAACCGAGATGAAATGGTCATCAACATTTCCCATCACAGAATAGTATCACCTTTTTGCAAGTCAGAATAGAAGAGATCAATGGAATTATCCCTATCCCTAAACTGTTTGTTCCTACCATTGGTTGGATGATTCCCATCATGGACTACCTCTAAAATGGATTACTTATATTGGGTGGAGCTAGGAAAGAGTAAATTTGACTGTGATCAACCAACTTCACTCTTTATGATGGCCCAAATCGCTAGAAATTTCTCCACAAATGGGGATTTGATGGAGTCCTTATCAGATGTATTGATGGAGAATAGATCACTGCTTTCATGAAAGTAGCATATGTGGGAACCTATGGTTCCCACCAGTCATGATACTGGATTTCTAACCAAATCCAAAGGCTTGAATACTTTTGGCCTTCGATGACGCGGGATTGCACTAAGTTCACTAGGAAATGTCATTCATTTCAAGTTCATGTCAACTTCATCCATAAACCCCCAGAGTTTCTACATGTATCCAAATACTCCTAGACATTTTCCATATGGGGAATGGATGTTGTGGGGCCATACCTTCCATCTATATCCAAGTAGTTCAAATACGTCCTAACTGTTGTTGGCTTCTTCTTCAAATGGTATGAGGAAATACCCCTAAAAGAAGTCAAGGTAAAAAGCATTATCATCTTTGTGAAAACCAACATCATTACCAGATTTGGTGTCCCTCATACAATACTAATGGGAAATGGCACTAATTTCTATTCTGCTGAGGTAGAAAGGTTGTATCAGGTGTATAATATCAAATCCAACCATTCATTCCGCTATCATGCGGTGGATAATTAATATAGATATGAATTTAAAAATACCTTGTCAAAAATAATCCAAAATATTGTGGATGAGGATAAGAAGTCCGAGCCTGAAAAACTCTTCCATGACTTGTGTGACTACCAAAACACAACTTGTACTGCCACACGGGCGACCCTGTATTCACTGGTATACGGGACAGAAGCAGTCTTGCCCATTGATGTCAAAATTCCATTACTCTATATTTCCATCTATGATTGGGATATACACAAATGAGAAATCACATAAACATATGGATTAATTGGAGTGACTTGATGAGAAAAGATTTCACACCTTACATCACTTGGAGTTCTATCGAAATTGAATAGCATGAGCTTTTAACATGAAGGTTTGCCTCCATTCATTCCTCCAAGGAGAATTGGTACTGGTCCTTAGGAACCTAATGATACCAGGAAACAAGCCTCCAAAACTTGATACAAATTGGGAGGGACCTTACTTCATACATAATTTCCACTCTAACGGATCTTATTCCTTGATCTCAATAAATGTAGATCTCATTATGACCCCAAAAAATGCAAGGTTTCTGAAGAAATATTTTGTGTAATAATGTGATGAATGTCTCAGATGCATGATGTTAAACTATGTCATTGGTCTTTGTTGCATGAATTTAAAAGGCATGAAAGTCATCTTAGTTTCAGGACGTTAAACTACACATCACCATATATAGTTTGAGATGTAAGACTCTAAACTATGTAGCATATTGTCATAACCGTATGATGTTAAAACTACATGGTTCACATCCTTGTTTCATGATGTAAAACTACAAAAAATTTCAATATGTGTTTGAGAAAATCATAATATTTTGTTTTGGTAACCCTACCATACCTTTATTCAAGAACTCCGTGTGGATTTATTCTTGTTTCAATGAGATACGTAGCCTGGACCTCCCATCCCGGGTCTAGTCGTGATAAAAAAACCCATTTTTTCCTATGTACTAATAAAACCTGTATAGGGAACTTTTACATAACTAAATATGGATTTATTCTCATTACAATGAGATATTTAGTGATTCCTAGACTCTATTTCTTAGGCTCAGCCATCATTTTACAAAATATCAAAGCCCATTTTCCCTGTTTCAGAATCTGATTGATGTGGGGAACTATTTTCAAGAACTATGTGTGGCTTGATTCTTACTCCAGCAAGATATGTAGTGATGCCCATGTCATATCCTCTGGTCCGGCTACAATATTCCTTTCCACATCTAGTGACCCACTTCCTTATCGTAAGATGTTAAACTATATGGCTAATGTCCACATTTCATGATGATAAACTACATGGTCTCTTCAAGAACTACGTGTGGCTTGATTATCATTCCAATGAGATATGTAGTGACACCTAGATCTATAATCTTGGGTCCATCCACAACAAAAAAATACTCCACTCCATGTGTATGAGTCAGACCTGTATAGAAAACCTTTAAATAATTACATGTGGATTGATTCTCGCCATTGTAGGATACGTAGTGATGCCCAGATTTCCATTCTTGGGCCCAGCTGCAACATTTCCACCCTTTCATGTCAGGCCATCTTCATCCTCACTGCATGATGTTAAACTTCATGGGATTCAAGAACTACATATGGTTTTATTATCATTCTAATGAGATACATATCGACACCTAGATCACACCTCCTGGCCCAGGAACCACAAAATTTAAATGCCCCTATCCTTCCCTTGTATTTACTTTGTGTGGTGGAAGAAACCTTTTACACTCCTTGTTTCTCACACCGAGCATAGATCATGTTGTCTTAGGGTTTTTGGTAAATAAATTCCCTATATAAGTAAGGAATATCAATTTAAATTGGGGTTATCATGGTCCTATATGCAAGACTTTAAAATACACACCAGATGTCTTTGTCGTATGACTTTAAACTACATGGATTCCTCAAGAACTATGTGTGTGTTGATTCTCATTCGAATGAGATACATAGTGACACCTGAATCTTCAATCCTAGACCCAAATGAAACATAATATAGGAAATACCTCTGCTTTCCTATGTATGAGTCAGATCTACATAAGAAGATCCAATATGGGTTCTCACCCCATGCGTGAGTCCTTATTCAAAAAAAACCTTTTCTCCACACATGAATTCAATCAGTACAAGGAATATTTTTTTAGAACTACATGTGGATTTATTCTTTCTGCAAAAAGATACATAGTGATTTTTGGGTCCTATACCCTAGTCTAGTCACAATCACATCGAGTCACCTTCATCCAGCATGGTGTTAAATTGCATGGTTAATGTCCTTGCCACATGACTTTAAACTATGTAGTACCTCAATAACTACATGTAGCTTGGTTATCATTCTAGTGAGATACGTAGTGACACCTAGGCCTCATTTCCTAGTCCTAAACATGGGGTAAAGAAATATTCCCCCTCTCCTGCATACAAAAAAAGATCATTGTAGGAGCTTTTAATTTGGGTCCCCTTGTTAGGGGGTCCACCAAGGAAACAGAGATGTCCCCATCATACATATGAGTCAGATCTATTCAAGGGACTCTACAATTCATGGACAATATCAGTCCAAATACTTCCCTTATGCTCGAACATATCCCTTCCATGTGTCATACTTCTAATCTTGGACACTTTCATATCTGCATAATCTTTCTCCAGTTATCAATGATAGAATGTCTAATACCTAAGGACTCATTTGTCTGACTAAGTAGTAACACACCCCGTTTGGATTTGAATAAGTCACCCATAAAATAGTTCTATAAACTAGATGATGTTTATATTTGAAAATTAAATAACACACCCGAGTTGGATTTTCATAAGTCACCCACAAAACAGGTTTGTCAACCAGCGGCGACTTTACCCTCGGGAGAATCCACTTTTGTCCCTGTAAGCTTTGATGACATTATGTTGGAACCCATGATTCGAATATAGTCTACGATCATCCCTCATATATTTTTCCCATATAATTACTCCTTATCTGAGAAACCCCAAGACCATGGTTTACAATTCCATCCCTCATGTTTGAAGTATATCGGAATGACCTTGATCCAGTATTCCACACATCACCTATCATTTCCATAATGCAATGCTCCTAGTCATATAACCTAAAACTATAGGCACCATATTTCCCATATATGGGTTAGACCTATATAGGAAACCTATTCCCCCATTATTGGGTAATTTTGACTTAAAATAATCCTCCCATATTCAGGTACTTTCCTTCCAAAAACCAAATTCTACATCTGGGGAAATCTGAATCTCCATAAGCTTCCTTCGGCCATCGGAAATAGAATGTCAGAATTCTTGAGAACTCTTTTTCCTAACTATGTTATAACACACCCTAGTTGTCTTTGAATAAGATACCCATAAATTTTTAGGGCCTTTCCTCCAAAGTATGTCATTATTTGACAATGTAGTAACATGCCCCATTTGGATTTGCATAAAGTATCCCACAAAATGGGTTTTTTTCAACCAGTGGTAACTTCGTCCTTAGAAGAGACTTGTTTTATCTCTATAATCCCTTTTCCCCATACCACTCTTTGAATCCAGAGATCCCCATATTACAGATTACAAAATTCCCTTCCTCATACCTAAAATTGATGGTGGGTTCCCAGATAGATTATCATGAAAGGGGAGAATTATTTACCTTTCAATCAAAGATAAAGAGCTTAAATTATATCCCCCCAATGTCCTACTATATGGCATTAAAATGAATACCATAATTTCCTCTTTGTATGAAATTAAACTATATAGCATAACATCCTAGTCACAATATGTTAAATTGTGCAACAACATCCTCACTATAAGATGTTAAACTGCATGGTTGATGTCCTAATTACATGAAATTAAACTACATGATACTTAAACCCTTTTTAGAAAGGGGTATTCCCCATGACATCGGTCATCTAACAAAATGTACCCTCCTTCACATAAGACAAATTCATCTAGGAGTGGTTTCTCATTCATGGAAAATGCCAATACGGATTCTCTCTTCATTCTCACACATCTTCCATTGAAAAAACCACCCATCATGGTCTTGAGAAATCCAAATCTCCATAAACTCCCTTCATCCATCAGTAATAGAATTTCAAAATTCCTAATAACTCCTTTTTCTGACTATGTAATAACACACCCCCATTGTCTTTTCATAAGTCACCCACAAAAGTGTCTATCAGCCCAAGGATTACACTATTAGATGATACAGTAAAATGGACTAGTTGGATTTGAATAAAGTATCCCACAAAATGGGTTTTTTTAATCAGTGGTAACTTCTTCCTCAGGAGAGACCTCATCTATTCTTGAATATCATGTTTTAGATTTGGGAACCAAAAAATCATGGCTCAAAATTCCCCATCAGGTATCTTAAGAATTTCAAAACATTATTGACCCATAATCTTTGTTTGGGTCATCATTTTGAAACTTATGGTCAAAGTAGTTTGACCTAAAACACTAGTCGTATTAGTCTAGCTTACATGACTTTAAACTACCCATGAAAAAGACATAGTACTCACTAGGTTGAAAAACCGCAAAGGGAACTCTGGATAAAAATTGAGTCTCAACTCACTAGAACTATTTTATATATAGTTTAGGAAATAATTGAGTAGTGAAAAGATAAAAGGAACAAAACTTGTTAAGCTGAAAACCTGCAAAAGGCAACCTAAGAAAAATCCAAGTCTCACTTGCTGAGTCTTCTCCATATCATGCTTAGGAAAAACTTAGGGAAATGACATAAAAAGATACATATTTTTTAAGGTTGTCTATATAACCTTAGAAACAATCAAACTATGCCCACTAAGTCCCATGGATTAGGAAAAAATAGAGCACTCCCTCACCCTTGTTATGGTAATTATAACATAATGAAATTCAATTAAGTGGGCCATTTTTAATGTTTTATTGTTATTATAATGAGTAAAAAAATTCAAGAATAATTTTTTGGAAATAAAAATCATTTTCATTTATGTTCTAGAGTGCATGGGAACTTCCACATACTGGAGCCTCTCTACCAAATTTTACAGTTTTTCCTCAATATAATCTCTGATAAGTTGAACTATAGCTCAAGCATTTTTTTCAGATTTCAAGATCCAGTCCGATTGTGTACCAGTATCATCCTCATCATTATGGAGCTTCTCCTTCTCTATAGAAATAACATCTCTTATTTGTGCCAAAGCCCCTACCAAGGATTAGTGGAGTTGGAATACCTCTTCCTGCATGGAATTTAATTATTCTTGAAGGTGAATAATTCATAGATATTTATCATCAAGGTGATCTTGATACTCCCCCGCCTTCTTGGTATGGATGAGCTCATCCTGGGATACAATAGCCTAGATATTTTCAAACTAGCCTACTAATTGTGCCTCAGTTCACTGTGATCTTCGCTCCTCTTCCCTTTTCCAGATGATTAACTTCACCGCAGGAGGGATATCACGGTAATCAAATCCGTCATATCCTAAATTTCCAAACATGAATGAAATTTGATGAAATTGGGATTCTAGGTCTTCAAGAAACATGTCCCTAACTATCTTATAGATTTCCCTCCAGACAAAGAAGTGAATGGTACGAAGAGCCTCTTACATCTCCAATTTTGATTCAAAGTCGCTCTCGGGGGGAGAGAAGTAATCCAAGATTAGTGCACTCAATGAGTCACCTTGTTCTTATCCCTCCAAAACAGCCTCAGTTTCACCTATTGATGTTGGTGGAACTGGCATAGAATCCCCCCTCTTAGGTTCAGTCACCAAAGTTGATGGAACTTAATAGAAAGTGACACATCTCATCAACATCAGGAGGTCAACAAACAACAATGGCAGTGAAGAAACTAAAGTGGATAATAACACTTACCCATTTTTGGATCAACCATTGGGATTGATATCTCCCCAATACTCCTATCCTCAGTTCCTAGAGCAAGGACCTCATGACGAGGAGTATCCTCTGAATTTTCCTCAAAAAATGGGATCAGGGGATCTCGAGAATCTCCCACTTTAGGATTCTCATCCATCACTCCCCTAGAAATGGGATAATGGTGGACTTGTATGATTTGTTCATGAAGTACCTTGGAAACATTATCTATATAAAAAGCTACACAAGTTGAGATTTGATGTAAAAAATCAGATGAAAGAAGATCAAATGTGTTTGGAAAATGAAAGAATGAGTAAACTCACATCCATCCAATTCCAAACTGAAATCATCGAACTACTTTAGGGAACATAAGATATCAATTTCTGGATTAAATAGGTTCATCATTTCATGATACACAAAATCAAGTATCGCAACATCGTCACTAGTGGGGGTATCCGAGATGCATTTCTCAAGACCCAAATTGGATCATCCATCAATCCCCTCTACCAAATTTTCAATATGAATAACATCATAAATCCCTACGGAGTCAGGGTTAGCAATTGCATCTTCATCGGACCACCCAATATTCTTATTATCCCCTTATAGAGTGACAACAGGATTGAAATTGACTATTACAAGGTCCTCTAGTGTAGGAAATGGATCTAAGATATCATGAGGAGAGAAAATTCAGAAACATAACATAGCACCTTACGGTGTTCATATGAAATTACCATGACCATCTCCCCTATCTTCATCAATGGGGGAAGACACGGATGCATCTGTTGATGCTCCATACATCAAGATGGTAGATTCATCGATGTGGGTATGTGCCTTCTCTAGGGTTCCCCCCTCAATCCCTGAAGGACTGGTGTTAGATCCTTTTAGGGAGGAAAGTGATGCAGACTATGTAAAAGTTAAGTACGGTAAAATGAGTATGTCGAGTAGTCATGAGATCAAGTGAAAGCACAAGGACTTATTGCAACGCATATGTTGAAATAGCATTATTTCCCTCTGTCACTTCCTCTCTCTAGATAGTGAGGGGGCATATCTTTTCTCTTATAAATAAACGCTTAAGGTGATGATCAAGTAATTACCACCTCAATCTCCTTCACCATGGTCCTATGACCTAGGGATAGTTTCAGGGACCCAAGTGACACTTCCAATACCTTGATGGGGGTGTCTATGGTCCTATACCTTGGTGACCTAAGAACCTATACTTTTACTACTTATTCTTATCCTTTTTCTTCTACCCCATTCTGTTAAATAAATCCCCTAAAAATTAATGATAGTGGATGAAAGAGAAATCAAAGAGAATGGAAAAGGGAGAGATACATATGTAGTGTCAAGTTAGTACTCCCATTAATCTTCAGTGTGACCAGCTACCCCCCTTAAGTCTTCCTCGGTCCAACATGTCAGACACTCACTTTGTGGCTAGGATCTGATCATTAGTTCCATATATCATAGCCTCTGGCTCCTAAATATATCTACTCACCTCGGCCAAATTGCTGTCAGGGTGAAGATAAGAGGGTTCTTAGATATCTCCCAACTCATGAATGTGTAATCTATCTTGGAAAAATACCCATGCATCCTTGATGTCACGAGATATTCTCTGCCAAGCTTGGATCACTAAGGTCCGCACATAATTTTTCTCTAATGCGACTAATTGTGAGGAAGACCCAACACATTTCATCTTGGAATCCTTTTTAAGCCTCTATGTTCTCATGGAAGAATTGGTGATCAGAACATGAGTCTCCTCCTGATAGTGATGATTAGACCACCTTGGATCATGAGGTGCGGTTTTCTCTACCCTAGTCTGCTCGGTGACATTTTCTCGAGATCACCTCGAAGTCTCTAGGGCTTCAGCATCGTCACCTGTGGTTTGAACCTTTCTACCATGCATTCCATGACCATTAAATTTCATGGTAGTATCATGGTAAATGTATTTCATTAATACCCTTTGAGGGTATGAAGAGATCCATGCACTGGCATACCCAGCCTCCATCTCGATTGATGCATTTGATGGAGGCAGTGTAATTGACATTTTGGACACCTCCATGGCCATTAGGATCCAGAACTGTCGAGATACCATCGGATGTTTATCAAGACTAACATGTATAGGAGGAAAGACGCTTGACTATTGTATACATTTTAACTATCAAGTAAGTCGATATGGATCATAGGACTCATAGATGATCTCATTGTTAATGTGAGATGTCGATATGATATCTTTGAATTATATCATGTACAACCTCAATTTGTTATCTTTTTTTACTTCCCATCATCATTAAATGTCTCTATTGGTGGATCACTATATGGGAAGAAGTTGAATTCTCCTAACACATTCATCATCCTGAGCACTTCGTCATATGTTAGACTCAGAGGTTGGATTCTAGAAACAACCTATGGGTGAAATCAACTGTCAGGTACTTTAACTGGGCTCAGCATAGCATAAAAACTAAAGTTTTATTTAATCAACCCCCACAACACTTAAAATGGACTAGAAATTCTAAACAGAGCCTTCCCATTGTATGTATGCAGCAATCACCATTAAATTCTTTCCAGGATAGGGGATTCAAACCCTATTTGTCTCCCTTCTGCTAGTTTGGATATGATAACAAAAGTCCATGGCCTCACAGTGCCAAGTGCTTTACCAGATCCAGAAGAGTAAGTTCAATCATGTCATAGTAATCTGTCCCAATAGCTTTGATCATCTTGGAGTCACGTGTGGCAGCTTGTTCAAGAGAAGTCATCAAGGAATCCATTTAAAACCTGCAAGAAGACATCGATATTTTTTCTCCATTAGTTCAAAATCTTGACTTGGAAGAATTTGAAATTTTGGAAGAGGAAAAGACTCATGTAGGCCCTTTAATTAGGTACCTCATGTAGCCATCTCGATCAAGTTCTTTGCACAACCCTCTCGGATAGGTTTCTCACACAGGCCCCTCAACCAGATGCCTTGCATGGGGTTCTCAATGAGGTGAATCCATGCAGAACAGTTTCTCAAGTGGTTGTATTGTGTACTTGCACGATATATAAGTCCTTCAAAAGACCTGTGCAAATAAAAAATATAGTGTGGTTGGGAAGAGGACCTACACGATGAGAGCAAGAGGCATGGACATGGAAGGAAATTTTCTCTTGAGGGTCAGTGGTATTTATAGACACCGCCAACCCGCGCACCATACCTATGCACCAGGCCTACTCCTCCAACCTGAACACCAGGCCTATTTCACTGAACTCTATGGGTGTCTTGTGCAGTTGACCTACACCACCTTCATAATATTTTCCCTATTCTACCTCAGGACTAGACCCTCTTCTTTCGATCAAATCCAATCCTGAGGGGGAATCTTGTTGACACTTTGTTTTTTCAAGTGGGATGAAAATATTATGAAGTGCCTCAATAATGTTAAAGAGATAAAGATCAACAATAATAATCAGAATAAATTCCCCAAGTTGACCTGCACGCGCACCCCTATGCATTATAAGGCTCACGCAGCCCCCCTACACGGCACTAAAATGCAGGCCATCCTTGTACGGGACACCTGCGTCGGGCACCTATTCCATGGACCTACCCAAGGTAACTCCTTCAACCATGGTTCCCTATTTTCCTATAAATAGGACCCCAGGGATCCTCATTTGAACAACTGCAAAATCATAAGAAGCCTTGAAGCTCTGGTCATGTAGCCACTTCACCCAGGTCCTCTAAAATCCCTCAGGTATCCCTATACAACCTGAGAAAAGAAGGAATTAAGGGGGGTAGTGGGATCAAAGTCCCTCGAGGTTATGAAATACAAGACACCTGCATGAGGACCCTATTTCCCCTAGTGGAAAACTACTTGCGTGAGGCCCCTTCCCTAATCAAGGACCTATGTGATACCCATCCAAGGACACCTGAGGAGACCCGTGGTGCCTAGGATAAAGTTTTTCCTAAGTGTTGTTGCATAGGTGGTCCATTTCCCAAGGAATATCCAACTCATACAAGCTTATTAACCCTATGTTAATCACTTCAAGTTCCTCCCAAGCCCTTCATGAAGCACCTTTTCTTTCTAAGACATGACCTATGTGAGACCCCATTTGAGTACTCTTTCAATCCACTAACAGCAGGGATCCTCTTCCTCTGGATCCCTCATCTTAGGAGGACCAAATTGAGACCTCCACCAAATCCTCTAGACTTGAAAGACCATGGTAGGAGGAACACCAGCATGTCTCTTTTTTGGGTATGAATTCCTTCAGTCAAAGGTTTCATGCACTTTTCCTACCTGATGGGTAGATTACTCAAGGTGAATGTGAGTATTCATACCCTTAGTTATGAGGACCCCGACCTTGGGGGAAGTTTTAGGGACATTCTAGTCTTAGAAATGAGGGTTAGGGCCTTTACCTTCCCTCATAGTATCTAATACCAAGGTCCTCTAGTTCCTTGTAGAGAGGGTGAGGATCAAACTTGTTATTTCCCTTTGACATATAATTAGATCCTCCTATATTCCCCAGGAACCAATTTTAGGGCATCCCTCCGGGAGTAAGCCCCTATCATTTCCTGAATGACCTCTCATGCTTCATTCCTTCCTCCTCCTCCATTCTCATGGGTTGTATCTAGATGGGTAGTCTGATGTGACTATCCTAGATACCAAAAAAATGGTGGGAGACAGGCATTTCAAATCCCTATGTCTCTACCTTTGGGTCCAAGGTACAACGATGGGAGGGAGGTTCCAAAAAATTATCTCTTTACCTCTCCCTTTGGGTTTTGGCCTCATCCACTAGTGGAAAAAGAATATTGTGTGGTTTCTTAAGTTCTACCACTCCCTCTTGTTTCTTACACCAATAATGACTCATGTGGGCTTAGAGGTTAGTGGCGATCATGACATCCACACAATCCCAAACCAATGGGCCTCCTATTTGGTATAATCCCCGATAATTAACAAGCATTTGGGAATCATTCCAAGTGTGAGCCTCGACTGAACCATGGGCCTCCTATTTGGTATAATCCCTAATCATACTCAAACCTTTGGGCCTCCTATTCAGTATATGCCCCAACTATGTCACCATACTCATTAAATAGGGAATCCTCCTTAGGAATAAGTCCCAACCAAAACTCCCAAATCAATAAGGGAATACTCTTTATAAATAAGTCCCAAATTAATCCTCTCAAAGGGCCATACTCCCCTGTGAGACAAACCTTCATAGGGCCTCCATAGACACGGGTCCTCACAACCAGACTATGTGGGCTTTGATTCTCGTCTAAATGGGATATATAGGAAGCCTCCCTGAGGTCCAAACCCAACACACCAAACTAACCCTAATTCTCTTTAGGACACATTCCCAGCAGAGTCTTATCCAACCTAGGAGCCTATATTCTAGGTTCCCTGCGCCGCTACGACATAATTCCTATACTAAATTTTGACTAGGAACCTTTCACCTAGATGTACTTTCCATATGATGTTAAACAACATGGTTTGTTCCTTATCACATGACCTTAAAAGGTATGATGTTCCCCATTAAGTAGCACTAAACTACGTGGATTATGATTCCTTTTATAATGATACATAGGAATCCCATCTTATGGGTCTAATCTCAATATCAAAACAACTCCCATCTCCCTAGATGATGATTCACTCCAAAGTTCCCCACTGTGTGACTCAAAACTAGTGTCATAATAAGATGAAAAAGGATTCTCTACTCAGTATATAAGAGGGTACCATCAATGGAGAACCTCGAATACCTACAGATATCTCCATTGATGAATAACCTCATATACATACAAATGATTCAAAATTCTATACATGATAATAATTTATTGGTAATTCAAAGGTGACCCACATAATACTTATGAATTAATGAAGTATTTGTGAACATGTCTTAAATATATAAGAGATAACTGAAGTAGAAAACATTTCCCCCCAAAAGGGTGTGATAAGCTCGACCTCCCATCCTCTTAGCCAATATGTGTTCTTAAGTATCATTGACCAAACTTCCCAATGATCGCCTTACATTAGAAAGAAGGTCCCTCATAGATATAGAACCATTGGATGTTTACAAATCCACGAACAAATCCAGTTGGAAGTCGTTCAAAAATAGTGAGCCTAATGTGAATGATTGCACAAAACTCAACCTCCTGCAATCAATCATTGATTGTCAACCATGTTTTCATCAAAAATAGGAATGAATGTTGTTTGTGGTGTTTCATACTCAACAAATAGTTAAATGGTACATGAATAATAGATAATACTTGATAAATATATAATGTAAGACCTATATAACCTATCACGAACCAGCCCGGGTCGACCCCGAACCGGTCACCCGAGTCAGTTCACGACATGGACCAAAGGGAATTCCTGATCCGCACGGGCTGGAAACTAGTGTCGGGCATCAAAATAAGACAGTTGGGAATGTTTTGGCCCATAAAAAAGAGATAAAAAACTAAATATAAACTGAACAAAATAAAAACAACACTGTCAGTGAAAATAAAAAGAAACTAAGCAACAAAAAATACCTCAAGTGACCTCGTGGGTCACCATAGAACACAAAACCACACTCACTCCAAGAGCGATCCAAACTAGAGGAACCTGAAACTGAAAAAAATAAAGTAGGCATGAGAACTGAGATTCTTAGTATGAATGATAAGAAATGACAATTCCCTATGCCCTTACCTTTAAAAAGAAACCCAATTATGCTAGTTTGAAAATAAGACATAATAAAGTAATATTTTTCATTTTTTCAAATTCAAGTCACAAGTCTACATTTTTAAGGAAAGAATTTCTATTCCACTATATTTTCAAAATAGATTCCAAGCATGAATTAAAATTTATAAATGAAAAGAAAGCAGTTTAGATTGAAATTTGGTTTTCAAAAATGAGACAATAAGTGTGAAACAACTGAAATGAAAATCAGATCACAAGCACCATGGGAAATCCCTAAGCATCTAGTGTTAGTTGGGGCCCTAGGATCCTCGTACCTCAGTGAAACGTGGTATAGAAACCACAAAAAACTACGTTCTCATGCACTATCCACTATTAGGGAACACACCCATAACCTATAAGTCTCTAATCAATCATTATTATGTTTAGTTAGTGTTATAAGCGTCAATCCAGCTAGACAAAACTGGGATGAACCACTTCCGTATCATCTAGAGTACTAGTCCTAGTCCACCTTCCTAGATACCCCAAGCTTCCCATGTTCTCTATTTCAAGTGGTGGTGAGTTTTCATAAAACTAACATGCATGAACATATCATTCTATTTATTTAAAAACACACCCACCCTCTCACCGTCGATCTTCCTCCTTGAGTGTATCCCATTTTTACAGCACACAACCACACACAAGCCTTTACACTAGGCACATATCAAAAATTACACATTAACACTTGAATCACATTTCTAAAATTAATGTTAATGCCTCAAGTGGGGTTTTCCACTTTAGAAAACCATTTTCAAGTGCCAAACGAGCCTCATTACTTTGAAAGGAATACTTTCATTTTTCAGAAAATACAATTACCCAACACTTTTAATTTTAAAATTATTTAATAGCACAATTAGACCACTGAGGTACCACACACTTAAAAACAATAATAAAATCATGTCTAAACCAAAGCAAACCATTTGAGAAAGTAAAAATTCCAATTAATCTCAAATTCACACCAAAACTCATTCAATTTTTTCCAAACATACCAAAACAAGATATTTCCCCCTTTTTTTAAATCACACAAAAACCCTTGTTCACTCAATTAAACTTTCACTACCAATATTCACAACACCAAACATCATGGGGACTGCCAACCACACACCCCAAAACCATTTTTGAAAACTTCTTTAAGCATTTAAAGTGTCATTCTTGGAATCACATTTAAAAGAAGACCACATTTCAAAACATAAAAGTGAATCATGAAAAATAAAGCAAGTACAACACCAAACATCACTAACACTATTCATAGCACGTATATATACTATTTAATATTGAAAAACTCTTTAAAACACTCAAGAAATCATGGAATTAAAATTAAAGGTATAGGCATAGGGGACCTACCTCAAGACACGCAACTTTAGACGATGACAACCTAGGACTGATTCACCTACACGTATATACATTTTGATATATATATATATAAACTTTTACCCAAGTACATATTTTCTATACCATGATGGAATATGTGCAAGGAGGATACATATATATACATTCTTACCCATGCATATATATATAAATATTTTCTATCGACGACTCAAACCCACACTGTGATGACCAAAACACACTACAATGATGAAAGAGAGCCTAAAAATTACCAAAGGATCCAATTAAAACTAAATTGAACAAGGAAAGAAGAGAAACTTCACCCTAACTAGTGATCGACAAGTTGGAAATGGACCGAATCTGCTTTGCCTTCGGTAGAGGATGTCAAAACACAAAGGAGGGGACCCGAGAGACCTACTGTAATCCCTAGAAAGGAAAGAAAACATCAAAATTTGGTTAAACCCTACCCTAGGGTTTTAGTCGAACACAATAAGGTGATGGGAGGAAGAAAATTTTTCCAAAGGAAGAAGGAGTTGGAAGGAGAGGACTCACCATGAGGTTTCGATCGGAAATCCTCAAAAATCTGGGTGGAAATAGTGGAAGAAGGGAGCTTGGGAAGAAGGGGGGTCATGCAGCCATGGAAGAAGAGGGAGGAGGGGACCAACAACAAATGGAAGTGGTGGCCTACGCCTGGGACGGTGGTGACAGCAGCGGTGGGCTTGGGGGAGAAGGTCACCGGTGCGTCTGGTCGATTGGCGAGCGAGGGGGTCAACTCGAGGGGAGGGAGGTGCACGGCTGGAGAGGCGAGGGAGGAGGGCTCGCGCGATGCACCAGGGAGAAAAAAAGAGAGAAAAATAAATAAGCAAAAAATGAAAATGAAAACCTAATAATAATAACAATAATAGTCCAAAATATTATAAAGAAAAATAAAATACAACACGCTAGGTTGGGGCACGGAAATTCTCCCCACCATGACACTTTTGGACCCCAAAAAGACCCAAAAGACTCGGCTGTTCAAAGCTCAAAATAAGGTTGTAATAGTTCTTAAAATGAAACCCCTACCACTTGAGGACCGAACACTCACTTTCCACCCAATATCTAAAACCTCAAGACCCAGACTACCAAGAGAAAGAACCAATGACATGGGACTAACATTTCCAAACACAACCACAACCTAGAACACCCCAACCCCTAACTTAGAAATCAATAGAGTCTGCTCGATATCTCTAATGAACATTCACCATACGACCCATCGTCTGGTCTAACCATCTATATTGATCAGGGTCGGGTGGAGCAGAGGCAAAGATTTTCCCTAACAAGAACACCTTGGATACTAAGTTCTTTGTGAATGTCCTATGTTGGTCTCCCCACCATATTAGGACTCTATCCAAATACTAAATTTTCTAAACCAAAACAAATCAGAAAATCAATCAAGACCCCAGATGCTGGTGTGATCCCTTAACTTCCCGAGACGCACCCAATCTTCTTGAGGGAAGACATTGGCGAGACCCATAGTGGGTCTCCCCACCATATTATAAACTTAGTAGTACAATGGAACCCACATGGGACTCTCAATTTAGTTTCAACAGTGAGGATCTAATTTCCCATCATGAACCCACCAACATGGGCCAACCCCAAACACAGGGTGAAACATCAACACAGACCAGCCTAAAACCCCCAGTCCAAGGGGAACCCAAACAAAAGAGACATTGAACAAATGACAATCCAAACCATGATTCATAAGATCCATAACCAACATACATTTCCAAACAAGCATCACACAGTAGCTGGAATTGGTCCAAAGAAATACCATTCATTTAAAGTTTACACTAACAAGGCACAACCATTGAAATCTTATAGAAGAGGTCACCAAGACCTCCAAAATAAGGTCCCAAAACAAACAACCATGGGAAAGGAAAATTCAATCGGCGTCCTCTCCGACGTCTGAGGAAATAGGTTGGATTCTCATTCCCCCTATACCTAGTGACTACCTGACTACGTGAAAAGCTTCACTCTAAGACCTATGGATGGAGTCCTGATGTATTGAAGCATCTATTGCATCGTAGTCAGGAACTAACAACCTACATCTAAGGCTTCATCTTTTGGAAATATCGCTTACATACTTCCCCAAGTGACTCAAATAGCCACACCATTGACAAGACTTCATAAGATTATAACGAACGACTTTGAGTGCCCAAATCGACCACATTGGAAATGAATGAGTGTGTGGTATTAGGAATGAGAAATAGGAACTAAAGAAAGACTCATGCCAAGAACATATGCCTCTGATTCACCCTCTACACCAGGTGGGGATCCCTTCATGAGCACCTTGAAAAACAAGATTTCCATTTGTCGCAATTCACTCACTGCGACCCCAACTTTCAAGAAGGTAGCAATCACCCTTCTCTAGCCCGAACATGACCCTTCAAACAAAACTAGGACAACTTTCCCTTCACAACTTCTGGAGTTCCTAAAGACCCAAAGAAACACTTGACTTCCTCAAGTTACACTGCAACCCCTATCGAACATTAGTCACCATAGAGAAAATGGGAAATAATTAAAAGAAAATAACCCCACCACTCTGTTGGGGGTCTGCGTAAAACTAACAACTAAAAATGAGCCCTCAGGGACCTTTGGACAATTTTGGGCGGCATACTTTAAACAAGGAGCACAAAACCAACCTGAAGTACATCACAAAACTAGCCTCCACATTTAAGCATAAATCCTTAACTCAAACTCTAAACATCATTTCAACCTTGAAACACTAGATCGAAAACAAGCATCAAGCCCATAGACTAATACATCACAAAAAAACCATAACCAAATCAAATATCAACCGAAATAATACCAAAGCAACATCACTAACCAAGCCTAAACCCCTATTTCACAAATGACCATTTTCAAAACCATCCCATTTCAAAACCATCTGAATGCTAAAAACCCCTTTTTAAAACCCAATTTACTTTTTAAAATTTCTTAAACAAAAAGCATCCCATCACATCACTAATCAAAACATGCTTTTGGAAAACAAAACAAGCCTTGAAAATCGAGCACCCACTATTGGTATTCCATGAAATCTCACATACATATGTTCTCATGCCAACTCAGGCACCCATGAATGTGTACCAACAACCATCTACATCCAATTACATTCATCCATACATGTGGGTGGACATAGGAATACCAAATAAAAACAAAACCTTCTCATTTATAAAACAAAACATCCAACCCAGATTTGAAACTCCAAACCAATTTTTAAGACATCCTTTACAATCCTAAAATGAAGCATCTCCAAATTTTTGTTTCCAAGAAACTCCCATTTTACATTCCACAATAACTTCCCAAAAAACCCCAAACACTTTCCAAAACATTTTCAATTTCACTTTTCATAAAACATTTCAAGATCTCAAAACATTTTCTAAAACACTTTCCATCCCCAAAACAACTCATTGAATTTTCAAACAAACCAAGATTTTCATTTTGGAAATCCAATTTCAAAAGACTAATTATCAATTTTTCAACCTGATAAAACACCCCAAAACCAACTAAAACCCACACCAAGAACATCCCAAAACAACCAATTCACTCAAAGAATCAAGATTCCAAATTCTCAAATAAACAATTGCTACACACGGTTTGGTCACACGGTTTGGTAGACTATGCGCCAACTGGGTGAGCACATAGGAAATCATCAGAGGTAATTACATAGTCTACACATGGCTTTATAGGCCGTGCACAACAACCATGAACCCCTCCAAAATGACCACCAAATTTCAAAACTAACTAGAAACCCCAAAATAAGACTAAGGACCGTGAAGACAACTAAGAACCAAGCATGGACTTAGAGGCAAGACCATCCCGGACCACCCTGGCAATTCAAGTGTCATTCTGAATAGGTGGTGATCAAGCACCTATCCACAATCAGCCACTTAAATTCCGAAAATCTTATGTATAAACTATTGGAAATCCCCAAAATACATGAGCTAAACCACCTCTAATACCATTTTGTCATGAACCATCCTAGGTCAACTCAGAATAGGTCACTTGATTTGATCTGTGACATGGCCCGAAGGGCATTATCGATCCCCACAGGCTAGAAACTAGTGTCGGGTATCAAAATGAGACAGTTGGGAATGTTTTGGCCCATAAAAAAGAGATAGACAACTGAATATAAACTAAACTAAACAAAAACAACACTAGTAGCATAAATAAAAAAGAAACTAAGCAGAAAAACATACATCACATGACCTCGCGGTTCACCATGGAACACAAAACCACACTCACTCCAAGAGCTATCCAAACTAGACGAACCTAAAACTAAAAAAAATTAGGCATGAGCACTGATATTCTTAGTTGGAATTCCAAGGAATAACAACACCCTATTCCCTTACCTTTAAAAAGAAACACAATAATGCTAGTTTGAAAATAATACATAATAAAGTAATGTTTTTCATTCTTTTCAAATTCAAGTCACAAGTTTACATTTTTAAAGAAAGAGTTTTTGTTCCACTATATTTTAAAAATAGACTCCAAGCATGAATTAACATTTCTAAATGAAAATAAATAAGTTTAGATTGAAATTTGGTTTTTCAAAAACGAGACAAAAAGTGTGAAACAACTGAAATGAAAATCAGATCACAAGCACCATGGGAAATCCCTAAGTTGTTAGTGTTAGTTTGGGACATAGGATCCTCATACCTCAGTGAAACATGGTATAACAACCACAATGGACTACTTTCTCATGCACGATCCAATAGTATAGAACACACTCATAACCTAGCAGTCTCCAATCAATAATCATTGTGTTTAGTTAGTGTTGTAAGCGTCAATAATGTTAGACAAAACTAGGATGAACCGCTTATGTATCATCTAGTGTACTAGTCCTAGTCCACCCACCTAGATACCTTTGGCTTCCCATGTGTTATATTTCAAGTGGTGGTGGGTTTTCATCAAACTAACATGCATGAACATAACATTATCTTTATTTAAAAACACACCCACCCTCTCACCACTGATCTCCCTCCTTGAACACATCCCCTTTTTATGGCACACAACCACGCACAAGCCTTTATACTAGGAACATATAAAAAATTACACATTAACACTTGCATCACATTTCTCAAATTAAGGGGAATGCCTCAAGTGGGGTTTTCCACTTTAGAAAACCATTTTCAAGTGCCAAACGGGCCTTGTTAATTTGCAAGGAATACTTTCATTTTTTAGAAAATACAATTACCCAACACTTTTAATTTCAAAATTCATTAATAGCACAATTAGACCACCAAGGTACCACACACTTACAAACAAGCATGAAATCATTTTTAAACCAAATCAAACCATTTGAGAAATCAAAACTTCCAATTAATTTCAAATTCAAACCAAAACCCATGTGCTTTTCCAAACATACTAAAACAAGAGATTTCCCCCTTTTTTTAAATCACACAAAAACCCATGTTCACTCAATTCAACTTTCACAACTAATATGCACAATACCAAACATTATGGGGACTACCAACCACACACCCCAAATCCATTTTTGAAAACACATTTAAGCATTAAAGTGTCATGCTTGGAAGCATATTTAAAAGAAGAACACATTTCAAAATATAAAATTGAATCATGAAAAATAAAGCGAGTCCAAAACCAAACATCACTAAAACTTTGCATAGGACATATATATATACTATTTAATATTGAAAACACTCTTTAAAAAATTCAAGAAATCATGGAATTAAAACTAAAGTTATAGGCATAGGGGACCTACCTCAAGACACGCACCCTTAGACGATGGAAACCCGGGACCGCTTCACCTACATGTATATAAATTTTCATATATATATATATAACCTTTGACCCAAGTACATATTCCTCATGCCATGAGGGAATATGAATAAGGAGGATACATATATATACATGCTTACCCATGTATATACATATAAATATTTGCTATTGATGACTCAAACCCACACCGCGATGACCAAAACACAATACAATGATGCAAGAGAGTCTAAAAATTACCAAAGGATCCAATTAAAAATAAATTGAACATGGAAACATGAGAAACCTCACCCCAACCGGTAACCAATGAGTTGGAAATAGACCAAATATGATTTGTCTTTAGCAGCGGATGTCGAAACGCGAAGGAGGGGACCCGAGAGACCTGCTGAAATCCCTAGCAAGGAAAGAAAACATCAAAAATTGGTTAAAACCTACCATAGGGTTTTGGACAAACATAATAATGTGATGGGAGGATAAAAAATTGGCCAAATGAAGGAGAGGGAAAGAGAGGACTCGCTGTGAGGTTTTTATCAGAAATCCTAAAAAAATCAGGTGGAAACGGCGATGGAAGGGAGCTCGAGAAGGAGAGGGGTTGTGCAGCCATGGAAGAAGAGGGAGGAGGGGACCAAAGACGATAGAAGCGGCGGCCAGCACCCGGGACGGTGGTGACGGCAGTGGCGGTCTCAGGGGAGGAGCCTGCCGGTGTGGCTAGTCAATCGGCGAGCGAGGGGGTCGACTCGTGGGGAGGGAGGCATGCGGCTGGAGAGGTGAGGGAGGAGGGCTCACACGACGCACCAGGGAGAAAGAAAGTGATAAAAAGAGAGAAAAAGAAATAAGAAAAAATGAAAACCTAATAATAATAATATAAATAATAATATTAATATTAATATAATATGAGCCCAAAAATGTTATAAAGAAAAATAAAATACAATGCGCCAGGTTGGGGCGCGACATACCCAGTTGTGGAAAGATAATTCTTTGTTAAGTAAAATGAAAAGTGGAATTCAAGGATGTAACCAGTATGGTATTTAGAATCACTGGAGATAAATACATTAGGTATTATCAATGTATATACTTATATATTTTGGATAAAGAAACCTCTATATTTAGAGGTAATCTACAAAGCTTTTAGAGCTAGTTCAGCTAGAGAGTGTGAACTACTCAAAGGGTAAGCTACTTGTATATATACTTAATATGATTCCTTTAAGTGTTTATTAAGGGATGTGAAAGTTAAGTATGGTGTATGGATGGTCAGAAGATATGAGTTGCTTTAGGCTGGTATGTCAAAGAATATCTTGACCAAGCATTCATCGATCAATATAATGTAGCATAGAGTAATTCCTAAACACACATTACCTTATCTACATCAGGGTTATGATTCTAATAAGGAGGATCGATGATGAGTATTAAATATTAACATTGTTCAATAAAATTTGGAATGGATCAATTCCTAAATGAACATTTCCTTATATACATCAGAGTAATGATGTAAATAAAGAAGCATCAATGTTAAAATATATGCATTGCAAAAAATTCCATTATATTTCAAGACGTGCTTCACAAATAACGAAATTATCCCATAACCATATACCAACTATCATGAAAAATTGATATCATATGAGTTATAGTATGATGAAAATCCATTATTTCATAAGAACATGTGTTTATATACAAAGTGTTTATTAAAAAATAAACAAACTTATATCAAGAAAAACACATTGTGCATATAAAGTAATTATCTTAAAAGTTTATTAGGATATTATAGAAATCCATATGATAGAAAATTAGTAGTAAAGTGATAGGATAAATTTCTATAAGAGGTTTCACATCTATATTTGAGATAGTGGGAGCAAGATTGACTTGGGTTTAGTCAATACCAAAGATGCACACACAGTTGGTATAGGAACAAGTTCCCCAAGAGGTGTGGAAGAGAAGTGTTCTAGAGAAACATACTGCGTAGAAAGGATAAAACCATGGTGATAGTTTTATATTCACTGCAGCTAGGGATAAATTATTCTTTGATAATAATAATTCCTACAAGTAGGTAGTATATGGAAATTAGCTAAAATTGATAAGATCAATTTAAAATTCAATACTGGATTCCATGTATCAAAGAACATGGACTTATTATTTTGAATATCATGGTGGGTATTCAAGTGACATGATACATGGATGGTACAGGCATTGTACCAATAAGGCTTGATTGGTTATACCAAGTCATTATGCCTAAATCCATTAGAAATTTACTTATCACGGTAGATTTCTTTGAACATATTATTGAGAATTAGATTTCAAGGCCATCAATCATGAAAGGTGTCTATACGATGCAACCAGAAAGGGATGGGGACATCATAGAATTCCAATAAGGGCACAAGTTAATCAAATCTAGTTTAAGATTAAAGTAATCTACAAGATCATAGAATATTCATTTGGAATGAATATTTTCCATGTGCTTACCTGAGGTTAGTGGGAGCACCATTGTTTTCCAAGTAAAATATGTTTGATAACATATGGAAAACATCTATTGGTATTATAGTTATCTAAGACTAGAATTTAAGTAATTCTCCAGTGATTGGATTGAAGTAGAAACCTAAGTTCTAGAAAAAAGGATTTAGTGAGGTAGATCTAATGGTTTCTTAGACCTAGTCAATCATACATGTATTGACAAGGTATTTAAAAATACAAGAAGGGACAATTCAATAGAAAATTGTTACCAATTTCACATGGAATAAATCTCTCCAAGATGACATGCATAGGCATAAAAGGATATTAATGCAGTGATTTGAATTCTATATGCTTTAGTGATGGATCAATCACTTATGTCATGATATGTACAAGGTATGATATTTCCAACATATACTTTATAATTAGAAAATATCAGTTATATCCAGGAGAACTGCAAGGGGAGCAGTCAAAACTATCCATGTGTACTTGGAGAAGTATAGAGGATGTATACCTGATAAGTGGAGAGGAAAGGATACTAGTTTTTATGGGACACAAACTAGTCTTCCTTAGATAAATATGATATAATATCACAGTTGGGCTAAGTGAATGAGTGAGACACGCTCATATAAGCTAGTGGTAGCCATACCTACAAATACCGAGTTTGTATCAACTTCTAAGGCAGCTAAGAAGTAGTGTATTAAATGCAAATAGTTGTTCCAGTTCTTGGAATCATACCTAGTATGTAAAGTTTTATCATTATCATAATTATATTACTAATACTAGACAATATGTCAAGTTTTTATAGTGCACAAAAGGGGTATACTTGGGTATTCCAGATCTTGAGAAGTTTTACTCAAAGAAGTGAGGTCGCACATAGTAGAGTAGCCACACAATGGAGAAATAGCAGACCCAACAAATAAATTTGTGACTCAATAGAAACATGATCTCAATCATGTGATAGCTAACAAGAATGGTTATCAATTTGGATCTAGTGTAAGTGGGAGTGTTGTAATAGTCAGTTCCCTAGACCCAACTTGAGCAGTACTTTTTTATTACCATTTCATTTATACAGTAAGATATGCATGATTTACACTTATCATTATATTGTATACATTTATGCATCTACTATTTAAATGGTAATGTCCATAGATTATTTGTCCTATCAAAAGGTTGTAAAAAATCTCAAGATATAATGAGAACCTAGAGATACTATGAAAATAATCTTAAAAAAATGTCTTATG
Organism: Viscum album; assembly: GCA_963277665.1. Taxonomy (NCBI): domain Eukaryota; kingdom Viridiplantae; phylum Streptophyta; class Magnoliopsida; order Santalales; family Viscaceae; genus Viscum; species Viscum album. The sequence continues at coordinate 1,714,128,162 of OY728122.1, forward strand.
GTCTAGATACATCATACTAACTAGACACGGTTGATTTTTGACTATCAGGTGTTGGAGGCTCATAAGAAGTGAGAATTCTTCTCATGAAGTCTGCACTTGGTGATCTCTGGTAGTTGATATCATGAGGATAGACCCTCCAATAATAACACCACATGTTTTGAGTTTCATTTGGTATTCCTATCTATGGACATGTGTATTGGTCTTCTGACTTGAGATCATTGTCAATGTGTGTCATTTGATCGCATAATTTGATGCAAGGAAAAACCATGATAATGAAATTGTGGTGAGGTAGCTTGTGTTGGGTGTGTCGTTGGTGGTATGACATTGATTGAATGATCAAGATAGAATTTGTTTCTTCCAAGTTGAGGAAGTAATATATCTCAGGCCTAGTTGATCAGAATGGTAGTACCTTCATAAATCCTTGGCCAAGGTAGTCAGAGGTAAATTCATCCAGTTGTTCAAAAAACAATAAAAAAATAAAGGACGGTGATACAAGTGTGCATCCTGCTTTATGGGATATCTAAAGACAAAAATATTATATTACACAGTGCATGTTTGTAGGTTGGTTGTCATTGCTATGACTACTCCTTATCTCTTTAGAGGCCTTGATGGGTTGCTAGACTCCACTCTTGGTCTATGAATACTATTCACTATTGTCGATATAAGGTTCTAGAGGGTCACACACAATAGTGTATTCAAGAATCTACCATATTCTGGTGAATAGGAATAGGGGACATGGTGGGACCCGCCGCAAGGTCCAAGAGTTGTCTAAGTAAATGATCACCAATGAATGGATAAATTCATTATTGTTCAAGTAAAAAATAATTGGTTTGAATTTATTTATTAAAATTATTTACAAGTGCTTAAGTAAATATGAAGAAAAATATTATATAAACAAATATTATTTTAATATTCTAGGTTCATTTAATATTAGCGAGAATTACAAGCCGAGTTAAATGAATCAGTTTTATCATGTAATATATTTAATATATATTACAATCATGTGATAAAATATAAATAATATTTATGACAAAATTTAGTTCATCATAATTATTTATTTATTACTTATTTAGTGGGTGTTTTATTTTCAGGGTTTAGGGCACCCTTCCAGGTATTTTGACTCTCCTATTATATAAGTAGAAGAGAGAATCATTTCTAGAGGGTTGTTCATACTAACAAAATGAGAGACACTCTCTCTTCTCACCTTATAGAGAGAGAGAGTATCTCTCTAAGTGTTGATCCAAGTACACCTTTGTGAATCGAAGGCATAGGATCATGGTGATCGACGTAACGCTGAAGGATTCATCAGAGATCCTCACTAGCACCCATAATTTGACTAATAGTGAGTGCATGGATTCTTGGAGCATGTGTGGATGATCTAAATGGTTTCTTCTTCAGATCCTTTGAGAAACGATTGTCGGCGATGAGCTGTAGTCAAGCGCACTCTGATTCGGAATGAGGTATACATTCTATTTATTTTGTGTGCTTTGTTTAATTCAAATGAGATCCTTGGGATCTTACCGGGGCTCGGATCACTGGATACAACAAGTTTTGTCTTCCTGGTGATGAAAAATTTTAAATCTCTGGACCACCGGCTTTTGTTGCGCACCCTAGTACCATCATAGGAACACCACTACTGATAAAATAAATGAAGGAATTTTTATATGGAGGGTTGTATGAGTTTTCCTCGAACAATTATTCGAGTGGGAGATTGTTAGGATGTGATCCTTATTTCAGACCATCTGAATTTCAAGCACCGAAAATACTTTTACTGAAAATATAGTCAGTGGTTAGAGTCTGATTTTGGTGTAAAGACAACAATAGTTCCCCTCTTCAGTGGTAGTAGGACCATTGGTAGTCTATTCTGTCAATGAAATCAATTGTGGTCTAGAATATTTGTGAACTTTCTAAAAGGAACTCTCTCACAAAGGAAGACTCAAGAAGTTTATACTAGTGCAAGCGGTTGAGGACAACATTGTCACTAGAGATCAACAATAAATTTTCATATGGAGGGTCTCCATGAATGTCAGCTAGAGAATTGACCTGGAAAACCATCTAGGATTCTTATATAAGGGAGTGGGGACTGACCCTGAACATCGCAATCTATGATGCGCACAGTGAATCCTAATTAGAAATAGTGCACATGAAAATTACATGGTGAATTAGAGTTTTATAGTGTGTTAATCACTCTGTAATAAAATCTTACTAAACAATTTGTCAGTTTCTTGTGATCATTATGCTTTTGATAATATAAAAAATTCACAGTGGTTCCTCACATGCATGTAGGGAAACTCACCTGAAGCACAATAGTCCATTGTGTTATTTTGTTGTTTTATGTATTTTTTTCATGTATTATCATTTCTTGTAAATTCATTGAATTTATTTTTTCTGATAAGGTTTGTATAAGCTCAAATTAGTGTGGTGGGTAGGGTGTAGTGTCTTCCTACTTTTAATACACTCAGTCAAGGGGAAGTAAATTTTTGGTAGTTCGGTTTTCTACTGTGATGGTCTATGTAGGAACTTTTGATAGATCAATGAGATTAAGTTCCTATGGTTTTATCAATGTCTCAAGTGATCAAAGTTTCACAATTTCTTTCCCAACATTAATCTGATTCATTTTTATATTGGTGGTTATCATGGGCCTATAGCTTGACCAAATGGATGTGAAGAAAGATTGTATTCATAGAGACCTCACTAAGTAAATCTACATGAAGTAGTTTGAATGTTTTGAGGTTTTTGGAAAAGAAAACCTCCTTTTGAAATTAATGAAGAGATTGTAAAAACTAAAACAATCCCCCAGATAGTGGTATAAATTTTTTGACTCGCTCATGGTGAGGCATGGCTACATGTGAACATAGGTAGACCATTTTGTTTACTCTCAGTGATTTCAGGATGGTAACTTCATTGCTCTCCTAATTTTTGTTGATGACATTTTGATCATTGGGAAGGATTTATTGAAGATAATATAGTTGAAGAAAAAGTTATCCAAGTCTATTTATACGAAAGAATTCGAATCGACTTGAAAATTTTTGGGGATTCGGATCATTCACGGTAGGAAGAGTAGGTTGTTATAGCTATCTCAAGAGGAGTATGTTGAACATGTTTATGCACACCTATTTCATGGTGTGTCAAAAGATAATATTTTTAATTTCTTAGTGCAGCGCAATGGTTGACCAAGTCATCTTACTTAAGGAGCTTCATAATTGTCTACTCACTATTTTTTAATTCACCTAAACTATTTCTTTTTGTGTTTTTATTTTTTATGAAATAAATGAAAATTGAGTTTTGGTTTTGGAAATAAATGAAATGTAAAACTAAAACTATCATAACATGTAATACAAGATGAGATTAGAATAGAAAGAACTTAGATAAGGGTTTGGATTTAGGTTCCTTCAGTATTATTCTTTCTTTGTTTAAATTAAGTTTGATAGTTTAATTATGAAATATCATTTTTAAACTACTGTTCTTTTATTTATTAATTGTGAAACCTTGAATGCCTAGGAAAACTAAATTTCATCTCCTCCTAAAATCAAGGTTGATGACATGCCTCAATCTAGAGTGTGGTATTTTCTAGGACTCGACTCCATTGTATGTCATTTCATCCACTGAATGGCTCAACTCTAATGTATGAAGAGTTTTTGTTCAGCATAAGGGTGGAAAAAAGATTAAAATAATAGAATAGAAGTGAGTTTGGGTTCCATGTCATAGTGGACAATCACCTCACATGTACACATCACCCTTTTTCACTACAAACATAAATAAAACATTAAAGAATTAACATGAAAAATTCAGGAACACCCAATTCTCCCTCAAGGCCAAACCTTGGGTCACCCACTCATTAACAAGTGTAAGAGGTCAAGGTGGATAGAATGAGGAAATAAGAGAGGTAAAATAAAATAAAAGAGAATGGGAGATAATGATAAAGAGAGATAGAATGAGAGAAATAGAATAAAATGGAAGAGAAAATTAGAAAATAATAAGAATTTAGAAATAAAAGAAGAGAACAATGAAGGAATTCATGTGAACACTTAAAATATAAGAAGAAAAATGCATGAATTATTTTATAAAAGAAATTAAATTAAAACTAAAGAAAAATTTAAACTAAAAAAATGAATAAAAATATATAAAGTAGCAGCAGCATCCAACACCATGAGGCTGAGCTCCCAGTATGTAGCCTCTACCCCGGGAGTTGGCATCAAACCCCTCTATTTATAGATGGGTTAATTATTCTATCTTCCAAATTAAAAAATATTCACATATCATCATATATCTCTTTTTTATTTTCTTCAAAATATCCCTAATACACATGTGTGAAATCTTTTAAAACACCCAAAGATATTGGGTGTTTCTATTTTTTTATCATAGGCTTAAATTGTGGCATGAAAACTTTATTTTTGTGCATGGTTGTGCATGGTTTGCATGGTTGTGGTCCATCAGTAGTGAAATGAAGAAACTCAACCAGCCTTCACAATGGTTGGTCGTGTTGATCTACTCCTCCATTATGCATGACTTTGTTCTTCTAATAAGAGGTCTTAAGGGTGGTTGGATGAGGTCCTAGAGGCGATCCTTAGTGGTATCGATCTTCAGTGGTGGACCTTTTATTGAGCTCAAGGTTTCCAAGCATTGGTTATGGTGTTCCCCGGTGATTTTAGATGATGGTGGTGATGTCAAGTGGTGGAAAAGGTAGTGGCGAGCGACGACAGGTTCTATCTGAGCGCAAGGTTCATGCGGCTGAAGCAGAACGACGATGTTTTGATTAGTGTGAACAATGCCCATGGAACGGTTGTCCCACATCAAAGAAGCGATAAGGGGATGCGCTCATTTATAAGAAAATGTGTTCCATCTCCATCTCAAAATCTTGCTTTGGGGATGGGCTCTCAATTACACACACACACATCCGTATGGGCCCGTGTCAACACGCACAATCCCTAATGGGCTTTAGCCCAACCTATGTGTGGGCTCCTCCCTGCATAGCTAACACACCTACTGCCCGAGAAGGCTCTCCTGGTGGCCTTCTTGGCCAGATGACCCCTTCATGAGGCTGGCTAAGTGGCTTGTTGGTTGCTAGTTGAGGGCTAGCTTGTGGTTGTCTCATGTTTTTACTTGAAAAGCATTTAACACACATACTAAACTTCACAAAATAATATTAAATAAAATAAAACATAAAAACCACACATTTAAATTCATTTTAATTCCTCAATTTCAATTTCACATATTTTAATAAATCATTTATTTACTTCGGAATATTCATTGAAAATCATTCAAAATTGTTAAAAAAAATGTTTGAATAATTTCATAAAAATTTGTGTGCATCACGTTTTATAATTTTTTTTAACATGGACAAAGCCAAATTAGTGAGCATTCCTCTTCATAAACATTTGAAGTTGATCAAGAGTTCAAGTACATCATCCAAAGAATAAATTGATGTGATGTAGATGATACCATACTCCTCGACGATTGGAATCTTGATGTACATTATGGTGTGTACGAGGCCAGTCATTTCCCATGTAATGGCCACCGCGAGCTGATTTCTCTCCAATCTCAATAAGCAGCATTGAGATGTGGTCAAGTGGATTATGGGTTATCTTAAAGGTGCATTGAAAATGTGTTTGTGCTATGGGGAATATGATCCACTCTTGGAAGGATATACAAATGAAAATATGGTTAAATATCCAAATAGCATGAAACCTACATTAGGATACATCTATACTCTTGTGGGGGAAGTTGTATCATGGAAGTCAATGTTGAAGAAGTGTGTTACTTTATACTCAATTGAATTAGAGTACATTTTTGTTACAGAGGCTGGCAATGTGATGTTGTGGTTGAATCATTTTCTCCAGAAGATCGGATTCAGCTAGAAAGAGTACATGGTTCATTGTGATAGTCGAAGTGATTTGGACTTGAACAAGAAATTCATGTATCATTATTGAATGAAGAACATCAATATTTTTTATCATTATATACGTGAGGTGATAAGTCGACAGTTGTTGAGACTTGTGAAGATCCATACAAACCAAAATCTTGTAGATTTGCTGACAATGGTGGTAGCTTTGGAGAAGATGGGCCATTAGAGGGAGAGAATTGATCAAGTTGTCCAATTGCCATGTTTGAAGGGATAGTTCACTTACCTCACACAAACTTAACTTCCATCTTAACTGGTTCACATTCTGCATGTGTAGCGGTTGTTCCCTCAATTTTCATGTTTGAAGTCCAAGATTTGGTGGGTATAGGTGGGAATTAGTGGAGTATTTGTGTCAAACTTGACACCCCAGTCATGTTATAAATGGAGGGGGGGCCTTGGGGAGCTTCTTGGATTCATCAGTTCTGATCCAAAAGAGCACATATATCCATCTAGAGTGGCTTGGGACCTCCATGTGTGAGAAATAAATGGTGGAGTAAAAGGGATAATTTTTGTAATCTTTTTTCACAGTGAAATAAAGCTTATTTTCTTCCCCAATTCTTTTTTTTTTTGCGATCAATTAATCAAAACATGAACCACACTAATTGGCAAAAAAACAAGTTTTTTTAATAGGTTTTCTAAAAAAATTAAAAAACATAGGTTAAATTATTTTTTGAAAATATGCCTTAAAGGCGACATCGTTGATTCCACCTTTCAGTTAAGCTCAAAGGAGGCATCGGTGATGCCGCCTTTTTCCTAAAACAATAAAAAATTTCTATTTTAATTATTATTATTTATATATTTAAAATTTTAATGTTTTATTATTATTATTTTATGTTTATATATATATATAAACAAAATGTTTCAGCACAATTTATATCTTATTGAAGTACGTGACTTTTCTATCCTATAAAATATAAAGTATAAGACTAATATAAATAAAAATTAAAACATGGATTAAACGTGTAAGAATTAGTCGAAAATAAAAAATAATTTCTTAAAAAATGTTGATGAAAAATAATTTATAAGCTTTATAATCCACCAACTTGAAACTTAAAAATGTTTAAAGTATGTGACTTTTCTATCCTATAAAATATAAACTATAAGACCAATATAAATGAAATTTTAAACATTGATTAAACATATAATAAGTAGTCAAAAATAAAAAAAAAATCATAAAAAATATTGATGAAAAATAATTTATAAGCTTTCTAATCCACCAACTTGAAGCTTAAAAATGTTTCAAGTACGTGACTTTTCTAGCCTATAAAATGTAAACTATAAGACAAATATAAATGAAAATTTAAAAATTGATTAAACATATAATAATTAGTCTAAAATAAAAAATAATTTCTTAGAAAATGTTGATGAAAAATAATTTATAAACTTTCTAATCCACTTACTTGAAACTTAAAAATGTTTCAAGTACGTGACTTTTCTAGCCTATAAAATATAAACTATAAGCCCAATATAAATGAAAATTTAAACATGGATTAAACTTATAAGAAGTAGTCAAAAATAAAAAAAAATAAAAAAATGTTGATGAAAAATAATTTATAAGCTTTCTAATCCACCAACTTGAAACTTAAAAATGTTTCAAGTACGTGGCTTTGCTATCTTATAAAATATAAATTATAAGACCAATATAAATTAAAATTTAAACATTTATTAAAAACATAAGAATTAGTTGTAAATAAAAAATAATTTCTTAAAAAATGTTGATGAAAAATAATTTATAAGCTTTCTAATCCACCTACTTGAAATATAAAAATGTTTCAAGTACATGACTTTGCTAGACTATAAAATATAAACTATAAGACCAACATAAATAAAAATTTAAACATGGATTAAACATATAATAAGTAGTCTAAAATAAAAATAATTTCTTAAAAAAATTTGATGAAAAATAATTTATAAGTTTTCTAATCCACCTACTTGAAATTTAAAAATGATCTAAGTACGTGACTTTTCTAGCCTATAAAATATAAAATATAAGACTAATATAAATGAAAATTTAAACATTGATTAAACATATAATAATTAGTTGAAAATAAAAAATAATTCCTTTAAAAAATGTTGATGAAAAATAATTTATAAGCTTTTTATTCCGCTTTCTTGAAACTTAAAAATGTTTCAAGTATGTAACTTTGTTAGCCTATAGAATATAAACTATAAGACCAATATAAATGAAAATTTAAACATGGATTAAACATATAAGAAGTAGTTTAAGTTTTAATTTTTATTTATATGGGTCTTTTAGTTTATATTTTATAGGCTTTCAAATTCAAGTAGGTGGCTTTGGATCCTCCTCAACATTCCATCTTTTCACTCTCACTTCTGAGTAACTTTTCTTACATTCCTTTCATTTTCATGTATTTATTTTATTTATGAAACTATTTATTTTCAAAAACTTTTTATATGTTTAGGATATCTTTTAAGTTTTATTTAAATTGTTTTTATACTATATATTTTATAAGCTTTTAAGGTTATCTACTTGAAATTTAATAATTATTCTTATGTTTCAAGTAGTCGACTTTGAAATCCGTCAAATATAAACTGTGCCTAAAATATAAATGAAAACTAAAATACTGGATAAATATATAAGAAGGGTTGATAGTAATAATAGTATCTTCATTTCAATAGACATAAAACATATGAATGAACATGTATGATCAATGTTTATGTCTATGGTGAGGAGATTTTGTCCCACATGGTGGTCTGTGAATATGACTTCTGCGTCAAGTTCGCTGTGGAGTCTGATGAGCTGGAGAGGGATGATCCTAGGGCACTAGAACTTCGACTGTCACATCCTCCACCTGTGTGTTAGTGGAAGGAGTTGTTAACTGAATCTCGTACTTCCCTCCTGATCCTTCTCCCACTAGGGTGGTAGAAGGACCTGCCATCATCGCAGTGGGTAACCAAGCCTACGATGGAGCTATACCCCAAGGTTGTGATGGATATGGACCCCAAGGTTGCGATGGATCTAGACCCCAAGGTTGTGATAGATTTGGACCCCAAGGTTGTAATGGATCTGGACCCCAAGATGGAGAGAACAGCAGATATCCTGTCAATAAAGACGGATCCCATGCCACCTGAGGCACATCCTGAATCAATTGAGGCTGGACTACTAGAGAGCCAACCTCTGCCTATGGAACAGGTGAGGCCTCACATGCAGCATGACGCTGTCTATGTCACCGTGGTCATGGATCCTCAACACCAGTAGCTGCTGTAGGATGTTCCTTTGGTGCAGTAACCTCCTCTCTCTGAGCTGGATGCTTGAATATTCTCTCGGAAAGAAAATGATAAGATGACCTTAGCTCCATCACTTCAGTATGGATGACTACTCATCTAAATACCCTCTCCTCCTCTTCATCACTCATGAAAACAAGATGCTCTGAGTGATTTACCTATAAAGATATTCAAAATTAATTAGAAAATAGTTCAATAAACAAACTAATGAAAATTTATTGACTTACAATCCTATGAATATCTCTGTCATTTCAGGTAAGATACAGTATAGACTTCAGTCTATACCATGGCTCATACTCAACCTGCTTTGAAAGAAATAATAGATTCATAGGTACACCCTAAATATGAAACTCTGCATGTCTGTTCCAGTAGTTGAGAAAGTAGGCATGTACTCAACGTCAGTCCTCATCCTACCTCCATGTCAGCTTCATCCCATGAAGTTGCTCTATCTGTCTCGAAAGCAATGGAATCGGCTGAGTGCAGAAAAACTGGTGCATGACTCTGTCAGGCTGCTGCCACTCAATAATATGGAAGTGAATGAGGGGCACTACATCCATAGCATCCTCAATCCCAATAGTGCAGTATGGTGGAAACTGGTCAATAATAGTCTAGTATAGAAGCCATGAAATCTGAAATGACATGTGAACTTTATCAAAAAATATCCTAACTAAAAACCCAAATTGATTCAATTATTAAATTTGTTAGACATTGATAGATTGTATATACATACCTAGTTAGGTAAGAGATAGTCCAACTAGAGTCGATATATACCCAAATGGTGTCTTGGAACTGCGTGGAAATTGTGTCATTGATACCACCTGTAAAATACAACATTAATAGTGAAAAATAATGAGAAATTAAAGTCAATAACTCCTAGTAGCATCAGAAACCAATATAAATGAGTGATCATACCAGCGTCAATGTGGAGCATCATACAACACCTCTATCTTGATTAGCGGACCAGCAAGCTCAAGGCAGAATGCGTGGATGCACTCTCATACCCACATCTGAATAAGGATGACACATCCCCCGAGACCTGTGCGGTCCCTGTGGGATAGCCTATATAATTCTCTATACGTGTATTCCAAGGAGGTTGATCCCCAACTGTACATCCCATCCCAATCAAAGTCCTCTAGTAGGGGTAGATACATCATGCGCACATGCATCCCTCAGTGATCAGTACACATGTTCCCTCTAATGAGTCATAATATATATGCATGGGAATAACACATTACAGTCTTCTCATCAGCATCATTGGGTAAATATAGAATATGCACCTCTAACCAAGGCATAGATATTGATGCTCCATCTATATCCCTACAGTCAGACAAAATGTCGACGCCTAACAAGCGCTAATCAAGGTCAGGCCAAGATGCACAGGTGGGTCCAATAATGGATCTCCCCTAGATAGGAAGACCGAGAAGCACTGCCACATCCTAGAGAGTGATGGTCATCTCTCCCTCAGGTAGGTGGAATTTGTGTGTCTCTGGTCTCCACCTCTCCACGAGGGTAGCAAGCAGGTGATGGTCGACAAATGTGAAATCCGATACGGAAATGCCATAGAAGCCATCATGGAACAAGTATGGTCTAATGGAATGTGAAGGTTCCTTGTGATGAAAATGGTGTGCTCGATGCACCCTGATCGATCGATCCTCACCACCCTCTAGCACGACTAGGGAAATATGGGTATCCTACTGAGTGAGTAGTTTGGTATCATCAATCGGCATATAAACACATGAAATGAGTTGTAAGTGTAAAATGTAAATATAACATTATGGTCATAATAATGTTATGACTTGTAGAATGAAATACATTCCATATTTATTCACATTGTTTTATGAAGTTATTTTTACCAAAAGAAATGGGCACGTCTTCATGTTTTTCAAATCATATTACAAACGTGTTGTTAAGATATGATTTTACCTAGAAAAGGGTGTTTTGTAAGATATGGTTTTATATATTTATATATATAAACAATTTGTCTTTGTTATTTAGATTTTTATTAGAAAATGATGTGCTTTGTAATTTATGTATGACTGTCCACATGATGGTATGTTTCATGATTATTTTGTCACGTGTAAAGGTGATTCTGTAACACTAACTGAACTTCAAGAAAGAATTTGTGGGAAATGAACCACGACGTAGGAGGAAAGTGATATTATTAATATTTTTATAACTTATTATATACTCTCTTTACTGTTTTTATATGAAATGTGCATAATTTTTGTGAAATTTTAATGTTTAAATATTAAATATAATTTTAGAGCACTATTTGAATTCATCCAGATTCAAGTTTGTTTAATGTTTTAATAATAACTCTCACCATACTTATAAAAATTGCATGATTATTATTTTTTAGGGTTAATTACTCAAATTCAAACATTTAATTAGAAGGAACCTTTGGCCAAATTTTCCATTTGGATGGTCATATGGTCCACACAAGAAAACCCAAAGAAACTGTGAAGAAACTGGATCAACCATGATGACTGAGTTACTGGTCTAAATTCCAAATCCCAAATTTTATGAAACTCCACCATATGTTCTTTATTATCCAAAAGAATCATGGATAAAAATTTGAAGGTCCAACTACATGAACAAGGGTCCCAACTGATGCTTTGAAGTCTAACCCACCATTCTGGCCGGAAATTAAAAATCCGGACACTATTCATGACATTTCTCATGATCTAGTCATCAAATAAAGATGAGATTTTGAAGTGTGAAAGAGTATATATAGGTGTAATACTTTTTGGAATAAATCATTCGAATTTTAAGTAATCTTCCTATTCAAAAATCCATTCACATTTCGTCCATTGAAAAAGCATGGATAGAAATGGACAATTTAACTTTGTTTAATCAAACTGTCATAACTTTGGATCAATAAGTCCAAATGACTCCAAATTTTTAGAGTAGTCGGAAAACATTATTATATACAACTTTGAATAATAGGATATCTCTATATTTGGCTGTCTGAATAGCCAAATTGGTGATGAAAGTGAAGGGTAAGATTTGGAATGTAAACAGTCCACCTCCTTGGGCTATAAATACAACCCCCTCTTCTCCTTGAATGTGTTAGAATTTCAGAATATAGGATCATATATTGGCACGAAAAAATACTTTACAAAGGCTTGGGAGTACCTTTCATACTCAAGTTTTCACTTGAGAGACCTTTCCTCCTCTCTTTGTTTTCATTTACTTTTGTATTGATCTTCGTTTGTAATAAGTGTTTATTTTTGTAATTCTATTTTAATGAAAGTTTCTTCTTCATCATCTATTATTATCATACACCTTATGTTAAATAATATTAGTGGCCTTAAAATATTTTAAATATATTTGAATCCCATTCCCTTATTGTGCTTTCTCATTCAATCTAAATTCAGTATTTAATTCCCTTCATTGTTTGTGTGTGTGTGTTCGACACACAACTCTTTTATTATCCCTTTCTTTTTCTTCACTTATTAATTCATAATCATAAAATTATAACCAGATTATTAACCACCCAAATGTCTGGGTAAATCTCTAATTGGTTTGAGTTATAATTTAGGTATGTTAAGTGATTGAGAACTTTTTCTCGGGGAATATTCTTTGAATTAACATTGTGTATGTTAGACTTAACATGTCCTGGATTAATGACTTGTTTTGTTTAATGAGTGGTTTCCATGGATTATTGGAACCACAAATACACTACCATAAACAAGATATGATTAAGATTATAACCTTAAGTTAAGTTAAGGCTTGGATTAAAACATTAACACTTGGGAATTCTAATCAATGTCAACTTGTGACATGGGTGTTAATTTAATACAATATAAAGCAAGACTCAAGGATATCACAAGCTTAACTACCTAATGATGAACCCACCCCAATATTTATCAATTTGTTAAATCAATCTTAATTAATCAATCATTTCATAATCTCTACAAAAAAACAAATCATAATACAATCAACTAAAAACAATCGAATATTAAAAAGTATCATCGCTGAGGATTCGACCCGAGTGTTGCTATACACATTAGCAGAGCACCAGAACCTTGACCGGTTGATAGCAGACAATCGGTCATGCTTTCAAATGGCATCATTTCTGGGTATGGTTCAATTAATTAGTCTTTAGTTTCTGGTTATTTTAAAAAAAAATTAAAAAAAATGAAAAAAAACACAAATAAAAACCCGCTTTCTCATAAAAATAATAAATGAAAAAAAACAAAGAAAAACTCATCTTCCTCTTTCTTCCAAAATCTCTTTGAATGCCCTGTAGTCTCTTAAACAATCCCTCAAAATTTTTTGACCCTAAAATTGAGCGAACTCTTCACCAACTTAGGAGGAACATAATAAATAATCAACTCATTCAAGAACCTGTCCTTGTCCAACCAATTGAATTGGATATGGCCAATCCTAGGGAACAAACACTTAAAGAACTTTCTACCCATGATATGAATTACCAACCTCTTGGTATTCAATATCCAAACATAAAGGCTGACTTTGAACTCAAATTGGGTTTGATTCATTTTCTTTCTTATTTCCACAGGCTAGCCGGTGAGGATCCACATCTCCACCTTAAAGAGTTCCAAGTGGTGTGCTCTACCATGAAGCCTCAAGGGGTTTTTGAGGAACAAATCAAACTCTGAGCATTCTCTTTCTCCTTAGCTGACTCTGCAAAGTCATGGATTTACTACCTCCCTCCTGGTCCCATAACCACATGAAATGACATGAAGCGACTCTTTTTAGAGAAACTCTTTCCTGCTTCTCGTACTGCTTCCATCCTAAAGTAAATTAGTGGTATCCGTCAATTCCCTAATGAATCACTCCATGAATACTAGGAGAGGTTCAAAAAACTTGTTTCAACCTACCCACACCACCAAATCCCTGACCAACTCTTAATCCAATACTTCTATGAGGGGTTATTGGATATGAAGATAACTCTCATTGATGTCGCAAGTGGCGGTACTCTTGTTAATAAAACTCCTGCAGCTATAAGAGATCTCATAAGTAATATGGTTGTGAACACACAACAATTACATACTCAAGCACGTGCTCAAGTCAAAAAATCCCAAGATAGTCAATCGATAGATCCAAACAAGATGACAGAGTGAATGAGTGAACTTACAGGTCTTGTGCGACAACAAGCTATAACTTCCAAAGCCCCAACCTCATCTTCTCCACAATCTTTGTTCCATGGACCTATCAAGAACTATGGAATCTGCAGCTCCCCATCTCATCCAACTGACACATGTCCAAAACTTCAAGAGGGTCCCTCTGATTCATCTGGACCAATGGATCTCAATGAGGCATGTGCTCAGAGGAACACCAACCCTCAACAATAATATCAGTTCATTAGAAACTTCAACCAACCCCACTCTGAGTCCTTCTCTTATACCTTCAACCAAGGCTTGAGGTATGGTAATCCCATTTCTCATCCCCCTTAATTCCCTCCACAAAACCCAAACCAATTCCAATATGGTCAAGGTGTTGGTAACTTCCAACAAACTTACCATTTTGTTCCTCAAACTCAAAGGATAAATCCTCATCATCATCCTCTTGGATTCCACTATCCTAGTGAGCCTTCCCAATTACCAAACCAATACAATCACTTTCCCAAGAACCAAAATCATGGTAATCTCAATACGGGACAAGCCTCTTCTTCCAAGCAACCATGGGAAAGTGCAGTGGAAGATCTTACCTCATTCACCCATTCCAACCTAAAAAACATTGAAACACAAATTGGTCAACTTGCATCCCACTTGAGCCAGCAAAAATAATCAAATTCTTCCCAAATACTAGCTCAACCATTACCCAACCCCGAGGGTAATGTAAGTGAAATTTCACTTAGATCAGGGAAGCAAATTGTTATGCCTCAAGATGAGTCCTCTAACCCCCCTTTAAATGTTGAAATAGAAAGTGAAAAGAAAAATAAAAATGAAAAGGAACCTTAATCCATTCCTTCACCTCCTTACATTACAATTAGGAACCCAATTCATTTTCCTTAAGTTGTTTCTAAACCAAGGAAATCTTTTAAACCCGATACTGAAATGCTTGACATGTTTAGATGTGTTGAAGTCAACATTCCCCTATTAGATGCCCTAAAACAAATCCCTAAGTATGCCAAGTTTCTTAAGGAATTGTGCACCCACAATAGGCAACTTAGGACCTTTGAAAATATTTCCACCCAGCAGTCTATTCCCAAAGTACAAAGATCTTGGGACCTTTACAGTTCCATGACAAATAGGAAGTTAAAACTTTGATGATGCACTCATAGACTTAGGTTCCTCAATAAATGTCATGCCCAAATCCATCTTCTCCAACCTTGGTCTAGGTCCCTTGCACCCAATGGGTGTTTTCATTCAGTTATCCAATTGAAGCACAGCCAGCCTAAGGGAATAATTGAGGATGTCCTTGTCTGGGTTAATGATCTTATCTTCCCAGCTACTTTCTATGTTCTTGACATGGAAGGTGAGACAAAATCTTCTCGATATCCCCTAATTATAGGAAGACCATTCCTAATGACAGTGAGAACCAAGATTGATGTATATTCAGGCATCTTATCCATGGAATTTGGTGACCAACTGGTCAAGTTCAACATTTACAAGCCATACGATACCTATCTGAGGATCACTCTTCATTCTCAATCCATGATTCCGAGGAAAATTTTGAGAGTCAATTGAACCCCATTCCATCATGTTCATGTTATAATGAGAGAGGATCTTGTGAAATCTTCACTATGATTAACCAAGTCATAAATGGTGAAGTTTATGTGGACCTTTCATTCATATACTCTATCAATCTAGAGGATCTTGAAAATTATCTTGAATCCCACATCAACTCTGATCTCTACTGCTCCACATTGGACAATATCAAGGAAAATGAATCAAAACCAACTGAAGTCCCTTCCTCTATTCCTGATTTGTCTAACCCACAAATGAAAGATGAGACTGATCTAAAACCTCTTTATAAACACCTGAAATATGAATTCCTTTTCCATGATCACTCTTATCCTGTCATTATCTCTGCTTCACTTACTGAAACTGAGGAGTCCAAACTTGTTCAGGTGTTAGAGGAAAACAAAAAGGCCTTAGGTTGGACCCTAGATGACATACCAGGAATCAACCCTGCCCTTTGCATGCATCGCATCCATCTTGAGGAGTCATCCAAAGCAATTATACAACCACAAAGAAGACTCAATCCACTCATACTTGAGGTAGTTAGGGAAGAGATCACCAAGCTTCTTCAAGCTGGTATTATCTACCCAATTTCTGATAGTGAATGGGTTAGTCTAATTCAAGTTTTACCTAAGAAGGGTGGGATAACTGTTGTCACAAATGAACATGGGGAGGTAGTCACAACTCGAGTGAAGAACAAATGGAGTGTGTGCATCGATTATAGGAAATTGAATGTTGAAACAAGAAAAGATCACTACCCTCTCCCATTCCTTGATCAAATGCTAGAATGATTAGTTGAAAAGTCAAACTATTGCTTTCTTGATGGATACACTGGCTACTTCCAAATCCCAATTGCACCTCAGGACTAAGAAAAGACTACTTTCACATGCCCCTTTGGAACATATTCATATAGGAGAATGTCATTTGGCCTTTGTAATTCCCCGGTAACATTCTAGAGGTGTATGATGAGTATCTTTTTTGAATTCATTGAACACTACATGGAAGTCTTCATGGATGAATTCACCATTTATGGTGAGTCATTTGAATCTTGCTTGAATTCGCTCTCTCTAGTCCTCCAAAAGTGTGTCAAGTGTAACCTTGTATTAAATTTTGAAAAATGTCACTTCATGGTTGAAAATGGAATTTTTCTAGGGCACATAGTTTCAAAAGATGGTATTTAAGTTGATCCTGCCAAAATTGAAGTAATCCAATCACTTCTTAAACCCACTTCTGTTCGAGACATCCGTTCATTCCTCGGTCATGCCAGTTTCTATTGGTGATTCATCCATAACTTCAGTAGGATTTTCCTTCTACTCAATGAGTCGCTCCAAAATGATGTCACTTTCCATTTCGATGAGGTTTTCAAGAGATCCTTCATTGAACTCAAAATTGCTCTTACATCTACCCCGATAATCCAGCCTACAGATTGATCCTTACCCTTTGAATTGATGTGTGATTCTTATGATAGAGTCGTTGGGGCTGTTCTTGGTCAAAGAAGAGAAAAAACTCCTCATGTCATCTATTTTGCCTCAAAAACATTAGATGAAACTCAATCTCACTACATTGTGGCTGAAAATGAACTTTTAGAAGTGGTTTTTGACTTAGATAAATTTCGGCCCTATCTCTTAGGTGTCAAAATCATTATCTTCACAGACCATTCTGCTATAAAGTTCTTACTCAAGAAAATTGATTCCAAACTGAGGCTAATAAGATGGATCCTAATGCTCCAAGAGTTTGACCTTGAAATCAAAGATAGACCAGGAAAAGAGAACCATGTGGCTGATCACTTGAGTAGAATTTCTAATTCTTCTCATTCTGAAATAATTGATGTAGAATTTCCAATTGAGAACCTTTCATATCTCACTCCAAAAATACCATGGTATTCCCCAATTGTAAATTACTTAGTTTCTGGTGTTTTTCCTAAATTTTTTTCAAAAGAACAAAAAATAAAGTTGAAAAGTGATTCAAAATACTATTTTTGGTAAGAAAATAAACTTTGTAAAACCGGGGCAGACATGGTAATTAGGAGATGTGTTGATGAAGATGAACATTATTCCATATTAGAATTATGTCACTCAATGCCTAGTGGTGGCCACTTTGGACCAAAAAGGACCTCTTGAAAGGTCTTGGACTCTGGATTCTACTGGGATTCACTCTTCAATGACTCACGTGAGTTTTTTCAATCATGTCCCACTTGCCAAAAATTTGGCACAATTTCAAAGAGAAATGAAATGCCCCAAAAGCCTTTAATTTTCTATGAGATCTTCAATGTTTGGGGCATCGATTTCATGGGACCATTCCCCCCTTCCAATGGATTCTCATACATTCTTCTTGTTGTTGATTATGTTTCTAGGTGGGTCGAGGCCAAACCCACTAGAAATGATGATTCCCATACTGTTAGTGAGTTCCTAAAGACACACATCTTCCACCAATTTGGCACACCACGTGCCTTGATAAGTGACTTAGGAACCCATTTTTGTAATAAAACCATGGAATATATTTTAAAAAAGAATGGGGTTGTGCATAAAACATCAACTGCATATCACCCCCAGATAAATGGCATGGCTGAACTTTCTAATAGAGAAGTGAAAAGAGTGTTTAAGAGAATTGTAAAACCCACCAGAAAAGACTGGCCTAAAAGACTTGGTGAAGCACTTTGGGATTATCAAACTGCCTATAAAACACCCATTGGGATGTCTCCATTTAGGCTAGTATTTGGTAAAGCATATCATTTACCAGTTGAAATCCAACATAAGTCTTTTTGGGCAATGAAAACCTGTAACTTTTATTGTTAAAAATTTGGTGAAGAAATATTGTTGCAATTGGATGAACTGGAGGAGCTTCGACTTGATTCTTACGAGAATTCTAATCTCTATAAAGAAAAATTCAAGGCACTCCATGACAAACACATCATAAGAAAGGTATTTCACGAAGGTGACAAGGTATTGCTTTTCAACTCTCAATTTCATCTTCACCCAGGTAAGCTTAATTCTCATTGGGAAGGTCCTTTTGTTATTACTAATGTTTACTCATTTGGTGTAAAGCAATTCCAAGACCCCTCTTCAAAATGGATATTCACAGTTAATGGACATCGGTTAAAGTATCACCATGAGAGAACACACAATCCTGGAACCACATCGACTTCCACCAGATCCACAACTTCCATCGACCCACCACTAGATGGAGACGGCAACCCACTAAATCCAAACCAGGGGTCACCTCTTTCCCTTTAACTCTCTCTATATCTCTTCGTCTCTCTCCCTCTTTCTTCTTTTTCCTCTCTCTTTCATTTTTTTACCACTTTCTTCATCAAAACCTTTCTTTTTATCTTTCTCTTTTGTGTGGGTGTGTATTTTAAAAACACAAAAAAAAACTAAAAAATAAATAAATAAATGTAAAAAAACCAAAAGAGTCATATTTACTTCCCATCCGATTTTGAAATTTTGTCCAACCATTTTGGGGAGTCAGAAGACATGGTTTCATCTCAAAATTTTTTGTTATTTCTTAATAAATTTGGATAAAGAATACTGTGTCAAAACCAACAAATTTTGAATGCTCAATTTTTTTTATTTGGAAAATGATTTTCCCTACCTGTGAGGAACAACATTTTCTTTCATTCCAAGGCTACCTATGGCCATCTTTTCAAAATGTGTATTTTTCACCCCCATTTTTGAATCTTGGGTTTGTGGACCTTCGAGATGAATTTCCAACTTTGGTGTGAATTAATATGATAGAGGCATTTTTTTACCCTCATGAGAATCGCAATATCCAAATATCCTCCCATTTACCTTACATTAATCCTCCTTTTGAAAGCCCCTTCGAGCCTATGAAAACATTTTATTTGATAGCCACATTACAAGACCAATACCTTATCCCACCCAATATCAACATGGATTTTCATACCATAATTTTTTTGAAATTTAAGTGTAGGGGGAATGGATTTCATTTTGGGTGCCCTTTGTTGATTTCACCATGTTATCATATGCTTGAGGGCAATCATCCATTTCAGTATGGGGGAGAGGTTGTCATTCAGTGAGTTTTTGGAATGTATATATTTTTATCTTGTTTAAATGTTATTCACAAGTGTTCAAAAAAATGATGAAAAAAAATCAAAAAAATGAAAAAAATGGGTTGTGTATTGGGTGGGTCAAAAATCACTCTTCTTAAACCTTTGATCTTGTTATAAATATTATAATTAGTATCGTGATGAGATCAAACATGGGTTGTGATATGAGTGTTATATCTATTTCAAGTTCAACTTTCGAAAAAATATTTAAAAAAAAAGAAAAAAAATGAACACGTATGTCATTGGGAGAAGTTTCGTGATTTGTAAATATTTAATCTTCTCATAAACTTCATATTTCATTCATATTTTGTGTCTTATTTCACATTTTCATTCCCTCATAAATATATGTTTCCATTTCCTTTCATGTCTCATTTCAAAAAAAAATTGTTCATTTCTTTTTCCATGCTGGTGTTTTACCCCCCCCCCTCCTATCTTTTGTATATCATCTTCCTACCGTCCCATAGCCATAGAAAAACCCCTAAAAGACCTATTGATTTTTAAGCACTTTAGAATAGGGATTGGAAGATGAGATCTCTTACAAACTCTATGATTTTCACTTTTTGTTGGTGAATGAGTGAATCTCCATAAATTAATTTTATCATCTTGAGAGGAGTAAGTTTTGTGTGCCACCATTTTCCATTTCTAAATTTGAGCATGAAAAAATGAATTGTTTTTAGAGCATTGTTTCTGTAACAACTTGTGGTGGAATTCAATATGGATGATTGAAATTGTCTAAACCTCCCCTGATTAGGGAAAACAAAATTTTAATATTTGATGGTGAGTGAAAATGACTTTTGTCATGGTTTTATATTTGTTGTAAATGAGGACATGCACAAGACTAAGTGTGGGGGAGTTAATGTTATTAATATTTTAATAACTTATTATACACTCTATTTACTTATTTTATATGAAATGTGCATAATTTGTGTGAAATATTAATGTTTAAATATTAAATATAATTTTAGAGCACTATTTGAATTCATCCAGATTCAAGTCTGTTTAATTTTTTAATAATAAATCTCACCCTACTTATCCAAATTGAATTATTCTTGTTTTGTAGGGTTCCTTAATCAAATTAAAAAATTTAATTAGAATTAACATTTGGCCAAATTGTCCATTTGGAGGGTCATATAGTCCACACAAGAAGACCAAAAAAACTGTGAAGAAACTAGACCAGCCATGATGATTGAGTTACTGGTCTAAATTCTGAAGCCCAAATTTTATGAAACTCCACCATATTTTCTTTATTATCCAAAATAATCATGGATAAAAATTTGAAGGTCCAAATACATGAACAATGGGCCCAAGTGATGCTTTGAAGTCCAGCCCACCATTCTGGCCGGAAATTAAAAATACGGACACTATTCATGACATTTATCATGATCTAGTCATCAAATAAAGCTTAGATTTTTCAGTGTGAAATAGGAGATATAGGTGGCTGACTTTGTGGAATAAATAATTTGTATTTGAAGGCATCTTCATATTCAAAAATCCATTCACATTTCGGCCATTGAAAAATCATGGATAGAAATGGATAATTTAACTTTGTTTAATCAAACCGCCATAACTTTGGATCCATAAGTCCAAATGACTCAAAAAATTTATAGTAGTCAGAAAAAATTATTATCTACAAATTTGAAGAAGAAAATATCTCTAGATTCATCTTTCTGAATATCCAAATTGGTGATGCAAGTGGAGGGGTAGATTTGGAATGCAAACATTCCACATCCTTGGGCTATAAATACAACCCCCTCTTCTCCTTGCATGTGTTGGAATTTCAGAAGAGAGGATAATATATTGGCATGACCAAAGCCTTGAAAAATTATTGCGAGGACCTTACATACTCAATTTTTCACCTGAGATACCTTTCCTCCTCTCTTTGTTTTCATTTACTTTTGTATTGATATTCGTTTATAATCATGTAAGTGTTTGTTTTTGTAATTCTATTTTAATGAAAGTTTCTTCTTCATCATCTATTATTCTCATCCACCTTCTATTAAATAATATTAGTGGTTTTAAAATAGTTTAAATACAGTTAAATCCCATTCCCTTATTGTGTTTTCTCATTCAATCTAAATTCATTATTTAATTCCCTTCACAGTTTGTGTGTGTGTGTTCGATGCACAACTATTTTATTATCCCTTTATTTTTATTCACTTATTAATTCATCATCATAAAATTATAACCAGATTATTAACTACTAAAATGTTTGAGTAAATCTCTAATTGGTGTGAGTTATAATTTAGGTATGTTAAGTGATTGAGAATTTTTGCTCGATGAATATTCTTTGAATTAACATTGTGTATGTTGGACTTAACATGTCATGGATTAATGACTTGTTTTGTTTAAAAAGTGGTTTCCATGGATTATTGGAACTATAAATACACTACCATAAACAATATATGATTAAGATTAGAACCTTAAGTTAAGTTAAGTCTTGGATTAAAGCCTTAACACTTGGGAATTCCAATCAATGTCAACTTGTGACATGAGTGTTAATTTAATGCAATATAAAACAAGACTCAAGTATATCACAAGCTTAACTAACTAATGATGAACTCACCCTAATATTTATCAATTTTTTAAATCAATATTAATCAATAAATCATTTCATAAGCTCTACAAACAAACCCCCCCAATCAGAATACAATCAACTATTAAAAAGTATCATCACCGAGGATTCGACCCGAGTGCTGCTATACACATTAAAAGAGCATCGGAACCTTGACAGGTCGATAGGCGACAATCAGCCGCGCTTTCAGAATGGTGACAACGGCGACAGTGATGATGTAAACTCATTCCATCACCGTCGTTTTTTCATTATTCCTCCTGCGTCGTGGTTCATTTCCCACAAATTCTTTCTTGAAGTTCAGTTAGTGTTACAGAATCAGTTGTACTAACCTCTATTGTTGGTTGTGTACTATAAAAAGCTCATTTATCAGTTTGTATAACCTCCCTATAGTAGTACACACAGGTAAAACCTAACTCTATGCATCGAAAATGTTTTCTAATCATGATTCTAATAGTGTAACTAATATTGATAAAGATGGTTGATCATATAGTCTTTATTATACTGAAATTTTATAACATCTTGTACAGTAATATATGATACTGTTATTTCGTTATATAAAAGTTTATTAGAATATCAGTCACATAATTTTTTGAAAACCGAGGTAAAGGGAAGATGTTTTTGGGTTTAGAGTTCATCTTTTAGGTTTTAGGATTTAGATATTAGGGTTTTAGATATTGAGTTTTGGGTCTAGTTTTTTGGATTTTTTGTATGGTTTTAGGGTTTAAGCTTATGATTTTAGGGTTAGGGTTTAGGTTTTAAGGTTTAGGGTCTAGAATTTTGAGATTACGGTATAGGGAAGATGTTGTTGGGTTTAGTGTTCTGCTTTTGGGTTTTGGGGTTTAGAAAACCGAGGTAAAAAGAAGAGATAACAACATATAATTTACAATATGATAATCTCACAATGAATACAATATCATTGTGGTTGAGAGTGTGAACTCGACCCAACAATTTTAGGGAATAATTTTCGGTTATGACCTTGTTGATGACATGTGGAGAATCTCAAACTCTAACCTTATTCTTAAGGCCGGTCCATCTCTCATTCCACATCCTGCTGGCCTTCAGTCTCCCACGGGGATGCAAGTGATTGATGTCAGGTATCACTATCGGTCGGCTTTCAGGCATTGGGAAATAATTAAACTCCCCAATAGGCATCCATGGTGCAACATAACAGTTAGAAATGGTGTCCATCTGGTACACTAGATCAACATATGCTTCCCATGATATGTTCACAGAGGCATATGTTGCGATGGCTTGTGTGCATAGAAACTGTAAGGCCTGAAAGTTTCCACATTGACATTGCCTCTAGTAATACCACAATTTTTTCACCGATGCTATTTGTGATGGGGTCTAAATGCTCTTGAACTTAAAATTGAGAGTCTTCTCGTCGAAAAAGACAGACATGATAACCATAAGCTTCTTCAATGTTTTTTTTTCAATCTTTCATTGAAA
Organism: Viscum album; assembly: GCA_963277665.1. Lineage (NCBI taxonomy): Eukaryota > Viridiplantae > Streptophyta > Magnoliopsida > Santalales > Viscaceae > Viscum > Viscum album. The sequence continues at coordinate 1,714,152,047 of OY728122.1, forward strand.
GTGTCTTCCATACCTTAGCCCCTGATGTATTCTTTCTTATGCAAGTTTTTGTCTATCAAAAAAGTACTTCATGAAACGATATAATTTCTCCTGAACTAGGGCAGTTACAGGTATCTTGTGAAGCCCTTTGAAGACACCATTGATGCACTCCACAATGTTTGTGGTCATGTGTCTGTACCTCTTCCCCCTGTCATATGTCAATGTCCATTTTTCTTTTAGAATCAGCATCATATAATCATAAACATCTTGATTAGCTTGACGGATTTGTTCGAAATGTTCTTCAAACTTCCATTTATCCGACTCATATGCTATAGAGAATATATGATATTTCACATAATTTGATATTATCTTTATGTTGAAATAGTAAAAAATAACAAATACAATGCATACCAAGCCTCGTGATTGCCTTCTTCATCGGTTCGTTGTGGAATTTTTTATGCATGTTGCTAGCGATGTGTCTAATGTAGAACTGATTATGTGCATTTGGGTATCTCCATATATCAGGATCCACATTGATTGCCTCATTAATTGCCTGATGCTGATCAGATATCAAACAAACACCCTGAATGTTGGTGAAATGGTTGTTGATACATGCCAAAAACCAACTCCGTTATTCATAGTTTTCTTTCTGTACAATGAAAAAGCCAAGAAGAAGAGGTGAATGGTTTCCATCTTGGGTTGTCGTAATAAAAAATATTCCCTTGTATTTTCCATATAGAAATGTTTCATCAATCTGAATGAACTGTTTTCTGAAACAAAATGTGGAGATGTAGGGGAGGAATGCCCAGAAAAACCGATGTAATTGAACATGAGATGGATCAAGTCGGTTATCATGAGACACATGTTCGTTTGTATCAATATGGAATACAACTTGGTTATGATGCCTTAGTATAGCTAGAAATTGTGACGACACCCGATATGAGTCATCCCAATCACTATAAACCTTCACAATTGCCTTCTGTTTCACCATTCATGTCTTATTATAGGAAATCTTATAACTGAATGTTTGTTGTATCCTCTCTTGCACAAGGGCTATCAAAATATCTTGGCATGTCCTAATCATCTCAACAATAATGGATGACACAAATTCTACATCCAATGAGGTATGATCTTGTGTCAGGCTTGGCTAAACGCAAGTACGAGTTGCCTCAATCCTCGAGATTCTCCAACCTCCAAATGCAATATCCAGAATCACCCTCAAGCGAAATCTACAATCATCCCCATACTTCTCACACCATATGAGATATTTACTATGGCCTGATTCGTGAACTATATAGTTGCAGTGCCTCTCAATGTGAAATCTCTTTAGCGTGATTTTTAATGCATCTTTACTTGGAAAATTACTTCCAACATATAAGGTTTTGTCCAGCTCACTAAACCTATCTGGTACAACTTTGGGAAACTTAGTTGCTGGTGTGAGAACATTATTGTCAAATTTAGGCACACGTGTCATTGCTTCTGACCAAGATGCAAAGAGTGGTGGATGATTTGTTATAGGTTGAGGCTGTTGTACAATTAATGCATTTCTCAAAACCTCCCCTCTAACTTCCACTAGTCCCTCATCATCATCACTGTTGTCACCATATGTTCCTTCATTACAAATCTTCTCATTAGAAGTCAGATTGACCTATATATTCAGGAGATCATTTAGGTTGTCCTCTTCTGAATCATTTGGAATAGGCTCAATTTTATAGGGCGGACTATCTTCAACCACTCTTGTAAGTCTACGTATTCGTAAAACTGGGTGTTATTGTTGTACAGTAGAAACATCAACATATAACTCCAACATGGTACCATCTGACCGTTGAGAAAATAAATTAATTGCTTGGACCCACTGTGCATCAGCAACCAATGGATAAGGTAGATACCACAGTGTTGTCGGGAATTGCAAATGTTTATAGCTTATAGACTTGATCTCTTGATCGAGTCCTAGATTTAAGGAACCACAAATTTTGTCTTGAAGGTCACTTAGGGTTACACAATCAGCGGTACTAACCACTGTTATTGGTTGTGTACTGTAAGAATCTCCTTGCTCAGTTTGAATAACCTCCCTATAGCAGTACACACAGGCATACATGACTCTCTACGTAAAAAATGTTTCTTTGATCAAAATTATGACAGTGTAACAAATATTAACAATGATGGCTGACCATGTAATATTTATTAGAATGTAATTTTAGGACACCTTTTTATACCCTAAAATATGCTAGTAATGTTTCAGTATATAAAAGTTTATTAGAATATAAGTTACAAAATGTTTTGGAAACCGAGGTAAAAAGAAGAAGAAACATCAAATTACTTTATTTATCATTGATAAAATGACAGTTCTGATCATATAAAGTGAAATGAAGAAGAACAAACGCATTAAATAACACATGAATGCTTTATAACATACAATAAATTCGTTGACATTTTTCAATAAAATGTGGTTTGGATGAGACGAGTCTCACTTCAGATGAGGTAAAATTCAACTTATTTTTTATTGACAACTTAATAACATCTTCGAAAGATATGCACTTCAGTTTTGAACTTTCAAAAGCTTTCAACCTTCTAATGACATGTCTTAGATGTCATTAGAAGGCCAAAAACTTTTGAAAGTTCAAAAGTGAAGTGCATATCCTTCGAAGATGTTATTAAGCTACCAATTAAAAATAAGATGGATTTTACCTCATGTACAAAGTGCAACTCATCTCATCCAAACCACATTCTATTGAAAAATGTCAATGAATTTATTGTATGTTATAAAGCATTCATGTGTTATTTAATGTGTTTGTTCTTCTTCATTTCACTTTATATGATCATAAGTATCGTTAGCTAATCATTATATGGATTCATTGTTTAATCCTATGTTATTTATTAATTAATCTATAATTAATCATTGCTAATAATAACTATTATTTCTAAACTATATAATCTTTATGATACTAAAATTTTAAAACATTTTCTTATATCCTAAACTATGATACTAATGTTTTTTAGTATAGTTTTTACTAAGTTAATCATTCTTTAATCACTAGTTAATCATTAATAAGTTAATCATTAGTTAATCATTAGTTAATCATTCTTCAATCACTCTATAATAGATAAGAACAAACACATAAAATAACACATGAATGTTTTACCACATACAAGAAATACCAACATTTTTCAACAAAACATGGTTTGGATGATATGAGTCTAACTTTAGAAGTGAGGTAAAACCCAACTGATTTTTATTTGATAGCTTAATAACATATTCTACAAGTATGTACTTAACTTATTAAGTACATATCTTTAGATGATGTCATTAAGCTACCAAATAAAAATTAATTGGGTTTTACCTCACTTCCGAAGTCACGCTCATCTCATCCAAACCATGTTTAATTGAAAAATGTCAAGGTATTTCTTGTATGTTGTAAAACATTCATGTGTAATTTAATGTGTTTGTTCTTCTCCATTCCATTTTATATAATCATAATTGTCATTTTATCAATGATAAGTATTATTAGTTAATCATTACATGTATTCTTCTTTTAATCCTAAGTTTATTCAGTAATTAATCTATAATTAACTGTTACTAATAAAAAATATTATTTCTAAACTATATAATCTTTATGATACTAAAATTTTAGAACATCTTGTTATATCCGAAACAATGATACTAATGTTTCTTAGTATAGTTTTTAACTAATCAATCATTCTTTATTCACTAGTTAATCATTATTAAGTTATTCTTTAATTATTTATTTATTCTTTAATCATTAATCATATGATATTCATTAGTTAATTATAATTAACTAATCACATGTATTCATTTTTAATCCTAAGTTATCATTAATTAATCTATAATTAATCATTACTAATAATAAGTATTATTTCTAAACTATATATAACTAATTAAACTACTTAATAAATAACATCTTTAAAAATGACTAAAAAGAATTCAATTACTAATAATAACTTTCATCCTTTGATGCCTTTGTCCTTATCTATTTCATTTTATATCATCATAATTATCATTTTATTATTGATAAATATACTGATTTGATTTTTCTTTTCTTAGGTATTTTAGTAGTTTATAAAGAAAATATGAATCATCTTAAGCATATCTCCCGGGAGTGTCAAACCAGGAGTGCAGCAAAGCCCGTTGTCATGCACCAGTTCTCGTTCGAGTCTAACTCAAAGCAGTGTTTTCGGATTTTACCGCTAGGTACATCTGTGTTAGAGTCTCATCCACTTGTTTGTATCCAAACAGGGATTTGATTGCTTAGATAACCACATAATCTTTATGCTACCAAAATTTCACAATACTTCATCCTAAATTATTCTATACTTAATCTATACTTAATCCATACTTAATCATTACTAATAATTAATATTATTTTAGACTATATATAACTAATTAAACAACATAATAAACAAAATATTTAGAACTAACTAAACTACTTAAAAAATGAAATATTTAGAACTAAAAAGAATTCAATTAAATAAATAAAAAACATTAAATTAAATAAAAAATACCTTTAAATGATGCTTCGTAAAAAACTACCTTCTTTTGGACCACTGACTCCACCACACGAAAAAAGATTTTTTTTAGAGAGAGAAGCAGTGGATTTAGGAGAGATGGAAGAAAATTGAAGTGAGAAGAGAGGGGTTCCCTTTTATAGGGAGCTGAGGGAAAGACGACCCCCCCCCCCCCCCCCGCCGCCTTTGTCATGTCATCGATCCGGGCCTAAGGCGATGCGGGGGATGGAAGGCGGCATCGCCGATGTCGCCTTTAAGGCATATTTAAAAAAAAAACTACGATGTTTTAATTTTTTTTTCTTCAGAAAACATATTAAAAAAACTCGCGAAAAACTCATCAAGATTATACAACACAATAACCACATACTTCTCCCACTGACACACAAAAACACCAGTATAGATTCATGGTAGGAAAACTGATGGAGCCAAAATCAAAAGGAGAGAAACCATAAAGTCCCCGAAAGGCCCATGATGCGATAAAAGAAGATGACGATGAATATGTTTATAACTAGTCGAGTACTTCATTGATATTAAATAAATAGATAAAAATATCTTTTATTGATAATTTTTAAAACTATGATGATTTTTTTATCCATTTTATTTTCCTTAATCTTTGTTATATATATTTTTAAAAAATATTTTATTTTTATGTTCATTCCACCAATAACCCTATAATTTAAAATTTGGGTACAACCGCGAAATCGACACACACGTAAAGAAACAAAATACAGATAAATCCACCGGCCCGGGGATTTGACCCTGCGACCACACCCCAAACCCCACCCCACCCTTACCCCCACCGATAACCCTCTAATTTGAAAAGTCACCAAAACATGAGTCTAGAATGACCAATAATGAGTTCGTTACTTATCTTTAAAAAAAACTTCCACACCCCCATCTTGTTCCAACACCATCCATTTTAAGACAAGATCGAGCTTGTCATTTTACCCCTTTTTTTTTTAATGTCAAATGCCAACAAAAGTTCTATATCTCTTTTCACTAATGGTAACCGTCTTTTGATTTGAAACAAATCAATCCATGGAATCTGCTCTGAAGATTTCATCGATCGCTCTTCGTTTTACTCCATCCGGTTCTCACTTTCACGAGAATCCTTCAACTGTTCGTTTAAGAAGATGCCGTCACCGCGCTAAAATTAACGCCATTTCTTTTTATGCTGTTTCGCAGGAGGTTAGCTGAAATTTTGAGTTTTTTAATTTGTATCGCTTGCTCTGTGAGACATGGGTAGAAAATGGAAGTTAGAAGTATTCCCTTTACTCGAAGGATCATTAATCAACGGATCTGAGCAACCAGCTATTGCCTTATCTGAGATGGTTTATTGTTTGTTGTCAATCATTATAATTTGAAAAGTTATGTTATCTTCTTTATGCACATTGTGTGTACCGGGATAAGACTTTCAGTTGAATGATGAGTTTTTTTCCTTTTTTTTTTGGATCGATCGTATTTCTGTGTTGTCGTTTTTTTAGGATTAATTAAAAACCAATGCTGTAAATCGAAAGAACTGTTTTTATTAATTAATGGGTCATTTAGATGCTTCTTGTTGCGTGGCCTGGCCCTCTGTTCCGTGGCAAAGCTAAATATTGATTATAGGGTGGAGGCGTGGGTAATTTAATTGAGAAATTAATAAGAAAACAGTGGTGGAAGTGTCCACTTTGATCTAGTAATGGGCATTGAGGAATAACTGAGAACAGAGCGGCAATTAAAATAGAGTTTGATGTAGTGATTCGTAATCCCAAGTTAAGCGAGCAATTCTTTTTGTTTTTTTTCATTTTGGTAATGGATTTTGAAATTTAATAGAAAAATAAAGCATACGTTAGCAAAGCAAATGTGCAATCTGACTGAATTATAAAGGATAATTAATTAAGATGATGGTAAAATTCGGTTGTGAAATTGAGAATTCTAATGCTAGAGCGAATGAAAAATGATAGCACGATTTGATGAAGAAATCAAAGATTGAGGTCAAGGATTTCTATGCAGCTCTGATTATGAAAACAGTTTCCATTTAGTATTCACAGTTACCTACTATTCTCAGCATAATGTAATAAGATCATGTGAGACCAAGTGGATGCCCTAGGATTCATATTCCTTGTCACAATGTGATTTTTGCAAGCATATTTTATGCACCCCCTTACTTTTTTATTTAATAGACTGTTTCGTTTTAGTGCTTAGTTTATTGTTTTATCATACATGACCAATTGCAATTGTTTTATCTTGAGTTGACCGCTTTGTCTTATGTAAATGCTTGTATGGGAATTGTTAGGCTGAGACCTCCTATTGTGAATACTTATAAGAGGAGGGGAGAGAGCTGGTCAGTTAGCCGCTGTGTAAGGGTGGTGCTGCGTAAGGGTTGTGCTGTGGAAGGGTAGTGCCGCGTAAGGGTCACAGGCAGTGCTGCGTAAGGGCAGTTCTGCGGCTGAAGGTCACGTAAGGGTGAATGTTAAGCTCATGTAAGGGTCACGTAAGGCTGGTTAAAACTGCTCACGTGAGTTGGCTATATAAGTTAGCTAGCTGACCCCAATTGGGGATATATCAGAAATATTCAGGAGTTCTATTGGAAGCAGCTAGACTGGAGCGATGATCTCACTCCAGGAACCGAAGCTCTCAGCAAGGAAGAATGTGGAGGTGGTCTGTCCTTGTTTTTCACCCTCTATAGGTCATTTTACTCTCAAATTCTACTGTAAGACAGTTGATGTATTGGTTTCACTCTTTGGAAATATTATAGATTCATTCGTATCTTTTTATTCTCATCTTGATTGCAACACTGTTAGATTAGAACCTAACAATTTGGTACTCTCATCGAGAGTCGAACTCAAGACCGTAAGGGTAAGAGAATCTAGTGATATAGAAGTTTATTTTGTATAGACGAAATCTGTTGTCCGTATGTCGGGATAATCAGGAGAAATTCTTGAATGCGAACAAGGATGAAGAGCAGAGTAGTACATGTTGAATCGATGCCGGAGAAGATACTGCGGAAGCTTGACGATACAGAGCAGATAAAATACCAGAAGTTGGTTGCAATGCAAAATAATATCAATCAGTTAATTCTCGGCCAGGCAAGATGACAGCGGTTTGTAATCGAACAAACACAGTAGGTGGAGGAACGAGTTATGCACAAATTGCGAAGTATGGAAGAACAGACAAACGATCAGATTAAAGATTTAGAGGTACAAGTTGTGCGCAACTCAAAAACTGGTAAGCAAAGTAAGGCTGTGGCTGCAGAACCATCAGGAAGCAGCGGCGGAAAAACTGACTATGGAAGGCGGATAACATGAGACTTAGTGCCAGAAGGTCTGGAGGTGGATGACGGACTGCAGAATTTGTCAAATAAGATGGAATTACTTACGTTCACTGGTGACGATCCATTTGAATGGATAACGAAAACGGAGACATAATTCAGTATAGTGCAGACGATGGAACAAATGAAGTTGCCGATGGTGAAACTTTGCATGGGAGGGGCAACGTTGTACTGGTTTCTGTCATGACAAAGCTGGAACCCGGAGATGCGCTAAGACAAATTTAAACTTGCACTTATGGAGAGGTATGGAAAGGCGACAGACAGATGGAGACCCAGTGAGGTACCTGAAGTCACTTTGGCAAACCAAAATTGTAGAAGAATATATCGAAGACTTCGAGCAGTCTGCGTTACGAATTCTGGAATTTCCAGAGCTTTGGTATATAAGCCTTTTTATGGGGGGATTACCGAAGGAAATAGAAAATAAAGTTTCTACTCATGAATCGGATGCTGAACTTGGCCAGAAAGGTGGAAAAGGAGTTAATCGGGGAGGGAGTGTTACGGTCTTATCGTGAGAAGCCAGCATTGCCCATGGCTGCTCGAGGTTCTGGTTATGGTGTGCTAAGCCTACAAGCCTACAAGCTCGTGGCGGAATGAACTTTAAAAGATATTGGCAGTTGAATTAGTGGGGATAAAAGATGAAAAAGAGCCAGAAGTATCAGCCGACAAGAGCGAGAAGAAAGGAAACAAATAGGATTATGTTTCCAATGCGGGCAACCATACAACCCCCTGCACTGATGTCCAAAAAAACATTCACGGTTGTTGGTGTGGGAATTCGAAGAATCAGTTGAAGGTGGGGAGGCTGAGGGAAGTCCACAAGAGAGTACTGAGCATTGTGAACTGGTCGAAACACGTATTCAGGAACTCGCGGAGTACAGGAGTTTAGGTGAGAAGCGGGCGGATTCGTTGATGTTTAATGGTTACGTTTCTGGAGTACCAATTGTGGTACTCATTGATAACAGAGCTAGTCATAATTTTGTGACAGTCACTTACGAAAATGGCGAGGGTGGAGGTCAGCCCAACAACACCATTCAGAGTTGAGTTGGGGGATGAATGAAAAACCACGTCACAAGGGAAATGCAAGCAGGTACATGTTTGGAACAGTTTACGATTGTCATCGATGCTTTTGTTTTTGATACGAGGGGGACCGGATGTTGTCTTGGGTATGCAGTGGCTTAAAACCTTGGGTTTTGTTATGACCAATTGGGAATATAAGACAATGAAATTTACTTGGGAAGGCCAGGCTGTAAGACTATAGGGAATTACAGACTTAGAGGGGAAATCTGATGATCTACGACTGATCTTACAGAAAACTGTTGTATTCAGAGGGTTGGATGTGGAAAACAGAGTTTGCGTTACATAGTGAGGGCCAGAACAGTTGGAGTATGGTGAAGTTGATTTCCAAGTTTCAGTCCTTGTTCGAAGATCCGGAAGGGGTTCCACCGAGTCAGATTACGGACCATGCAATCACCTTGGTAAATGGGGCTGAACCTGTCAACATACAACCATATAAATTGACACATCATTTAAAAGGCGAGGTCGAGGGACAAGTGGCCGACATGTTGGAGAAAGGGATTATTCATCATAGCAACACCCCTTATGCTAGTCTGATAATTTTAGTTACAAAGAAAGGGCGGTTGGCAAATGTGTGTTGAACAAATTGATGGTTCTAGACATGTTCCCAATACCGGTGATTGGAGAGCTGCTTGATGGATTACATGGTGCTCAACATTTCACCAAACCAGACTTAAAATCGGGTTTCCATCAGATTCGGATGCGGACAGAGGATGCGAGTAAGACTGCATTTTGGACACATGAAGAACATTAAGAGTATCTTGTAACGCCCTTTGGACTTATGAACGCACCAACGACTTTTCAGTCAACTATGAACAGAATTTTCAGAAGTGTGTGGAGGAAATTTGCCTTAGTTTTTCCAACGCCCCGAGCCGGTCGGTCACATGACCTAAGGCGCGCCTCCCCGTATGTCAGAGGCTGCCGACTAGTAGCGAGAGTCTAATATCGATCATGGAGAGACTATACCCTCTTTATCAAAGTAGCACAACAACAGGAATAAATAACCAAAATCCAAACGATATAACCAATAACTAGAAATAACCAGTATCTCATGACTAAAACAAGAATACAATATCCAAACTAAAACAACAAATATACTATGCCAAGTACGTGCCAAGTGTCAATATACAAAACCTAAAATAAATAGACACTGACAACTCCCAAACGAGTTTCGAATTTCGTCTGGTTCCCTCAACCATGCTCCATCCCGACTCAGTCATCGAACATAGGGCATTTGCCTTTAACTTGTCCTGCAACCATGAAATTAAGAGTGTAATTCTGGCCCGACGGCCTGAAAGCCTGAGCGTCCCGGCCCAAAAGCCCGAGCAGCCCGGCCCGACAAAGCCCGAGTCGGGTAGAGTCGGGCTCAGGCTGACGGTTCATTAGGTTGAGCCTGGGCCTATGCAAATAGGCCCGCGGGCCGGGTCGGCCTGTAAAAGCTTGGCCCGTTGGCCCATATGAAGCCCGGCCCGGAAAAGCCCGTCCACTCTAAAAAATACTGGGAAACTACTGGTAGGGAGACTCGAACCTCCTACCACAAGTCTCCAAGACTGCTCCTGGATAAAAATTACAAGACTATATATATATATATATTAACAAAGTTATTGATAATATATATATATAATCACTCATTATATATTAACAAAAAAATAACACGCTCACCCAATGATGTTTACGCACGCCCCCAGCCTCATTATTTTTTTTAAATATGTCAACTTGCATATATTATATATATTATATATACTATATATACATATATTATTTATATTATATATACTATATATACATATATAAATCTATTTAGAAAAAAAATTAACCCACCCATTGCTACGCATCTCCCAACACCTAGTTATTTTTTTTACAACTTTCACATAATATATATATATACATATTCACACATATAAATCTATTTAGAAAAAAAAAATTAACACACCCACCCACTAATAAACACCCCTTATTAATTTTCTTTTTACAACTTATATATATATTTATATATATATCAATGATTTAATATAATATATATATATATATATATAATAACTCATTATAGATTAACAAAAAAATAATACTCAACCAATGAAGCTCGTGCACGCCCCTCGACCTCATTAATTTTTTTCAAGTATGTTGTAACTTGAATATATTATATATACTACATATATATATATATATATATATATATAAATCTATTTAGAAAAAAAATTAACCCACCCATTGCTGTGCATCCCAACCTCATTAATTTTTTTAAAGTATGTTGCAACTTGATATATTATATATACTACACACACATATATATAAATCTATTTAGAAAAAAAATTAACCCACCTATTGCTGCGCACCCCCAACGTCTAATTATTATTTTTTTCAACTTGAACATATTATATATATATTAACATATATAAATCTATTTAGGAAAAAAAATTAACACACCTATTCACCTATGCATACCCCTCATTATTTTTTTTTACAACTTGCACATATTATTATGAATGCAATTTATTACGATGATTGATATTTATTTAGACTTGACATTCATTGCAAATTTGTTTTTTTTAATTGAATGTTTTCAAATAAATTATTTTTTGAATTAGTCTATATTTTAGATTTTTGTTAAATTAAAGAAAATATTATGATTATAATAGCCATGTGACATTAGGGTGGAATGTTATTGTAAAACGCATGATGTGATCAATTTAAAACATGTCAAATGATTGAGAATTAAATGAAAATCGTTTCAACAGTAAAATGTTAATCCATCCAACGGCCCGAAGGCCTTTAATTTTTTTTTTATTATAGATAAACCCCCTTTTAAGGGAAGAAGGAGAAAACCCAAAAGACTTCATCGACATAAGACAAACCATGACTCAAAGGTCAAAGAGAGAAAAAATAAGACCGACAACATGAAACTGCCCCTCCCTAGCATGTGATCTTGATGACGCTCTCCACCATTGCAAGGTTGTTTGGCAAGCAAGTGTCCTGTGTCAAAGCACATGCCCGATCCGATGGCTGACGCCATACCCTCTCAAACATCCAAATCCATCCAACTCTGCAAAGATGAGACGCCAGCTCTAAAACCTCTTCTGGGACCTGTTCCATGTGATCGAGTACAAACAAGCTGAAACACCGTAAAACCGTTCACCGACATCCCATAATCACCATTAGAAAACAAATAACCACATATGATCACATCTTGGACGCCTGACCACCAGAAAAAGCCCCACCGCAATGAACCCACAACCACACTTCATCTCCGCATCAACAAGCAACTCGAAGGGGCAGGAGCTCCAATATGTGAGATGTCAAGTCAGCACCACCTAGGGCTGGAAGAACCAGCAAGCACACCAGAGGAGTTCCACCGGAAAGGGAAACCAAGTTGACCTGCCCTAGAAGCGCCGCTCTGGGCTGAAACCGGGTAGATTTGAACAGAGTAAGAGCCCACACTGGATGTCGAATCAAATTGGCTCATGAGAACAGTGATGAGGGGAAGCATCAAGAACCGAGAGCAGGGAAGTGCAGGCGATGTCGACGCCAAGAAAACAACCACAGGCAACCAACAACCAAGCAACGCAAATCCAAACCAGAAGCCAAAGCGAACAAACCACACAATCAAAGAATCACCAACAAACCCAAACTAGGATACCTCCCCCCTCCGAGCTTTGCCAGAGGCGACCTCAGACCACTCCAGAAGATGCGGGGCCGTTGCCGAGTCACTCCACCCCCAAACCATCCAAGAACCGAGCAACCTGAAGCCGGAGGCGCCGCTAAATGCCAACCCGAAGCTGACTCTCCATCTGCGGGACACCCGAGACCCGCGCCGATGATGCACCCACGAGCCATCTGAGAACCAGACCATCCGCAGTCGGAGATGCCTCTAGACGCCGAGGCCAGTATCGACGCTCCATCCTCTGGCCATTCGATTCCCAGAAGCCAGAAGCCGGAGACGACGCCTGATGCCGGAGTCAGCAACAGCGTGCCACTACCGGGCCATCCGAGAACCAGGACAGCAGAAGCCGAAGGCGCCACCACCGGAGCGGGACTCTCGAGTCGACGAAGCGCCGCGCTGAAGTTAAATAAAAGTAAAAAAAACGTTTTAAAATGTAAGTTCTAAAATAAATGTTTAAAAAAACATTTAAAAAAAATGTTTAAAAAAATGATTTAAAAACACGTTAAAAAAAGCAAACGTTTTAAAACAAAAGTTAAAAAAAACATTTAAAGCAATGTTAAAAAAATGTTTTAAAAAAAAATGAAAAAAAATTGAAAAAAACATTTAAGAAAAACGTTAAAAAAACTTTAAAAAAACGTTAAAAAAAACGTAAAAAAAAAACATTTAAAAAAACGTTTTTAACTCGTTTTATATTTTATTTTAAAAATAATAAAAGTCTGAGGTCTGGCTTGTGGCCTGGCCCAAAAAGCCCGGCTCGACATGACAATTTGGGCCGGCTCGAGGCCGGGCTCGGGCCGCCTCATGGTGTTGTTCGGGCCGGCCCAAAATTACACCCATACATGAAATCTATTCTGGCACCGATCAAACAACTCGAGTAGGGTGTGAGTACAACTCAGTAGGCCACCACCAACGACGTCTAAAACAATATCCAGTCAATACAGTGTATGTAGTTATATAAAGAATAAATAAAAGCAATAAAGTAAACAGTTTACATTTATTCAATTACTCTTTATTTAACCACATAACTCCCGGATTCTCGAGAACTCCCGAAATCTCAATACCTGCTTCGACTCGTGCCAAAGTCTGAACTATCCCCAAGGGATATCATATATTTGAATGTCATTGTTACCATTCATCATCTCAATTCATATCTGAATGTCATTGTTACCATTCATCATCTCAATTCACATTTGAATGTCATTGTTACTCTTCATCATCTCAATTCATATCTGAATGTTATTGTTACCATTCATCATCTCAATTCATATCTGAATGACATTGTTATCATTCATCATCTCAATTCATATCATTCCCTTATTAATTAATTCAACAATTAATTAATTATATCAATTTCATTAATTAATTCAACAATTAATTAATCAAATCTATCCCATTAATTAATTCAACGATTAATTAATCACATCAATTCCATTAATTAATTAATTAATTAATTAATTAATTAATCACATCTATCCCATTAATTAATTGAACAATCAATTAATCACATCAATTCCATTAATTAATTCAACAATTAATTAATCCAATGTAACGATAATCTCAATTTCCCCATAATTAATCCAACAATTAATTATTTCAATTCAACAATCCTAATATCCCCATAATTAATTCAACAATTAATTATTCCAACTCAATCAGTTCAATATCCCCAATTTCACAATCCCTTAACTAATTAATTCACCAAATTAATTAATTCAATGTAAGAAACTCAATTGCTAATCATCCAATAACAATTCTACAATTACTTACACGTAATTGAAATCAAGACTTTGAGATTTGAATAATAGACCACATACCTCAATTCGTTGACGAGCGATCACCCAACGAAAATCCCTAATTGAAACGGAACAACGCCGAAGAACAAGATTTAGATATGAAACCTAAATTCAAGACACCAGATCAGATCTATTAAACCTAGATCTAGATCCATCACAAACAGAGAATAACACCCCTCCAAAGAATGGAAGAAGAACGCGAGAGAGACGAAAAACCAACCGGGAAGAAACCACATATCCGGAGAGGTGCAGATCTGACAACCGGGCTTCGAATTGTCAAGAACGGATGCCAGAGGGCCTTGGAATCCGTTCGAGAGCCTCCAAAAATGAGAGAGAATGTTTAGGGTCGAGCTAGGGCTGATTCAGGGTTAATATGGGGGGTTTGGGAATTTTAAAACAAAATTTCAGGTTAATTAAAAACCCGTGCACGGTTTCCTGGGCAGGGGTGCACGGTTTGCCAAACCGTGCGCCTCTTCTAGGGGGTGCACGGTTTCTCCTAAGAGGGTGCTCGATTTGTCAAACCGTGCGCCAGCCGTGCAATCCCTCTCAGTCCAGGGTTGCATGGTTTGCTGGGCCAGAGCGCATGGTTTGCCGTGCGCCAACCGTGCGCTGCCCATCTTCCTTCTAAATTTCTCAAATTTCACCCAAAAACTCAAGTAAAAACCCAAACAAAAAGTAGACAAGGCAAAAGAGTACTTGTAAACGAGTTTGAGACATCTCCAGAAAATGTCGGGATCTTACAATCTCCCCACCTTATCACAGTCCGTCCTCGAGCTGGATTCTCAAACATCTCTAAGATTCCAAGTTGAAAAGATCGGGTCATTGAGCCCGCATATCTGTTTCTCTCTCCCACGATTCCTCCTGAACACGACCATGTTGCCACAACACACGAATTATCGGCACGGTCTTTCCCCGCAACACTTTCTCACTGCGATCCAATACACGTATCAGATGCTTATCAAAGGACACATCTATCTCAAGCTCAACATCATCCACACCGATCACATGGGAAGGGTTCGGGTGATACCGCCGAAGTTGTGACACATAAAAATGTCATGCATAGCACTATACCTCCGTGGAAGAGCCAATCAGTACGTCACCAGCCCGATTCTCTCCACAACCTCAAACGATCCAACAAACCTGGGGGCCAACTTGCCCTGCCTTCGTATCCTGCGGTGACTCAATCTAGGCGACACCCAATAGAATACACGATCACCCTCTGTAAACTCTAGGGGTTGTCGACGTCTATCAGCATACGACTTCTGTCTATTCCGAGCAGTAGCCATATGCTTCCGAATCAGCTGAACCTGCTCTGACGTCTCCTGCACGAGACTCAGTCCCAACAGCTCTGACTCACTTGCCTCCATCCAACATTGAGGTGATTTGCATGACCTACCATAAAGTGCGTCGTATAGTGCCATCTGAATAGTTTTATGATAACTGTTGTTATAGGCGAACTCCACCAAAACTAGGTGCTTCTTCCAAGATCCACTAAAGTCTAGGACACATGCTTGAAACATATTTTCAAGCACCTGTATAGTACGCTTTGACTGCCTATCTGTGGATGGAAAGCCGTACTCAGTAAAACCTGTGTACCAAGCGCCTTCTGCAAGCCTTGCCAAAAGTGCGAAGTAAAGCGTGAATGACGGTCTGAAACTATAGTCCGTGGCACCCCGTGCAGATGGACCATCTGTTGGACATACAAGTCCCTCAACTGTTTCACTGACAGGTGTAACATCGTGTCACGAACCCTGCTATCTCCTTCATGCTCGACCACAAAAACCGTCGTTATAGGCCACTGTACATTTTGGTCACACAAGGATGCACTGCCCATTTCGAGGCATGAAATTCCTGGATCAGCTCCTCCCGCATGCTCGTAGGCACAACAACCCGATTCCTGTCATAGATGATCTCATCCTCATTTATGGTCCAATCTGAAGGTGACTTCCCACCTTCAAGGCTTTCCCTCAAGGCCAAACATTCTGGATCCTGATACTGCCTGTAAAGACCCGGAAATTTCAAGGAATTTTTTTTTCTTAATTTCTTTGGAATTTTACGAGACTGCGGCTTCTGACGGCACCTGATTCCGAGGCCCGGTGTGTCCAGAATCAATTTCCGAAGTTTAGCTCAGGTACGTTCAGTGAACGAACGAGCGGGTTTTTCTAACTTTTGGACCGGTGCTCGGAATCGAAATCCGAGGGCACCGATGAAACCGCAGCGCCGATAATTGCTTAAGAACACCTTTTCCGGAGTTGCGTTTGCTCGGGTGAGGTTATTAATTAAATGAGTTAACTAAAAAATAAAATAAAATATTGTGCTACAAATTTTATTTCTATTCTAGGTAGATTAAACCTATGCTTGGTGGTTGGAGTGGAACCCACTAATATCCTAACTCCACTAGGTAGGATATTAGTGAAGTGGGGCCCACACGAGCCCCACCCCTTCAAATCCCTTTTTAACCTCCCTCTCGTGCATTTAATATGTAACTCACCCGCACCCCTTTTAAATGCCATGTCAACCCTCAAAATTAATTTGGATATTAAATGCTCTTCAATTAAGTCAATTAATTGAATGAGATTTGTTTTTGAATTTCAAATTAATGGCATGCATGAGTGATAATAAAATAAGACATGACTTATTTTATTGGGGTGAATTCGTTGTGCGAAAGGAAAGGGAGGACTCTTGCGCTCTTGAGGATTATCTTCTTCCTCGTCGAAGAACGCGAAGAACGCCGAGTCTTCGACGAAGAACTCCATCACCGCAAGGGAATCGCCGTGCCATTTCCTCTCTT
Organism: Viscum album; assembly: GCA_963277665.1. Taxonomy (NCBI): domain Eukaryota; kingdom Viridiplantae; phylum Streptophyta; class Magnoliopsida; order Santalales; family Viscaceae; genus Viscum; species Viscum album. Next base: position 1,714,169,179 of record OY728122.1, read on the forward strand.
CTCCACAGCCGGCGAGAGACACCTTTTTCGGCGAACGCCGCCGACGCTTACGGAGCATTGATCCGCGACGTCGTCTTCCGCGACGCCGTCTTCCGCAACGTCGTCTTCCGCGACGTCCTTTTCCCGCGACGAACCTCGTTCGACGACTTCATCGAGGTAGGGGTTTTATTTTTATTTGAGGGATCGTGGAATGGTTTGCTTCAATTTTATTTAAATAAAATTGATTATTCGTTCTTCGTAAAATCCTGTCTAATCTTGGATATTTGATAACGCCTAACGCGGAGGGCGCGGGCCGAACAAACACGGCCCGACAACCCTCCGCAGATTGTTGTTGGTGCGCGGATTGACGACGATGATGGAACGGGACCACAACAGTGATTTGAGGCCTTCGCAGTAAAGTACGAGACCCGAGATGAACACCGGCGCAGACGGAATTGAAAACGGACCACCGGAGCAACTCCGGTGGCCCGCGGACATCACTGGCGGCGCGGGTTGCCGGCGGCCGGCACCGGCCGGCCGCCTGGAGGCGGCGGCGCCCCGGCGCGCCGCCAGGAGGAACCGCCGCGGCGGGATCCGGGGGAGCAGGACGCGGCGCTCGCCGCGTCCGCGGAGCGCAAAGGCCGCGGGGGACCGCGTCCCCCGCTCGGCTCGCTGGCCGAGCCAGCGTGCCACCCGGCCGGGCTGGGCCGGGTTGCGCGGACCTGACCGGGCCGCGCCCTACCGGGTCGGACCGGGCTCAGACCTCCCATCTTCGGACCACTTTCGGTCTTTTGCTCATATCTTGGGTTACGGACCTCCGATCGATGCACCGTCAGTTGCGATGCGATCCTTGGATCGAGACGGTCGCTTCGGTATATTACACTCAAGGTTTCAGAGAACTTTGGGTACGACCAGGTTGGTTCGAACACGAAACCAACCGGGCCCTTGGAGCGAAAATGCTTATAACTTGAGTTCCGGACGTCCGATTGACGTACCGTCGACTTTGTTGGATTCCTCTTAGTAAGACAGACCTTTTAGCTTACTCCGCTCGAGGTTTGGACGCAGTTGGAGTGCGGTCGGGTTGGTTTTGACTTAAAAACCAACCGTGCCCCTGGAACGAAAAAGTCAATAACACTCAGACCGAGCGTCCGATTGACGCACCGTCTGTCACGTTGAGTTCCTCTTGTCGAGACGGAACTTTGAGATACATCAACTCCGGACTACGTCTCAGTTGATGTATCGACCCCTTGGCTCGTGGAGTGGATCCTCCCGGAATCGAGCATGCTGTGTGCGGGAACCCTAGAGCTGGCTGTGACTGCGACGACGATGAAGACTGCACTGAAATCTTCCGTGGGTTCGGCAGTGACGACGACTGCACTGAATTCCTCCGTGGGTTCGACGGCAATGAAGACTGCACTGAAATCCTCCGTGGGTTCGGCAGCGATGAAGACCGTTTTGAAATCCTCCTTGGGTTCGACGGCGATGAAGACTGCACTGAAATCCTTCGTGGGTTCGGCAGCGATGAAGACCGTACTGAAATCCTCCGTTGGTTCGACGGCGATGACTACTGTTCTTGTATCCTACGTGGGTTTGGCAGTGTTTGACTCTGTTCTTGCTATCCTACGTGGGTCTGGCAGAGTAGCTGGTCTGCATCCTATGTGGGTCCGACAACTTAGCTGGTTTAGTATCCTACATGGGTCCCAGCTTAGATGAATCAGTGACTACATCTGATCATCTCTTTTATCCTACGAAGAAGTATACCTGTGTGAGCTGAGTCTTGACTTTCAATCATTATCTTCGATATGATTGACTTGCTTTCCTATGTGGATTGTGTTGTGCTTTCCTGTGTAGAATTGGGTTGTACTATCCTGTGTGGACGTGATCGAACTTGGGCTCGGATGTTGGAGCCGAACTAGGATTGATGACTTAGGTATATGTATGGGCATATACCTAAGTAGTGTTGGATGTTACTTCGTGATTGTGTCTTTCCTTTATGGATTATCCTTTGTGGATTCTGGGAGACCTTCGGGGGTCTCGGGGTCCCTACTGAGTAGCGTATACTCACCTCTGCACGGGCTATGCCCGCACTACGTTGTGTTGGATGCAGACGACAGACAACGCTGATCGTGGTTGAGGCTTGTAGAGCTGGACGGAACCCGGAGGTGGATCTCACGACGAGTCGGTACCCGGAGGAGACGGACAGATGTAGAGTACTGAGGAGGACATCTGTACCTACCCTTCAGGTAGGAAGCCGGAGGACGATCTAGGAGCTGCTTGTCACCTTTCAGCTGTTGTCCTTTGAGTTGTACTTTACTTTCTGTTGTAGCTGTACCTTTCTTTTGGGCTTGTATTTTCGACCCCTTGTACTTTCAGCACGTTTGGTTTTACTGCTTACTTAGTGTAACTTCTGCTTGTACTCTGTTGTGTTGTTTACTTTTATAAAGGCAATGCCTTCCTTTTTTTTTGGGATTTACGCCTTTGGTGCTAGTCGCCAGCCCCTGGCCTATGGAAGACGGGCTTGGGGTAGTCACGACACGGGCCCCGAGGACGGGTCGTGACACTGCCTATCCCTGATCCGACACAAAAGTGTAGATTCTACTGAAACTGACACGAGAGTCATCTGCTCCTGACTCTCTCGAACCACAACATGCATCCCAGCCAGTAAAAGCATCATCTTCCACTCAACACTAGACTCCTGAATTGCCTGAGTCTGAGTTTTTCTGCTTAAGGCGTCAGCTACACTGTTTCCTTTCCCGGGCGTATATGCTAGCTCAAAATCGAATGACTGCATATACTCAACCCATCTCCGCTGCCAGAGATTCAAATCTCGCTGCGAAAAGATATGCGTTAAGCTCTTGTGATTCGCATACACAGTAAACTTCTCGCCCAACAGATAATGCCGCCAACACTTCAAAGCATAAACCACTGCAGCCAATTCGAGGTCGTGCGTTGGGTAGTTTTGTTCATGTGGCCTCAATCGCCGAGACCCATACGCCACAATTCGATCTCCCTGCATCAGCATTGCTCCAAGCCCTATCCTAGAAGTGTCACAAAACACAGAATACTCCTCACCTGGGTCAGGTAGGATCAAGATCGGTGCCGGTGTCAAGCGCTTCTTCAACTCCTGGAAAACACTCTCACACGCTTCCGACTAGTTAAACTTTATTCCCTCTTTGGTCAAACCCAAAAGCGGCGTTGCCAATTGGGAAAAGTCCTGGATGAACTTCCGATAATATCCAGCTAATCCTAGAAAGCTACGGATATTGAAAACATTCTCAGGCTGCTCCCAAGAAACCACTTTCTGAACTTTTTTTGGGTCCACTGGTACACCTTCCCCCGATGTGATATGATCCAAGTGTACCCGATCAATCAAAAACCTGTTGGAATTAAGACTGTTCTTTATTAGAAATGGAGCATAGTTTGTGTTTGTTGTCAATACACATTGGGTTGATCAAGGAGTTTGCAAGTCAAGTGATCTTACAGTACAAGCCGAAGCAAGTGTTTAAGGTGGCGTAGTTTTTCAGTGTTTGTCAAATTTTTGAGTTTCAAAATCAGGAGTTTGTTTTTGCCAAAGGAAGGATTTCTGCGCAGGAGTGAATAGTATGCGGACCACGAAGAATGGTTCGCGGATTGTAAAGGACGGTACGCAGACCACGAAGCACGGTACGCGGGCAGCGTACAGGAAATGGTTCGCGGGGAGGCTTGCGGTTCGCGGGAGGAAAATGGTTCGCGAAAGGCTGGTGGTACGCGGGATGGCTTGTCGTTGGCGAAAACGAGGCGGAGATTGGTTTGCAGAAGAGTTCGGCTGCCGCGAAGGAAGAGTGACGGTACGCGGACCGCGTAGAGGAGAACGGTTCGCGGAAGATGCACGGTACGCGGTGAAGGCGGATTTTGCAGATCTATTTGCCTATACAAGGAACACTAATCCCTTCATTAAAATGATACTTTTTGATTAGAAATCCAGGAGGAATTCGATAAAGTCTAGAAGTGGTTCGCGAGCAGACAACCCCGCGAAGGAGAAGAGGTTCGCGATGAGGATTTCACGAAAGAAGAAGTGGTCCGCGGAGACAGTCCGCGGAAGGGGTTTTGCGGGGCATTGAAGCCCGCAAAGGAAAACGGTTTGCGGAAGACACTTAGCGGAAGAGGAGTTGGACTGCGGAGAAGAAGCGGTACGCGAAGGCGGTTTGCGGAGGCGGTACGCAGAGGTGGTACGCGGAGCAGCGCGGTTCGCGAAGGAAGCAGACCGGTTCGCGAACTATCAGTGCATTGAAAAGTGGATTACATCTACGGGTAAAAGCAGGACTTTAACAGAGCATCTATATACAGTTGATGATGCATGCTTTAATGAAGATGAAGGGACCTACATGTCCATAAACTGTGTTTGGATTCCTCTCAAGGCAGTGAACTAGGGGGAGCCGGCGGAAGTGTTCCGAGGGACGCAATGAGCTATTCCTAAAATAGTGTAAAGACAGTGTGCCTGACACAGAGTGACTGTGCCGAATCCTTTATACTACACAACGAGTAAAGATTAGTGGATTTAGGTATGACTGACACACTGTCAGCGTATGCTCCTTGGACTAGCCCTTAGTGGCGAACCAAGTAAAATTGTTATGTTGCTTCTTTGCATGTGATTGTTTGTTTACTGCTTGTTCTCATCAGACAGGTTTAACAGGTTCCTACCAACGTGGGAACAAGATCCATCTCTTTAGAAGAAAAATTTGACACCCTGATTCACCCCTCCCCTCTCAGGGTGTTCTGAGGTCCTTCAAGTGGTATCAGAGCGTAAAGGTTGCTGGTGTTAAATCTGTCCGTCTTTGTTGTCATGGAGAATTCAGTAAATGTTAGGGGAGTTCCTCTATTTGATGGAAGCAACTTCCATATTTGGAAAAACAAGATGAGATCTCATCTAAGGTCTCTTGGAATGGAAGTACTCTTTGCTACTGCACAAGGAATTCTGGTAACTGATGCAATAGTTGTCTATGACTGACACAGATAGAAAAATGCTTGATGCAGATGCTAAAGCTCAGAATGCCCTAACTGCAGCTCTATTTGATCAAATCTATTTGAAAGTGATGAGTTGTACTTCATCAAAGTCTATGTGGAAAAACTGAAGAATATTTATGAAGGTGAGAACAAAGTGAAGGAGGCGAAACTACAAGTTTTGCACAATAGGTTTGATGATTTGAAGATGCATCCTGATGAATATGTAAATACCTTTTTCAATCGAATTACTAAGATTGTTGGAGCAATACGAGGACTTAGTGAAGAAATCAAAGCCATTAATATTGTAAAGAAAATCTTAAGATGATTTCCACCTCTTTACAATGCAAATGTGTCAGCTCTTGAGGAAAGGGATCTCTCTAAACTCTCTTTGGATGATCTACTGAGTAGTCTGGTGCCTTATGAAATGAGAGTTAAACCCGAAGATGCAACGACTCTAGTTAGCAAGCAAATGACATTCAAAGCTATGGAAAAATTGGAAATTTTAGGAGATGGTGTTGATGAAGATAATGAGGAAAATGAACTTCTTTCTCTCATTGCCAAGAAAGTCAAAAAGGGAAAAGGGAAATTTGAAGGTAAGTTACCTATGACTTGTTTTCGTTGTGGCAGAGTGGGACACATTGCCTCTCGATGCTCAAGAAAATTCAATGATGAAGAAAGTGAAGCTGGAAACATGCAAAAACCTCAGAAAAAGTTTTTCAAAAAGCGAGACTTCAAATCTGGAAAGAAATTATAGAGAAAGAGTTTTGTCTGTGAAGAAGAAGATGATGATAATGAATTCTTTGTGAAAGAAGAACCAAAATTTAAATATGGAACTCATGCTTTCATGATGGCTACCATTAAAAAGTCAGAACCATCAAGAGATAAAGCTAGAGATAATCAGTTGACCACTGATGCCGATCTCAAGTTGCAACTTAAGGATGCTTTTGGTAAGCCTGAGAATCAATGTAAGAGATGCAAAAAGTGGAGAGCAGTTGTGGAAGAGTCACTAGAATATGTTGGTATACTGGAAGCTGAAATTGATCGACTTGAGGAAGTAGTAAAGGAACATTCTGACAACTTTTGAAAGCTCAGAAGATATAGTTGAATTGAAGCTCAGAATTGAAGAACAAACAAAAGTCATAAATGATCTTACATCGAGACTGGAGGAGAAATCCAAAACTGTTGAGGGACTTGAAGAAGAAGCTGTTACTCTTATGAGTAAACTTGAAAGTGAATCAAATTCAAAAGAAATAATGAAAATTCAGTTTGGAACGTTCTCCGATGCTGAACTGCTGGAGAGAGTTAAGCGTGGTTCTGATGGAGTTGAAAGGGTTCTGAATGATCAAAGACCCACATGCATGGGAAACATTGGAATTGGTTGTGATGCTCAAACATCGAATACTGGAAGCAAAATGGGCTAAAATAAAAGCAAGCTGAAAGTTGGACATATCGCAAAGACACCTGAAGTCCAAACAAAGAAAGTCTCAAATCAGACTGAAAGAAGAACTGGAAACTATTCTCGAGTTTCCCGAGATGATAGGCAGACAAACTATCTTCCTAAGGAAGTTGACATGAGGAGGAATAGAAGTGAGAAGAAATTTCCACTTATAAAATGTCAATTCTGTGGCTAGCTGGGCCATATTATGTCATTTTGTGAAGAGGCAAGAAGCTATTTGAACGGGGAAGAGCTAATAAGTCAACAAAGGAGAACGAATTCATGTCCTAATTCTTATAGAAGAAACAGTTTCTATGGATATTGTTTTCATTGTTCTAACTTTGGTCATAAAGCTATAGATTGCAGGCAGAGGAATGACAGGAACAATTCGTACAGAACTTAGAGACAAGTCAATAATCGCCAACCAGACGATGTTGCTATTGCAAACAAGTTTTCTTCTCTGGAAGAAGAGTGTGAGTATGGTGAACCTATGCACATGAAAAAGATATCTGAAAAGCCATCTTTATCCTTCACTCAAACTAATATTTCATGAAAGGAAAAGAAGAAAATTGAAAAATCCAACCTTGCAGAAGTAGCTCTCAAAGGTACAAAGAACAACAACACTTGGATTCTTGATAGTGGATGCTCATCCCATATGACGGGAAATGCAGACCTATTAACGAATATCAAGAAAAAGGTCGATGAAACAATGAGATTCGGTAATGATGGTGCTTTGAAGATCAAAGGAAGTGAAAGTAATGAACTGGCTAATGGCGAGCTGAAGAAGACCGAAGTTCTTTATGTGGATGGGTTGCGTCACAATCTCCTAAGTGAGTCAACTTTGTGACTCAAGACTTATAGTGACTTTCAATAAAAAAGGTTGCACTATAAAGGGAAAGACAGAGAATTCTCTCATGAAAGGCCATAGAACAGATGACAACTTATATCAGGTCGACAGTAAATAGAACATTAGCTATCTGACAATTGAAGAAGAAAACAACTTGTGATATCGAAGGTTGGGGCACATCAATCAACAAGACATAGAAAAGATATCTAAACTAAAGATAGTCATGGATATCCCCAATCTGAAGCGTGAACAAGAAAAGACTTATGATGCTTGCGTATGAGGAAAGTTGGTCTGCAGTTCATATCGTCCAAAGAAGAAAAGGGATTCAAATTTTCTTGATCTCATCCATACAGATGTATATGATCTGATAAATGTTGTCGGAACTCATGGAGAAAGGTGCTTCGTCCTTTTCATTGATGATTATAGTAAAATGATTTGTGTGATGGTTATACACTGGAAACGGTAAGTGCTTGATTACATGAAAATTTATCCCCGAATTGCTGAGAATGATACTGGACGGACAATCAAATTTTTGCGGTCTGACAATGGAGGGGAATACACATCCATTAAGTTTGAAAATTACCTGGAGAAGCATGGAATACAACATGAGGTAATTGCTGTGAGAACCCCACAACAAAATGGAGTTGTTGAGCGCATAAATCGACAGATGAACAATATGACTATAACTATGCTGATTGAGAGTCGTATCCCTCGACATTATTGGAAAGAGTCTGTTCAAGTTGCGGTGTATATTCAAAATCGAACAGAGCTTTATATGAGTGAAACAAAGACACCATATGAGTTGTGACATGGTAGTAAGCAATTTTTGAAGTATTTTCGTGTTTTCTGAAGTAAATGCTTTATTTGAAACAAAGAAGGAAAGCAAGGCAAGTATGGTGATGCTGCGGATGAAAGATTATTCCTCGGATATTCAATGAATATCAAAACCTACAAATGTTTAATAAATGTCTTGGAAAAATTGTGGAAAGCAGTGACGTGAAGATCATTGAAGACAAAATCACAAATGCCTCAAAGAATTCTTATGCTGATGTGATAGAAGATGAGGATGAGGAAGAATGTGGACATGGAACATATTCAAATATAGAAGTAGAGGAAGACATGCAAAACATCCATGAGTCACATCATGATGTTGGCTCAGAAGAATAATCAGAAGAGGAAACCATGGCTGAAAAAAATTCTTCTGAACCTCACAGGAGAAATCAAAGAGCAGAAATTGATCAATCCAACATCATTGGGGATTGGACTGCTCTCGCACAGACAAAGAGAATGAGGAATAATGCACAATCTGCATTCCTTTCAGTTGTGGAACCATCCTCATTTGAAGAAGCTGCAAAGGATGAATCATGAGTTAAGGCCATGATCGAAGAGTTGGATCAGATCGATAAGAACCAAACATGAGATTTGGTTAAGTGACCCGATAACCACAATGTGATTGGTACAAAGTGGATTTTTAAAAATAAATTCAATGAGTATGGAAATATGATCCGAAATAAAGCGCGTTTGGTGTGTAAAGGATATTCACAAATTGAAGGGGTTGATGTTGAAGAAACATTCACTTCGGTGGCTAGACAGGAGTCAATCAGACCGTTTCATGCCATGAAAATTCAAAGAGGATACAAAGTGTATCAAATGAATGTCAAAACAAATTTCTTAAATGGTGTTTTTGAAGAAAAAGTCTACATTGAACAACCTGTGAGTTTTCTGCTTGGTAATGATGAAATGAAGGTTTGCAGATTAAAGAAGACACTTTGGTTTGAAGCAGGCACCGCGTGCGTGGTATTCTTGACTGGATTCTTATCTGAAGAAGCTCGAATTTAAAAGAGTAGGAGTGGATCACAATCTTTATGTGAAGAATTTTCAAAAAGATCAGTTCATGGTATTGGTATACGTAAATGATATTATATTTGGTGGAATCAAGGAAGGATCAGTGGACGAATTTACCAATCACATGAAATCAGAATTTGAAATGTCTATGATTGATGAACTCACATACTTCTTGGGGCTGCAAGTGATTCAGAGGAAAGACTACACTTTTATTTCTCAGGAGAAGTATGCAAGAGAGTTACTGAAGAAATTCAATATGCATGACTCCAAACCAATATCAACTCTGATTGCGGTTGAAACTAAACTTGTAAAGCATGAGGATGAGACTTTTGTGGATCCCACCATGTACAAGAGAATCATCGGAAGTTTACTGTACTTAACTGCAACGAGGCCATATATTGTCTTCGCAACATGCTTAGCGGCCTGCTTTCAAAGTAATTCGAAGGAAGAACATATGACGACAGTTAAATGAATCATGAGGTACATTCAAGGTACTCACAATTATGGCTTATACTTTGCTGCAGGAAGAGATAGTGAACTATCAATATTTTCTGATGCTGACTGGGCTGGAGATGTTATTGATAGAAAGTCCACAAGTGGTGGAGCATTCTTTATTGGCAAGAAATGTGTGGGCTGGTTGAGTAAGGAACAAGAAAGTACTTCTCTTAATACTGCTGAAGCAGAATATATCTTTGTTACAAAGGCTTGCACTCAGCTATTGTGGATGAAACAACAATTGACTGATATTGGCAATGAGGTGAAACAGCCGACAGTGATTCACTGTGATAACAAGAGCGCAATTGATCTTACCAAGAATCCTGTTCAATATTCTCGTACGAAACATATTGAAATCAGATATCACTTTATCAAGGAAAAGGTTGAACAAGATATGATTAAAATGGATCATGTTGGAACTGATGATCAAGTGACTGACATTCTGACCAAGCCGTTGTCAGCACATGTGTTTGAGAAACATCGGTTGAACCTTGGTGTTCAACCACCTCCCAGTGCATGAGGAGGTTCCAGTTGATCCCCTCTCCCCAGTTGTGCTAACTGTTTTAATATTTTTGCTGAAGTATTGCAGGTTTATGGGGGAGATACGATCCAGGAGGAGTGCGCTTTGAGCTCTACAAGTCAAAATTTGATTCTTTGAGTTTATTACTAATGGGGGAGAATGGAGAAATTCAATGTTTGTGGGAGGACAATGGAGAATAGAGGAATTCAAAAATGTTACAATGGGGGAGAATGATGAGTTACAAAGGGGGAAAAAGTTTGGAGACAACGAGAATGGAGAAAACAACTCGGTGTTTGGTATCAAGAGAACCCAATTCATGCTTCCCCTCTTGTTTTCTACTCCGAGCTTTGCTCACGTAGACTTGGAGAGTTGTCTGAGTTGTTTCTTGTTTATCAGGTTTTGGCTGGTGCTTCATTGAATTTATCTGCGGATTGACAACAAACCCAAAGGGGGAGATTGTTGGAACCAAGACTGAACTTTGCTGGAAATGGAGTATGGATTGTGTTTGTTGTCAATCCACATTGGGTTGATCAAGGGGTTTGCAAGTCAAGTGATCTTACAGTATAAGCCGAAGCAGGTGTTTAAGGTGGCACAGTTTCTCAGTATTTTCCTAATTTTTGGGTCTCAAAATTGGGAGTTCGTTTTTGAAAAAGGATTTCTGCGCAGGAGTGAACAGTATGCGGATCACGAAGAACGGTTCGCGGATCGCGAAAGACGGTACGTGGACCATGAAGCACGGTACGTGGGTAGCGTATGAGAAACAATTCGCGGAATGAAAAACGGTTCGCGGAGAGGCTTGCGGTTTGCGGGAGGAAAATGGTTCGCGGAAGGATGGAGGTGCGCGGAATGACTTGTCGTTGGTGAAAACGTGGCGGAGATTGGTTTGTGAAGAGTTCGACTGCCGTGAAGGAAGAGTGGCGGTACGTGGACCGCGTAGAGCAGAACGGTTTGCGGGAGATGCACGGTACACGGTGAAGGCGATGCCGCATTGAAGATTTGAGAAATCCCCGATTAGTGGATTTTGCGGATCTATTTGCCTATATAAGGACCACTAATCCCTTCATTAAAAAGAGACTTTGATTAGAAATCTGGGAGGAATTCGGTGAAGTCCAGAAGTGGTTCGCGGGCAAACAACCCCGCGAAGGAGAAGAGGTTCGCGAGGAGGATTTCGCGAAAGAAGAAGTTGTCTGCGGAGACAGTCCGCAGAAGGGGTTTTATGGGACACTGAAGCACGCAAAGGAAAACGGTTCGCGAAAGAGGAGTTGGACTGTGGGGAAGAAGCAGTACGCAAAAGCGGTATGCGGATGCGGTTTGCAGAGGCAGTACGCAGAGGTGGTACGTGGAGCAGCGCGGTTTGCTAAGGAAGAGGGCCAGTTCACGGAGGAACAGTTCGCGAACTATCAGTGCGCAGAAAAGTGGATTACATCTACGGGTAAAAGAAGGATTTCAACAGAGCATCTATATACAGTTGATAATGCATGCTTTAATGAAGATGAAGAGACCTACAAGTCCATAAACTGTGTTTGAATTCCTCTCAAGGTAGTGAGTAGGGTGAGCCGACAGAAGTGTTCCGAGGGACGCAGTGAGCTATCCCTAAAATATTGTAAAAGCAGTGCGCCTGACACAGAGTGACTGTGCAGAATCCTTTATACTCTACAACGAGTGAAGATTGGTGGATTTAGGTACGACTGACACACTGTCGACGTATGCTCCTTGGACTAGCCTTTAGTGGTGAACCAAGTAAAATTATTGTGTTGCTTCTTTGCATGTGATTGTTTGTTTACTGCTTGTTCTCATCAGACAGGTTTAACCGGTTCCTACCAACGTGGGAACAAGATCCATCTCTTTAGAAGAAAAATTTGACACCCTGATTAACCCCTCCCCTCTCAGGGTGTTCCGGGGTCCTTCAAAACCGACACTTAGATAGTTTGCGTATTGTCGATGCTCTCTCAGTGTACTTAAGACGATGTCAAGATGTTGGACATGATCGTCATGAGTCTTGGAGTACACCAAGATGTCACTCATAAAAACTACCACAAACTGATCTAGGTACGGATGAAAGATTCTGTTCATCAAGGCCATAAACACCGTTGGTGCGTTCGTCAACCCAAACGACATTACGACGAACTCATAGAGGCCATACCCACTTCTGAAAGCAGTCCTCGGTATGTCAGAAGGTCAAACTCTCAACTGATGATACCTTGATCTCAAGTCAATCTTGGAGAAGTCACAAACTCCCCTCATTTGGTCAAAAAGATTGCCGATATGCGGAAGAGGATATCGGTTCTCCACAGTCATCCGATTCAACTTCCGGTAATCAACACACAGGCGCAGAGTTCCGTCAGCCTTCTTTGCAAACAAGACTGGAATACCCCAAGGTGACGTACTCGGATGGATAAATCCCTTATCCTCCAACTCTTCCACCTGAGTCTTGAGCTCTTGAAGCTCTGTCAGCGTCATTTTGTATGGTGGAATAGAAACTGGCTCAGCCTCAGACATGAGCTCAATGGTAAATTCCACATCTCTCTTAGGTGGCAGCCCTGAGAAGCCTTTAGGAAACACGTCCTGAAACCTGCCCACTACGGGTGGAAAGACATCATGCTTCACACCTCCATCATCCAACAACAGACTAGCAACCTGGGCTGTGAGCTCCCCTAGTTGCTAGTGAACCGGCCCTGCACGGCCTGCCTGGATATCTCATTGCCCATGATGAATGTAATTGTCACCCTTAGGAGACGTAAAAGGTCACTTTCCTGCGGTAACAATCTATGTGGGCTCAGTATGCTACTAACCGGTCCATCCCCAAAATTAGGTCAAAGTCTGACACGTCAAAGATGTAAAGATCTCACAGAAAACGATACTCTCCAACCTTGAGAGAACACTCCTTGCACAAACAGATGTCCTTTGACCATACTCCAACGGTGTATCTATCGTCAACACCCTGCTCACAAACTCTACCGCCAGACTCAAACCATTCACAAGTTGTGCAGAAATAAAAGAATGAGAGACATCAGTATCAAATAAGGCACTAGCTAGCGTATAAGGTATAAGAATAGCACCTCTAACCATCGATAGTCCAACCTCGCTATCCACCGGTGTAGGCTGAATTGCATGTAACTTTCCAGCCCCTCTTCCCTGTGATGCAGCTTGAGTCCCCTGAGCTGCACCACTTTGCTGATACAGGCGTTCTTGCCCAGAAGCACCTCGTCCACTGCCTTTACCGCCATGGCTAGTAGAACTCCAGCTGTCAGACCGATATGGTGTAGAATATCCCCTTCACACACTCTGATTCTGCCTAGCTGCTCCATCGCTACCTGTCTGTCGCGGGTTTTTGCAGAACTTCTTTAGATGCCCCATCTTGCCGCAAGATCGACACTCTACTGATGGTTGGGGACAATGTCTACGATAGTGGCCCGACCTACTGCACTGGTGACAAAGAACACGGGTGAGATCCTGAGTAATTGATCCTTCCCCCTGGCCACTCTTCCTTCCCCTGCTTTGGTCAACATTATCAAAGCGATGCTTCCTACCCTCGGAAGACGTACCCCCTAATCATCCAGCAGAAACCACTTGTCCTCCACTGGAAGTCTCCTTCAGGTTCCCCTCAGCTATGAAAGCCTGATCCACCACCTCAGCAAACTTTTTTACCCGAACGGTGTTAACCTGAGACTTAATCTCACATTTAAGTTCGTCTTGGAAACGTTTTGTCGTAGCTGTTTCATCTCCTGCCAACGCTGGAGCAAAGCGTTGCAAGTCTGTAAAGCGACCCTCCATCACGAACATGCTCCCTCAAGTCAACCATGAACTCAGCCGCCCTCTCCTGTCTCAGTGTCTCTGGATAAAAGTGCTCCAGAAACCTCTCCAAAAAGTCCTTCCATACCATAGCATCAACCTGTCCAGTTCGAGTCTGAACGTCCCACCAACGCTTCACTGATCCTCGTAGCATATAAGCACCCAACTTGACTCTCTTCTCAACAGGAGTCTCCAAATGGTCATGTATAGTCTGGATGGACTCAATCCAGAAATCTGCCGCCTCAGGTCCGCCCTCTCCTGTAAACGTCGGAGGGTGCTGCAACTGAAACTCCCTCATCAGAGCAGGCATGCTTTTCACAACCCGCCTCGGGACTCTTTCCATGAATTACATAAACCGAGCAAAGTTTTCTCGGAATTGCTCTCCAACTTCCTCTCCCGACACTATCGGTGCCTTAAGTTCCACTATTGGTGGAGCATCTCCAGCCATAACCTTCGGTCATCCTATCAACAAGCATCGTCGTTGAGTCATATCTCTACAATGCCAAACACACGTCTTAGGACACATAACAAAACTTTAACACATTTACGTAAGAGGAAAATCACAAACAAGAATTTTCCATAATTCTCGCAACACGGTCAAAACCGAGGTGCCATCACTATTGATAGGTATCAATTTAGAGATAGAGAGAGAACTGAGAAAATTTTATTAAAAGAAGCAGAATTACAAAGCAAAGGAGAAGAAGTAATAGAAGAAGAAATAAAAGAGGGGAAGAGGAGAATCCTGAGGAATTGCTGCTCCACCAGGCCGAGGCCTAACCCTCTGCTGCTTCCGCTGGAAGCTAGTTTTCCCAAGACCAATCGTCCCCTAGACCTCCCCTATGCCAGCTTATAAAGGAGAGTTACTTTACCAGTTGGAACTTTCTAGAGTTTTGTACAGCTGGCAATAACAACTGGAACCACCTAACAACTATACACCTGGAAACCTACAACTAATAACCCACAATAACCTTTTACAATTATTACAATAATTCCCCTGGCTAAAACCACTTTCCCTAAGTCCTGGGCAACATCACTCCAACTCCCACCCTTGGAACTGCTCCACGAAGCCAAGCCAGCCCCCTCTACTAAGCCAAACCAGCTCCAGCCCCATCCCCCACATTCCTATCATTTCCCCCTCCTTGAAATATCACCTTGTCCTCAAGGTGATTGTCTGGTGGCTTTGGTGGTGGCCTAGGCAGCCATGCAGCTTGTTCAATAGCAATTTCTACCTCAGGTATAACTGTTCTGTACTTTTCATCTGCTGCAAAGGTCTCTTTTGCTTGTTAATGGTTAAAGCAAAGGCTGAACGAAACTTAACTCCATCATAAGAGTCTTCGGCCACATGCGCTGCCAATGTACTGGAAGTACTTCCCTCTAAAATTTCTTTCCGGTGAGGCGGTTCTCGAACCCTTTCATCATCCTCTGGAATTCCAGCATCTACAGCTCCTCGATTGTAGATCCCTAAAACAACTTGTTGAGTGGCTCGTTCACCCTTACTGCCCTCCTGTGCCTCAGCAGTTCCTGACTTGTGCTGCTTTATCAGCACTTCAACAGCGCCATCAACTTCTACATGTTCTGAAACTCTTGTCGGCATCTTTGGTCCCAGCCGATTCTTACATTCACCCCAGTCAACAAAGGCTGGCGCAACTCTTTGACTAGCAGTCCTCTTGCTGTTCTCAGCTTCACCAGCTACTTTCTGCAGCCGTTTTAAGCTCCCTGCAATAGGTTTTGTCCGCACCAACAACACTAGTGGTCTCTTGCGCTGCTGCATCTGTTCCGCTCGCTGCTCGTTTTCCTTAAGCGGGACATTGATTGGACTCATTTCCTCCTTCTCTTCATTGCGTTTGTCAGAACTAGAACTAGGTTCAGAACTCATCTTAACTGGCCGATCTGTATCTGGAAATTTCTCTACCTCATCGTTTGCACGTGTCAACCTCCTAGGATCAGCTTGTCGTGTTGGATTAGCGGCAGGATGCTCCTTGCTGCCTCTGCATTCGTCTTCCTCAATTTCGGCCAATTTTCTGTTTCTTTCCTCCTGAACCATATGCTCCGCTTGTACCTCCAAAAGCTGAGCCACCATCGCCTTTATCTCCTGAATCTGGTGATCTCGATGCCGGCTAACATTCGCCTGGAGCTGACATGCATTCTCCAGCCGCTGTATTCCCATCTCCTGATGCTGAAACCTGCTTTTCAGCTCGGTTACAGTCGATTCCAGTTGTGCCATTCTACCGTCCATGCGCTTGCACAGTTAGATGCAGCGTGAACTCCGATAAAAAGTTCCTCTCTCTAAACTCTCTCTCTAGAATACCACTCATAAAAGCACCAATTGATAGGTATCAATTTAGAGATAGAGAGAGAACTGAGAAAATTCTATAAAAAGAAGCAGAATTACAGAGCAAAGGAGAAGTAATAGAAAAAGAAATAGAAGAGGGAAAAAGGAGAATCCTGAGGAGTTGTGATTCACGCTCAAATTTACCCAAGAGAAGAAGGTAGGACGGTCCTTGTAGTTTAGCTTGGGTTGTCGAATCCACAGAGACCTAAGAAGTAACCTATAGACACGTACATTCTATGGACTGTTTTTGGCTATGAAGTGGTCAACTTGGGTTGATTTTATATGGTTTTAAAGTATAACTAACAGATTTAAGTGAATTCAATTTAAAAGAATGAGTTGATCCTAGGTTATCGCTCAGGGTGGATTGGACGTATTTCCTTTTTAATGATTTCAATTTCTTAAATTTGAGATGGGTTCATTTAAGGAGATAAAACAACATCATCACTTACTGGTTTAATGCCTACACCCTTTAATACTAATCACCTATACACTTGAAGGATCAAAGTTTTGAGCACTTCAAGGTAAAGGTTCGTATTAGCACTTGAAGTGTGTGGCCTTAAATTCAACAAGGACGATGAAGTTTAAAAATCATCAAATAAAAATCTCAATTAAAGAAGTGATTATACATTAATAAGGTGATAAATAACATCCAATCCAGCCCTTTGCTACTCCCTTGGATCAACCCATAAGTGGGTTAGCCCTCCATTGATTCTATGGTTTCAATGGATGCGGAAAGTAGACTCATGAGGGAGGAAATGGAGAAGTAAAAAAAAACGCAATAAAATAACAATCACTCCGCCGTTGTGTGATAATCTCACAAGGTTTGGTATAAACAAGTTCACACCTTGAATCAACGGTATCAAAGTGATAAGGAGAAGAACAGAATAATAAGAGAAAAAGAACTTTTATTAAGAAACAAGGATGAATTAAAACAACTTACATGTGAAGGAAGGTCTAGGGTGGTGGAAAGTTTGTGGAAAGAAGACTTTCCACCCTTGACCCGAAAAGGCATCCAGCTTTCATGCACCGAACAGACGCGCTTGAAACACCTTCTAGATGGCCGAATTTGGGTGGGCCATAGAAGACTTAAATTAAGCTCCGGATGTCCCCTAACAGCCTGTAAAATCTCAGCCCAAAAGGAGTTATGGTTTTCGAGATATGGTTTAATTGGTGGGCTGTTTTTCTGGGCCGCAGAATCTGGCCCAGAATTTTATCTCTAACTTGGGCCGCCTAAATGATCACCATAGAGGACGAATTAGCATTAGCTCTTGAAGAGTGATTTGTTCCTATACATGTCTTATAGCATCCCACGAAATTTGGGATTAATTGGGCCTGTATGTTGGGCCCCACAGTCTCATTAGTGGGCTGGTGTCCAATCTGCCTTCTCTAGAATTGATTCCTTTCATCACAAAATATCCCCATCTTCTTCCATGAATTCTCCATTGATCCCTGGATGAAACATGTTCATATTGGAGTGTAGATCAATTTCCAAAAATATCAAATTAAAATATGTATAATCAGATGAATCATTGGGTACTTCAAATGATGTTCAAAAATGTACCACGTAATAGTGCATTTTAAGAAGGTATTACAATCAAAATGTGAAATGATGTTCAAAGTGTAAAATGCACTAAAATGGTGTTTATGAATAATAAAGAACATGAATATTATATATATTAACAATGAATATTAGCCTCATTTAGTGGCTAATCACACCCCCCAACTTGAGTTTTGCTAGTCCCGAGCAAAATATATCTCAACAATATGAAATTCGAATTCCCTTTTCCAAAAACATTTTAATACACAATGATCACCAGAAACCCTTATACCAAACAATCATGAAACCCATCAAAATAGTTTAATACAAGATAGTTTCATAAGCAGATCCCAATCCCAAGCCCATTCTTTTGTTCAAATTCATTGCCATATTTCATCCAATATCAATTAAGTATGAGGATGTGTTGTGCATCACAATAGACATGGGGGTTCATCTTTATTCAAGGGGGAAATTAAGGAAGCGCTAGGTGGAATCACATTTCAATATTAAGATGAGCATTCATTTTTTTTTTGTATAATTTTTTTTTGTTTTTTTTTTGTTTTTTTTTTGTTTTTGCAATTTTGCCATGGTAATTGAAATTGCACTCAAAAGAGTCAACCCCTGTAGCGAGACTTTGCCGATGACTCCCAGGCTCAAAGACCTTAGGGCACCAAGTGAAGCCCACATACTCGGGCATCATCTCGAGTTAACTCAGTCAAAAACAAATTCAAATTACCAAAAATAGAGATAAAATTACTAACTTTGGGTCAGACAACTATGGAGTCACGATCCCCAAGTGCCGAAAGCCACGCATTAGGTCATTTCATCTACGCGCAATTTTTTTTTTTTTAATATTTTTTTTCAATACTCATATTAAACTAAAATGATCACCAAACCTATGCTATTTATTTAGGGGACCCCATGAACTCAAACTAATACCCCACTATCCAAGGGACGTGCATTGTGATTTTTTTTTTATTTGGATGAAAATATAAACGATGAAATATCACATTGGACAGCCACACTTTCCAAAATCTATGCTCATGAAATTATACAAGGATTAAAATCAGAATCAGGGCATGCTAAATTATTTGATATTCAGTTTCAAAGTGTGCAATGTGTATTACCATGTTCAAAGTTAAAGGAATTTTTCCTTCCATTTACACTTTTTTTTTCAAATCATTCATTTTTTTTTACACAAAAGCATTTTTTTTATTTTATCTCCCCCCCAACTTAAAACAACACTGTCCCCAGTATTTGAAGAAATGAAAATTTAGGAGTAGAGGCAGATAATGGAAGTTCAAAAAGGAAATTGAAACTGAGGATCATGGAATGAAATCACCTGGTGGTTGAAGTTGAAGTTCTTGCTGCTCCAAATTAGTCCTTTGATCTCTTGGGGGATGTAGGCACCTCCTTGATTGAACATGTATCACCCAAAATAGTACCTAAACAAAAAGAAAAACAAACCAGACAAAACAAACAACTTCCAAGTATCATCATTTTTATGGTTTTTCCTGTTTTTCTGTTTTTTTTTTAAAATCAAACTAATGATACATTGTCTTCTTTTAATTTTCTGGGTAAGGTATTACTCAGGGATCACACCGCGTGACACGGATGAATACGATACTCCCCTTTCATACCCATCCATACTCATAATAGAAAAACAGGTCAATAGTCTTTTTTTAAAATATAAAAATGATTAATTAATCCTATTTAAAATATAAAGTTTATTAAAACAACAAAATGATAGGAAACTTGAAAACCATGGGTTGCCTCCCATGCAGCGCTTTGTTTAACGTCGTTAGCCCGACATGGACCCTAAATCTATCAATTTTTTCCTTGTTCATAGGTTGGCTCAGTTAACTCAACCTCTATTTCCTGTTTATTGAATGATCCAATGAATGGTTTTAACCTTTGACCATTGACCTTGAAAATGTAACCACTTGTGGGATCTTGAATCTCTACTGCCCCATGGGGGAATACATGATGCACTATGAAAGGTCCTGACCATTTAGACCTTAACTTTCCCGGATGTAAATGAAGTTTTGAACTATACAAGAGCACAAGTTTTCCCGGTTCAAAATGTTTGACCTTGATATTCCTAGATTGGTAGGCTTGAACTCTATCTTTATTGATCCTTGAATTTTCATAAGCCTCCATCCTTAGTTCCTCCAGTTCATTGAGATCGAATTTCCTTTTTGTTCCGGCCAATAAGAGATCATAATCCATTTTCTTAATTGCCCAAAAGGCCTTATGTTCAATCTCCACTGACAAATGACATGCTTTTCCATAAACCAACCTATATGGGGACATTCCTAAAATGGTTTTATATGCGGTTCTATAGGCCCAAAGAGCATCTAAGAGTTTCTCAGGCCAATCTTTCCTAGAGGGGTTGACAGTTTTTTCAAGAATTTGCTTAATCTCCCTATTCGCTAACCCAGCTTGACCATTGGTTTGAGGATGGTATGCAGTGGACACTTTATGAGAAATACCATACTTAGACAAGAGTGAAGAGAATGAGCGGTTGCAGAAATGGGTTCCTCGATCACTGATTATAGCCCTAGGAATTCCAAATCTTGAAAATATGTTCTCTTTTAGAAATCGAATCACAACTTGATGATCATTGGACTTAGTGGGAATGACCTCAACCCATTTGGAGACATAATCAACAGCTAAGAGTATATAGAGGTATCCCCTAGAGTTTGGGAAGGGACCCATGAAATCAATTCCCCAACAGTCAAATATTTCAACCACTAAGATGGGAGTGAGTGACATTTGATTCCTTTTTGTGATGGACCCTACTTGTTGACACCCAGAACATCTTTGACAAAATGTGTAGGAGTCCCTTGAGAGGATGGGCCAAAAGAGACCACATTGAAGAATCTTAGCAGATGTTTTCTTAGAGGAAAAGTGACCTCCACATGCCTCACTATGACAGAATTTAAGGATAGACTCTTGTTCAGATTCTGGAACACACCTCCTAATGACTTGATCATGGCAGAACTTATAGAGGTATGGATCATCAAACACATAGTGTCTAACGTCAGAAAGGAATTTCCTTCGAGCTTGAGTCCCTAAGAATTTTGGAATGACTCCTGTAACTAAGAAATTGGCTATGTCGGCATACCAAGGGCAGTCACTCACAGAGTATAGGTGTTCATCAGGAAATGAATCAGACACAGAAAGGTGATTGGAGTTATCTTTGAATTCCATTCTAGAGAGGTGATCAGCTACAACATTTTCAACACCCTTTTTATCCTTGATTGTGAGGTCAAATTCTTGTAAGAGAAGGACCCACCTAATCGGTCTAGCCTGGGCATCTTGTTTCTGGAAGAGGTATTTTAGTGCAGAATGGTCAGTGAACACAGTGATGGGGGATCCTAAGAGGTAGGATCTAAACTTCTCTAAAGCAAACACAATAGCAAGTAACTCCTTTTCAGTAGTGGTGTAGTTGATTTGGGCATCATTTAAGGATTTGCTTGCATAAGCAATGACATAAGGAGTTTTATCACAACGTTGTCCTAACACAGCTCCTACAGCAAAGTCACTGACATCACACATAAGTTCGAAAGGAAGGTTCCAATTTGGAGATTTCATGATGGGAGGAGAGGTGAGAGATGATTTGAGGGTTGAGAATGAACCCTCACAGCTTTCGGTCCAAACAAATGGAGCATCCTTTACTAGCAGAGCACAAAGGGGACGGGAGATTGAACTAAAGTCCTTGATGAATCTTCTATAGAAACCAGCATGTCCTAAGAAAGACCTCACTTCCTTGACAGTTTTGGGTGATGGAAGGTGACGAATGATGTCAACCTTGGCTTTATCAACTTCAATCCCCCTACTTGAGACCAGATGACCTAGAACTAGTCCCTCTTTAACCATGAAATGACATTTTTCCCAGTTTAGGACTAGATTCTTTTCTTCACATCTTGACAAGACTCTCTCTACATTCCTCAGACATCCCTCAAATGTATCCCCAAACACAGAGAAGTCATCCATGAAGACCTCTAGAAAATCCCCTACCATGTCTGAGAAGATTCCCATCATGCACTGCTGGAATGTTCCAGGGGCATTGCATAACCCGAAGGGCATGCGTTTGAAGGCAAATGTACCGAAAGGACATGTGAATGTAGTCTTCCCTTGATCCTCTAGGGAGACCTCAATTTGATTGTACCCTGAGTACCCATCTAAGAAACAATAGAAGGCATGACCTGCCACTCTCTCAAGGACTTGGTCAATGAATGGTAAGGGGAAATGGTCCTTCTTGGTGAATGAGTTTAGCTTCCTATAGTCAATGCAGACCCTCTATCCACTACTCACCCTTGTTGGAAGAATCTCTCCATCCTCATTGGTTATCACTGTGATTCCAGCCTTTTTTGGAACCACTTGGATTGGGCTCACCCATTCACTCTCAGCTATGGGATATATGATACCAGCTTTTAACAATTTCAGAAGTTCCTTCCTTACTACCTCCATGAGATTAGGATTGAGTCGCCGTTGAGGTTGACGACATGGCTTTGAATCAGATTCCAGAACAATCCTATGAGTCCCGATAAGTGGGCTAATCCCAGGAATATCAGAAAGGGTCCAACCAATGGCTTTCTTATGCTTCCTAAGGACATCTAGAAGCATCCTCTCATGATTGGCTTTAAGAGAAGAAGAAATGACAATAGGATGTGTTTGATTTTCCCCTAGGAAGGCATACTTTAGTGCAGCAGGAAGTGCCTTCAATTCAAGATCAGGTTGGTTCAGAATTTCAGCAGAAGATTGGGACATTGGATCAAGATCAATTTCTTTTTTTAGAGTTTCAGATAGGATTGATTCCCCACATGTAGAAGTTTCAGCTACTAGATTGACTTGATCAGATTTAGGGAAGGAAATTGGAGTGGTCTTCATGAAAGTGGTTTCTTGAAAGGTTTCACTGATTGTTGGACCTAAGACTTTATCATAAGAGCAATTTGAAAATGATTCAAGCCAAGGAGATAAACTTCCTTCATATGAACAAAGGAAATCAATCTCATCCTGACTTAAACATTCATCAAATATTCCTTGATGTTCCATGGATTCATTATCAATGCTTCCTATCATGTTTACTTCATGAATGTCCTCATCATCCCCTATTTGTGAGCTTGCATTATAAATGTTCAAGTCTAGACTCATGTTCCCAAAGGTGATGGTCATGTTCCCATTTCGGACTCGGATAACAGAGTTGATTGTTGTAAGAAAAGGACGGCCAAGGATAATTGGGGTTTGTTCCTTATTTCCTAAGTTTGGATGGTTGTCAAGGACAATGAAGTTAGCAGGGTAGATGAAGTTTTCAACCTTTACCAGAACGTCCTTTAAAATCCCCTTTGGAACCCTAATGCTACGATCAGCAAGTTGAAGTGTGACAGATGTGGGTTGGAGTTCTTTTAGGCCTAACTGGCAGTACACGGCATAGGGGATGAGATTGACACTAGCACCTAGATCACACAAGGCCTTGACAACTTTGCTTTCTCCTAGTTCAACATTGATGTAAGGGCAACCTGGGTCTTTCAACTTAGGAGGAATGGTCCCTTGAATGGTGGTACTCACATTAGCAGCCAAAAGGACTTGGTTTTTATGTGAAAATTTTCTTTTAAAAGTGCACAAGTCCTTAAGGTACTTTAAGTAGGCAGGTATGGTTTGGATTGCATCGAGAAGGGGTATGTTCAACTTGACTTGTGAAAAGATTTCCCTCAACGTTTCACTCAGTTCAGGCTTGGGTTTCCCCCTCATGCGTTGGGGAAATGGTGCAGGTTATGGTGTTGTTTGTTGAAGAGTTGTTTCTTTCACATTGTTATCAGTTTCCTCAGTTTGATCTTGTGGTTCATTTGAATTTTCATCAAACTTTGAATCTTCAGGTGGGTTCTGAATTAGTTGTTCAGGTTTCTCAATTGATTTCCCACTTCTTAAAACAGTCACAACCTTTAGTTGTTCATGAGTTGTTTGAGCACAACTTGACTCTCCCCTTGAAGTTGAGGATGACACCGCCTGAGTAGGCATGGGTGCCTTTCCAGTTTTGATGGTTTGAAGTTCTTGTTTTAGGGAAGATACTTCTGAGTTCATCCTCTCCATTTGTTTGCACAGTTGTTCTAGTAGGCTTTGTGGAACAGTTTGGGTTGGTGCTTGAGAAGATTGGTTTATCCCAGGGGGATATTTTGGAGGTGGGATGATTTGTTGAAAATGGACCGGTGGCTGTTGGTATTGGATAGGTTGGGTTTGGAACTGGTTATGGGTTTGGTAGTTCTGATGGGGGTAAGGATTTTGTCCCTGTGGTTGGCTAGGTTGTTGGTTATCTTTCCAGCGGAAGCCTGGATGGTCATTATACCTTGGGTTGAAGTTGTTTTGGTATTGAGGCTTTTGAAAGTTCAAAGCATTTACTTCCGCTGCAGGTCCTCCTAAGAGAACATCCTTGTTGGATGGAATGGTTGGACAATTGTCTGTTTTATGGTCATGTTTGTCACAAATTGTGCAAATAGGGTCAACAGTTTGGATTTCATGGACTTTCCTAAGGTCTATCTCTTCAACCTTCCTAGAGAGTGCTGCAAGTTTAGCCATAAGGCTTTCCTCTTCTCTAAGTGTATGAATTCCAGTAGTTCTTTGTGGCTTTTCAGAATAAGGTGAAGTTCCCCATGTTTGGTTTTGTTCAGAAAGGCTTTCTAGATACTCGTAAGCATCATTTGGGGCTTTGTTTTTAAATGTTCCATTACACATCATGTCAATGAATTGTTTGTTCCCCGGACCCAACCCTTCATAGAAAATTCTCACTTGTTCAGGAATAGAAAAACCATGGTGTGGAACCATGTTTAGAGTGTCTTTGAACCTCTCCCATGTTTCATAGAATGACTCCCTCTTTTTCAAAAAAGTTTTGGATACTCTTTTTAAGTGCAATTATTTTGTGGTGGGGAAAGTATTTTTTGTAGAATTCTCTTTGTAGTTGGTCCCAAGAATTTATGGATGATGGTCTCAAATTGTTTAGCCAATTTTTAGCTCGATCCTTTAAAGAAAAAGGAAATAGCCTCATCTTAGCTGATTCTAGTTGATGTGGGGGACACATGGTTTCTACAATGTCATTGAACTCCTTAATGTGCAGGTATGACATCTCGGACTCCATTCCATGGAATGTGGGTTGGTGGTTTAGGACATGGGGTTTAAATATGTAGTTGGCATCTCCTAGGGAATTGTGTCTAGCATGAGGGGGCATTGGTCCAGGAAGGTGTGAGGTAGTCATTCATGGTTTGATCAATTGCATTCCCCAAGTTTGGGGCTGCCTCATTTGGGTTTCCATTTTGGTTCCCACCCGGGTTTATGAGTTGGTTTCTTTGAAGACCTTCCATTGAAATTGGCTCAATTTTGGACTCTAGAGTATTAGGTAGATTAGGATCTAATGGAAAGAGTTCCCTTGGTGTACTTGACTCCCCAACCCCAGGACTATCCACCCTAACAAGACAGTTTGATTGATCGCGGGTGTAGGCGGACATGCGCCAAAAGAAAAAAAAAACGAGAAAGGGACAAGATGAGAGAATTTGGATGAGAAAAGAAGAAATGAGGGAGAAAAGAATGGGTGTTTAGATGACTTACTTGGGTCCCCGGCAACGGCGCCAAAATTTGATTCACGCTCAAATTTACCCAAGAGAAGAAGGTAGGACGGTCCTTGTAGTTTAGCTTGGGTTGTCGAATCCACAGAGACCTAAGAAGTAACCTATAGACACGTACATTCTATGGACTGTTTTTGGCTATGAAGTGACCAACTTGGGTTGATTTTATATGGTTTTAAAGTACAACTAACAGATTTAAGTAAATTCAATTTAAAAGAATGAGTTGATCCTAGGTTATCGCTCGGGGTGGATTGGACGTATTTCCTTTTTAATGATTTCAATTTCTTAAATTTGAGATGAGTTCATTTAAGGAGATAAAACAACATCATCACTTACTGGTTTAATGCCTACACCCTTTAATACTAATCACCTATACACTTGAAGGATCAATGTTTTGAGCACTTCAAGGTAAAGGTTCGTATTAGCACTTGAAGTGTGTGGCCTTAAATTCAACAAGGACGATGGAGTTTAAAAATCATCAAATAAAAATCTCAATTAAAGAAGTGATTATACATTAATGAGTTGATAAATAATATCCAATCCAGCCCCTTGCTACTCCCTTGGATCAACCCATAAGTGGGTTAGCCCTCCATTGATTCTATGGTTTCAATGGAAGCGGAAAGTAGACTCATGAGGGAGGAAATGGAGAAGTAAAAAAAAACGCAATAAAATAACAATCACTCCACCGTTGTGTGATAATCTCACAAGGTTTGGTATGAACAAGTTCACACCTTGAACCAACGGTATCAAAGTGATAAGGAGAAAAACAGAATAATAAGAGAAGAAGAACTTTTATTAAGAAACAAGGATGAATTAAAACAACTTACATGTGAAGGAAGAACATTACAAAGAGAAATTGGCAGCATAACATTAAGATGAAAACAAGCTCAAAGATTTCCAAATACTCCAATACCACTGCCTTAAATAGGCATTTTTGAGCCCTTGGGTCGAGCCTCCAACAGTACAAGTCATCCCACTTGAGTATGGTAGGTCTAGGGTGGTGGAAAGTTTGTGGAAAGAAGACTTTCCACCCTTGACCCGAAAAGGCATCCAGCTTTCATGCACCGAACATACGCGCTTGAAACACCTTCTAGATGGCCGAATTTGGGTGGGCCATAGAAGACTTAAATTAAGCTTCGGATGTCCCCTAACAGCCTGTAAAATCTCAGCCCAAAAGGAGTTATGGTTTTCGAGATATGGTTTAATTGGTGGGCTGTTTTTCTGGGCCGCAGAATCTGACCCAGAATTTTATCTCTAACTTGGGCCGCCTAAATGACCACCATGGAGGACGAATTAGCATTAGCTTCTGAAGAGTGATTTGTTCCTATACATGTCTTATAGCATCCCACGAAATTTGGGATTAATTGGGCCTGTATGTTGGGCCCCACAGTCTCATCAGTGGGCTGGTGTCCAATCTGCCTTCTCTAGAATTGCTTCCTTTCATCACAAAATATCCCCATCTTCTTCCATGAATTCTCCATTGATCCCTGAATGAAACATGTTCATATTGGAGTGTAGATCAATTTCCAAAAATATCAAATTAAAATATGTATAATCAAATGAATCATTGGGTACTTTAAATGATGTTAAAAAATGTACCACATAATAGTGCATTTTAAGAAGGTATTACAATCATAATGTGAAATGATGTTTAAAGTGTAAAATGCACTAAAATGGTGTTTATGAATAATAAAGAACATGAATATTATATATATTAACAATGAATATTAGCCTCATTTAGTGGCTAATCAAGTTGTTGCTCCACCAAGCCGAGACCTAACCCTCTGCTGCTTCTGTTGGAAGCCAGTTTTCCAAAGACCAATCGTCCCCTGGACCTCCCCCCTGCCAACTTATAAAGTAGAGTTACTTTACCAGTTAGAACTTTCTAGAGTTCTGTACAACTGGCAATAACAGTTGGAACCACCTAACAACTATACAGCCATAAACCTACAATTAATAACCCACCTAACAACCTTTTACAATTATTACAATAATTCACCTGGCTAACAACCACTTTCTCCAAGTCCTGGGCAGCAGCACTCCAACTGAATTGCTCCACGAAGCCAAGCCAACCGATCCACTAAGCTAAGCCAGCTCTAGCCCCATCCCCCACATTCCTATCAACTATCCTATGTTTAGGTCGTGGTTAACAAGGGTAAACTCATTCTCATTATTCAAGTTTCATATTAGTCACCCATTTATTCATATTTTTGCATTTTTTTTTCAGTTCCAATTTCCCATTAGGCACCTTTTTCCATTTCAATTACACAAGGAAAACAGTTCAATTTCAGCACATACCCAATAACTCATTTTCCCATGCGTGCCTAAAATGATGCATGTCACAAAATAATCCTGAGTGCCTAGAATGATGCATGTATACTCAACTCTCATGCCATTTCGGGGCACGAGCCAAATATCAGAAAAACTCAGAAACAATAATCACATCACACAACAAGTGCATCACTCGAGGTGAAATAACATTAATTGTAACAACACACATCAATAACATCAATCCCACCCTGGGTATTTAGCTTTTACCCTCGTACATGGGTTTGCAACTCCCATGCATGAGCTCTTAACCACGGCCCGACTCATCCTATTCTTCTGTCTACCTTTTCCAAATAGCAAGACATAAGAAAAAGAAAAGAAAACTCATCTGATACCACTTTGTAACGTCTCGACCCAGGTGTCACACATTGATGCTCCAAGCCGATCGGTCACATGACCTTAGGCGTGCCTTTCCATACGCCAGAGGCTGCCGACTAGTAGTGAGTCTAATATTGATCACGAGAGACTATAGTCTTTTTATCAAAGTAGCACAACAACAGAAATAAATAACCAAAGTCAAATAATATAACCAATAATCAGAAATAACCAGTATCTCATGATGACTAAAACATGAATACAATATCCAAATTAAAACAGTAAATATGCCATGCCAAGTACACGCTAAGTGTCAATATGCAAAACCCAAAATAAATAGACACTGACAACTCCCAAGCGCGTCCCGAATCTTGTCTGGTTCCCTCAACCATGTTGCGGAATCGCCGGGAGACACAACGACAGAAACGAGAAAAACGAAAGAAAGAAAGCAAAGGACACATCGATTTACGTGGTTTGGGAATAATCCCTACGTCCACGGGAGAGGCAGAATATTTCACTATTCAGAAAAACAAATTACAGAGGGTTTTTTCAATAGAAACCCTAGCCCGAAAATGGGTTATAAAACAATGGTGAAGACGATCACTGTTCGAAAAAAGTGGTCCGCGTCGCTACAGTGAACGGCGGCTGGCTTTGTCAAAAGCGCTACAGTAAAGTTGACCCCGAAGTCCGCACCGCTACAGTGCCTGTCGGTGTCGGTCGGTCAGCTCCGCTACAGTGGTCAACATTGCTACAGTGCCGAAAAATTGGGCCGGGGACCTTCGGCCCCCGGACCCCCGGAGCAGGGGCGCGTTGCCCCCTGCAACCCCCAACGAGCTCACCACGGACCTCGACCCGCGACAGTTGCGAGCCACAAGCATTCGGCCCAACCAGATCGGGCAACACCAAACCAACAAACCATGCTCTATCCCGACTCATCCATCTAACATTGGGGCTTTGCCCTTAACTTGTCATGCAACCGTGAAATCTATTCAGGTACCGATCAGACAACCCGAGTGAGCACAACTCAGTATACCACCACCAACAGAGTCTAAAACAATATCCAGTCAAAACAGTGTATGCAGTTGTATATAGAATAAATAAAGCAATAAAGTAAACGGTTTACATTTATTCAATTACTCTTTATTTAACCACAAAAACCTTGGGTTTCCGAGGACACCCGAACTCTTAATACCTGCTTCGGCACGTGCCGGAGTCTGAATTATTCTCAAGGGATATCATATATCTGAATGTCATTGTTACCATTCATCATTTCAATTCATATCTGAATGCCATTGTTACTATTCGTTATCTCAATTCACATCTGAATGTTATTGTTAACATTCACCATCTCAATTCATATCTGAATGCCGTTGTTACCATTCACCATCTCAATTCATATCTGAATGCCGTTGTTATCATTCTTCATCTAAATTCATATCATTCCATTATTTAGCAATTAATTAATCACATCTATCTCATTAATTAATTCAGCCATTAATTAATCACATCAATTCCATTAATTAATTCAATAATTAATTAATCACGTCTATCTTATTAATTAATTCAACAATTAATTAATCACATCAATTTCATTAATTAATTCAACAATTAATTAATTCAATGTAACGATAATCTTAATTTCTCCATAATTAATCCAACAATTAATTATTTCAATTCAACAATCCCAATATCCCCATAATTAATTCAACAATTAATTATTCCAACTCAATTAGTCCAATACCCCCAATTTCACAATCCCTTAACTAATTAATTTACCAAATTAATTAATTCAATGTAAGAAATTCAATTGCTAATCATCCAATAACAATTCTACAATTACATACACGTAATTGAAATCAAGACTTTGAGATTTGAATAATAGACCACCTACCTCAATTCGTTGATGAGCGATCACCCAACGGAAATCCCCAATTGAAACGGAACAACGCCGAAGAACGAGATTTAGATATGAAACCTAAATTCAAGACCAACCGGATTAGATCTATTAAACTTAGATCTAGATCCATCACAAATAGAGAATAACATTTCTCCAAAGAATGGGAGAAGAACACGAGAGAGACTAAAAACCAATCGGGAAGAAACCATATACTCGGAGAGGTGCAGATCTGACAATCGGGCTTCAAATCGCCAAGAACAAAGGTCGGAGGGTCTGGGAATCCGTCCGAGAGCCTCTAAAAATGAGAGAATGTTTGGGGTCGAGTTAGGGCCGATTAGGGGTTAATATTGGGGGTTCGGGGATTTTAAAACAAATTTTCGGGTTAATTAAAAACCCGCGTACGGTTTCTTGGTAGGGGCATACAGTTTGTCAAACCGTGCGCCAATCGTGCACTGCCCATCTTCCTTCTAAATTTCTCAAATTTCACCCAAAAACTAAAAAACCCAAACAGTAATTACTCAAGACAAGGCAAAAAAGTACCTGTAAACAAACTCGAGACATCTCCAGAAAAGGTCGGGATTTTATAGTTTTTTTTGATGACATACTTGTATACAACAAAGATTGGGCAGAACATTTTCAACATTTAATAGCGGTGTTTGATATGTTGCAAACTAACTACTTGAAAGCCAAAAAGAAAAGGTGTTTCTTTGGCCAATCAACTGTTGAATATTTGGGTCATATTGTGATGCGGGAACGCCGAGAGTCGCAATGCTAAAACAACGATTCAAAGAAAAGTAAAAGAGAAAGAAAAGAAACACTGAGGACACAAAGATTTACGTGGTTTGAGAAATGATCCCTACGTCCACAGAGAGGCAGAATAACTTCACTATGAAAATCCGAAAGCACAATTTACAGGAGTTTATCAGAGTTTCTCATTAAGGAACCCTAACTCGAAATGAGCTATAAAAGGAGGAAGACGATCCACTGTTCCACTAACTGCACAGGAAGTCAGCATCGCTACAGTGAAAGATAGCACCAAAGTCGAAAGTGCTACAATGTTTGTCGGTTGGAAGTTCAAGGAGCTATAGTGAATGGTGGATGGAAGTCTGCGTCGCTACAGTGCCTTGTCGGTGTCAGTTGGTCAACTCTGTTACAGTGGTGAGCATTGCTACAGTGCCCCCAAATTTGGGCTGGGGGCCAAAGACCCCCCGGACCGTCGGAGCAAGAACGCGTTGCCCCCTGCAGCCCCCAATGTGTTTACCGCGGAGTTCGACCCGCGAAAGTTGCGGCCTGGTGTGCAGTATGAGACGGAAGCATTCGGCTCAACAATATCCAGAACGGATCGGGCCACACCAAACTAACATATTGTTTCGAGAACCGGGGTATCTATGAACCCGAAGAAAGTTGACTGTTTTCAGAATTGGCGAACCCTGTAAAATGTGAAAGGGGTACGGGAGTTTCCTGAGCTCACCGGATATTATCGGAAGTTTATTCCAGATTACAGGAAAATTGCCGAACCATTAACAGATTTGACAAAAAAGGATGGGTTCCAATGGACTTCTAGGGCCGAGTTTGGTTTTAATGAATTGAAACATTGTCTGGTGGTGGCACCAGTTCTGGCTTTACTCAACTTCCACAAACCTTTTATCATTGAGTATGAAGCTTCCTGAAAGAGGGTGGGGGTTGTGTTAATGCAGGAACATCGACTTGTGGCTTATTTTAGTAAAGCATTCGCTGATACAACACTCTTGGTTTTTGTTGGACTCCGTTTAAGTTTAATGGGTATTTCCGAGTCCCACATCGGCCTTTCCCTTCTTGTAATTATTTTTACTCATCTATAAAAGAATGTCTCCGCCTCACCTTGAGCTAAGGAGAATTCACCATCAACATGGTATCAGAGGGAATATAATCCCGAGCCATCTCTCTATCTATTTTTTTTCTCCTCTCGGGTCTGCCCTACGCGGCCACCCCCTTCCTCGGCGGCTCCCTTCCCCGGCGGCCTCCCTTTCCCGACGGCTCCTTCCCGACGGCCTCCCTTCTGGAAGGCTCCCTGCGCCGCTTCCCAGCGCGACGGACCCCGCCCTCCCAGCGCGCTCGACCGGCCTCGTCCAAGCGCGACCCAGCGCGACAACCCCGCCCTTCTAGCGCGACGACTTCCGGCGACCCCCTTCCTCCCTGTGCGACGCCGACTCCCACATCCCCATCTCCTTGCCGGCCCTTGTCCAGCGCTACCCAACGCTTGCTCTCCTGGCTCCGTCGAGGCGGACCACTCCCCACCAGCCCGACGCCCTTCCAGCGGTCTCCCGGCCTCTTTCGGAATCTCCCATTCTGCCGGCACCCGCTCTCCGGGTGTTTGTCTAGCGCTGAATGACGAGTTCATCCGCAACTTCCGAAGACCTCCCTTCGATGGCCGCCTCGGTCCTGCCTCCTCTTATCACCGCCTCCACCCGCTTGGTCGATGAGCGACTCGACTCCACAAATTTCTCCGTCTGGCGGAAGACCGTGCTCATGTCTCTCACTGGCATGGACCTCGATTCCCATCTCGAGGATCCACCACCTCTACCTTCTGACCCAAAATAACTTCCGTGGAAGCTTGCGGACAGTAAAATCTTTGCTTTGCTGGTCAATTCAATGGACCGCTCTGTCAAAGACGTCACCCGGACAACCAACACAATCAAGGAACTCTGGGATTCCTTGACTCTCATGTACTCCGAGACCAATAATTTGGCTCGGGTATCTGATCTTCTTCAGTGGTTGTCCCTCCTCCGCCAGCAAGCTCGTCCATTTCCCCCATACTTCATGGAATGGAAGGCTCTACGAGACGAACTTCTTGAGCTTTGGCCCATTCCACAAACACCGGCGGAAGCATTAGCCTAGCGGGACCAACTCTGTCTTTTCAGCCTCCTCCATGGTCTCGACTCGGAATATGCGACGACGGCTACAGAGATGCTAGCCAACCTCTCGTCCTTAGAGATTCCACAGGTCTATCATCGCCTTGGGAAGGCTCATCGGGCCCTTGCCCCACCCATCCCTAGCCTTGATCACACTGCTCTCCTGGGT
The DNA here is from genome assembly GCA_963277665.1 of Viscum album. Lineage (NCBI taxonomy): Eukaryota > Viridiplantae > Streptophyta > Magnoliopsida > Santalales > Viscaceae > Viscum > Viscum album. The sequence goes on from OY728122.1 coordinate 1,714,202,163, forward strand.
CGTGGCGGTAGCCGCCCTACCGGACCTCGTGGATGCGACCGTGGAGAAAGCCGACCTCGCCCACTCTGTCAGCACTATGGCAAGCTTGACCACCTGGTTAACCGTTCCTGGGTCCTTCATGGTCGTCCCGCTCCGCACCCACGACAAGAGTGCAGTCCGAGATGCATCCCCGCCTGCTGCCGCTCTTCCTTCATCTTTGGATCTCTCCATGGTTGAGATCCAGATGATTCACGATCATAGGACCACCTCCCTACCGGGCTCTTCATCAGCATCTCTTGCCCACTCCGGTGGTCCCACTGCATTTGTCAGTCATCGCTTCCTTGCCTGGATGCTTGACTCAAGTGCGTCCGACCATCTTACCGGTGATGCAGGTATGCTCTCCAACTACAGTCCCTATACTGGTTCCTCAACCATCACTGTTGCTGATGGTTCCACTCTCCCCATTGCCGGTTTTGGTACATGCTCCCTCACCTCATCCCTTCACCTATCTTCGGTGGCCCATGTACCACGCAGTCCGTTTAACCTACTCTCCATTAGTAAGCTGATCAAAGATTTCAATTGTAATGCTATCTTTACCTCGTCTTCTGTCATGTTTCAGGAGCGGACGACGAACCGAGAACTTGGTAGAGGCCAGCTTCGAGATGGGGTGTACATGTTCGATGGCCCGACATCCGTCGCCTGCACGTCTATCTCTGCTCGTGCCTTGGACCTCCATTTTCGGTTGGGCCACCCCTCCCCGCCTCCGCTCTTCATTAGCTCTATCCAGATATTAGTCAACATTTATCTTTTCATTGTGAGTCTTGTACCTTTGCGAAACACCATCGCACTTCATATTTTTCTCGACTTGACACACGGGCCGCCAAACCCTTTGATTTGGTTCATTCAGATGTATGGGGTCCCTGTGCCACCTCGAGTCAATCAGGGTATAAATATTATATCTCTTTCATTGATGATTTTTCACGTATGACGTGACTTTACCTTCTTCGTGATCGGACAAAAGTTTTCTCCACCTTTCAGACATTTTACCATGAGATCCGGACACAGTTTTCTATCTCTGTAAAATGTCTACGCTCCGATAATGGGTGAGAATACTTGTCTACTCCCTTTCAGCAGTTTCTGCAGGCACACGACATCATCCATCAGACCTCCTGTCCTGATACCCCTCAGCAAAATGGAGTGGCCGAGCGAAAACACCGGCATATTCTGGAAACTGCTCGTGCCCTCCTCATCCACCGCAAGGTGCCTCTTCTCTTCTGGGGGGATGCCATCCTCACTGCTACTTACCTACTCAATCGACTTCTTTTCTCCATCCTTTAGGGGTAGACTCCTTTTCATACTCTGTTCTCCTCTCTTCCTCCTCACTCCCTTCCACTCCGCGTCTTCGGATGTCTCTGCTATGTTCGGGACACTCGCCCCAATCTCACTAAACTTTCTCCCAAATCCCTCCGGTGTATTTTTTTCGGATATTCACGCACTCAGCGTGGCTACCGGTGCTTCTCTCCAGACTTACGATGCTATATCATCTCTGCCGATGTCTCGTTTGTCGAGAGCTCTTCTTTTACTCCACCCTCTCCTCATCAAGACACTACCATCGACGAGTGTCTTCCTCTCATTTTTCACCCTCCTCTGATATCTCCCCCTACTGGTCATCGCTTTGGGACGGTCTACTCTCGTCGCCCATCGACTGTACCCCCGTCCAGGTCGAGGACAACATTGTTCCTATTTCGTCCGATGCTCCTGTCACAACACCCGAGGACTTGCTGATTGCACTCCGGAAAGGTACTCGGTTGTGTTGAACTACTCTTCTATTTACATCTTCATACAAAGGTTTGTCAGCACTGGAGACGATATCTATTCCCCGCACGGTTGGCGACGCCAAATCACACCCAGGGTGGCTACAGGCTATGCGGGATGAACTGCAAGCTCTGGATGACAACCATACATGGGATCTGGTCCTCCTCCCTGCAGGCAAACAGGTGGTCGGCTGCAAATGGATTTATACGATCCGTCTCAATCCCGATGGCTCTCTTCATCGCCTCAAAGCCCGGCTTGTGGCGAAGGGATTTGCTCAGACATATGGCATCGATTACTTTGAGACCTTTTCTCCGGTCGTCAAGATGGTCTCTGTCCGCCTATCCATATCTCTGGCTGCTCATCATCACTGGCCGCTTCATCAATTGGATGTCAAGAATGCATTTCTCCATGGCTTTCTTGACAAAGACGTCTACCTGCAGCAACCCCCTGGATTTCGTGCCTCTGGCGCCGTCTCCCATGTCTGCCGCCTCTGTCGATCCCTCTATGGCCTCAAGCAGTCTTCTCGGGCTTGGTTTGGCCGCTTCAGCATTGTCGTCACGACCATTGGCCTCTCTCGTAGTATGAAGGATCACACAGTCTTCTTCTGTACGACGTCGAACGACTGTATCTTGCTGGTGGTATATGTTGATGATATCATCATCACAGGGAGCGAATCTACAGGAATCGCCCACCTCAAGGCGCAACTTCACCACCACTTCCACACCAAAGATCTTGGTCCCCTCACCTACTTCCTTAGCATCGAGGTCTCTCGTTCTGAGGACACTATCTCTCTCTTCCAACGCAAGTATGCCCTTAATATTTTGCAGGATGCAGGATTGAGCCAGACAACTGCAGTGGACACTCCTCTTGAGCCTGAGGAACGCTCTCTCCATATCGACTTGGAACCATTTCCTCACCCAGAGAGCTATCGACGTCTGGTGGGTAAATTTAACTACCTCACCATGACACGACCAGACATTGCCTGTGCCGTTGGCAAAGTCAGCCTGTTCATGGAACATCCAATCAGATCTCAGTGGGATGTTGTACTCCGCATTGTCAAATACATAAAGAAAGACCCTGCATGTGGCATTCAGTACTCCCATCATGCTCATTTGGATGTTGAGGCCTTCTGTGATGCGGACTATGCAGGTTGCCTCGCTACCCGCAAGTCTACTTAGGGATTTGCCGTGTTCTTCGCCGGTAACCTCATCTCTTGGCGCAACAAGAAGCAGACTGTCGTCTCCCGATCGAGTGCAGAGGCCGAATACTGCGCCATGGCCACGGTCACCACTGAGATCCTCTGGCTTCGTCATCTCCTCCATGAGCTCGGCTTCCCGGCGACGACCTCTGCTCATATCTGGTGTGACAATCAGACAGCCACGAAGATTGCCTCGAATCCCGTCTTCCATGAACGGACGAAGCATATTGAGGTGGACTGTCACTTTCTTCGCCACCATCTGGAGCAGAACCATATCAGTTTTGGCCATATTCCGACGGCGGATCAGTTTGCCGACATCTTCACCAAAGGCCTCCCCGGAGCTCGCCTTGACTCTCTCACTACCAAGCTGGGTATTCATAGCATCCATGGCCCAGCTTGAGGGAGAGTATGAGATGGTCTTTGTTCAATGTCGTCTTTTTTTTTTGTGGGACTCAGTTCAAGCTGGGCATGTCCAGCTTGAGGGGGAGTGTTGGATCCTATTTAAGTTTAATGGGTATTTCCGAGTCCCACATCGGTCTTTCCCTCCTTGTAATTATTTTTACTCATCTATAAAAGAATGTCTTCGCCTCACCTTGAGGTAAGGAGAATTCACCATCAACAGTTTTTGTTGGAGTCTGTATCCCACATCGGACTTGAGGTCCGGTGTGGTCTTTACCATTTGTTATAAAAGCACCCCAAGGGCTCCTTAGAGAGAAGACCTTGGGGGTTCGGGTCTCCTATTTTATTCTCCTACATGGTATCAGAGGGAAGCTAATCCCGACCCCCCTCCCATCTTTTTTTTTATTCTGCTTGGTTACATTTTTTTTTTCATCCCGTCCGGGGGGGCGGCGGCCTCCATGGCTCGCAAGCCCTAGGTTTACCCGCCTCCCCCCTGCCGGTTATCCCTCTCCCGTCGCCCCTCCCCTCCCTCCCGTGCAGCCGCCCCCTCCGGGCTCGTTTCTCCGGCGGGTCTCCCCTGCCGGCGCCTGCTTCCCCGCTGCGCGCGGCGGCCCTCCCTCCCGGCGCTCCTCTGCTCCCAGCAGGCCTTTGCAGCGTTCTTTTTTATTTTTTATTTTGTCATGTTTTGTAATCAAGCTGGGCATGTCCAGCTTGAGGGGGAGTGTTGGTCTCTGTTTTATTGTTTTCTTTTCATTATGTGTCCAAGCTAGGTACACCTAGCTTGAGGGGGAGTGTTGGAGTCTGTATCCCACATCGGACTTGAGCTCCGGTGTGGTCTTTACCATTTGTTATAAAAGCACCCTAAGGGCTCCTTAGAGAGAAGACCTTGGGGGTTCGGGTCTCCTATTTTATTCTCCTACAGTTTTGATTGTAAATTGTTGGAAACAGTATTTGATGTGCAAACACTTTGTAGTTTATACTGACCACAAAGCTCTGAAGCATTTGTTAACACAGCGCATTCCTTCTATAAATCAACACTGTTGATTTATACAACTGTTTTGGAAGAAAGAGACAATTCTTTAGCAACCAAATTACTCTCTTTTTGTACAACTGTTTTGGAACCATTCTGGTTAAGCTGGACACTATTCGTCAGGAGATGCATAGGGATGCAGATGTAAAGCATATTGTTTCTGCAGTGCAGCAGCAGGCTGACTCAAAACTAGGGCATCAACTTTGGGTTATCTTTCTTTTTTGTAAAAGTCGTTTGGTTTTGTCCAAACATTCAGTTTTGATTCCAAAATTTCTTCACTATTATCTGATACAGATCTGGACATAAAGGGAATAAGGGAGATTATTAGTGGGGGAATATTCTAGAAGGAGTTTGTACAACTGACAATAGTTATAAATAAAGAAGGGCCGAGAAAAAACAGAATTACAAATAGAAATTACAAACAGAAATTGCAGATGGATGAAACAAGGAAGAATAAGAGTGGAGAAGGAAGAAGAACAATCGAGGGACCCCGGGTCCACTCGCCTAAGCTACACACCCGCACTAACAGACTCTATTTCTCTCCCTGTCTCCTCCCTATTCCCAGCCCCTCTTTATTTATAACTATTGTCAGCTGTACAAACTCCTAGAATATTCCCCCACTAATAATCTCCCTTATTCCCTTTATGCCCAGGTCTGTATCACTCTCACCGTCTTAAAAATTAGTCTTGTCCTCAAGACTGAGGAAAAGAAACTGATTGCGAGGCACTTGGTGTAGCATGTAGTCTCCAAACAATAAGTCAAATGATCCTTCCAGCTCTATGGGCCTGCAGCTCCTGTTGTCGATGCACCCTGGCATCACCAACTCTCCAGGCAATCTCCCAAATGGTCCGTCTCGGGCGGTGAACCGACCGTGTGCGATGGTTCCCACCATGCGGCGAAGTCCGTCTTTGAGTGCCCGCATCTCGTCCAAAATAGCTGGTTGGGCTTCCTCCATAACCCTCACCACAAACCTCTATGCATTACTCCTGCAAAAACCATCCCGTATCCTGTTCTTCAAATCCAGATGACTGCTTGCCCTGCACAATATCAGTGAAATCCACTAGCGACCCTGGGAGCACATGCAAAGCCGTCAATTCCCTATCCACCTTAGAATGTGTTGAAGTGTGCTGATGCTTTCTCAGCAGAGCCACCTCATCAAAAAGAGTCACCATCTGTAATAATGGCAAGACTGTGCTGCTCTTGCCACCATATGACTGGCAAATCCTCTCCCAGGAAGACAATAGAGTAATCAGTAGTAATTGTGTACTCCATGGGCAGCCCTGTGGTGTCGTCATCATCTCGAAGCATATCACCAGTGTTTTGTTTTGCCATTAAATCCACATGTCGTCCCAGTGTCGGCTCGAGCACAACAATGTCAGCATGACCCGACGACCGTGTGTCATCCTCAATGTCGTCAACTCCAAAATTAGCGGAGTCTCCCTCAGATTCCCCCATGAGCAAAGAGGGATGATCATCGATCAGGTACGGGTGTGTTTCAGGAGGAAACATAGCTCAAGCTAAGAACTGACGAAATTCCTTCTGCTCTTGTGTGTGGGCCGCCATCGTCGAAGCCATCGTAGCGAGAGAGGCTTTCAATTTTGCCACTGTCAAGTCAATGCGGTCCAAGCGCTGCTTTACACTATTGAGACGAGCATCAACACTCATATCTGTCATATCACCGTGATCTCCTCCCAGCGAAACCAATCAGGCAGTGTGCAGTGGTGCGCCTCCACTTGTTCCAAAAGCGAGGGAACATCTTGCCTCCATTTTTTTTCCTTATACATTTTTTTTCTTTTTTTATTCTTCCTGCTTTTCCCTCCCGAGGCAACTTCCTCTAGCGTGCCTCCCCTGCTTCAAAACTGGGGGCACAAGTCACCTTTCCTCTGCTTTTTTTTTCCCTGTAGCGCTATTGTACTGTACTTGTGCGAGAAGAAATCGAAGGTCGCCTCCTCCCTCGCGATCAGAAGGACGAGGCGCGCTCCCCTCCTGCACGAGCAGGAAGTCCGTCGTACTCCCCTCCTGCAGCGCTCACTCAATCCATAGCAGTGCACGCCACCTCTGTGTGCCTCAGATCTGTGCGTGCCGTAGTCGAGCGAAACCGAAGAACCGTGGAAAGGCTGGACGCGAGTCTGGTAGGCGTCCTCTAGGCAAAACACACCGTGCCGAAGGCGCACGATACCTGGGAGACTCAAACTCGTTTTTTTTTTTTTTTTAAACGTGAGCTGTGTCGTCCGCCTCGGCCAATCGAGGTGAAGCTCGCTGTGTGTCAATCGTCAGACGAAAATCGAACCAGACGGAGGTGCCTTATCTTCGAACAAACAAGCGGAAACTGCAGTTGGCGTCGTCCCGCACTGGTCGGCAAACGGAAGCTGAGTCCAATGCAGAACGATAGAAGAGATGAAACCGTAGCGCGCCTTGGCTGAGTGCAGGTTCGCTTAGTCTGCTTCTGCTGTGTGCGGTGGTGAAGAAACCAGTAGCGCGCCTCTGTTGAGGAAGCAGGAGGCAGGTCAGACCAAATGATAGAGCCACACCGAAACAAAACTGACTTCTTATTATTAGTAGCAGAATTGCAAGCAGATATGGACAGTAGATGGAAGAAGTGAAGAAGAATTACAAGAGGAAGAAGAACAATCGAGGGACCCCAGGTCCACTCGCCCAAGCTACACAGTCGCACTAACAGACTCTATTTCTCTCCCGGTCTCCTCCCTATTTCCAGCCCCTCTTTATTTATAACTATTTCCATTATGTAATTCTTCTTCATTTCTTCCATCTGCAGTCTATCTGCTTGTAATTCTGCTGCTAATACTAAGAAGTCAGTTCTGTTTCAGTGTGGCTCTATCATTATCATACTTTCCCTGTGGGGGGGCATACAAGATTCTTTAAAACGCACAAGCGTTTGGCCGCGAGGTTGTTCTGGAACTGCACGGAGTGTGTTGAAGTTCATGCAAGAATGTGGTGTTTGTCAACGCCAGAAGTATCAAGCCATGACACCTGTTGAGCTCCTGCAACCTTTGCCAATTCCTGAATTAGTTTAGGACAAAATTTCCATGAATTTTGTTTCGGGACTATCCAAGTCTCCGGGAAATGATGTGGTTATGGTTGTGGACAGATTATCCAAATATGTCCACTGTGTTGCTTTTCCATCCATATACCGCTAAAGTGGTTGCTGAGACTTTTGTCAAGGAAATATTATGGTTGCATGAAGTTCCTTGATCCATTTTAAGTGAGCTGAATCCACTGTTTATTAGTTACTTTTGGAAGGAATTATTCCGGTTGGAGGGCATGATACTTCGAATGAGTTCTTATCATCTGCAAACGGATGGACAAACTGAAATAGTTAATTGCACTCTTGAAACATATTTGTGGTGCTTTTCTTCCGAACGTCTTCTTACTTGGGCTCAGTGTATTCTGTTGGATTGGTGTAGCCCGATCCGGTTGGGCCGAATGCTTGTGGCCCGCAAATGTCGCGGGTCGAGCTCCGCAGTGAGCTCGTTGGGGGTTGCAGGGGGCAACGCGCCCCTGCTCCGGGGGTCCAGGGGCCAAAGGTCCCCGACCCAAATTTTCGGGACTATAGCAACTCTGACCACTGTAGCAGAACTAACCGACCGACACTGTAGCAGTGCGGACTTCAGAGTCAACTCTACTGTAGCCTTTTGGACTTCCAGACGGCAGCTACTGTAGCACTTTTGACTTGGGTGACCGCCTTTCACTGTAGCGACGCGGACTTCCTGTACGATTGGTGGAACAATGATCGTCTTTCTCCATTTGTAGCCCATTTCGGGCTAGAGTTTCTTACCTGAAAAACTCTGTAATTGTGCTCCCGATATAGTGAATATTCTGCCTCTTCGTGGATGTAGGGATTATTCTCGAACCACGTAAATCGTTATGTTCTTGTTTTTTTCTTCCCTTTTACTCTTCTGTGTTTCGCCGTTTTTGTCGCTACAACTCCCTACATTTTCTCAACATATTCCCTGAGCGGAATATTGTTACAACACTGCTACACATTCCTCTACTAAAATGACCCCCTTTGAGGTAGTATATGGCCGACGTCCCCGACTATTTTGCGATATTCGAAGGGGGAGATTCAGGTGGCCTCAGTTGAATCTGCCCTCATAGAACGTGATGAGTTGTTGGACTGCTTACCAACAGAACCTTCATCGGGATCTGCAGGTAATGGCCAAATTTTCTAATCGGCATCAACGGGATGTATAGTTTGACGTTGGACAGATGGTTTTTGTAAAACTTAGTCTCATATTTACACTTCCAAGTCTCAAAAGTTTTGTCCTAAGCTGGTTGCACGTTATTATGGGTCATTCTTAATAACAAGTCATTTGGGTGCTACTGCCTATCGACTCTCTTTGCCACAGACTTCCAGATTGCATCCAGTTTTCCACGTGTACCTGTTGAAGCGTGCTGAGGGAAATTTTCCCCTCTCAGCCGACTGGCCACCATGGTTATCCGGTGATGTGGGTTTTTCTGCAGCACCCGATGAGATTCTTGCTGTGCGGAAGGCTTTGGGAGGATCTGACAGTCAGTGGCTCATAAAATGGAAAGGCTTGCCTGCTCATGAATCTACTTGGGAAGATTCCCAACATATCCAATAGCAATTTCCAGATTGTCGCCTTGGGGACAAGGTGAATTTTGAAGAGGGAATTTTTAGGCCGAGACCTCCTATTGTGAATACTTATAAGAGGAGGGAAGAGAGCTGGTCAGTTAGCCGCCGCTTAAGGGTAGTGTTGCGTAAGGGTGGTGCTGCGTAAGGGTCGTGCTGCAGAAGGGCGGTGCTGCAGAAGGGTCATAGGGGTAGTGCTGCGTAGGGTCATAGGTAGTGCCGCGTAAGGGTAGTGCTGCGTAGGTAGTTCTGCGGCTGAAGGTCACATAAGGGTGAATATTAAGCTCACGTAAGGTCACGTAAGGGTTGTTAAGACTGCTCACTTAAGCTGGGTATACAAGTCAGCCAGCTGACCCCAATTGGGGATATATCTGAAATATTCAGTTCTGTTGGAAGCAGTTAGACTGGAGCGGTGGTCTCACTCCAGGAACTGAAACTCTCAGCAAGGAGGAACACGGAGGTGGTCTCTCCTTGTTTTTCACCCTTACTGGAAGGCATTTTACTCTCAAATTCTATTGTAAGACAGTTGATGTATTGGTTTTCACTCTGGAAATATTATAGATTCATTCGTATCTTTTCATTCTCATCTTGATTGCAATGCTGTTTAGATTAGAACCTAACAAGATTACACGTTTTATTCCTTGTCACATTTACATGAACTATTTAGAGTAAAAACTTGCTAGCACTAATTCCCTCGTCTTTGCATGTCATGTTCCTGGAATCAGTTTTGTTTAAAGGCCTTTCTATTGCTCATTGTTAGGTTTCTTGCCTAGCAATAGTCGCACGGCAGGGTCAAAGGTAGAGGAATGAACCGACTAGCCTTTTATTACTAGCTGTGCGGGTAAATGTGAGAATTACATTAAGAACAGTGTTACAGTAGAAAACGTATTTCAGTAGGAGTATGCTCCGGGAGAGACCACCTCCAGGAGTTCCCCTCCTAGTTGCGCTGTGGATGTTTCTGAAGAGCGACCTCCTCTCCTCCTGTTCTTGCTCCTGCTCCAGCAGAACAGTTCGCCAGATGTGACTTTCGTATCCCGCCCTCAGCCAAACAAGCCAGCTAAATAGGAAGTGGCTAACTGACTCTTCCATCCCCCTTACCACATCAGCACATCTAACAGTTCGCCCCTTCTCAAAATCCACCTTGTCCCCAAGGTGGAAATCTGGAAATTGTTCTAGAATGTAGGCCGCATATTCCCAAGTAGATTCTTCGGTGGGTAACCCCTGCCACCTGATGAGCCACAGTCCTTCGGACCTCCCTTATCCACCAACGCCAACGAATTACCATCAGTACCTAGCCTGAGATAAGCATGCAAGATAGGTGGCTTTTCCGGAGCAACCGTCTCACCAGTGCGAACACTCATGGATAATACCATTTTAGTATTTTTCTAATGTAGTTTGAATGTTGCACCACATAGAGTTCTCTGTTTTTAATTCGATAGATAAATGACGATGTCAGTATTCCCTTATAAATGGCTCAAGTAAACATGTGATGTTGCAGGGTGGGTCTTCTTCTGCAGATCCTGCGCACAGATGCCAAAACTGACCCGGTTCTCTTTTTTCTTATGATAAGGCTATGCTTGGGAAGGTTACTGAGAAGTCGGTCGGTTTAGCTTTAGCTGAAAAGTTGATCGGAGAGAATCGACGTTGCACTGCGTGTGATGCTGCAGGAGTAGTTCTTTGCAGAACTTGCCTTGGTTCTGGCCTCTATGTCGACTCTATATTGGAGAGCCAGGGAATAATTGTCAAGGTTCAATGCCTAGGTATTTTTATTCCTCTGCTTGCTTTAATAAATAAAAGAAAACGTAAATTTTTAGATACTGCTGCTTATCATATCTACCATTTTTACATAGATTTTGTTGATTCAATGGTGCATTGTGTGTATTGTGATTTTTTTAGTGAATTAATGCTTGAAATTACAAATGAAGCATTGATAGTATTTAGATATTTAGGGTATTTATAAATATACTAATTGTTGACTTTTGACAATTTCTAATTACTTTTGTAGATTGGGAAAACCCCTTACCTTCAAGGTGAGGCGGAGACCTTCTTTTATAGATTGAGAAAGAGGAATACACAAAGGAGTATTCCGATGTGGGACTCGGAAATACCCATAATAATAAAAAGAATAAAAAAGAGGGTTTAACACTTCCCCTCAAGCTGGACATGTCCAGCTTGGACAACGAATCCCACAAAAAATGACATCATACAAGACCAGATACACCCCTCAAGCTGGGCTGCAGATGTAGTGGATGCCCAACTTGTTACTGAGTGGGGCTAGGCGAGCCCCTGTAAGGCTTTTGGTGAAGATGTCAGCAAGCTGGTCCGTCGTCGGAATGTGGCTAAAGCTGACATGATTGTGCTCCAGGTGGTGTCGAAGAAAGTGGCAGTCCACCTCAATATGCTTCGTGCGTTCATGGAAGACGGGATTCAAAACAATCTTGGTGACTGCCTGATTGTCACACCAGATGTGAGCAGATGTCTGCTGAGGAAAGCCAAGCTCCCGGAGGAGTTGGCGAAACCAAATGATCTCCGTAGTGATGGTGGCCATGACACGGTACTCAAACTCCGCACTGGATCGGGCGACGACAGTCTGTTTCTTGCTGCACCAAGAGATGAGGTTGCCTGCCAAGAATATGACAAACCCAGAAGTAGATCTCTGAGTACTAAGACAACCAGCATAATCAGCATCACAAAATGCCTCAATATGCAGATGAGGATGTTGGGAGTAGCGAAGACCACGGGCAGGATCTCGCTTGATGTATTTGGCGATGCGGATGACAGCATCCCAATGTGAGGTGGTCGGATGCTCCATAAATTGACTCACTTTGCCAACATCATAGGCAATGTCGGGACGAGTCATGGTAAGATAATTGAGTTTACCCACTAGTCGACGGTACCGCTCTGGATGTGGATACAGTGCCGAGGAGGCATAAAGAGACCGTTCCCCAGACTCTAGAGGAGTGTCGACAGCAATGGCCTGTGTCAGCCCAGTATCCTGCAGAATATCCAACGCATACTTCCGTTGGCAGAGGGAGATGGTGTCCGAAGAATAGGAGACCTCGATGCCTAGGAAGTATGTGAGAGGACCGAGATCCTTAGTGTGGAAGTGCTGGTGAAAATGCCTCTTGAGATGGGTGATACCCACAAAGTCGCTGTCAGTGATGATGATATCATCCACATAAACGACCAATAGGATACAGCCAGCGGAGATCGTCCTGTAGAACACAGTGTGGTCCTTCATGCTGCGAGAGAGCCCAAAGTCGGTGACGATCGTGCTAAAGCGGTCGAACCAAGCATGGGGAGACTGCTTGAGGCCGTAAAGAGAGCGACGAAGTCGACAGACTTGAGACTTGGCGCCGGAGGCACAAAATCTGGGGGGCTGCTGCAGATAAACCTCTTCCTCAAGGAAGCCATGTAGGAAGACATTCTTAACATCCAGTTGATGAAGAGACCAATGATGATGGGCGACCAAAGAGATGAATAATCGAACGAAGGTCATCTTGGCAACTGAGGAGAAGGTATCAAAGTAATCAATACCGTAAGTCTGCGCGAAGCCCTTGGCCACCAGGCGGGCTTTGAGGCGATGGAGAGTGTCATCAGGATTCAACCTGACTGTGTAAATCCATTTGCTGCCGACCGCCTGTTTGCTTGCTAGAAGGGCGACAAGATCCCAAGTATGGTTTTCTTCCAGAGCCTGCAATTTATCCTGCATTGCTACTAGCTACCCGGGATGAGATTTGACATCACTGTGCGAGGAATAGAAACTGTCTCCAGAGCAGACAGACTCCTGTATGAAGATACAAATAGAGTACTCTGGCAGGAGCGAGTACCTTTCCGTAAGGCAATGGACAAGTCCTCGGGCGGCGGGGTAGGAGCATCAGACGAAGCGGGGACGACGGTGTCATTGGCCGGGACGGGGGATACAGTTGATGGACGACGAGAGTAGATCTGACCAAAATGGGTGTCAACAGGGGTTGACATCGGTGGAGGGTGGATGATGAGATGAAGACAATCATCGATGGCGGGGTCAGGATGATGAGAGGGAAGGGAGAACAAAGAGCTCTCAACGAATGCGACATCGGCCGAGATGACATACCGCCGTAGGTCGGGTGAGAAGCAGCGATATCCGCGCTGAGTGCGGGAGTAGTCAAGAAAAATGCACTGGAGGATTTTGAGAGAGAGTTTGGAGAGAGAGTTTGGAGAGACCAGGACATGTGTCGCGAACGTAACAGAGACATCCAAACACTCGAAGGGGAAGGGAGTGAAAAAGGAGAGAGGAGAGCAAAGCCCGAAAAGGAGTCTCCTCCTGAAGGATAGAGGAAGGAAGACAGTTTATAAGGTAGGTGGTGGTGAGAATAGCATCTCCCCAAAAATGCAGAGGCACCTATCGGTGTATGAGGAGGGCACGAGCAGTCTCCAGAATGTGTCTGTGTTTCCGCTCGGCTACGCCATTTTGTTGGGGTGTATCAGGACAAGAGGTCTGATGAAGGATGCCTTTTGTCTGGAGAAACTGTCGAAAGGGAGTGAAGAGATACTCTCACGTCCATTATCCGAGCAGAGACATTTTACAGAGATGGAAATTTGGTTTTGAATTTCATTGTAAAAGGTTTGGAATGTGGAAAACACTTCGGAGCGTTCTCAAAGGAGGTAAAGCCACGTCATTTGTGAAAAATCATCAATGAAAGATATATAATATTTATATCCCAAATGACTCGAAATGGTACAAGGACCCCACACGTCTGAATGAACCAGATCGAAAGGGTTTGAGGCCCTTGTATCCACGCGAGGAATGTATGTAGTGTGATGATGTTTTGCAAATATACATGACTCACAATGAAAAGAATTATGCTGACTAAAGTTTGAAAAAAGCTGATGAATGGTGGAGGCATGCGGGTGTCCCAACCGGGAATGAAGATCCAATGCTCGAGCAGTGGTAGACGTGCAAGTGATGGGTGCCAGTCCATCGGACATGTAGACCCCGTCCCGAAGCTGGCCTCTACCAAGTTCCCGGTTCATAGTCTGCTCCTGAAATACAACACCAGATGAGGTAAATATGACAGTACTGTTATAATTTTTTGTCAACTTACTGATGGAAAGAAGATTAAATGGATTGCGGGGCACATGTGCCACAGATGGTAGGTGAATCGATGGAGTCAGAGAGCATGCGCCGAAGCCCGCAATGGGGATAGTGGAGCCATCAACGACGGTGATGACTGATGAACCGGTATAAGGGTAGTAGGAGGTCAGCATACCAGCATCACCAGTGAGGTGGTCGGAGGCTCCTGAGTCGAGCATTCATGCAGGGGAGCGACGACCGACAAAGGCAGCAGAGCGAATAGAATGAGCCAGAGAAGCCGAGGATGGACCGGGTCCTGCGGGGCCCCGATGATCATGAGTTAGCCGGGTGTCAGCCATAGACAGGTCCAGAGATGGTGGAAGAGTGGCGACTGCCGAGGAAGCCTCCTGGACCATTGTCTGTCCTTGCCTCGGGCGCTGAGATGGACGTCCATGTAGAACCCAACACCGGTCGATCAGGTGGCCAAGCTTGCCGCAATGTTGACAGAGGGGACGTGGACGACCTTCCACACGACCACGTCCACGAGGTCCCGAGGAGCGTCCACCGCCATGACCGACGAGAGCGGAGTGGTCGATGATCGGGGTGGGAGGGGGAAGAGCCCACTAGGCCTTGCTCAGCCGATGATAAACCTGTGGGATCTCCAGCGACGAAGGGCTGGCGAGCAGCTCGGTTGCCGTGGTGGCAAACTCCAGAGCGAGGACGCTGAGAAGAGTGAAGATGCAGAGTTCGTCCCGCCGGGTCTGAGCCTCTGCCGGTGTCTGGGGAACGGGTCACAACTCCTGCAATTCATCACGAAATCCTTTCCATTCCATGAAATATGCGGTGAAAGACTGGTCCTGCTGTCGAATATGGGACAGGCGCTGGAGGATATCGGAAACCCGAGCCAGGTTGTTGGTCTCGGAATACGTGATGTTCAAGGAGTCCCAGAGTTCCTTGACTGTATTCGCCGTGCGGGTGACATCCTTGATCGATCGATCCATTGAATTGACTAGCAGAACGAAGATCTTGCTGTCAGCAAGCTTCCATGAATAGTATTTGGGGTTAGTCAAAGCCGGGGGAGGATCCTCAAGGTGATGATCAAGGTTCATCCCGGTCAGGGACATCACCATAGTCTTCTGCCAGATGGAAAAATCCGTGGAGTCCAACCGGTCATCGACGAGGCGGGTGGAAGCAGTGATTATCTGTGGCAGAGGGGAGGAGTCTGCCATGGAAGCGTCGGGTAGTGTGTGGAGCCGCGAGATGCAGCGGACAACGGGAGGGGCGCCGGGAGTCGGTGCAAGCTGTGCGCAGGAAGAGCCGGGAGGATGCCAGTTCGCCTAGAGGGAGCCGGTTTGTTTGGAGGGAGCCGCCTGGACCGGTTTGCTTGTACCGGTTCACCTGGACTGGTTTGCCTGGACCGGTTCGCCTAGAGCGAGCCGCGGCTAGAAGAAAAAAAATTTGCTGGGATGTATGCGTCGGGAGGGGCCGTCGACGGAAGGGGGGGGGGGGGGAGGCCGACGTGGACGTCGGGATCACGGGAGGGCGTCGGGAGGGATCTGTCGGGAAGGGAGCCGACGTGGAGGACCGTCGGGTGAAGTCGCCAGGGAGCAACGAGATGAGGCCGACCGAGCGCGCTGGGAGGGCGGGGCCGTCACGCGGGGAAGCGGCACAGTCGCGATGGAGGGCCGCTGGGGGGGCGCGGGAGGCGCCACGCGCAGAGGAGGGCCGCCGGGGGGGCTGCGGGAGGCGCCGCGCGCACAGGAGGGTCGTCAGGGGGGGGGGGAAGGGGGAGGAGGCGCCGCGCGCAGAGGGCCGCTGGGGGGGGCGCTGGAGGCCGGGGTCGGACGACGCAGGGAGGCGCAGGGTGTCGGGCAAGAGCGCCGCTGGAGGGTCGCTGGGGGTTGGGGCGCAGAGGGCTGACCGAGGAGGGAGGGGAGGTGCCGCGTAAGGCAGACCTAGGAGGGAAGGATGCCACTTAGGGCAGAGCCGGGAGGAAAAAAATTAGAGGGAGGGCTCGGGAACAGGGTTCCCTCTGATACCATGTAGATTGAGAAAACCCCCTTACCTTCAAGGTGAGGTGAAGACCTTCTTTTATAGATTGAGAAAGAGGAATACACAAAGGAGTATTCCGATGTGGGACTCGGAAATACCCATAGCGGGTTTAACCACTTGGAACCTCCCCGCTTTCTGTTGGTGCTGGGTGCTCTGCGGTAACGTGGAATTTTTTTCCCATCAGGTACACATCGAAACATCGTATTCGATGCTGGAGTATCCAATTATCTGCCTGAGGATCTCGTGTAATTTAAATAAACATGAAAATAAATTGAAACGATACCTCATTCAATTTGTAATCAATGACATGTTCCGCACTTCGTTGATGATCATTGCTCGAGGGATCCCAAACGGGAACCCTTTAGATTGTCCACGCGCTTCAAAAGTTTGTTCGATCTTCGGACTTTGGGTTGTAGCGCAGAGAAGCGAAGGGGCTTTCGGCTTACTCATGATTGTCGGAGCATCATTTGCTCGATCCATGAAGATCTTGGACCGGGGTGCTCCAAACTCCCCTTTCTCACTCTAGGAAGTGGGAGAGATGAAGGAGAATCAAATTCATTATAGCAACATTTCCCTCAAATTTGAGCTTAATTAGGTTTATGTAACTTGTTAAAATTGCACTCAAGTCCTTTAACAAGTATAACCTTCTAAATAAACAAACTAAAATTATGACCTCACGAACGTGTCACAATTGTCATAAATAAATTATCACTTAACATTAATATTGTGTTGCATGATAATACACGAGTCATTAACTCAACCCATTCCTCCCATAAAATATTTAATAGGCCTTGAATAACGAATATTCGTTCGTAAAATATTTTCTTGTATTCACTTAATAACTTGTGAATATTTTAAGTTAATAAATTCAACACTTTTTTAACTCGAATAATATTGAATTTATTTATTTTCTTTGCGATCGTTCAAACTGAGACATTACCCAATCCTTATCGCGGGGCCCACCATGTCCTAAATTTCAATTCATTAGACTTTGCCAAACTTTTGAATCAATGACTGTGTAATATAATTTTTTTGTCTCATGATATCTCATCAAGTTGGATACATAACTTGTGTCTATATCCTTGCATGCTTTATTTATTATTTCTATGACTGTACTGAGCGTATTTACCTTCTTTTCCCATGATCATGGATTTAATGAAGGTATTTCCATTCTGATCAATTAAGTTCGAGATATCTCTTTACTCAGAATCGACAAATCCTTTCTTGATTATTCAATCAATGTTATATCATCAATGATGAACCCGACACATGGTACCTCACCACAGACATACTGTCATTGTTTTCATCATGCATCAAAGTACGTGACCCATGATATACATTAATAGCCCCAAGTAAGGAAGACTAATACACATGCTCATAAATAGGAACAATCAATAACACTCAAAACATAGTGTTCTTATTGACAGGTCAATCCCCATGAATTTGAGATCAACAAGTGCGAACTTCATGAGAAGAGGTTTCAATGTTTATGAGTTCTCAACACCTGACAATCAAACGTCATCTGGATCCCTTCAGAATGATACATCTAGATCATATGATATATTTTAAAGATTACTGTCATAGTATCTAAATGCTCTCATTATAGATGAGAATTGATATAACCCTTTGATACGACATATAATCTAAAGACATTATATATAGTACATGTAGAGATAATACTACTATCATGGTTAGAGAAACACACATATATATCAAGCTCTATATATGTAATAGTAATCAAAGTACACATAGGAGCTGGGTCAAGGGCACCCACCCTCACAACACTTTCTCTATGGGCTTTATATTAAATGATGATTATGTGATTTCCCATTCAGACCGGCACTCCATGTGAAATTAATGGATCTTGATAGTCTTGGATTTCTCAAGTTGTGAACATAATATTTAAACACTTCATATATTTCAATGCGTTGATGTTTGGAACCATGCAGGCTGTGGAGGAACGGGTGACAATTTGTGCGCAAAATGTGGTGGTCGTGGTCATCTTTAAAGTATGGTTGCTCATGTATTAATTTTTCTCCGCTACATAATCCTTTCCTGCTTTATAGGCCTCATGTGCACTGATATTTTGACACCTTAAATTTGACATCAAATACGCACACCATTCCACCTTCCGCTGAAATAGATGCAGCCACTCCCTCTTCTATTCCTCTTATTTAAACAATAAATTTATTCACCTTTTATAATACCTAAATTAAAATATCACCATTTTTCTCCTCACAACACCGTGTTTTTTAACACATTTTTTAGTTTCATTTGAAACCAGTTGGAAAAACTAAATTTTATCACATCAATTTTTTTCTTTGCGTGTGTGCCGCTTTCGCGGTTGTACCCAATTTTTTAATTTTTTTAAAAAAAGTAAATAATACGTTTTCAAAAATATTTTATCATCAAAAAATTAATCAAGTATTATAAAAAGTAAATTTCAACTCATCCATTAAATTAATTTTATAAATAAGAAAATTAGTCTGAGAAAAAAGTTTATAGTTTTAAAATAATTTTATTTTGATATTATGCAGTTTTATAGTTATTTTATATCCACTTGAAAATTTAAAAATTTACCACCAGCAGTTAAAAATATCATGCATAAAATATGAGTTTATTTAAAAAAAAAGATATATTAAAATAGTTTATGTTGATCCATTTTTTTTGATAAATGAAAATCTTCACATTCACTCAAATGAGAAAAATGGAGTATACAAATCTTAAAAATATTATATTTTTTAAATATGCATTTTGAAAACATACTTAGTTGGGTACAAGGGATAAATTTCATTTGTTGATAAAAAAAAAAGATAACTTTTATGTTTTAACATCACTTTTAACACTTAAAAAAACCAAATTTGTCTCATCAATAACGTGAGATGAATTTTATCATGTATGAGATAAATTTCATACTTTTAAAGTTATAATACAACATTTGAAATTAATCCATCATTTTTAAAAATATTTATTATTTAAGTGAAATTTATCTTATCCCATATATCAAATAAATTTAATTTCATTAAAGATATATCATTATACATTAATTTTTTCATTTTTTAAAAGATTTATTATTGTATGTGAAATTAATCTCTTCTCATGCAAGATAAATTTCATTTTAAAAAAATATAACATATTACATGAATTTTATTCCATCTCGTATATGAGATAAATTTCATTTAAAAAAATATTTATTATTGTATGTGAACTTTATTTCATCGAATACATTAGATAAATTTCACTTCATAAAATATATCACTATATATGAAATTTATCTCATCTCATACATGTGATAAGTTTTAATTTTTAAGTGATATAACATAGTATGTTGAATTTATCTATTCTGATATGTGAGATAATTTTCATTTTAAAAACTTATTATTGTAGGTGAAATTAATCTCATCTCATGCATTAGGTAAATTTCATTTTATAAATTATAAATCACTGTACAAGAAATTTATCTCATCTTGTACATTAAAAATTAAATTAAAATTTTGAAAGATATAACATAACACGTGAAATTTATTTCATCTTGTATCATTGATAAATGCTATTTTTTAACAAATCACTTGTAAAAAAAGGATTTACAACATCAGTTATTTTATAACCAATGTGAAAAATTTTATCATGTTGATTATAAAATAATCAATGTTAAAAGCAAATGAATTTTATTTTTCACGTTGGTTATAGTATAACCGACGTGCAAAATTGGTTTTTAGTATCAGTTACACTCGACACTACTACACACCACACTTTTATCAGTATGTAAAAATGCTTTTATCAACGTTAAAAAAAACGCTATCTTGTAAGCGTCTTTAAAATCCGGTCACTTTTATCAATGTTAGTTTTATCGTCGTTTTTTAATGTTGATAAACACACCCTTTATCAGTGTTAAAAAAAGCACTGATAAAAACTAGGATTTATTAGTGCTGAATAATTTTTTTTAATGCTCCCCCGCTGTAATGCCCCACTTTGAAAGCCACTGAACCGGTGCGCCACATGGGCTTAAGCGCACCTCTCGTACGTCAGAAGCTATCACTAGCGATGAGGATCTATAAGGATATCGTGGGGAAATTATACCATCTGGTCCCAGTAGCCAAAGCAGCATAAATAATAGCAAACATATAAATCGGGCCAAAGACCATTGCAGGTGCAAACAAGTGTCAATAAATAAGTACCACATCACATGCTACAATAATAATGGGCATGCCACACAATATCAAGATCCCTCGTGGCAGATCATATACAAGGAGGAATGAAAATATTCAAAAAAAAAAGGAAACTAAGAACACATCTCAAACTGGTCTCGAGTCTTGCCCAGTCCTGAGTCCATACTCAATTCTAGCATGTCAAGCAAAACATCAAGTAACCAACCCTTTCCTTAAACTCGTAACTTGCAAACAAATAGTCTTCTGCTCGGGTACCCTAGTGTAAGATCTCGACTTTTTCAGAGGATGTCTTGAGCTAGTTCACATGTACTCTTTTACCCTTGTTTTGAGTATATCTTGTTTGAGTTTTATCTTGGGTGTGTTTGGGTGAAATTTGGAAGTTTTTTTGGAGGGGTTTTGGGTAGTGTATGGTTAGTGCACGATTTTCTCAAATCGTGTGCCATGCCCCAACAAACCGTGCAACCCCATACTTAGAGAGATTGCACGGCCGATGCACAGTTTGTCAAACCGTGCACCTTCTTAGGAGCAACCGTGCACCCCCTAGAACATGCTCACGGTTAAGGCACACTATTTGGAAAACCATGCGCCCCTGCCCAGGAAACCGTGCACACGCATTTAATTATTCTAAAAATTAGATTAAAAATTCTCCAACCCCCCGGACTTCACCCAAAGTCGACCCAACTTGACCCTAACTCATTGCTCTCATTTTTGGAGGCTTCTGGACGAATTCCTAGGGCTCTCGAACACCGTTCTTGACGAATCGATGGCCAGATTGTCAGATTTGCACCTCTTCGGGTATGTGTTATCTTCCCGATTAGGTTTACCTTTCTCCCGCTCCTCTTTTCAGATAAAGAGAGATGTTTTATCCACCGTTGGTAAGGGTTTGGATCTAGGATTTGATGATTATGGTTATGTTTGATCTTGTTTCTAGGAATCGATTCTAGATCTCGTTCTTCATTGGGGGTTGGACCGTCCCGTTTCAATTTGGGGAATTTCCGTTGGGCGATCGCTTGTCAACGATTTTGTGGTAGGTGGTCTAAATTCAATTCCCATAGTCTTGAATTATAATTGCATGTATGTGTTGTGAAATTTCAATTGGCATATTTTACAATTGAATCTTGAATTGAATAAATTAATTGATTAATTAATTTATGGAATCATGGAATTGATTTAATTAATTGACAATGGGAATTAGGAGACATTTGGCTTAACCTTGATGGGTTAATGGGTTATGTGAATAAATGTTGATAGTTGGTTTAATGATGAAATGTGCATATTATTCCATGTGATTAAAGTAAAGAGTTATGATTATTGTGATAAAGGGAAAGGGTACACTTTAATGAGAATGATTGATAAGAAGGTTAATGATGCATAACCTTGATGTATGTGAAATTGTGATTTGTATGATATTGTGATATTTGTGATAGATACGATAAATGAGTGTGGGGCAGAGATTGAGACTCCAAATACCCATGTATGTTTGATTGATATATGAGCGAGACATGGACTGAGGCTCCAAATACCCATATGAGATAACGAGAGTGGGATAGAGACTAAGGTTTCAAATATCCATGTAACATTGAGTCGTGGGACAGGGACAAAGGCTCCAAATACCCATGGGGTGTTAGACACAACATTCTATGCCCATGAGATTGACATTGGACTATGGGTCCAATTGACCGTGATATGAATTGAATTGAAATGATAAATAACAACAATGGTATTATGATATGTGATATCCCTTGGGGATAGTTCAGACTCCGGCACGGGCCGAAGAAGGTATCAATAGTTTGGGTGTTCTCAAGAACCCGAGGGTTTATGTGGTTAATTAAAGAGTAATGAAATGTGATAACTATTTACTTATGCATTGTACTTTATTCTTTATACAACTACATACACTTTTATTGACTGAATATTGTTTAGATGCTGTTGGTGGTGGCCTACTGAGTTGTACTCACACCCTACTTGGGCTGTCTGATCAGTGCCCGAATAGACTTCATGTTTGCAGGACTGGATAAGGGCAATAGTCCTATGCTAGATGGCTAAATTGGGATGGAGCATGGATGAGGGAACCTGAATTGGTATCGGGACCCGCTCGGGAGTTGTTAGTGTCTTTATTTTGGTTTTTTCATTAGATACTTGACACTTATTATGGCATGACATATCTAACGTTTTAGTTGGGATATTGTATCAGTTTGTCCATCTTGTGATATTGGTATTATTCTAGTTATGGTTATTATCTTTTGGCTATTGTTTATTTATTTTTGTTGTTGTGCTACTTTGATAAAAAGGTTATAGTCTCCCCATGATAGATATTAGACCCTCGCTACTAGTCGGCAACCTCTGACATATGGGGAGGCGCACACCCGGTGTGTGGTACCCAAGTCGGGACATTACAAAGTGGTATTAAATGCAGTTTTCTTTTCTTTTCTTTTGTCTTACTATTTAGGAAAGGTAGACGAGAGAATATGATGAGTCGTACCTTGGTTAAGAGCTCGTGCATGAGAGTAGCTAACCCATGTGTAGGGGTAAAAGCCAAGTAGCATGAGTGAGATTATTGTTATTGATGTGTGTTGTTACAGTTGGATGTTATTTCACCTCGAGTGATGCACTTGTTGTGTGATGTGATTATTTTTTCTAAGTTTTTCTGAGATTTGACTCATGGCCCGGTATGACATGAGAGTTGTGTATGCATGCATCATTCTAGACACTCAAGATTTATTGTGACATGCATCATTCTTGGCACGCATGAGAAAAATAGGTTTTTGGGTAAGTTGTTGGTTTTGAAATGTTTTTCCTTGTGTAATTGAACTGAAAAGGTGCCTAATAGGAGTTAAAAATTATAAAATGATGCAAAAAGTGGAAAATGGGTGTGTAATGAGAAACTTGAATATGAGAATGAGTTTACCCTTTATTAACTTAGAACTAGCTGAGAGATGGGTTAGGGTAGTGATAACACCTTGGTTTTGACTGTGTGGTGGGGTTTGGAGGAATGACTTGTTATGGATTTATGTGAAACCCTTTTGTTAAATGTGTTAAATTTATGTTATTCATCCTAAGACGTGTGTTTGGAATTGTAGAGATGCCTCTATGATGACACTTGTTGAGAGGATGATAAGAGGTTATGGCTGGAAATGATCCTCCAGTAGTGGAACCTGAGGCATCAATATTGTTGGGTGAGGAAGCCAGAGAGCAGTTCTGTGAGAACTTTGCTCGCTTCATGCAGTTTATGGAGAGAGACCCAGGGCGGGTTGTGAAGAGTATGTCTGACCTAACATGGGAGTTTCAGTTACAGAACCCTTTGACTTTCACCGAAGAGGGTGGACCCAAAGCATCTGATTTCTAGACTGAGTCCATCTAGACTATACTTGATCATTTGGAGACTCCTACTAAGAAGAGGGTCAAGTTGGCTGCTTATATGTTGCAAGGATTAGTGAAGCGCCGATGGGATGTCCAGGCTCGGACTGGGCAGACAAATGGTATGTTATGGATGGACTTTTTAGAGA
Organism: Viscum album; assembly: GCA_963277665.1. Taxonomy (NCBI): domain Eukaryota; kingdom Viridiplantae; phylum Streptophyta; class Magnoliopsida; order Santalales; family Viscaceae; genus Viscum; species Viscum album. The sequence goes on from OY728122.1 coordinate 1,714,225,979, forward strand.
AGTTCCTGGAGCACTTTTATCCAGATACACTGAGGAAGGAGAGGGTAGCTGAGTTCATGCGGTTGACCCAAAGGAGTATGTTCATGATGGACTATGCTGGTCACTTTACTGACTTGCAATGATTTACTCCAGCACTGGCAGAGGATGAGACAACTATGGGAATGTGTTTCCAGGATGGACTTAAATGTGAAATTAAGTCCCAGGTTAACATCTTTTAGTTAATGAAGTTTGTTGAGGTGGTGGATCAGGCTCTCATATCTGAGGGGAACCTGAAGGAGGTTTCTAGTGGAGGATAAGTGGTTTCTACTGGAAAATTAGGGGTACGTCTTTCGAAGGTAGGTAGCGTCGCTATGATAATGTTGACCAAAGCAGTGGGAAGAAGAGTGGCCAGGGGGAAGGATTAGTTACTTAGGATCTTACCTGAGTGCTTTTCCACTAGTGCGGTAAGTTGGGCCATTTCTGTAGACATTTTCCCTCACCACTGATAGAGTGTCAAGCTTGTGGCAGGATGAGACATCTGCAGAGGTTTTGCAGGAACCCACAATAGATGGGTAGTGACAGAGAAGCTAGGTAGAACCAGAGTGTGGTAATGGGATCTTTTACACATTATCAGTCTGGCAGTTGGAGTTCTATTGGCCGTGGTGGTAGAGGCAATGGACGTAGTGCTACTGGGAAAGAACACCTATATCAGTAGTGTGGTGCAACTTAGGGGACCCATACTTCATCACAGAGAAGAGGGGAAGGGCTGTTGCATGCAGTTCAACCTACACTTGTGGATAGCGAGGCTGGACCATCGATAGTAAAAGGTACTATTCTTGTAGCTTCTATACTTTCCAGTTCCTTATTTGATACTGAAATCTCTCATTATTTTATATCTTCACAACTTGTGAATGATTTGAGCCTGGCGGTGGAGTTCATGAGTGGGGTTATGGTGATAAATACACCTTTGGGAGTACAGTCGAGAGATATCTGTTTATGCAAGGGGTATTCTCTTGAGATTAGGGAGTATCATTTTCTTTGGGATCTTTACATCCTTAACATGTTAGTCTTTGAACTCATTATGGGTATGGACTGGTTAATAGCATACCGAGCCCACATAGATTGTTACCACATGAGAGTGACTTTTACGTCTCTTGAGGGTGATAGTTATATTTACTATGGAGAGTGGGATATCAAGGTGGTCCATGCCGGGCTAGTTCACTAGCAACTGGGGGAGCTCACCGCCCAAGTTGATAATCTTTTGCTGGATGATGGGGGGTGAAAAGCATGATGTATTTCCACTTGTAGTGTATAAGTTTTAGGATGTTTTTCTTGAATACTTCTCAGGGCTTCCACCCGAGAGATATGTTGAATTTACAATTGATCTCCTATCAGGGCTGAGCCAGTTTCTATTCCGCCATACAGAATGACACTAGAAGAGCTTCAAGACCTTAAGATTCAACTGGAAGAGTTGATGGATAAGGGGTTTATTCATCTGAGTATGTCACCTTGAGGTTCTTTATTTTTTTTTGCAAAGAAGGTTGACAGGAGTTTGCACTTATGTGTCGATTACCAAAAGTTGAACTGGATGATAGTGAAGAACCGATATCATCTTTCATGTATCGATGATCTTTTTGACTAGTTGATGAGAGCTTGTATGTTCTCAAAGATTGACTTAAGATCAGGGTATCATCAGCTCAGAGTTCGACCTTCTGATTTACCGAGGACTTCTTTTAGAAGCAGATATGGCCTTGATGAGTTTTTTGTAATTCCATTTGGGTTGACGAATACACCAAAAGTGTTTATGGTCTTTATGAACAAAATCTTCCACCCGTACCTGGACCAGTTTGTGGTAGTATTTGTGGACTAAATCTTGGTGTACTCCAAGACTCATGACAATCATGACCAATGTATTGACATCATCCTAAGTACACTGAGATAACATTGTCTATACGCCAAACTATATAAATGTAAATTATGGATCGACATGGTACATTTCTTGGGTCACATCATCTTGAAGGAAGGTGTGTCAGTGGACCCAGAGAAAGCACAGGCAGTGGTTTCTTAGGAGAAGCCCAAGAATATTTTTGATAGCCATAGTTTTCTGGGATTGTTGAGTTATTATCAGAGGCTCATCCATGACTTTTCTCATTTGGTAACACCACTTTCAGGCTTGAACAAGAAGGGAGTAAAGTTTGAATGATCTATAGCATGTGAGAATTCTTCCCATGAGCTAAAGAATCATTTGACTACTGTACTAATCTTGATCCTACCTGATCCAGGTGAGGAGTATATGGTGTTTTGTAATGCTTTTGGGATAGGTCTTGGAGCATTGTTGATGAAGGGAGATCGAGTTGTGGTGTATGGGTCTCGACAGCTGAGTCCACATGAACAGAACTACCCTACGCATGACCTCAAGTTAGATATAGTCGTTTATTCCTTGAAGTGTTGGTGGTATTATCTGTTGGGAGAAAATTTTACTCTGTATACTGATCATAAGATATTAAAGTATATCTCTTCGCAATGTGATTTGAATCTATGAAAATGAAGACATGTTGAGTATATGTAGGAATTCGACTTTGATCTAGCATATACTCATAGGAAAGGAAATAGTGTTGCTGAAGCGTAAAGTAGGAAAACTCAGAATCAGGAAGTTCATGAGTCTAGTTCTTTGTAGAAGATGATGACTTTGCTAGCTGAGATGCATGTTGTGGTTCAGGAGGGCTAGGAGAAGATGAACCTCGTATCAATTTCAGTGGAGTCTACTCTTTTAATCCGGATTAGGGAGAGGCAATATCAGGATTCATAATGTTTGGCCTTGAGGGAAAGCCTTGAAGGTGGGGAGACACCTTCATATTTGACTATAGATGATGATGAGATCATCTATGTCCAGAATTGGGTTGTTGTGCCTATGAGTATGCAGGAGGAGATGATGCGTGAATTCCATGCCTTGAAGTGGGTGGTGCATTCGGGTTTGACCAAAATGTACCTTGACCTACGTCGACAATATTGCTGGCCAAGAATGAAAAGTGAGACAGTAGGGTTTGTGACATGATGCTACATCAATCAACAGGTGAAGGCCAAGCATCAATGACCTGATGGTTTACTACAGCTGTTTCCCATTTTGGAAATGAAGTGGGACAACATTTCTGTGGACTTTGTGGTGGGTCTCCTAAGGACACCTCAGAAGAATGATGCAATTTGGGTAGTTGTGGACCAGTTGACAAAGGTAGTGCATTTCTTACCTATACAAGAGAATTTATCTATGGATTAGTTGGGAGACTTGTATGTTCAAGAGATATTTCGTCTGTACGGGGTGACACAAAGTAAAGTTTCAAAATGTGAATCACATTTTACTTTGTGCTTCTGGAAGGGCTTGCAGAAGGTTCTTGGTACACAGTTTTTACTGAGTATGACTTTCCACCCACAAACAGATGGGTAGTCGGAGCGTACTATATAGGTGCTTGAGGATATGCTTCAGGCATGTGTCCTAGACTTTGGTGGGTCTTGGGAGAAGCACCTAGATTTGGTGGAGTTCACCTATAACAACAGTTACTCAGAAACTTTATAGATGGAACCATATGAGGCTATTTATGGTAGACCATGCAGATTACCTCTATGTTGGATGGGGGAAGGTGAGTCAGAGTTGTTGGGATCAAGTCTTATGCATGAGACATCAGAGAAGGTTCAACTAATTCAGAAACTTATGGTTACGACTTAGAGTATGTAGAAGTCATATGCGGATAGATGTCGACGACCCCTAGAGTTTATAGAGGGTGACCGTGTATTCCTTTAGGTGTCACCTAGATTGGGTCACTGCAGGATATGGAGATAGGGCAAGTTGGTGCCCAGGTTTTTTGGACCATTTTTGATTGTGGAGAGAATCGAGCCGGTGGCATACCGATTGGCTCTTCTATAGAGGTATAGTGCTATTCACAATGTGTTTCATGTGTCACAGATTCGATGGTACCCAACCCTTCTCATGTGATCGATGTGGATGATGTTGAGCTTGAGACCGACATGTCCTTTGATGAGCGTCCAATACGTTTGTTGGATCGCAGTGAGAAAGTGTTGTAGGGAAAGGTCGTGTTGATAGTTCATGTATTGTGGCAACATGGACATGTTCAGGAGGAAACTTGGGAGAGAGAAGTGGATACACGAGCTCAATGGCCCGGCCTTTTTACCTCAGAATCTTAGAGATGCTTGGGAGTATAACTCGAGGATGATCTATTATAAGGTGGGGAGATTATAAGATCCTAACCTTTTCATAGGATGTCTTAGACTAGTTCACATGTACTATTTTACCCTTGTTTTTAGTATATATTGTTTGGGTTTTATCTTGGGTGAATTTAGGTAAAATCAGGAAGTTTTTTGAGGGGTTTTGGGCATTGCACGGTTGGTGCACGGTTTTCCCAAACCGCGCACCCATCCCCAACAGACCGTGCAACCTGATAAAGAGATGGATTTCATGGATGACGCGTAGTTTGTCAAACCGTGTTCCTTATTAGGAGTAACTGTGCACCTCCCCCCTAGAAGAGGCATATGGTTAAGGCACATAGTTTGAAAAACCATGTACCCCTACCTAGAAAACTGTTCGCACAGGTTTAATTATTCCTAAAATCAGATTAAAAAATTCTAAACCCCCCAAAATTCACCCAAAGTCAACCCAAATCAAACCTAACTCATTCCTATCATTTTTGGAGGCTTCCAGATGAATTCCTAAGTCTATCAAACATCGTTCTTGATGAATTGAATGGTGAATTGTCAAATATGTACCTATCTGGGTATGTGTTCTCTTCTCGATTAGGTTTCTCTTACTCCTGAACCTCTTTTTGGATAAAGAGGGATGTTTTATACGCCATTGGAAAGTGTTTGGATCTAGGATTTGATGATTATAGTTCCGTTTTATCTTGTTTCTAGGAATTGATTATAGATCTCGTTCTTCATTGTGGGCTGGACCATTCCTTTTCAATTTGGGGAATCTCCATTGGGTGATTGCTTGTCAATGATTTTGAGGTAGGTGGTATAAATTCAATTCCCATAGTCTTGAATTCCAATTACATGTATGTGTTGTGAAATTTCAATTGGCACGTTTGACAATTGAATCTTTAATTGAATAAATTAATTGATTAATTAATTTATGGAATCATGGAATTGATTTAATTAAATTTCCATGTGATATTGAATGGGTTGAATTTGGGGTAATTAGAAATTAGTGGAATTGGATTAATTACCATTTTTATTCAAAAAAAGATGCAAAGAAGGAGAAAAAATAGCTAGGGGGGCCGGAAATAATGAAGGCCAAGAGCATCTCCCTGAATCAAGTTCACCCCCTCAGGTTTAAAATGAGAAACATGAAAAAGATAATTGATCGGGGTACGAGGGGTCGCTGTAGAGGCCAAGTAATCCACCACCTTATTTCCCTCTCTCCACGTGTGGGTGACTCTAGTGTTACTATAAATGATGGATTTTCATTTCCTGATTATGTATACAATAGACCAGGGTGTGGTACCTTTCCCATGCAAGGTGTCATGAATAATCATGGAATCAGTTTCCACTTGGGAGATGTAAATCTCCCTCTGCCTATAGATGGTAATACCCGTATGAACCGCCTTTGCCTCCGCCTCCGCCTGTAAAGAATTTACATTTCCATAATAGGTCTTGAACACAAAAAACACACTACCCCTGGAGTCACGAACCACGCCGCCACCACACATTTCCCCCATAAAACAGGAACCATCTATATTAAGTTTGAGCCCAACTTTAGGAGGGCTCCATCGAACCCATTGCCCCTGTTTCGTGATACCTGACTGCTGGGCCACAACTTGAGGTGCATACATCTTGTAGAGAGAGGGAGTCTGTGACCAGTTTCCATCAATTCCACACAAATCAACTAGGATTCACCTTAACCTGACGATTATGTATCTCCCTGTAGAGGAGATCCCATCAAACCTGGACTAGTTCCTTGCTTACCATAGACACCAACAACCCGCATTGAAGATGATGGATCTCGCTATTATTTCCCTCTCCGAGGTGTCCACTCCCTGGAACCAACACTCCATGAAGGAGTCGAAGCTCGACGCAGAGGAGTACCCTGTAAAATCCTCAAAGAAATACCACACCTGGCAGACCCAGTCACCTTCGAAGAAGATATGAGTCATAATCTCCTCATATTTACTCACACAACAATGGAAGCAGGATGCCATGCTGATTCTGAGATTTTTGATGTTGTCGTCGACTGGTAGGGTTCGGTTCTGGATCTTCCATGTTAGGAAATTGAATTTAGTAGGGATCCTCTTACACCACGTCAGACCATACCAACCCCCTTGCTGGCCCTGGGGAGAGCCTATCCTACAGAAATCCTTCGCATTGAACTTTCCAGAGGTGGAGGGAGTGAATACGCACCGATCCAGTTCCATGCTCATGATAATAGAGTCGAAATCCATCTACTGGTTTGCGTCCAGGATTGCTCTGAAAATTGATGGAACTAGATCGCCTCCCTGAAAGTGATCGTAGGGCCTGGGCACTTTGGATAGGCGAGGACTCTTCCCGAACAATTGTGATACCAAAACAGATTGTTCCCCTCCCCAATAATCCACTACGAGTTATGTAAGATGTTCAAAATAATACTGCAAACAGAGGACTAGAGCAGAGACCCACTCCCCAATTAAGATTCTGTATTGACCCCATACTTGCGGGACATCATCTTCCCCCACAAAGTTTGTTCTTCAATTACCTCCCATGCCAACTTTGCATGCATGTAATGAATAGTGTTCGCTAGGATTTTAACATTGATCCCTCCCTCCAAAATGGGTCGAGCCATCTTCCCCCAAGAGACCCATTGTCTCTTCCCATCTGAAGAATCATCCCAAATGAAACAGGCCAAAAGTCTGTCAATGGCTCTTATAACACCCTTTGACACATTGGTAGATGAAAGAGCATGCATCGGTATGGTTGAGAGGACACTATTCACAAGAGTGATACGACCACCAAAGGATAAAAAATGGTTCTTCCAACTGAGAATGCACCCCGTAATCTTTCTCACCATGTGGTTAAAGTCGCTGATGTGCATTCTTCCTGGAGACATGGGGGTACCGAGATATTCCATGGGAAACGAACTGCGTCTCATACCCAAGCTACTACCCATATCTGCCACCCTACTTGAGGTACATGCTTGTGCCACATAGAAGCCACTCTTCTCCCTGTTGATTTGTTGACCACTCCAGTGACAGTACTCCTCAAGGATCTTGATAATCCCCTGCACAAACCGCCTTCCCGCATTGATGAAGATAAGAGTATCGTCCGCAAACATCAAATGGGATATGGGTGGGAGGCTCAACCTCCTTCGATAAGGAAGAACATCCCCATTCGAGATACCTCTTTTAATCAGTCTGCTTAAGGTATCCTGCATAAGAATGAAGATACTTAGGGATAGAGGGTCACCTTGATGAAGTCCTCGAACTGTCTTGAAGAAAATGTGAGTTCGCCCCATAAACGTCATTGCCATACAGGCCGAACTGAAACACCTGAACATGATATCACAAGTCCATCTGGAGAAACCCATCTTGTTCAGGAACCTTAATAAAACCCCACTCAATCCTGTCATACACCTTATTCATGTCGAGCTTGATGGCCATATTTGAACCACGAGCCTTGATATTAACATCTCTCAACATCTCCTGCGGCAATGCTATTGCTCCCTGGATAGAGTGATCTTTCACGAAACCATACTATTCCTTAGAGATCCACTGAGGGATATTCCTAGACAGCCACCTATTAATGATACTTTTCAGAATTTTATATGTAAAGTTACACATACTCACAGGCTGATAGTGAAGAAGGGATGATGGGTCCTTGATCTTTGGTAATAGGACAAGAGTCGTGGCAGACGCTATCCGCGGGAGGCTACCCCCTTTGAAGAAATCCTGGATGACGTTGATGATATCCCCCTTTACCACCTCCCAGGAGCTCCTAAAGAAAGAACCAGGGAAGCCATTGGGACCTACGACACTCTAATGATTAAGGTTCACTATAACCGCATGAATCTCCTCCTCCTCCGGAATACCTCCCATCATCTCATTATCCTAGGGAGAAACAAGATATGGAATCCCATCCCAGAACTCATCACCCCCAAAGGATACCCTTGGAGCATATTCAGATTTGGTCCCACAAGAAGGTCCTTGAAATGTGAAAACGCCAATCCCCCTACCACTTCCCTATCATCAGTGAAGGATCCATCTTCTAAATCCAAGTTCGGTTTGACAACACACCACCTCTACCTTATACATGCATGGAAAAAATATTCATTCTTATCGCCCTCCTTAAGCCATTTTATTCTCGATCATTCCCTCACCCTACTTTCTTGCGAGAGGACCATAACCGCAAGGGATTTATTTTTCTCAGATAGATCACCAAATACATCATCATCAAAAACCTCCTCAATACTTTCCTCGAGCCGTTCGATATCCTGTTTGAGAACATCCAAATCCTGATCAAAGGGAGGAATACTCTTAGCCCATGATTGGAGGACCTTCTTGAGATGCCTTAACTTGCAATGCAAAAAAGCTAACCAAGAGTGACCCTGGATCAGTTCCTCCCAACTGCTCCTCACCATCTGGTGATAACACGAAATACTCGACCAGTGGATCATGTACCTGAAACCCGACTATGGGGCCTCCCTCCTATTCAGAGTTAACAGAAGCGAATAATGATTAGAGATGTTGTGGGTCAAGTGATCAACCTTCACTTCTGGAAATGTAGAAACTGCTTGAACATTGGCTATACGCCGGTCGAGCCTGCTCCAACAACGACTGCTGCCCTTCCGATTGTTGCACCATGTGTATGGATCCCATGAATAAACCAAATCCATCAACCCTTTGATATCCATAAACTGACCGAAGGCCCTACTAGCCCTCCTAGGAAACTCTCCTCTCCCTTTCTTCTCCTCAGGATCCACTATAATATTAAAATCATCACCCACCACCCAAGGTTGATCCCCTGGGTCAAATGCATTCAGTTCGCTCCATAACACCTCCCTCCTCTAAGCATTGCAGCTACCATAAATGAATGAAACAGATAGAGTGTCACCACCACATGACACCCTTGTCATTTCTTGATAATCCCTTGCTTGGATTAACTCCACATAAACATCCTTGTGCCATAAAATCCAGATAAACCTATTTATTGTCTCCATATGCATAGATGCCTACAACTTCACCTTATGAGTAAACTCATTGGATCCACATGCATAGATTCATACAACTTCACCTTAGTGAGCGTGGGACAGGGACTGAGGCTCCAAATACCCATGTGACTTTGAGTTGTGGGATAGGGACAAAGGCTCCAAATACCCACGGGGTGTTAGACACGATGTTCTATGCCCATGAGATTGACATTGGATTATGGTTCCAATTGAACGTGATATGAATTGAAATGAAATGATAAATAAAAACAATGGTGTTGTGATATGTGATATCCCTTGGGGATAGTTCAGACTCTGGCATGGACCGAAGTAGGTATTGATGGTTTGGGTGTCCTCAGGAACCCGAGAGTTTATGTGGTTAATTAAAGAATAGTGAAATGTAATAACTATTTACTTATGCATTGTACTTTATTCTTTATACAACTGCATACACTGTTTTTGATTGGATATTATTTAGACACCGTTGGTGGTGGCCTACTGAGTTGTACTCATACCCTATTTAGGCTTCCTGATCGGTACCTAAATAGACTTCATGTTTGTAGGAAAAGATAAGGGAAAGAGTCCTATGTTAGATGGATGAATTGCGATAGAACATGGATGAGGGGACCGAACTTGGTATCGGGACCTGATTGGGAGTTGTTAGTGTCTTTATTTTGGGTTTTTCATTAGATACTTGATACTTATTATAGCATGAAAATATACTATTTTAGTTGGGATATTGTATTCAGTTTGGTCATCTTGTGATACTGATATTATTTTGGTTATGGTTATTATCTTTTGGCTATTGTTTATTTACTTTTGTTGTTGTGCTACTTTTATAAAGGGGGTATAGTATCCCCATGATCGATATTAGACCCTCACTACTATTCGGTAGCCTCTAGCGTACAGAGAGGTGTGCATGAGGTCATGTAACCAACCGGATCAGGGCAGTAGTGTGTGGCACCTGGGTCAGGACATTACACCAAGTACCATGATGGTCTGACCAGGGTGTGAGTATAACCCAATAATCCACCACCAGTGATGTCCCTAAAATAACTAGTCCATATAAAAAGTGTATGCAGAAGTGATACTAATAACATATTACCACAAAACAAATATAAATAACTAAATTAATAATTACATAACCTTCAATCTCAGGCTCTGTGGTGATACCCAAGGTCGGACCTACCTACTTTGGCCTACACTGGTGTATCTCTATCCACAATATACAATATGGAACAACTGATTACAATGTATACCACCAAGTAAACTATAGTTATGAAGCACAAGGGAATCCATGGGTGCTCCATTGGGTATTCCCATGTAGCCAAGTCATCTAGAATCCATGGAACTCATCCATGGAATTCTTCTCAGTGCTATTCAGGGGAATCCAAGGAATCCAACCTCAGTTGTCATGACCCCCTCTCTCCAAAGATCCCCCTCCTAGGCTAGCAATGAAGAATGGGGGTAATGACCCCCCGATTCCCACCTCCAGTAGGCCTCGGGTTGGAGACTAGAAACAAGGGTGTACAGATCTCACAATATGGGAGGCATTACCCTTTATGAGAAATAAGATCAGGAGATAGAATGAATCATCCACAACAACTCCAAGACATAATATAAAAGAGGAACCCAAACCATCCCACATGCATGCATTAAATAAAACTGATACAAATACAATAAAGTCTCCAAAGTAAATACCCAAAAGTAAAGCTAAAGAAGCGGCACAACAACTATCAAGGATCCAAGCTAGTAAGGTCTATCACGGTCTGTGAAATCCTCATGGAAACCTGGAAACAATTTTATATATGTAGGGTGAGCATACAAGTATACTCAGTAGGAAAACCAAAGTCTCTCATTCACATGGAAAGAAGTATACTAATGAACCTACAAAAAAACAACAAAACCAAACAACACCTAAACAAGTATACTAACCATCCCAACCTCACTAAGGCACACTCAAAAAATAACGCAAGCCAAGTAATATAATATAAAGTAAAGAAAATCAATGATAGGGTACCCCACACCACTTTCCCACTGATTAGACACTCTATTCCCAATGAAAAAAAGTCATGGTGCTCCCAACTCTTCTGAATATATAGAATCACATCCTGCCTGCATGCACCTGAGCCTCAGAACAACTCCCGCCCTAACAAACCAAGGCCTCACAACAAATCCCATCTGAACACACCAGGGCCTCACAAAACATCCCTCTTGCACACACCAGGTCCTCACAACACATCCCTCCAGCACACACCTTGGCCTCAAAACACATCAAATCTAATCCCAAAGATACCTTAGGAATCACATAACTCATCTCGAAGACACCTAGGGCATCACATCACAACTCATCCCGAAGAAACCTGGGATACCACATCTCAACTCATCCTGAAAACACCTGGGATACCACATCTCAACCACCATATAATGCACTAATAGACTTATTTCCATCACAACCTATGAAATATCTACCTCATAAGGAAGAGGGGGTAGGGAAAAGTAGGTGTCCAACCATCCATCCTCCCACCAGGATGTTGGGAAAGACACTCCCCGGGTGACGATGCAGGTGTTCAGAACATAGTGCTCAACATGGGTGGGGTGTTTATAGAAATCACAAGAAAAAATACAAGTATATATATATATATATATGATATCAAACAATCAATCCCAACATATGGGTCCTCAGACAAACAACCAACTCAAAACATTGTCACCTTTGCTTCTACCTCTAAATGAAAAACATCCCACAATAATCCACAAACCCCACTACACATTTCCAACCAATTTCATTTAATCTTCCCATTATTTTCATTATTTAGAATCAACCATTTTTAACCACACAACCCACCATTTAATATTTCATTAACCACTTTTATCTCATTAACCAAGCTAACCCATGTCATTTCAAACATTATTTATTTATTTATTTATTCATTCCATCACTACTCAGGCATTTAGCAAAAAGCAACCACATTCCAAAAATAGGTCAACATATCATCACCTCGCCACCCCCAAAGCACGTCTAAACAAACTATTATCCTTACACCCCAAAAACACATCCATACATCACATTGCATTACACTCATTTTTACATATTTAAAAAGGGGATTTTATCTCATTCCACTTTATTTTAGGGTTTTTTTCACACAAATCATAATCCTGGGGTGACCAATTTTATTAAAAAAATATAAGTAATTAACAAATTTCCATTTAGGGTAGTATCACAACAATCACAACCAGAGAAGAAAACACAACAGATATATATAGCGCAAAAAAAAAAAAAAATCCCCCAATGACCACGATTTTTAGTGGGTCATTAATCCCGTGCAATCAAAATATCATGATAACAATAAAGCTGTAAAAACATACGGATTAAATCCCTTTACCCATTTCAATTTCAATTATCCAATTATTTACCTTTGGTTAAGATGGACCTTTGGTTAAGCTGGAACAACCATAATACATAGGTAAGAAAGGTAAACCCCTCCCACATGATGCACAAATAAAGAGAAATGAGGGAATCCCTACCTCAAAGAAGATTTTTAACTCACTGTGCACCACATGGTGAAGAAGAAACTTCCTGGAAACCACCGTTGCACAAGAAACTTATAAGGCCCCAGCCTTAAAGCTTACTTAATCTTGAGTTATTACAAGATTACACATTGAGGATCTTTTCAGGTTTAGAGTTTTAGAGAATTAGATCATGAAACTTGCATTACATTCCACATTTAAACAAAGTGGTTACATAAAAGACAATATTCATTCTTCCCATCAACGAAAACATATTTAAAATAAAACATGGATTCTTTCTTGACACATCATTGACACTATCATCACATCATGTACCTTTCCCTTGACCTGTGAAAAACATTTCAAAAACTTGGGATGAGCATAAAAAGCTCAGTAAGGGTTATAAAAATATGGAAAGGAAACATGAGTTCATATATACATAAGAATGAAATCATACTTTACCCATAAAACATAGGCACTTTAACATACCTCATCAAATCATGAATAAATCATAGAAATCATAAGACATAAAAGGTAACTTGAGGCATTCATAACATTCTTACGTAGGGAGTAACCCTCTTGGTTACGTTTGGAATACCCACCACAGTATATTCCCTAAATCTCTTCGGAGAAACCTTAACGTTTCACTCCTTCACGTTACCCAATGCATTGGAGAGCTATATCGGGCTCACCCGCCCTTAGTTTATCACGGAACCACCCGTCTTCATAATAATGCCCAAGAACCTCAACATAATCGTATCACATAAAACATGCATAAAGGAAACATAACATTTCCATCTTTCAATAAACAGATATCAATACAACACATTGATATAAAAAAAAATGAAAACCATTTTTAATACCAAAATAAAAGAAAAGTAAAACATGGTATTTATTTTTCTTTTAAAAAGAAGGTACGACTTGTAGAGGAAGCCGAAACTCAAATAATGGTCACGACGGAGGAGAAGTTGTTGTCACCGCATACGTACGACAAAAACATTCCCTTTTGTCATTTAGTAAATGCTTCGTATAAAAAATATTCCTTTTGAATAAACGTAAAAGTCAAAGGGGTTTATACACCATATAAAAGAAGGTTGTGTATAAAACAAAATATGCCTCAATGAAAGGAGATTGAGACGAAGTCCCTTACAAAGACGGTATCCTTGGTTTAAGGATAAATCAATTACATAATTATTTGTGACAAACGAATACACCAAATATAAGTGGATATTAAGTGTAAAATAATCAAAGTTCATTCACACATATTCAAAGGATGACATATTCAATAACTACATATTGAACCCAAAGAAATCGAAATTGGGTTAAGAAGTTCCCTTGACAGCCTAACGACGTTACATCAAAATGAGTTGATGAGAGATAAAAAAAGGGTATCTCATCACTTGGACATAAAATTTACATCAATAAGGATATATGAGAACATATCCCAACATAAAAATATGTAAATTAAAAGACCCAACAAAAGAAGTCTTTTAAAAAGAGGAGGGTGAAAGGTTCCCTTACCGACAAGGGTATCTTTTGAAACATACACCTCGTGAAAGAAGGACAATAAAACATTGATGTAAATAATCATAAAAGAAATTATATTACACAATGAGTAAAATAATGGGCAGTACATACACCACTCAAAACAAATTATGGCAAATGTAGCATAAATCTCACGGGAATAAAAGTGAGATGAAAAATCCCTTACGAAAACTCGGCAGCCCAACAACACCACATAAAACTCACAAGAATGGATTGATGAGATCAAATAGGGTATCTCATCATATTAACTTAAAGTTTATAGAAAGATGAATATAAAAGAACATCCCCCAACATAAAAAGAGGAGCTTAAAAGAAGTGACATAAAGGAGAGTACTTAAAAAGAAAGAGAGAGGTTAGATCTCTTATGAAAATTTGGCAGCCTAACGGCGCCACTCAAAACTTCCAAAATGGCTTGATGAGAGAGAATAGGGTCTCTCATCACATGAACATAAAAATTACAGTAAGATTAATATAAAAGAACATCCCAATAACAAGAAAGATGAGCTTTAAAAGGAATTACATAAAAGAGTGTACTTAAAAAGAAAGAGTGGAGTAGGATCCCTTACCTCAAGTCCAACTTGTCTTGTTCGTTTCTTTATATTCCTGAATAATAAAATTTGGTCAATTAATAATTGCCTAAGTACCTCCTTTAGAGATTATTATTCAGTTCATATCACATATTATAATGTTATAATAATTGTTTAATAATGTTAGTTCATATCAGATGTTTTTGCCGATGTTTGGTACATGAGTCAAAAATGAACTTGTTTGAAAAAAGATTGCCCATGTAGTTGTAAGTAAATAATTTCCAGAATAGTATTAATGATTAAAATATCATATATATCTAGTAAATATTTATTTTATACTATTCCATATCATTTGGAGATAAAAAACAAAAAGCACAGTTCACGGAGACGGTAGGCCGTACGTACGCATGAACGCTACTTTCCTTTTTTGTCATATTAATGGAATTAAAACAAAATGAGAGAGATATATATATGTTATAATTCCAGAATGATATCCATAATTTAGATGTAATATATTACATATATATCCATTATATATATGTACTTATAATATTACATAACATTTTGAGATAAGAAATGAAATGTACCGTTCATGGAGACGGTAAGCCGTACGTACGCATGAACGCTACTTCCATTTCTATTTCATATTTAATGGAATTAAAACATAATGATACATAATAGTATTTTAATTCCAGTATGGTATCATATATAATATCATTAAATATATCCTTTATACGTACCACATATGGTATTAACGAATCAAATCACTTTGAGGGGGCGGTAGTCCGCACTTCCTTAAATAAAGATATCGCGTTTACCCATAATGGAAACCATAAAGGTACGCCATAAATGAAAAATACAGAAGCTTAAGTAAAACATAAACATATTCGATATCATATATAATTATAGTTTCATCTTAATGGCCACCTTTGAAGGTGTTAGAAGAATGTTGAATAATCATCGTTTTGGGAGGCAGAAATTCTCCATCCACGGAAACAATATGTTCTTTAACCATTAGATGTAGGTGTGTGTAAGTGTAGCTCGAATCCTTCTTATAACAACATCCTAGTATATTGAAGATACTGGATTTGTTACAAAATAAATGAATAAAAAGAGTTTAGGGGGTTGGAGAAGCAAAATAAAACAAAAGGACACAAGTGAAGACATTACCTTAAAATCGGGTAACTCCCTTTGGTTTGAGCTCAAAGGCTTCCTTGGGAAGACTTCTGCCCAAAGTGAGGCTTCAAGGAGTAAGAGAGGGAAGTGGAGAGACAAAATGGGCAGGGGTTGGATGAGACAAAGGCTTTGGGAGTGTGGTTAAGGAGGTAGAGGTGGAGGCCTTTTATAAGAGGAGAGGAGGGGTACTCTTGTAATGTTACAAAATGATACTTTATTTTCAAAAGAGTTTCGGATTTTAAAGGTCCCACATTGATGTATTTCGAGGATAAGGTGATAAGGGTTCTAAATACACTCATCCAATAGGTTTTGGACATGTGTAGGTCTTATATATTACATTATCTTTCCATTTTATTTAAATCGTTAAATAATGAGGTCATCGCTGCATCATCATGATGTCATAAATAATTTAATTTATTTAATGTCTAAAAATTATAAAAAAAT
The DNA here is from genome assembly GCA_963277665.1 of Viscum album. Lineage (NCBI taxonomy): Eukaryota > Viridiplantae > Streptophyta > Magnoliopsida > Santalales > Viscaceae > Viscum > Viscum album. Next base: position 1,714,242,341 of record OY728122.1, read on the forward strand.
ACTATGATGTAGGAAATATTTTTAGCTTTCCAATGACTATTTATAGTAAAAAATATGACTTGTATAACCCCATATAAAAATTGTTTTAGTAAAACATCTCATGTTTGTGTCATTTTTTACTTTAACATTAAATAAAAAGATATTTATGTCATTTTCCAACCAAAGTGGCTCCATGGGGTCCCCATGTTGACCCATGGATTGTCTTGGTCGGACATGACACATCCAATGAGGGTAGGACATGTGTCTAGGTCATTTCATTTTATTAAAACATTATTCTTACCATAAACTACACTAATTACCTCTAATCGCGATTAAAAACTTAATAAGTTACTATTCACCAAAAAATTATTTTTATCCCATTGAACCACATTTTACTTCTTAATGACAACCATGTATGTCAGATTTTTGAAATTCAAAACACAAAGATGGCAAAATTTCATTTAAATGGAAAAATCAATTTTTATAAGTACCACTTAGTGGTTTCACTATTCATCAAAAATTGAAGTTTTTCAGAAAAATCCCAAAAATTCACCCTAAGCTATATTTGATATTCCGAATTCAAAAATGAAGTCTATTTTAAAAAATTCAAAACATATAAGTCACATTAATTAATTTAATAATTAATTCCCGCTGTCAGAGCAAATAGCGTGTTTTTATGAAACAAAAAGTATCAAAAGATTGACACTAGTTTAAGTCTGATTTCAAAGTGAAATTAATTCCAACGACCACTATTGGATTTAATGGTAAAAATATACTCTAATTTCACTTTAAAATCAATTCAAAAGATAATCTAATCATATAAATAAATTAGATTAAAAAGAGGTTTTGAATTAAAATACAACATTTTACACTATTCATTAAAAAATGAACTTTATCGGAAAGATACCAAAAATTTACACAAAGTAAATTTTGATGTCCCAATTCTTAATAAGAGTTTTATTTGGTCTAATAGAATGTATAATAGTGAACAAAACTATATTTAATGATGGTTCTCCATCAAAAGGCGATAAGTGAACATTTAGTGAAAACTAGGGCATATACGCCTAAAATTGAATTCTTTCCGTATTTTAAGCCTTTATCTTTTATTGGATAAATGTAAAAACATTTAAAAACATATATAATCATATTTTAGTTATTTCTATCCATTCCTTCCAATACAACGGCTACATGTTAACTCCCATTTAAAATAATATTATTTTATTATTAGAGTGCAACGTAAGATTCCTAAGAAACTCGTTGTTGCGTGTTGGGTACGCCATCGAGCATAGCGTCCACTTTAAATTCATATTAATATTTTATTCAAAAATATGGATAAATATGAAAATGTCATATTCTTTATTTACCTGGGGTGTTATATCCTTCCCCCCTTTTGGAAATTGCATCCTCGCAATTTTTAAAATTGAGCTTGGAAACATCCTTGAAAGTCCCACATCAGAACAAGAGTCGGTAAAACAATCACTTTAAAATAAAGGAAGATAAGTACAGAGGTCACCCGAGTTAACCCATACTAGGATTCCATGTAGAAAAACATGGACATGGAAGAAAAAGCAAAGGGTCATGTTTTTGAGGGAGAGTGATAGTAAACATGTCTAGGAGAAAGTTAACCATAATAAAATCACAAAATTGTGATGAGTTAAACGGTATTCGATTCCCCAGTAGGAAAATTTAATAGACAACATTTTTGTTTTAAGTTACTTTTTATTGAGGAATTTATTCATAAGGAAACATAATCACTTATCATGTTGACTTTCAACTTTTACTAGATTCCTTAATCAAACTCAAATTTTTTTTCCAAAAGATGGGTATTTAGGGAGACTTGTTCGCATTAAGAGTACTATAATCAACTTCTAGAGAATCACCTAATCCCCCAAAGAGAACTATATACTTCCCATGTCTTTAGGCTTTAACCAAAACTAAAACCAAAAAGGTCAGTACAAGGTCAGATAATCCAGAAAAGGATAACCCTTTAAAAAGAAAATCTATGCTTAATCTCCAAAATTTGTCCAACAAAACCCAAAGTTCAACGAGGACCATCCGATAAACAATTTGTCTATAAAATTCTTCAAAGGAAACCAATCTAAGATTGAAACCCAAATATTTGAAGGATTTAGTCACATAGTCTTCCAAGTTAAATCATAACATTTATCTCTAAACAACATCAGTTGCTCCTAAAGTCTCGTATTGAAAAGTAATTAACCTAATCACATATCCCCCATGATAGGTTAATCATTTTCATAAATAACCCAAAATCAACTTACTCTTAATTCATAAAATCATATAACTAAAAATAATTAGTCAAACTAACCAGGGACTTCATGTAGTCCAGTGGTAGGCGATAAATACCATTCGCAGTCACACTTTGGTTGTGGGTTCGATTCCCGCAGCTTTGTCCTACGCGACGGGTAGTCACACGGTCTGCGTGTTGTCCTTTTTCCAAAACTATATAATTCTCAAATCATTCCCCAAAAAGGGATAAAATCATCAAAAATAACTATAATATAATTTAACCTCAATTTTATCTCATGCCTTTCACTTCAATCATAACATATAGTAACCCATAATTACCTCAAAAGTAAGGATCATATAAACCCAAATGGTTCTTTATAACTATGTCCACAAACGAAAAGATAACTATTCCTTGAATAAAATTTGCATATATTAAACATCAGGGTTACACATAATATAAAAAGTCTTCTAATGTAACCCCATCATCAAAAGAGACTTAATACTCTTAAGAATTTCACCATAACTCTTGAAGCCCTTATATGTTGACATCTTACTCATTCAACATTCTTCATGATCCATTAACCATCCCTTTCCAACTTATTCTGAAATACCTCTTTCCTACAAATAAAATCATGAATCATATCCTAAGATTCCAAAATAGGAAAACAATAGTCATGAAATAATACATACCTTTGATTGGTCATTGTCAGTTTCTTCATCCTCAATCGGAATGGCATTAGGTATTGGTAAACGAACATTTGTACGCTCTTGGTGATCCCATTCACGAAACTTCTTCACAGGACATGTGTTTTCATAATGACTATGCACACCACATTTAAAACATTCAATTGATCCCTCAGAAAAAACTTCTTTCCCTTTCCTCGAGTCAACTGGATGCTTCCTTTTTCTATGGAAGGTTCTTGCTTTATGACCTTCATTTCCACATCTATAGCATATTTCTGTCCCTTTGAAACATTTTCCTAGGTGTTTCTTTCCACATCTTTGACACATAGGTTTTTGAACACACTTACCTTTATGATTATTACCTATACTTCCGTAGGGATTTGTTTCTCGCATATATGATACCTTAGAGAAATCACCAAGGTTTAGGTGGTCAATCATGACTCTAGATAGTTGGTTGAGGATAATCACAAGAGTTCTCATTGCAGCTCCCATATCATTCAGTTGCTTTCTCAAAAAACTGTCACAGTTTCCTTCACATCCACTATTAGTTTGGTGCCTGCTAGATCCAGCCATTTACTAAAACCAAAAAGGTCAGTGTGAGTATATCAAAAAAACCATCATGTACTAATGAGGAAGATAAACACTAAGATATACTTACTCATTCACTTTATCTAAAACTAGGACTCTTTCTGAAATCCTAACCATTATGGTAATGCCACTTATGCTTAAAGAATACCCTAACCTCTAAAGTTATCTAAACCGACCTTTGATACCAACTATAAGGCCCCAGCCTTAAAGCTTACTTAATCTTGAGTTATTACAAGATTACACATTGAGGATCTTTTCAGGTTTAGAGTTTTAGAGAATTAGATCATGAAACTTGCATTACATTCCACATTTAAACAAAGTGGTTACATAAAAGACAATATTCATTCTTCCCATCAACGAAAACATATTTAAAATAAAACATGGATTCTTTCTTGACACATCATTGACACTATCATCACATCATGTACCTTTCCCTTGACCTGTGAAAAACATTTCAAAAACTTGGGATGAGCATAAAAAGCTCAGTAAGGGTTATAAAAATATGGAAAGGAAACATGAGTTCATATATACATAAGAATGAAATCATACTTTACCCATAAAACATAGGCACTTTAACATACCTCATCAAATCATGAATAAATCATAGAAATCATAAGACATAAAAGGTAACTTGAGGCATTCATAACATTCTTACGTAGGGAGTAACCCTCTTGGTTACGTTTGGAATACCCACCACAGTATATTCCCTAAATCTCTTCGGAGAAACCTTAACGTTTCACTCCTTCACGTTACCCAATGCATTGGAGAGCTATATCGGGCTCACCCGCCCTTAGTTTATCACGGAACCACCCGTCTTCATAATAATGCCCAAGAACCTCAACATAATCGTATCACATAAAACATGCATAAAGGAAACATAACATTTCCATCTTTCAATAAACAGATATCAATACAACACATTGATATAAAAAAAAATGAAAACCATTTTTAATACCAAAATAAAAGAAAAGTAAAACATGGTATTTATTTTTCTTTTAAAAAGAAGGTACGACTTGTAGAGGAAGCCGAAACTCAAATAATGGTCACGACGGAGGAGAAGTTGTTGTCACCGCATACGTACGACAAAAACATTCCCTTTTGTCATTTAGTAAATGCTTCGTATAAAAAATATTCCTTTTGAATAAACGTAAAAGTCAAAGGGGTTTATACACCATATAAAAGAAGGTTGTGTATAAAACAAAATATGCCTCAATGAAAGGAGATTGAGACGAAGTCCCTTACAAAGACGGTATCCTTGGTTTAAGGATAAATCAATTACATAATTATTTGTGACAAACGAATACACCAAATATAAGTGGATATTAAGTGTAAAATAATCAAAGTTCATTCACACATATTCAAAGGATGACATATTCAATAACTACATATTGAACCCAAAGAAATCGAAATTGGGTTAAGAAGTTCCCTTGACAGCCTAACGACGTTACATCAAAATGAGTTGATGAGAGATAAAAAAAGGGTATCTCATCACTTGGACATAAAATTTACATCAATAAGGATATATGAGAACATATCCCAACATAAAAATATGTAAATTAAAAGACCCAACAAAAGAAGTCTTTTAAAAAGAGGAGGGTGAAAGGTTCCCTTACCGACAAGGGTATCTTTTGAAACATACACCTCGTGAAAGAAGGACAATAAAACATTGATGTAAATAATCATAAAAGAAATTATATTACACAATGAGTAAAATAATGGGCAGTACATACACCACTCAAAACAAATTATGGCAAATGTAGCATAAATCTCACGGGAATAAAAGTGAGATGAAAAATCCCTTACGAAAACTCGGCAGCCCAACAACACCACATAAAACTCACAAGAATGGATTGATGAGATCAAATAGGGTATCTCATCATATTAACTTAAAGTTTATAGAAAGATGAATATAAAAGAACATCCCCCAACATAAAAAGAGGAGCTTAAAAGAAGTGACATAAAGGAGAGTACTTAAAAAGAAAGAGAGAGGTTAGATCTCTTATGAAAATTTGGCAGCCTAACGGCGCCACTCAAAACTTCCAAAATGGCTTGATGAGAGAGAATAGGGTCTCTCATCACATGAACATAAAAATTACAGTAAGATTAATATAAAAGAACATCCCAATAACAAGAAAGATGAGCTTTAAAAGGAATTACATAAAAGAGTGTACTTAAAAAGAAAGAGTGGAGTAGGATCCCTTACCTCAAGTCCAACTTGTCTTGTTCGTTTCTTTATATTCCTGAATAATAAAATTTGGTCAATTAATAATTGCCTAAGTACCTCCTTTAGAGATTATTATTCAGTTCATATCACATATTATAATGTTATAATAATTGTTTAATAATGTTAGTTCATATCAGATGTTTTTGCCGATGTTTGGTACATGAGTCAAAAATGAACTTGTTTGAAAAAAGATTGCCCATGTAGTTGTAAGTAAATAATTTCCAGAATAGTATTAATGATTAAAATATCATATATATCTAGTAAATATTTATTTTATACTATTCCATATCATTTGGAGATAAAAAACAAAAAGCACAGTTCACGGAGACGGTAGGCCGTACGTACGCATGAACGCTACTTTCCTTTTTTGTCATATTAATGGAATTAAAACAAAATGAGAGAGATATATATATGTTATAATTCCAGAATGATATCCATAATTTAGATGTAATATATTACATATATATCCATTATATATATGTACTTATAATATTACATAACATTTTGAGATAAGAAATGAAATGTACCGTTCATGGAGACGGTAAGCCGTACGTACGCATGAACGCTACTTCCATTTCTATTTCATATTTAATGGAATTAAAACATAATGATACATAATAGTATTTTAATTCCAGTATGGTATCATATATAATATCATTAAATATATCCTTTATACGTACCACATATGGTATTAACGAATCAAATCACTTTGAGGGGGCGGTAGTCCGCACTTCCTTAAATAAAGATATCGCGTTTACCCATAATGGAAACCATAAAGGTACGCCATAAATGAAAAATACAGAAGCTTAAGTAAAACATAAACATATTCGATATCATATATAATTATAGTTTCATCTTAATGGCCACCTTTGAAGGTGTTAGAAGAATGTTGAATAATCATCGTTTTGGGAGGCAGAAATTCTCCATCCACGGAAACAATATGTTCTTTAACCATTAGATGTAGGTGTGTGTAAGTGTAGCTCGAATCCTTCTTATAACAACATCCTAGTATATTGAAGATACTGGATTTGTTACAAAATAAATGAATAAAAAGAGTTTAGGGGGTTGGAGAAGCAAAATAAAACAAAAGGACACAAGTGAAGACATTACCTTAAAATCGGGTAACTCCCTTTGGTTTGAGCTCAAAGGCTTCCTTGGGAAGACTTCTGCCCAAAGTGAGGCTTCAAGGAGTAAGAGAGGGAAGTGGAGAGACAAAATGGGCAGGGGTTGGATGAGCCAAAGGCTTTGGGAGTGTGGTTAAGGAGGTAGAGGTGGAGGCCTTTTATAAGAGGAGAGGAGGGGTACTCTTGTAATGTTACAAAATGATACTTTATTTTCAAAAGAGTTTCGGATTTTAAAGGTCCCACATTGATGTATTTCGAGGATAAGGTGATAAGGGTTCTAAATACACTCATCCAATAGGTTTTGGACATGTGTAGGTCTTATATATTACATTATCTTTCCATTTTATTTAAATCGTTAAATAATGAGGTCATCGCTGCATCATCATGATGTCATAAATAATTTAATTTATTTAATGTCTAAAAATTATAAAAAAATACTATGATGTAGGAAATATTTTTAGCTTTCCAATGACTATTTATAGTAAAAAATATGACTTGTATAACCCCATATAAAAATTGTTTTAGTAAAACATCTCATGTTTGTGTCATTTTTTACTTTAACATTAAATAAAAAGATATTTATGTCATTTTCCAACCAAAGTGGCTCCATGGGGTCCCCATGTTGACCCATGGATTGTCTTGGTCGGACATGACACATCCAATGAGGGTAGGACATGTGTCTAGGTCATTTCATTTTATTAAAACATTATTCTTACCATAAACTACACTAATTACCTCTAATCGCGATTAAAAACTTAATAAGTTACTATTCACCAAAAAATTATTTTTATCCCATTGAACCACATTTTACTTCTTAATGACAACCATGTATGTCAGATTTTTGAAATTCAAAACACAAAGATGGCAAAATTTCATTTAAATGGAAAAATCAATTTTTATAAGTACCACTTAGTGGTTTCACTATTCATCAAAAATTGAAGTTTTTCAGAAAAATCCCAAAAATTCACCCTAAGCTATATTTGATATTCCGAATTCAAAAATGAAGTCTATTTTAAAAAATTCAAAACATATAAGTCACATTAATTAATTTAATAATTAATTCCCGCTGTCAGAGCAAATAGCGTGTTTTTATGAAACAAAAAGTATCAAAAGATTGACACTAGTTTAAGTCTGATTTCAAAGTGAAATTAATTCCAACGACCACTATTGGATTTAATGGTAAAAATATACTCTAATTTCACTTTAAAATCAATTCAAAAGATAATCTAATCATATAAATAAATTAGATTAAAAAGAGGTTTTGAATTAAAATACAACATTTTACACTATTCATTAAAAAATGAACTTTATCGGAAAGATACCAAAAATTTACACAAAGTAAATTTTGATGTCCCAATTCTTAATAAGAGTTTTATTTGGTCTAATAGAATGTATAATAGTGAACAAAACTATATTTAATGATGGTTCTCCATCAAAAGGCGATAAGTGAACATTTAGTGAAAACTAGGGCATATACGCCTAAAATTGAATTCTTTCCGTATTTTAAGCCTTTATCTTTTATTGGATAAATGTAAAAACATTTAAAAACATATATAATCATATTTTAGTTATTTCTATCCATTCCTTCCAATACAACGGCTACATGTTAACTCCCATTTAAAATAATATTATTTTATTATTAGAGTGCAACGTAAGATTCCTAAGAAACTCGTTGTTGCGTGTTGGGTACGCCATCGAGCATAGCGTCCACTTTAAATTCATATTAATATTTTATTCAAAAATATGGATAAATATGAAAATGTCATATTCTTTATTTACCTGGGGTGTTATATCCTTCCCCCCTTTTGGAAATTGCATCCTCGCAATTTTTAAAATTGAGCTTGGAAACATCCTTGAAAGTCCCACATCAGAACAAGAGTCGGTAAAACAATCACTTTAAAATAAAGGAAGATAAGTACAGAGGTCACCCGAGTTAACCCATACTAGGATTCCATGTAGAAAAACATGGACATGGAAGAAAAAGCAAAGGGTCATGTTTTTGAGGGAGAGTGATAGTAAACATGTCTAGGAGAAAGTTAACCATAATAAAATCACAAAATTGTGATGAGTTAAACGGTATTCGATTCCCCAGTAGGAAAATTTAATAGACAACATTTTTGTTTTAAGTTACTTTTTATTGAGGAATTTATTCATAAGGAAACATAATCACTTATCATGTTGACTTTCAACTTTTACTAGATTCCTTAATCAAACTCATATTTTTTTTCCAAAAGACGGGTATTTAGGGAGACTTGTTCGCATTAAGAGTACTATAATCAACTTCTAGAGAATCACCTAATCCCCCAAAGAGAACTATATACTTCCCATGTCTTTAGGCTTTAACCAAAACTAAAACCAAAAAGGTCAGTACAAGGTCAGATAATCCAGAAAAGGATAACCCTTTAAAAAGAAAATCTATGCTTAATCTCCAAAATTTGTCCAACAAAACCCAAAGTTCAACGAGGACCATCCGATAAACAATTTGTCTATAAAATTCTTCAAAGGAAACCAATCTAAGATTGAAACCCAAATATTTGAAGGATTTAGTCACATAGTCTTCCAAGTTAAATCATAACATTTATCTCTAAACAACATCAGTTGCTCCTAAAGTCTCGTATTGAAAAGTAATTAACCTAATCACATATCCCCCATGATAGGTTAATCATTTTCATAAATAACCCAAAATCAACTTACTCTTAATTCATAAAATCATATAACTAAAAATAATTAGTCAAACTAACCAGGGACTTCATGTAGTCCAGTGGTAGGCGATAAATACCATTCGCAGTCACACTTTGGTTGTGGGTTCGATTCCCGCAGCTTTGTCCTACGCGACGGGTAGTCACACGGTCTGCGTGTTGTCCTTTTTCCAAAACTATATAATTCTCAAATCATTCCCCAAAAAGGGATAAAATCATCAAAAATAACTATAATATAATTTAACCTCAATTTTATCTCATGCCTTTCACTTCAATCATAACATATAGTAACCCATAATTACCTCAAAAGTAAGGATCATATAAACCCAAATGGTTCTTTATAACTATGTCCACAAACGAAAAGATAACTATTCCTTGAATAAAATTTGCATATATTAAACATCAGGGTTACACATAATATAAAAAGTCTTCTAATGTAACCCCATCATCAAAAGAGACTTAATACTCTTAAGAATTTCACCATAACTCTTGAAGCCCTTATATGTTGACATCTTACTCATTCAACATTCTTCATGATCCATTAACCATCCCTTTCCAACTTATTCTGAAATACCTCTTTCCTACAAATAAAATCATGAATCATATCCTAAGATTCCAAAATAGGAAAACAATAGTCATGAAATAATACATACCTTTGATTGGTCATTGTCAGTTTCTTCATCCTCAATCGGAATGGCATTAGGTATTGGTAAACGAACATTTGTACGCTCTTGGTGATCCCATTCACGAAACTTCTTCACAGGACATGTGTTTTCATAATGACTATGCACACCACATTTAAAACATTCAATTGATCCCTCAGAAAAAACTTCTTTCCCTTTCCTCGAGTCAACTGGATGCTTCCTTTTTCTATGGAAGGTTCTTGCTTTATGACCTTCATTTCCACATCTATAGCATATTTCTGTCCCTTTGAAACATTTTCCTAGGTGTTTCTTTCCACATCTTTGACACATAGGTTTTTGAACACACTTACCTTTATGATTATTACCTATACTTCCGTAGGGATTTGTTTCTCGCATATATGATACCTTAGAGAAATCACCAAGGTTTAGGTGGTCAATCATGACTCTAGATAGTTGGTTGAGGATAATCACAAGAGTTCTCATTGCAGCTCCCATATCATTCAGTTGCTTTCTCAAAAAACTGTCACAGTTTCCTTCACATCCACTATTAGTTTGGTGCCTGCTAGATCCAGCCATTTACTAAAACCAAAAAGGTCAGTGTGAGTATATCAAAAAAACCATCATGTACTAATGAGGAAGATAAACACTAAGATATACTTACTCATTCACTTTATCTAAAACTAGGACTCTTTCTGAAATCCTAACCATTATGGTAATGCCACTTATGCTTAAAGAATACCCTAACCTCTAAAGTTATCTAAACCGACCTTTGATACCAACTATAAGGCCCCAGCCTTAAAGCTTACTTAATCTTGAGTTATTACAAGATTACACATTGAGGATCTTTTCAGGTTTAGAGTTTTAGAGAATTAGATCATGAAACTTGCATTACATTCCACATTTAAACAAAGTGGTTACATAAAAGACAATATTCATTCTTCCCATTAACAAAAACATATTTAAAATAAAACATGGATTCTTTCTTGACACATCCTTGTCACTATCATCACATCATGTACCCTTCCCTTGACTTGTGAAAAACATTTAAAAAACTTGGGATGAGCATAAAAATCTCAGTAAGGGTTATAAAAATATGGAAAGGAAACATGAGTTCATATATACATAAGAATGAAATCATACTTTACCCATAAAACATAGGCACTTTAACATACCACATCAAATCATGAATAAATCATAGAAATCATAAGACATAAAAGGTAACTTGAGGCATTCATAACATTCTTACGTAGGGAGTAACCCTCTTGGTTACGTTTGGAATACCCACCATAGTATATTCCCTAAATCTCTTCGGAGAAACCTTAACGTTTCACTCCTTCGCATTACCCAATGCATTGGAGAGCTATATCGGGATCACCCGCCCTTAGTTTATCAAGGAACCACCCGTCTTCATAATAATGCCCAAGAACCTCAACATAATTGTATCACATAAAACATGCATAAAGGAAACATAACATTTCCACCTTTCAATCACAAGTTATCAATACAACACATTGATATAAAAACATTATGAAAACCATTTTTAATACCAAAATAAAAGAAAAGTAAAACATGGTATTTATTTTTCTTTTAAAAAGAAGGTATGGCTTGTAGAGGAATCCGAAACTCAAATAATGGTCACGGCGGCAGAGAAGTCGTTGTCGCCACATACGTACGACAAAAACATTCCCTTTTGTCGTTTAGTAAACGCATCGTACAAAAAAGATTCCTTTTGAATAAACGTAAAATTCAAAGGGGTTTATACACCATATAAAAGAAGGTTGTGTATAAAACAAAATATGCCTCAATGAAAGGAGATTGAGACGAAGTCCCTTACAAAGACGGTATCCTTGGTTTAAGGATAAATCAATTACATAATTATTTGTGACAAACGAATACACAAAATATAAGTGGATATTAAGTGTAAAATAATCAAATTTCATTCACACATATTCAAAGGATGACATATTCAATAACTACATGTTGAACCCAAAGAAATTGAAATTGGGTTAAGAAGTTCCCTTGACATCCTAGCAGCGTCACATCAAAATGAGTTGATGAGAGATAAAAAAAAGGGTATCTCATCACTTGGACATAAAATTTAAATCAATAAGGATATATGAGAACATATCCCAATATAAAAATATGTAAATTAAAAGACCCAACAAAATAAGTCTTTTAAAAAGAGGAGGGTGAAAGGTTCCCTTACCGACAAGGGTATCTTTCGAAACATACACCTCGTGAAAGAAGGACAATACAAAATTGATGTAAATACTCATAAAAGAAAGTATATTACACAATGAGTAAAATAATGGGCAGTACATACACCACTCAAAAGTAATTATGGCAAATGTAGCATAAATCTCACGGGAATAAAAGTGAGATGAAAAATCCCTTACGAAAACTCGATAGCCTAACGACACCACATAAAACTCACAAGAATGGATTGATGAGATCAAATAGGGTATCTCATCATATTAACTTAAAGTTTATAGAAAGATGAATATAAAATAACACCCCCAAACATAAAAAAGAGGAGCTTAAAAGAAGTGACATAAAGGAGAGTACTTAAAAATAAAGAGAGAGGTTAGATCTCTTACGAAAATTTGGCAGCCTAACGGCGCCACTCAAAACTTCCAAAATGACTTGATGAGAGAGAATAGGGTCTCTCATCACATGAACATAAAAATTACAGTAAGATTAATATAAAAGAACATCCCAATAACAAGAAAGATGAGCTTTAAAAGGAATGACATAAAAGAGTGTACTTAAAAAGAAAGAGTGGAGTAGGATCCCTTACCTCAAGTCCAACTTGTCTTGTTCGTATCTTTATATTCCTGAATAATAAAATTTGGTCAATTAATAATTGCTTAATTACCTCCTTTAGAGATTATTATTCAGTTCATATCACATATTATAATGTTATAATAATTGTTTAATAATGTTAGTTCATATCAGATGTTTTTGCCGATGTTTGGTACATGAGTCAAAAATGAACTTGTTTGAAAAAAGATTGCCCATGTAGTTATAAGTAAATAATTTCCAGAATAGTATTAATGATTAAAATATCATATATATCCAGTAAATATTCATTTTATACTATTCCATATCATTTGGAGATAAAAAACAAAAAGCACAGTTCATGGAGACGGTAGGCAGTACGTACACATGAACGCTACTTTCATTTTTTGTCATATTAATGGAATTAAAACAAAATGAGATATATATATATATGTTATAATTCCAGAATGATATACATAATTTATATGTAATATATTACATATATATCCATTATATATATGTACTTATAATATTACATAACATTTTGAGATAAGAAATGAAATGTACCGTTCATGGAGACGGTAAGCCGTACGTACGCATGAACGCTACTTCTATTTCTATTTCATATTTAATAGAATTAAAACATAATGATACATAATAGTATTTTAATTCCAGTATGGTATCATATATAATATCATTAAATATATCCTTTATACGTACCACATATGGTATTAACGAATCAAATCACTTTGAGGGGGCGGTAGTCCGCACTTCCTTAAATGAAGATATCACGTTTACCCATAATGGAAACCATAAAGGTACGCCATAAATGAAAAATACAGAAGCTTAAGTAAAACATAAACATATTCGATATCATATATAAATATAGTTTCATCTTAATGGCCACCTTTGAAGGTGTTAGAAGAATGTTGAACAATCATCGTTTCGGGAGGCAGAAATTCGCCATCCATGGAAACAGTATGTTCTTTAACCATTAGATGTAGGTGTGTGTAAGTGTAGCTCGAATATTTCTTATAACAAAATCCTAGTATATTGAAGATACTGTATTTGTTACAAAATAAATGAATAAAAAGAGTTTAGGGGGTTGGAGAAGCAAAATAAAACAAAAGGACACAAGTGAAGACATTACCTTAAAATCGGGTAACTCCCTTTGATTTGAGCTCAAAGGCTTCCTTGGGAAGACTTCTGACCAAAGTGAGGCTTCAAGGAGTAAGAGAGGGAAGTGGAGAGACAAAATGGGCAGGGGTTGGCCGAGCCAAAGGCTTTGGTAGTGTGGGTAAGGAGGTAGAGGTGGGGGCCTTTTATAAGAGGAGAGGAGGGGTACTCTTGTAAAGTTACAAAATGTTACTTTATTTTCAAAAGAGTTTCGGATTTTAAAGGTTCCACATTGATTTATTTCGAAGATAAGGTGATAAGGGTTCTAAATACACTCATCCAATAGGTTTTGGACATGTGTAGGTCTTAGATATTACATTATCTTTCCATTTTATTTAAATCGTTAAATAATGAGGTCATCGCTGCATCATCATGATGTCATAAATAATTTAATTTATTTAATGTCTAAAAATTATAGAAAAAATACTATGATCTAGGAAATCGTTTTATCTTTCCAAGTACTATTTATAGTAAAAAATATGACTTGTATAACCCCATATAAAAATTGTTTTAGTAAAACATCTCATGTTTGTGTCATTTTTACTTTAACATTAAATAAAAAGATATTTATGTCATTTTCCAACCGAAGTGGCTCCATGGGGTCCCCAACTTGACCCATGGATTGTATTGGTCGGCCATGACACATCCAATGAGGGTAGGACATGTGTCTAGGTCATTTCATTTTATTAAAACATTATTCTTACCATAAACTACACTAATTACCTCTAATCGTGATTAAAAACTTAATAAGTTACTATTCACCAAAAAATTATTTTTATCCCATTGAAACACATTTTACTTCTTAATGACAACCATGTATGTCGGATTTTTGAAATTCAAAATACAAAGATGACAAAATTTCATTTAAACGGAAAAATCAATTTTTATAAGTACCACTTAGTGGTTTCACTATTCATCAAAAATTGAAATTTTTCAGAAAAATCCCAAAAATTCACCCTAAGCTATATTTGATATTCCAAATTCAAAAATGAAGTCTATTTTAAAAAATTCAAAACATATAAGTCACATTAATTAATTTAATAATTAATTCCCGCTGTCAGAGCAAATGGCGTGTTTTTATGAAACAGAAAGTATCAAAAGATTGACACTAGTTTAAGTTTGATTTCAAAGTGAAATTAATTCCAATGACCACTATTGGATTTAATAGTAAAAATATACTCTAATTTCACTTTAAAACCAATTCAAAAGATAATCTAATCATATAAATAAATTAGATTAAAAATAGGTTTTGAATTAAAATACAACATTTTACACTATTCATTAAAAATGAACTTTATCGGAAAGATTCCGAAAATTTACACAAAGTAAATTTTGATGTCCCAATTCTTAAGAAGAGTTTTATTTGGTCCAATAGAATGTATAAGAGTGAACAAAACTATATTTAATGACGGTTCTCCATCAAAAGGCGATAAGTGAACCTTTAGTGAAAACTAGGGCATATACGCCTAAAATTGAATTATTTCCGTATTTTAAGCCTTTATCTTTTATTGGATAAATGTAAAAACATTTAAAAACATATATAATCATATTTTAGTTATTTCTATCCATTCCCGCCAATACAACGGCTACATGTTAACTACCATTTAAAATAATATTATTTTATTATTAGAGTGCAACGTAAGATTCCCAAGAAACTCGTTGTTGCATGTTGGGTACGCCATCGAGCATAGCGTCACCTTTAAAGTCATATTAATATTTTATTCACAAATATGGATAAATATGAAAATGTCATATTCTTTATTTACCTGGGGTGTTACAAAACTAGCGGATAACCCTACACCACACATAAGGGTGGTAAAAATGAAACCTAAACCAAAGAAACACCACTACAGTAATCTCCAAGGAAGAATAGAAGAAAACCAACCAAGAAATTGAGAAGAACTCACCACAAATTATCTACAGATTTCCAACGAACAACCACCAGGATCAACGGGTCAAAGAGGGAGAAAAAGGGATTGAAGATCACCTTAGGGAACCTAGGGTTCTCCCAAAATGATATAAAGAAGGATCCACGACCGAATAAATGAAAATTAAGCTGGAAAAGAATTTTAAATCTGCACTGGATTAAGGGATTACATGATGTGTAATCCCCTTTCATGCCGTGTAATCCCCAGGGTTCAGTTTCTGCTAAAAAATGCATCACCTCTTCATTTTATTATTTAATTAACCTTAAAACCTACACATTGTGAACCAACCTTGGATAATCCCTGAAATGAAATTTCACATCGTCTAATCCACTTACACGATGTGTAATTCCTGCAATAGTTCTACTGCACCTCCAGCTTCCACCAAAAACTCCTGAAACCTCCCCCGAAGACCTCCAACACTCAAAACCAAAAAAGTAATATACTGGGAGGGCACATACCATTACATTAGATACATCTCAAATGATTATCTCCCTCAAGAATCCAAAACCAAACCTATAAGAAAGAGGTCTGAACAACCACCCCACGAGATACCTCTCAAGGATCTCATCATAACTCAAACGCTACCACCAGATAAACACACCAACCCAAACGACCCCAAGGCACATTGCACAACCACAAGACGCCTCCTCTCACACAACCAAACTTCCACATAACCACTACACAAATATCTCAACCTCCATGCATCCCAACCAACAACTGCTGTAACCAACGAGCCACACTACCCCAAACACACAAATCAGGGAATTACCTCCTCTATGTCAAAATACTATCTGCTCTGGGTGACACTTACTCACCGACATGGTTTTAATCACATCACAGTTAATGCATCTCGATTAGGAATATGGTCCTACCCTTTTCATATGTCAGGACTTTATCACACATCACACCACACACATCATAAACCGAGGAAAATAACTCATCTCATAAAACAAGGTCCAAAAATTACATTACAAGTCAAAACAGAGAAAAAAAACTCAAAACAACTCTGGGTACTGGGCACACATCTGCATCTCTCACTCCCAAGTACTCTCCTCCTGGTCACCATTCCTCCACAACACATGAGCCAAAGGAATGGTCCGTCCATGAAATGCCTTATCTTGATGATCCTAGATCTCTACTAGCTGCTCTACAAACATTGCATCATCCTTGATATCCAACTCTCCCCAGTCAATGACATGGGAGTCATCATGAAGATATCAATGAAGCTGGGAGACATGAAAGACATCATGGATCCTTTCCAACTATGGTGGAAATTCCAACTGATACGCCACCTCGCCCACTCACCCAACACCTAAAAGGCCCCAACAAACTTGGGAGAAATCTTACTCCCTATGCCAAACCTCCCCTACCCATGTCAAGGGGAAACCTTCAAGAACACATGTTCCCCAACATTGAACTCCAAGGGCCTTCTCCTATGATCTACATAATAATTTTTTCGGTCCTGTGCTGCTTTCATCCTCTCATGAACACATTGAAATTTCTCTTTCATGCTCCGCACCACTTCAGGACTAAGAAAAACAGTCCCCCCAACCTCCTTCTAGCACAACGAAGAATGAAATAGTCTCCTATACAAAGTTTCAAATGGGGCCATGTCAATGGAAGAGTGATAACTATTATTATAAGAAAACTCTACCAAGGGTAGGTGTCATACCCAAGATCCAAAAAAGTCCAAGAAGCATGCCCGTAACATATCCTCTAACGTCTGGATAGTCCGTTCCATCTCCCCATCTATCTGAGGGTGGAAATCAGTGCTAAAGAATAACTGAGTGGAAAAAGCATGCTACAATCCCCTCCAGACCTACAAGGTAAAACATGTGTCCTGATTTGAGAAAATGGACCTCATAACTCCATGAAACCGCACCACATCATCCACATACCTCTTAGCCAAGGCATCCACTACACCTAAATCCTTAATCGATAAAAAGTGAGTCAATTTTTTCAACAAATCCACGATCACCCGGATAACATCAAAACCTCCCTAATCTATGGGTAAACCTATTATGAAATCCATAGATATTTCATCCCATTTCCACTTAGTAACATCCAAGGGTTGAAACAAACCACCAGGAACACGATGCTCAACCTTTACCTACTGGAAAACCAAGCACTTCGCTACAAACTCTACCACTTCCCTTTTTCATCCCGAGCCTCCAAAACTGCATCCTTAATCCACAATACATATTGGAAACTCCTGGGTGTACCAAAAATGGTGAGCTATGAAACTATCAAAGGAATCAATCATGCATCACTAACAGAACAAACAAACTTCCAAAAAACAACATCTGATTAGGACCATACTCCGACTATCCCTCTGGAGCATCACCATGGCCAACACGATCATGCATCACCTCTTCCTTTGAGTCTCCCCACTAAGACTCCTCCACCTTCTACATCAAGAAAGACTGCACCACCATTTGAAACAAATAACCTCTACCACCATCCACTATTGAATCTAAGTGAAAGGCTTACAACACCTCTATTACTCTCCAGGCATCCCCAGATTCATGAACAACATCCTTCTATGACTTACTTCTTAAAGCATCAGCTATGAAATTCACCTTTCTTGAGGTGTAGGAGATCTCAAAATCATAGTCCTGAAGGAACTCCATCCACCTTTACTATTATAGATTCAAGTCATGCAGAGAGAAGATATTCCTCAAACTCTTGTAGTCTGTGAATACCACAAAGTGCTCCCCAATTAGGTAATGCCACCACAAATTCAGTTCAGACACAACCGTTTCTAGATCCAAATCGTGAGTGGGGTAGTTACAATTGTGGGGATGTAACTACCTAGACTCATAAGAGATCACTACCTGCTATTGCATAAACATGAATCCCAATCCTAGATGGGAAGCATCACAAAACTC
The DNA here is from genome assembly GCA_963277665.1 of Viscum album. Classification (NCBI taxonomy): domain Eukaryota; kingdom Viridiplantae; phylum Streptophyta; class Magnoliopsida; order Santalales; family Viscaceae; genus Viscum; species Viscum album. Next base: position 1,714,261,300 of record OY728122.1, read on the forward strand.
CTCAAACATCACCCCTTCCTCAGGAAACCATAACAATGGAGCACTAACCAACTTCCCCTTAAGGTAACAGAATACTACCTAGTATTGATCAATCCACACAAAAGATTGGACCTTCCTAGTCAAATCTTTCAATGGGGCTGCAACTTGAGAGAAATTGGGTACAAACCTCCAATAATAGCCTACGAGACCAAGGAAACTATGAACCTCTACCAAGTTCTTGGGTGATGCCCAAGAAAAAAATGCTTCAACCTTCAATGGGTCTACTTCCACACCCTACCAAGACACCACATGATCGAGGAAATGCAACTCTCATGTACAGAACTTACACTTTGATAACTTTCCATAGAGCTGGTGGCGTCGAAGAACATGCAAGATAGTTCTATGATGCTCGGCATGATCCTCCCATGAATTTGATTAGATTAAGATATCATTGATGAATACAATGACAAACTAATCCTGGAATTCATGGAAAACGAAGTTCATAATCCTAATGAACACGGTTGGTGAATTCGTAACACCGAATGGAATGACTATAAAATTAAAGTTCCCATACCTGCATCTGAAGGAAATATTCGAGATATCACTCTCCTTCACCTTCAACTAGTGATATCCAGACCATAGATCGATCTTAAAAAACCAAATCTCCCCTCCTAGCTGGTCAAAAAGATCGTCTATCCTCAGAAGAGGGTAACAGTTTTTGACCGTCACCTGATTCAACCTCTGGTATTCTATGAAAAACCACAAACCACCATCCTCCTTCTTTGTGAAAAACACTAGAGCACCCCATAGTGACACACCATGATGGATAAAACCCTTATACATCATATCATCTATCTAAATCCTCAACTCCCACAACTTAGAAGGTTCCATTTAATATGGATTCATCGAAATCAGAGAAGCATTGGGATGTAAGTCTATTACAAACTCAACATCATTTCGAAGGGGGTAACATCACAAACTCATCATGGAAAACATCTAAGAACTCCCCAAAGACCCTAGGAACCTCCACTATCACAACATCCATTGATTCCACTAAAAAATCATCCAATAAGGAAAGAAGAGTCTCTACATGCCGACTTACCACCCAATAACCCCGTTCACCAACAAAAAACACATGTTGTCTATCCATATCTAAAAACAAGACTCTCCTTCAGAAGTGGTTTATAAAAAAATGTACAGAATAAAATCATTCTTTGCTAAGGATGACATCGTATGGCTACATCTATAGCAAGAAAATATCCCCATGAGATAGATGTGATCCCATCATCAGTCTACACCCCTGGCACACATCAAACAAGCCGATATGTCCTCTGACTGGTGTAGTCAACACTAGGGGCATGAGAAGCCTCTACAAGTCTATTCATATAGAATGGGCTAGAGCGAGTGCAACAAAGAAGTGTAAAGCTCTTGAATCAAACAAGACACAAACAAGGGTACTAAACAAACCAATCATACCTCTGATGACCTCTGGACCCACTGGAACTGCTACCTCCACTGCATGAAACTGACCACACCCAGCCCCTCTACCTCTCTGCTGATGAACACCTCTACAACTATGCTTGGGTCACAGTCCCTGAACATGAGGATCATCCTGAGGTCGACCTCTACCTACTCCATCTCCCCTTGGTGTAGCAAAATCCTATTTCCCCTACTATTGAAAATATCTCACTGGAAACTCCTATTGAGGATGACACTGAACCTATCCACCTCCACCAAAATGAGCTTGAGGAACTACTAGGCAATGGCTCTAGCGATGGACACAAACCCCCCCAAAAAAAAAACTAGCACAAATCTCATAGGAAAAGCAGAAAAACCACTAGCACCATAAAGTCAGAAAGGAAGCTAATAAGGTGGACTCCCTACCAGTTGAAAACTCAAAGGTCCCGATGCCTGAGACTTACCACTAAAAAATATTCCCCTCAAAGAACTCTACTGGATCCCCTATCACGGTAAACCTCCTCATGAGTTTATCCACTCGATCACCTCTTCCTTCTTCTGAACCTCCAGATACGTCGACAATGTAAAAGGAGTAACTGCATACTGGATAGAAGGATAGAGTGCCTCCTCAAGACATCTCACATACGACTCCTCATATGGAAAAAGATATGGGAAAAATGCATAAGGTCTTTGAACTTGATTCCCAGCTCCTGCACTGACATGCTCCCCTGATGATGGGAAAGAAGCTCTTGCCTCTTTACTGCCTTCATGGTTGATGAAAGGAACTCTACCCAGAACTCCTTCTGGAAGTAGAGCCACAAATCATTTGACTATTTTTTCTCTCCCAGATAGAGCGTCCACCATTGGTGTGCAGCTTGCCACATCTGACTGACGGCCAAAGGGACCCAATACCCCGTTGGGGCCCAGATCAAACTGAAAGTGATCTCAAGATCCTCCGTCCAGATCTATGTCTCCACATCTGAAACACCAGCCTCATACTTCTCCAAAGCCTTCCATTGGAAAGCACACAACATCTTATGCCATTGATCATCCTCCTCAACCGGATCAACCATATGATGATCAACTGGATCATCCAGCTGAACCTCCACTACCTAAGCCACATGCACACGATGAACAGGAGGCATAGTTGAAAGTAAAATAATGATTTCCTAATCCCAAGTAGGATGAAATTTTATTAAGATTTATTTTAATTCATTTAATACATTTTATCCATTTTAAACTTTCCAAAACAACCCAATTCAAACAAGAACACAACTCATTATGATGAATATACCTTTCCTAGGTCTCTACCCTATAAGAAGGTCCATCTCACTTGGCTATTCAATAAGCTCAGAGTCTGTGCACTGGATCACGAGGGCCCCTAAAATCCCATTTCCTAGTCAGTCTCCTTGTCCTATGTCACACACTAAGATAAATTGTAATTATTTCCATATCACCCCATGAAATCCTCATTGTGCCTAATTCCAAACTCAATACTATCTCTCAACTATCACCTCTAATACCACTATGTCATGACCCCATCCCTCCAAAGATACCCCTCTTGGGATGACAATGAAGAAAGGGGGATAATGACCCTTAAGTACCACCTCCGGTAGGCACCGGGTTGGTGAATAGAACCAACGGTGTATATATCTCACAATATAGGAGGCATTACCCTTTATAAGAAACAAGATCGGGAGATAGAATGAATCATCTACAACAACTCCAAGAAATAATATAAAAGAGGAACCCAAACTATCCCACATGGATGCATAAAATAAAACCGATACAGATAAAATAATGTCTCTAAAGTAAATACCCAAAAGTAAAGATAAAGAAATGATGCAAAAACTATCAAGGATCTGAGCTAATAAGGTCCAACACAATCTGTAAAATCCTCTTGAAAACCTGAAAGTAGTTTTATATATGTAGGGTGAGAATACAAGTATACTTAGTAGGAAAACCAAAGTCTCTCGTGCACATGTGAAAGAAGAATACTAATGCACATGTGAGAAAACAGTAGAACCAAACAACACCTAAACAGGTATACTAACCTTCCCAACCTCATCAAGGCATATTCACCAAATAATGCAATCCAAGTAATATAATATAAAGTAAATCAAATCAATGATAGGGTACCCCACACCAATTTCTCATTGATTATTCGTTATCACCCCAATGAAAAACATCATGGAACTCCCACCTCTTCTGAATATACCGCATCACATCCTGCCCGCTCACACCTGGGCCTCACAATACATCCCGCCCTCACACACCTGGGCCTCTCAACAAATCCCGCCCGCACACACCTGGGTCTTACAACACATCCCACCCACACAAACCTGGTCCTCACAACACATCACATCTCATCCCGAAGACACCTGGTACATCACATCACAAATCATCTCGAAGACACCTGAGAAATCACATCACTACTCATACCGAAGAAAACTGGGATAACACTTCTCAACTCATTCCGAAAACACATGAGATACCACATCTCAACCACTATATAATGCAATAACAGACTTCCAGGCATCACAACCTATACAATACATACCTCACCTATAAGAGGGAGCATGGAAGAGTGGGTGGCCAAACATCCATACTCCCACCAGGATGTTGGGAAAGACACCCCCATGCGATGATGCAGGTGTTCGACACATAGTGATCAACATGGGTGGGGTGCATATAAAAATCATAAGGAAAAATACAAGTGAGTGTGTGTTTATATATATATATATATATATATATATATACGATACCAAACACTCAATCCCAACCTATGGGTCCTCAGACAAACAAACAACTCACAACACTGTCACCTTTGTTGCTTCCTCTAAATGCATAACATCCCACAAAAATCCACAAACCCCATTTCAAATTTCTATCCAATTTCATTTAATCATACCATTTTTTTCATTATTTATCATCAACCACGTTTAACCACACAACCCACCATTTAATATTTCATTAACTACTTTCATCTAGTTAACCAAACCAACCCATGTCATTTCAAACATTATTAGTCATTTATTTATTCATTCCATCACTACTCAGGCATCTAGCACAAAGAAACCACATTCCACAAACTCAACATATCATCACCTCTCCACCCCAAAATCCTAGCCAAAAAAAACTAATCACCCCACACCCCAAAAACACGGTCACACATCACATCACATCAAGATCATTTTTATAGATTTACAAAGGGTCTTTTATTACTTTACACTTTATTTTTGGGGTGTTTTCACACAAATAATAATCCTGGGGTGACCAATTTTATCAACCAAATATAATTAATTAACCAATTTCCATTTAGGGTGATATTACAACAATCAAAACCAAAGTAGAAAACATAATAGATATATTTAGCGCAAAAAAAGTCCCCAACGACCATAATTTTTAGTGGGCATCAAGCCTGTACAATCACAATATCAAGATAACAATAAAGCTGTAAAAACATGAATATCAAACCCCTTTACCCCCTTCAATTTCAATTAGCCAATTATTTACCTTTGATTAAGATGAAAAACCATAATCCATAGGTAACAAAGGTAAACCCATCCTGCATGATGCACAAATAAAGAGAAATGAGGGAATCCCTACCTCAAAGTAGCTTTTTTAACTCACTGCGCACCGTAGGGCGAAGATGAACCCACCCAGAAACCACTGTTGCATAATAAACTAGTGGATCAACCTAAATTGTGCTAAAGGGTGGTAAAAAATTCATCCCAAACCAAAGAAACACCATCGTAGTGATATCTGAGGAAGAATGGAAGAAAACCAACTAAGAAAGGGAGAATAACTCACCACCGATCATCCACAGATCGCCAATGAATAAACACTGGGATCAATAGATCAAAGAGGGAAGAAAAGGGCTTGATGAGCACCTTAGGGCACCTAGGGTTCGCCCAAAATGAGAGGAAGAAAGAGCCACAACTAAATGAATGAAAATTTGACCGAAAAAGAATTTAAAACTTGCACTGGATTAAGGGATTACATGACTTTTAATCCCCTTTCACATCATGTAATCCCTGGGGTTCGGTTTACACCAAAAAATGTGTCAACTCTTCATTTTATTATTTAATTAACCCAAAAAACCTACATGTCATGAAACCAGATTGGAAAATCCATGAAACAAACTTTTACATCATGTAATCCACTTATATGACATGTAATTCCTACAACAGTTCTGCCGCATCTCCAACCTTTACCAAAATCTCCTAGAACCTCCCCCGAACACCTCCAACACTCAAAATTGGAAAAGTAACTATTTGGGAGGGCATGAACCATTACACCATAATTTTCTAAACAGAATCCAAGGAACTACAAGTATGAGGCATTCAGAGTATCTGGCTTGACTAGAGTCCAGGACCACACCCATGACATCCCATCTCATAATATCAAGCCAGATATGGGGATCTCATCCCACAACATTCAAAAGGGTACCCCAAGGGAGTCCAAAACATTAACCCATGAAATTCAATACATAATACATCACCTGAATTTGAGGAGGAGCCACTCTGAGTAATTCACAATGATAAATCAGTGAGGAATCCAAAGCATCTCATGACATTCCTTAGTTTTGGACATCCTTGAATTCAATTAGGCATCCTCCCATGGAATTAAAGAGAGCCCCCTAATAGAATCCACACTCACACTAGTAATTTTTTCCATTTCATATCCAAAATTGAATCCAAAGGATGAAAATCAAGGCATCCCACCCATAACAACCATTTACATGAGAAAAACACAATTAACCAAAACCTTATTCCCCAAAATGCATTTCTCATGAAGAAACATCATTATTAGATCCCACATCATTCTTAATTCCTAATTTTCCTCTCATAAAGGCCTTATCCTTTTCCCATGGATTGATTATATATGATGTCATTCACAATCTATAAAGGAAAATGCCTTATAGGTTACTTACTGGGACTTTATTTAACCAATTCCAACATTTAACAATTCATTTCAAATCACAAGTTAACAACTCTTTTTATAGCACCCGACGACCATTTCATACCCATAGTTTACCATTTTACACTATATCAATGTCATTCCATAAAATCTTATACTTTTTACAAAAATCCATTTCAAACGCAATTCACCATTTCTATAACCAACACTTTCCATTCCCATAGACTCTTCTCAAGGGTCAAATCCATTTTACAAATCAACTCTCACAAACAAAAAGGTCCAATACAATGTCTAAACCTTTCAAAAATTATCAATGGCTGTGAAATTCCATTTCACAACCATCAATTCAAATTACAAATTCTCAATTAACCATTATATTTTGATAACCATTGCTCACCCAAGCCCAAACATGGTCAAAACACAACTAAGTCCATCCCTCAAGGAACTAACATTTTTTTATGGTTCAAGGCATGTTAAAAATTTCATTTAACTAATCCAACATTAATTTCAAACATTTAATTAAATCAAGGTTAAGTTACTGCATGTCTGACTTGAAGGAATCATGCATACACTCAGAAAATAGTGAGACTATGGGTTAGTATTAGGGAACACCTAGATCATGCTTAGTGAATCTCACTCGTCAAGTATATCTCACCAGTTCGGCCTAAATTAAAAGAAAAAAACAAAGCCCTAGAAATATGGAACAATATATAAATCTAGAGAGACATCACTAGACAATGAAACAACCAAATAATATAAAGTAGATGATGAATGTAGCACCCCAAAATGATAAAGGGTTAAAATAATAAATGATACGACTCATGTCAAAAAGGCGAATCTTTCTTTTTGGGTGCCTACCTGATTAGAACTCCACAGTTAAGCATGATTGGCATGGAGTAGTGATCAGGATAAGTGACCTCCTGATAAGTTTCCCATGGTGTGTATAAGTGAGGAAAAAACACACTGAAAGAACAAGTGTTGGCCTTTGAGTACATTCATTAGCCTAATGACCCATTCGGGTATGTTGGTGGGCCCTAGGGAGGGGACCTTGTGTCTGTGAGGCAACTGGTGGTACCTGGAAGGCTAGGACCTGACGATCAAGTAAGGTGAGGTGTTTGTGCTATCATTGGGGCCTAGTTGTTACATTGGTATCAGAGCAAGAACCCAACCTTAAGTGTGGTGGCACTGTTTGGGTTGAGATGTAGGGTTCACAATGAGGACGTTGTAATCTGGGGGGGAGGGGGGGGGGTGAATGTGAAACCCCAAAATGATATGACTCATTTCAACAAGGTGCACCTTTATTTTTGGGATCCTACCTGATTAGTACTCCACAATTAAGCGTGCTTGGCTTAGAGTAGTGATCTGGATGGGTGACCTATGTCAACAAGGTGCACCTTTCTTTTCAGGATCCGACCTGATTAGAACTCCATAGTTAATCATTCTTGACTTGGAGTAGTGATCATGATGAGTGAACTATGTCAAAAAAGTGCACCTTTCTTTCTGAGATACTACCTGGTTAGAACTCCATAGTTAAACATGCTTGTCCTGGATTAGTGATCAGGATGAGTGACCTATGTCAATAAGGTGCACCTTTCTTTTCGGGATCCTACCTGATTAGAAATCCACAGTTAAGCATGCTTTTCCTAGAGTAGTGATTAGGATGGGTGACCTCATGGTAATTTTCCTAGGATGTGTGTGAGTGAGGATGAAGCACACTAAAAGGAAAAGTGTTGGAATGTAGAGATAGTCATTATTCTAATGAATCATTTAGGCATGTGGGTGGGCCCTAGGGAGGGGACCACATGTTTGCGGGGAAACTATTACCTCTAGATCTGCATTACAAGTGATGATGCACTAATAGACCAAGAACCAAAGGAGATACATCTTGGAGAAAGATATGGGGAGTATGTGCATACAAGGACGTCCCTAAAACTATAAGAGTATAAATTACCATGTAAAAAGAAGAGGGGGTGGCTTGGCTGAAATGATAGAGCTGGCCCCCACTTAAAAAGCACCCAAGAGGTCACTAAGTAGCTAATGGCCCCATGCCAAACCTGGAGTTCTATTTTTTTCCCACCAGATAGCCGGTGGTGCCATATCATTATGTTTTAGCCCCGAATCCATGTTCCAAGCCCCTGGTTCACTCTCGTGAGTCCCTTGGACACTCTTTGAGCTTCATTATAAGTCTAAAACCACTCGTTTAAGGTGTCCAATCTCTCATAACTTTATCTCAAAGCCCATTTCAAAATATGACCCTCCACTAAATCAAAATTTGAGCTGCTCCTCAAATTTCCAAATCTCATAAAAACAAGGGATTTACAAACTCCACATCATATAAATTCTCGTCTCTGAGAAGTCATAGTGGTCATCCAATTATGTCACCCAACCTACACCGGCTGTCAATTTGATTCCAAATGATCTCTATCTATTCCTGAATGCCCAATATGCTTCCAAAATGAAACTCCCAAAAACTAATCACTATGTTTATTGAAACATGATCCATTTCCTTCATTTAATTCCAAACACTAAGACCAAGATTACCCAAGCCCGTCTACTCCAATACATGATCACGTTATAATCTAATTAATCATCCAACCCATGATACTCCCCACCATAGGACTTAGATTATGAAATTAAATTATGATGCACAATGCATCCCATCAACATAACTACTTACCAAAAAACCATTATCATGTTTTAACAATGCACCTGGTTCCATTTCCAATGCACTACACCCAACCATTTACGAGAACACCATTATAACACTGGTTCTTGTCTTTTTTTCTTCCAAATTCTAAACCAAAATGGGTGTGCCTCCACCATCCAAGCGCAATCTGAATGCACCCACTCTTCCTTGAAAAGCCTCAAAAAAATCCAATAATTTCCTTTTTGTATCCAAAATGACATACCATGTTCAGTTGAAAACTCACCATATCCAAACACACAAAAGAATAACATCCAAACCTCCTCTGGTCGAGCTAACTCAGGAACACCCAACTTTTACCATCAATATGTTATTAAATTATTAGATCTCGATTCCTTGATCACTAAAGGAATTTCATTTTCATCCAAAGAACACACTGAGGTCCAACCCTGACCTATGATGTGATTCCATGGTCAAAACACCGATCACTCACACTATTCACCATGCTCTCACCCAAGCACTAACATGACACCATGCCAAAAACTTGGTTGGATTGCACCATTTCAACCTGAAACCGAAATGGTTACTCAAACTCCAACCAAAATTGCACAAAAAACTAACCCGTGGCATTTACCATGTAATCTAGATTACGTTGAATTTACATACACACTGGCAACTGGTGTCATCATGACCATCTAGTGACCGGCCCTGTAACCATCAAGCCTTCTAGAATGAGGGTTACACAACCACAAATGATATGAATTTCCCAACCACGAGAGTGTCCTTTTTATCACTTTACTGGGTCAATAACCTAATCTCAGTGGCTCACATCCTGTCCGTCACTAAACACAATGCTCAGATATAGCCAAACTCGCTCACACCCAAGCATTATTTCAAATGTCAAATATTGCCCATTTTTAGCTCCAAAATTCCATTCTCAATCCTTTCCAAGGACCATTCAAAGTGAGAGTCACACCCTCTAACATCTTATGATGAATCCCCACCATATAACTTTCCTTACACTGCTCCTCGAGTGCCGACCCCAATGGGTCCTGCCATCATCACATGCATGTAAATCCTTCCGATCCATCCCCATCACCCGATCAAAACCTATTCATGATTGATCTTTTGGATTAACCATGTCACAACATTTAGGTATAAACTAATTCCACCCATTTTGATGCGGATGAAGACATTGTTAATTCCTATGGGAATGGATCAAATTATAAATTTATATCAAACCAAACATTACTAGCTATAGTGGCATAGTATAACAGAAGTACGAGGTTGAACCCACCGAGATTGGGTAACGCGGTAATGGAAACTCTCGAACAAAGGCTGAGTTGCTCCAATTTCTGATTGATTTTATTAAAATAATGATGTAATTAAAATAAATGAATTCAAATAGATAAATAGAAGAGAGGGGAACTAATTTCTAGGGATGGTTTTGTAAAATAAATTAATTCAACTTCACTTTCAAAACAATTGTATCAAATAGCTGCGCAACCAAACAATTTCATTGATATAAGAAATGGTCATTCCATATCAAACTACCCTAGAATCCCAATTCATCATGGTTAGATGAATCGAAATAGCTAAAGTTAATTAAGTTCAGATTTCCAAAAGTAGGAGAGTAATTCCATTCAATGGTCATGAATAAATCATCTCAATCATGTTGGGGTTCATTCATTACTGATGGAATATAGTTAATAGATCAATGATGAATAAAATAGATGCGCGGGAATAACATGATAAATTTTAATATAAGAAGATCTAAAAGAGAAATTGAATCGAACAATGATGGTACGCACCCCCTTTAACTGATTCCGCTCTCCCCTATGGGTTTTAGCCAACCATCCTCATGTGATCGCCGACAACGATTAAACCCAAATCCATAGGAGGTAGAAAATATGTGAGTGAATGAGAAGGATAATGGATAAAAATATATATTTAAATTAAAACTATAAACAATCCAATGATTAAATCAAATAAAGAAAAGAAAAATAGAAATAAAACCTATCTACGGCATGTCAGAACCCTACGATAGCCTCCCGGTGGTCGAGCCTCATGACTGGAACTGAATGCCGAATCGTCTAACCGAAACCCCTTATTTATAACACCATAAGTAATCCTAGGGTTCCCTTGGGTCAATTATGGTGTTAAATTTCTACCAGAGTGGTCAAGGATATGAAAATCTTGTCAAAGATACACTGGAAATCAACGTTTTTCTGTTGTATTGGGAATTTACACAATGTGTACAGTTTACATGATGTGTAATTTTACACCACATGTACCAAATTCACAACCTGTTTTCTTTCTAGGAATATTTCACAAGTTTCATGGCATGACACTTATTTTTAACACATGTAATCATCACTTCAAGTTGAATTTATCCACTTCCTGATCTATAGTTATTCTAGAACCTGCACCATTTCACCACAGGCAATGTTTATACATCATATAAAGTCATATTACTTTTCCAGAAGCTTTGTTTTTCCATGCATCATTATTTTTGTTCCTAGGAAGTTCTCCACGATCATCCTAAAAAAACCGGTGTCACACCGCGAGCAAAGATGGTGGCGTGAAGTGCCTTTATGTTCCTCAATTCCCATGTTTTACTTGGTATCACTCCAAATGTCAGTCCATCATAAGAATAAACAAAAAATTAATATCAGGCATAGATATTATATTTAATCAATTAATATTCAATAAATTCATATATAAAAATCCATCAAAATATGTATATAAAATAGAGATATCACCTCCCAACCAAGGATATTTTTCCTTTCCAACCAAACCCTAGGAAACTATGCCCATAACACCACATCAAGGTCATATACCCCGCCTCACATATGATTGATCGCCAACCCACAATTCTATAAGCTTCAAACTCTCCAACATGAATATCCTTAGTGCATCACTTCAAAATGGGCACACACTCTCACGTCACCCCATCATGTAGCTCGAATCATGATCTTATGAGCCACATCACTTCCAAACCAGGCTCTCACACCTAAATCATTGACTATGCTCATCGAAATTCCAGTCTTACTTAACCAGGATTACCCTCAGTACTCCTATTCAAAATTGGGCACTCTATTTGTGCCAAGGTCCATCATATGACCGCCCGATAACTAGCTTCATTGCAAAATGGTAAGCATCTATTCTTGTTCTCACCAAACCACTGGAAGTGCATCCTGGACTTAATAGGGCCAAGCACTCAACTGCTTCTACCCTCTACCCCCAACCTTGATATCAAGCACCGAAACCCTAGGTGCTCTCACATTTAAAACCATTCAAGGCATCATTGCACTCATGATGCACACCCAGATATACCTTTCATGAACTAATCCAAGCCCCAAGAATACCACCTTGATTCCATCTAGACAACAAGTGCTCACTCTTATAGTGTCCGATATCATCGAGACCCAAGGGATGCACACTCAACTGTGACCATTTCACATATCTCGACTCATCATCTTGTGAGTCGAGAGCCACCCAACCTAGGCTCACATGCCTAACCATGAAATAGACCACGCTTAATCCATGTCACTTCCACTAACTAAAGGCATCCCAAATGCTCTCTTATAATAGGTCTCACACCTTACATGTATCCGGGCCAAGTGCACGACCACCCACCATCTCAGTTACCATTATAAAAATTAAAAATATTTTAAATATGTCACCATAGTGTACCCAAATGATATCCATAATTGTTAGGGTTGATCATATGAATGATCATGCCCTTAGAAATCATCCTAAACACAAGGCACTTGAACTCAGGGTGCTCAACCATAACCACATCATCACTCGGAAACACTAAACATGAACCGATCACATAATCCGAAGCATCCACCCATGCTTCACATATCTAAGGCACTCACATGATTGGGATAAACCCTATCACAAGTTACCCTCACACATCACATGATATCAATTCACTAAACCTGAGTTTCTCTCAAGTGGCATTAGGCTCACCCTCCCAACACAATGGTCAATACTCATATAGTTTTTGGCCATGGTAAACACCTCACTATTCTTGTTTCACTATAAATGAAACTTACAATGCCCCAAAAATATGCCTCAAAGTCTCACATTTACATGAAATAACCTACTAAAATCTAGTCTATAAATCCTAACAAACATAACATTCCATGGTCTGCACCACCCATATAGGGTCTATATCAACACATAACATAGGAACCTCATAACTTGACACTATTATCCACCCCAACTACCCATACATAGGTTAAATATTTCTATAAGGGCTCAAAATCACTATGGTTGAAAAGAGTTTCTATCATTCTCAATGGATTTCCATTACTCTTTAATCCATAAATTTCACATTTTAATAGGTTTCACATTCTTTTAATTCCAGGATTTACATTTAGTCCTTTGAGGGTTTATCAAAATTTTCTACCAATTCTCTAGGATTGATTAAATAGTATTCCATTCATAATCTATAAAGGGAAATTCCATATATTTTTCTTACTGGAACCTTATTTAATCAATAACATCATCAATCCATTTATATCTTCCTACATATCAAGGAATCATCCTGGGAATTGGTCAAGTAAGATGCCACCATAGTCTTATATGGGAAAACACCATATAAAACATTACAGACACTTTAAATAACCAACCCCATTTTTACCAACAACAAACATAAATCATAAGTAGATATAAATTAGATAAGTAAATCATAGGCCAACATAAATTCTAGGCATCAGACATATCAATCATAGGCATCATACATATGATATACAAAACCTATATGCCTAGAATGATGCATGAACTCACACAACCTCTCTTTCCACAAAGGGACAAGGTAAAAAACCCATAAATCATAATAGTATAAATCAAGTGCCTCACCCAAGGTGAAAATCAAACAAAACTATAAAAAAATTCCAAGAACAATAAGTCCAATCCTCGAAAACTTGGGTTTCCCGCAGTGCATGATTTGATCACTTATAGGAACAAGCTCATTAACAAGTTCCAAAACACTCCTATTCTCCTGTTTACCAAGCCCAAATATCAATAAAAAATAAAAAATCTATAATATCACTTTGTAATTCCCCACCCCAAAATCTACTAAACCGGTGCTTCGGGCCGATGCACCACATGGCCTCAGTCGCACCTTCTCGTACGCCAGAGGCTGATGACTAGTGGTGAGGGTCTATTAAGTTATCATGGTGAGACTATACCCTTTGGTTATAGTATCCAAAGAAGTATAAATAATAGCAATCATATAAATTTGGCCAATGACCATTGCGGATGAAGTGGGAAATTTCTAATAAATAAGTACAACATCACATGATACCAAAATAATGGGTATGACACACACAATATCAAGATATCCTGTGGAGAATAATATACAAGGAAGAATGTAAATACCCAAAAATAAAAGGAAACTATGAACTCACCCCAAACTGGTCCCAAGTCTTGCTTGTAAGATCCCATGTTTTGAACTAGTTGGAAATTATAATGGATTTTGAATCTTCATTTGGATTATGGGTCAGATCTTAAACTAATATTCGAATTAAAATTATGATATTTGGAGCTCCTTTAAATGATTTTTTTGGATGGGATTAAGGCTTGAGAGGTTCCTCGAAACCCCGAATGAGTTTTGGGATCTTTGGGATATGAAAACTCAATTTTAGGAGTGACAACCCTGTGGGAAGGGTTGGTGCATGGTTAGTGCTAACTATGCACCTCAACCATACGACCTGTTTTATATGGAACACATTTTTTTTAAATTGTGCGAGAGGGACCAAATAACTGTGCAAGGTTCTATAATAAATTGTATATCTATAATGTCCTAGACCCGGATGCAACCCTATGGGGCCCCGAGCCCGGTTGGCCACATAGCCTCAAGCGCATCTCCCCAAACTCTAGAGGCTTCCAACTAGCAGTGAGGGACTATGTGAGTCAGTTGGGAGACTATTCCCTCATTACCTGAGTATCACAAATATAAGTCAAACATACAATAAATAGAGGAAGTGAAATAAATAGCAGACAACTGGAAGTAATACAAGATAGAAATACATATCAATAATCAGAAGTGTCTCATATACAAAATGATGTAGATGGTAAAAGTATCTAGAAAGATTCCAAAATAGCACATGGCAATGTAATATAGTACAAGTCCCAAAAAGAACAAAATATCAAAAAGGTATCCCAGAATTGCAAGCCTCAACTTGGTTCTATGCTCCCCTCCTCCAAATCCACAGTCAACAACCTGTACTAGGGCGCTTTCCCCTATCATCACCTACAACCATATAATCTATTTGGGTCCCAGAGGAAGCCCAAACAGGGTGTGAGATAAACATCTCAATAGGTAACCACCCAGGTCTATACAGTTCTAACAGCAATATACAAAAGTGATAGCAAGTGTAAACAACCAGTAAAGTAAGTGCGTATGCCCATGGAATAAGTCTATAACAATAAGAAAAAACAACTAGACCTAAAGGCTACTTGTAAAAGAGTCATCTTCTAACAAGGTAGATAAAAACAAAGTAAACAAGTCACACGACCATTCCGTACATCCGTCTGTATCATGCAACCCACAACCATGCTGTATAAAGAAGTCAAGTGTCCCATGGACACACTGTATAGTGAAAAGTAGCATCCCACGACCATGCCATATAGTGAAGAGTATAATCCAACAATGATGTTGTATAGTGAAAAGCATGCCTCAAGGGTCGGATCCAAGGTGTTAGCAGACCAAGGTATCCATATAATAATTATAGACCATGAAGGGCCAGATCCAAAGAGCTTGTCCAAGGCATCCCATAGAGTCCCATGGGCGTCCATGGTGAAAAATCAGTTAGGAATTGGTTGGGGTCCTAGGAGCATGGCAACAACAAGTCCTACGTGAGCCCAAGCAAGTTGGATCTATGAGGTTGAAAGGCCCGAGACATCCCACAGAATCAAGACCCAAGGGGAAGAGTTAACCCAAGGTGTACAATACCATGTTCTAGATCCATGGAGAGAAGTCTAAGGCATTTATCAAACCATTCCATCAAGAATTCAAGCATTCGAATTAAAAATTCATTCCAAGTGAGTATACCCACTCACATCAACCTGCACAATCCATGAGTATACCCACTCATGCAAACCACTTATCAAAATAATCATATGGGTCTACCCTCCCATATAAACCATTCAACATGCCATTAGTCATTTCATATAGGTATACCCACCCATATCATTCATTTAAACATTCCAGACTATCAAAATAGATAATGAATAACATGATATTCATTAATCAAGGAGGCAGTACATCTCCTAACCAAGCTACTCAAGCTATCAAGGAATCTAAGGGCTTACTCTAATTAATCAAGCACAAGCACACACCCCTTGGGTGGTTTAAATAGGAATAAGAAGAATATTTCTTTAAATGTTGACCTTTAAATGAGCAATGGGTGTCAACACACCTAAATAGAACCTACAAGCATCCTACTAGGTCTGACTACAGCTACGACAAGAAACTTGCTAAAAAATGAGGCATCATCGGAAAGTAAAACGGGTGGCGAAAAGGCTGAACGCCCTAAAAGCACCCAAAAAGATGAAAGAAAGTATAGAACACCTACCTTGCCTCAGTAGTAGACAGATCGTCTAGTATAAAGTCCTGATTCGTCTTGGTTTGGAAGAAATATGAAGAACGAATGAAGAACATGATATTTGGGCATATGATACTAAATCCAACTAGTGCAGTTGTTGTTCTGAAGAATCAAGAATGACTAAAAAGGAATCAATTACTTATTGATGTGGTTCCAATGTGACCGAAGATGCTTGAATCAGAGTTTGGATGGATTCTAGATATGAAAAACTAGTTTAGGGTGGTTTTGGATCTCAAAAAATAGAGAAAAACATTATGTCTATCAAAATATGAGGCTACTGCCTCTTTTATAAAAAAAAGAACTCGCTGGGCAAGTTCATGATGTGTATGAAAAGTACATAGTGTGTACTGCCCTTCATTTTTTTCTGATCCATGCTGGCTACACATAGTGATGGGCCGTATAGGGCGTGTACTGGAAGTACACTTCGTGTAGGGAAAGTACATGATGTGTACCTAGCATGTAGCCAGCCTTTAGCATGTTTTCCTCTTCTTTCCAAAAAATAACCCAACCAGCACACAGACCATATTAGGATCTAATCCAAAAATAAAGTAATCACATTTAACCCGAAAGGAAAGATCTGTACCTCAAGAAAGACATGGGATCTTACAATCTTCCCCCTTATAGCAATTGATCCCTGAATTTCTATCTGAAGGGTGGTCAAGATTCATATGAAAACAACTCTGGCCACTGAGAATGTATGTCGGCCTCCCTCTCCCAAGTCTCATCCTGTAAACAACTGTGCTGCCATAACACCCGTACTAGAGGAACTGACCGGCCTCAAAGAACCTTCACGCTCTTGTTAACGATATGAATTAGATTCTCCTCAAATGATGCATCAACCTAAAGCTCAACCTCCTTGGGTTAAAAAATGTGATATGGGTCTGAGTTATAGTGGCACAACTGAGATACATGGAAGACGTCGTGCATGGATCAATACCTCTGAGGTAACTGCAGCCGATAGACAACCAGCCCAACTCTCTCCAGAATCTCAAACGGCCCGACATATCTCAGTGAAAGTTTACCCTATCTCCTGATCCGCCTATTCCCCAAACTTGGTGAAACACACAAGAGAACCCAATCCCCAACCTCGAACTCTAGAGGTCATCTGCGGTGATCAAGGTATGATTTCTGATGAGACTGTGTAGTATCCATCTGCTTCTGAATCATCTAGACCTGCTCAGAAGTCTCCTGCATGAGATGTGATCCTAGTAAATCTGACTCTCCTGCCTCTAACTAGCACAGGGGAGAACGACATGGCCTACCGTATAAATCCTCATAAGGTTCCATCTGTATCATCTCCTGATAACTATTATTGTAGGTGAACTCAACTAGGGGAATGTGCCTATCCTAAGAGCCCCAAAAATATAGGACACATGCTCACAGTATGTCCTCTAGCACCTGTATTATATGCTATGACTGGCCATTAGTATGAGTGTGGTATGCTGTGCTCAAAAGCACCTATGTAACCAGCACCCTCTAAAAACTCTACCAGAAATGAGGCGTAAAGCGGGCGTCTCTATCTGAAATGATAGTGCATGGGACCCCATGAAGTCGTACCACCTCTTAGATGTACAAATTTCTAATATCATCAACAATAAATGTCTCCTTGATCGACAAGAAATGTGCGACCTTTGTAAGACTATAAACAACAACCCACATGGCATCGTTACCTTGAGGTGACCTCGGTAAACCAGTCACGAAATCTATCACGAAATCATCCCATTTCCACTACGGAATAGGCAACTGCTGTAAAATTCCAGCTGGTTGCTGGTGTTCTTCCTTTGCCTACTGACAGGTGGAACACCTCATAACAAAACTATCTACCTCTCTCTTCATACCTAACCACCAGTACTTCCGTTGCAAGTCATAGTACATCTTGGTGACTCCGGGGTGCACTACCCAAGCTGAAGTATGAAACTTCTGCGTCAACTCCTCACATATATCCATTGGAACCAAAAAAATTCCATGGATACGTAGGATCTCATCATAGCCTACTTTCCAACCAGGAGGAGGGTCCTCACTTGCCACACCTTCCCATTGAACTAAGCCTTCAGGATCTGATAGCTTCCTCATCTTAACTCTGTCCAGCAGGGTAGAGTTCACAGTTAAGGATGATAGAAATATCTACCCCTACCTATCGTGAACCTCCAAATGCATCTAAGAAACAACTCCATAATCTTCCACACACTACTAGCCTACTTCACTACCTGTATCTGAGTCCTCCTACTCAGTGCATTTTCCACTTCATTTCCCTTACCAGATGTGTAGGAAATCTTGAAGTCAAAGGACTGTAGATACTCCACCCTCCTTCATTTCCTCAAATTAAAATCACACAATGTAAAGATATAATTAAGGATTTTGTGGTCCGTGTACACCACAAAATGACATCCCATTAAATAGTGCCTCCAACATTGCAACACGTGAACAACTACAACTAAATCGAGATCATGCGTAGGGTAATTCATCTCGTGATGCCTCAGCTGTCGAGACCCATATGCCAAAACTCGATATACCTGCATCAGCACTTCCCCCAGCCCAATACATGAAGCGTCATAGTACACCATGTAACTATTTCCCTACTATGGTAGTATCAGGACTGGTATTGATGTCAACTTCCCTTTCAGCTCTTGAAAGGCTGTCTCACAAGATTATGACCACACACACTTCACACCCTTCTTAGTCATGCTCGTCAACAATGCTGCTAGGCATGAGGAGTCCTATATAAAATGCATGTAGTATCCAACTAGACCCAAGAAACTCCATATGTCAAAAAATTTCTTGGGATGTTCCCAGGAAACTACATCTCTCACCTTCTCTGGGTCCAATGACACTCCTGTCTCCGAGATGATGTGACCTAGTAAGTGAATCTGATCCATCCAAAAGTGGCACTTTTTGAGCTTAGCATATAACTTATGTTCTCTAAATGTATTCAAAATTATATCAAGAGGTTGAAATTGTTGTGTCATTTATGACAATAAACTAAGATATCATTCATTCAAACCACCACAAAAGAATCCAAGTATGGAACACTTAGTTCATCAGTGCTATGAAAATCGTTGGCTCATTCGTGAGACCAAATGACATAACCAGATACTCGTATAACCCATAATTTCTATGAAAGGCCGTATGAGGTATGTCTTTAGGACATACACACACCTGGTGATATCCTAACCTCAAGTAAATCTTTGATAACACTAGAGCTCCTTGAAGCAGATCAAATAGTTCATCTATCCATAGAAAGGGATATCATTTTTTAACCGTCAGCTGGTTCAGTTTCCAATAGTCCAATCATAGACTAAGGGTACCATATGCCTTTTTCAAAAAAGGACTGGCGAACCCCACTGAGAAGTACTGGGTTTGATAAACCCCTTTTCCTCAAAATCCTCTAGCTACCTTTTTAGCTCCTAAAACTCCTTCATAGCCATCCTATAAGGAGGAATGGATATCGGCACAACTCTTGGAACTACCTCGATGGAGAACTCCACCTATCTCTTAGGAGTTAAACCAAAAAAGTCTCCAAGAAAGATTTCCCTGAAGCGCTCAACCACTGGATGAAAGTCCGCCCGAATAACTCCCTGATCATCTAGAAACAAACTAGCAATTTGGGATGTCATCCCGCCCAACCCACGATGCTGGGGTCCAACTCTACTTGCCTGTAAATCCCATTCACCCTTTTGAATAAACACTACACCCTCTGGTGATGTGAAAGTCACCCTCCGATGATAGAAGTCAACATACGCTCGATAATAAATGAGCCAGTCCATTTTGAGAATGATGTCAAACCCTGTCATCTCGAGGACATAAAGATCCCAGATGATGTGACACCCTCCGACCTCAAGGGGACACTCCATACTTTGGCACACATCACCCGTTCTAACTCCCAATAGTGTGTCTAGTTTCAAAACACCCTTAGAAAGCAAAACCACAAGCCCAAGGATTTTTACCACTCGTGTAGAGATAAAATTGTGAGAGGCACCTATATCGAAAAGAGAAGATGTAATAGTAAAAGCTACTAAGATCATACCTATCACTGTAGACTATCTGATATCCTACTCCTATTGGGTCTATTTCACTGTAAATGTCTGTCCTACACTGTGGACCTATGACCCTACCTGGATAATCTAAGCTGATCCACCCTATTGTCTTTGAGAACCTAGTGTCTGGCTACCACAACCATGACCAACACTTCCCTGGCCTGACCAGCCTGCACTACTCTAGTTCCTAGCCTGATGTGGAGCAGAAGAACCTACTCTTGATAATGACATCAGAGCTGACCCCCTACCACTCACAGTTGGAGGGAAGGTCCTACAAAACCACTGCATGTGCCCCATCCTGCCGTAATCTTGACACTCAACTGGGTCACGTTTGCACTAATTTTCATGTGGCCTCACCTACCACACTGATGGAAATATACCAAGTTGCCTTCACCCACAGCCTGACTAGCACTCACATTGTGGGAAGCCTCAAAACGATGATTCCTTCCTGAAGATTTATATCTACTAGGGCGAGAAACACCACTCCCCTATTCTGTACCTCTAGCTTCCCTCAGGTTCTACTATGTAATCAGCACATGATTCAAAATTTTAGTGATAGAAGGCAACTTGAACACGTTGACCTGAAATTTGATAGCATGTATGAGACCTTCCTTGAAGCGCCTCATCCTCGACAACTCATTAGTAAGATACATCGGTCCAAAATGCTGCAAATTTTTAAAGCATGTTGAGTATTCCATAACTGTCATTGCGCCCTACTCAAGACGTATGAACTCACTTTCCTTATCTACTCGCAGAGTTGTGGGGTAAAAGTAGTCATAAAAGCAGGTTTGAAATTCATCCCAACCCATATTACATATCCCATCAGTCTGGTTCAAAACATTGCACCAACGCTTTGCCGCTCCATGTAGAATATAAGTCATGAGCTTGACCCTCCACTCTAGAGGCATCTCTATATTCTTAAAAATTTCTAACGTGGTCTCTAGACACAACTCCACAGCTTGTGTCCTACCATCCCCAAAAACGTAGGAGGATGCTACTATTGGAACACCCATGTCAGCTCAACCATAGACAAGGCTGGCTTCAGTGCTCCCTGTATCATCTACATATACCTAAAGAAAACCTCACAGAACTGTGCCTTAGTACCTATGTCCGAAATAGCCTCAGGTGCCACAACTGGCACTATAGGAGGATCAAATGGTAGCCTATGGCCCACCATCTCTGAAGTATGGTCATCGCCTCCATCGCGGCGTACCACTGGAGGTCGTCGTGGTGGCATGTCTCTACAATTCCAAACACACACCTTAGTAAAGAACAACATCAAATCACAAAGCTCAACTCATAGGACATGCCAAACCCTCCTAGAAACCAAGTTAATTCACACCCTGCTCCTAAAGCCAAGACTATATAAAGAACAACCAGTGAACCAATATAAACTATGCCTCTTTCCCACTCAAAAGCCGGTCTAGGTCAAGTCTCTATTTCCATTCAAGTTCCAAATCCATTTCACATTCAGTTATTCAGGAAATTCCACCAAGGGTTTACCAATTCCCAAATCCATGAGGGTCCATAACACCTCATGAACCCAAAACTTGGTTCCCATTCAAACCATACATATCAAGTTCATTTAACATTTACATTCCATTGATGTATCATTTCCCAATTCATAAGGCCCCATACTCTTTATGAATTGAAAGATGAAATCAAACCTTTATCTACTACACCCAATTAACACAACAGCAGATACAACTATCACATCGACTATCACAATAACATACAATATCTAATGCATCCTAGATGACATGACATAATGCATGACATGTGATTCTAACAAGTGTCTATATGATGCATGATATGTCACACCCTCATCTCATCAGGTTGTAACTGAAATAGAACCCATAATTTCATCAATAGTAGTAACATAAATCAAGTGTGTCACCCAATGGTGAAATTGAATCAACTATAATAGTAGAAATCCAGAAAATCAGAAATCTATTTGAGTCCATTTGCCTTTTCCCTATACACGGGGTAACTACTCCTGAGCACAGTTTATTACCAAATCCCATTCCTTCCTATCCCTATCTAATGTTTCCAAACAGTAAGTCAAACTATAAAAAAACTCCTTTGATACCACTTTGTAACATCCCGGACCCGGATGCCACCCTATGGTGCTCCGAGCCCGGTTGGCCACATGGCATTAAGCGCATATCCCCAAATTCCAGAGGCTTCTAACTAGCAGTGAGGGCCTAGGTGAGTCAGTGGGGAGACTATGCCCACATTACCAGAGTATCACAGTGGAAGTCAAATATATAATATATAACGAGAGAGAAATAAACAACAGACAACTAAAAGTAAGACAAGATAGGAATGCATATTAATAACTGAAAGTGTCTCATATACAAAATGATGTATATGGTATAAGTATCTAGAAAGAATATAGAACAACACATAGCAATATAATACAATACAAGTCCAAAAAAGAACAAAAGTCAAAAAAGGCATCCTAGCATCGAAAGCCTTAGCATGGTACTATGCTCCCCTACTCTAAAGCCACAGTCAACAACCTATACTAGGGTGCATACTCCTATCATCACCTGCAACTATATAATCTGTTTGGATCCCTAAGGAGGCCCAAATAGGGTGTGAGATAAACATCCCAATAGGAAACCACCTAGGTCTATACAGTTCTAACAGAAATATACAAAAGTGATATTAAGTGTAAAAAATTAGTAAATTAAGTGTGTATTACAACGGAATAAGTCTATAATAGTAATAAAAACTAACTATCCCTCAAGGATACCTGTAAAAGATTCAGCTTCTAACAAGGCAGCTAAAAATAGAGTAAACAAGTCACACGACCACGTCGTACATCTGTTTGTATCATGCAACCCACAACCATGTTGTATAAAGAAGTCAAGTGTCCCACGACCACACTGTATAGTGAAAAGTAGAATCCCATGACCATGTCATATAGTGAATAGTAGAATCCCACGACAATGTCATATAGTGAAAAGCATACCTCAAGGGATGGATCCAATGTGTCAACAGAACAATGCATCCATATAATAATTCTAGACCACAGAGGCCGAATCCAAGGAGCTTGTCCAATGAATCCTATTGAGTCCCATGGGTGTCCCTGGTGGAAACTAGGTTAGGAACTGGTTGGGGTCCTGGGATCATGACAATAGTAAGTCCTATGTGATCCCAAGCAAGCTAGATCCAGGGGGTAGCAAGGCCCGAGGAATCCCATAGAATTAAAACCCAAGGGGAAGAGTCAACCCAAGGCATCCACTACAACGGTCCAAATCCATGGAGAACATTCCAAGTAATCTATCAAACCATCCCATAAAGCATTAAAAAATTCAAATTAAACATTCATTCCAAGTGAGTATACCTACTCACATCAACCTGCACAATCCATGAGTATACCCACTTATGAAAACCACTTATCAAAATAAGTATATGGGCCTACCCTCCCATATAAACCATTAAACATGCCATTAGTCATTTTATATAGGTATACCCACTCATATCATTCATTTAAACATGCCAAAATATCAAAATAGTTAAGTTATAAAAATGATATTCATTAATCAAGGAGGCAGTACATATCCTAAACAAGCTACTCAAGCTATCAAGGAATCTAAGGGATTACTCTAACTAGGAAAGCACAAGAACACACCCCTGGGTAGTTTAAATAGGCATAAGAATCATATTTCATTAAGGCACATCCTTTGTGTGACCTTTAAATGAGAAAAGGGTGTCAACGCACCTAAAAGGAACCTACATACATCCTCACTAGGTCTGACTACAGCTACAAAAAGCAACTCGCTAAAAAATGAGGCCTCGCCAGAAAGTATGAAAGGTGGTGAAAATGATGAATGCCCAAAAAGCACCCAAAAAATCAAAAGGAATTATAGAATACCTACCTCACCTTGGTAGTAAACTGATTATCTAGTATCAAGTCTTGATTCGTCCTGGTTTGGAAGAAATTTGAAGAACGGACGAAGAACGGGATGTTAGGGCATATGATCCTAAATCCAACTAACACAGTCATTGTTCTAAATAATCAAGAATGACTAAAAAGGAATTGAGTACTTATCAATGAAGTTCTAATGTGACCGAAGATGCTTGAATCGGAGTTTGGATGACTTCTATATATGAAAAACTACTTTAGGGTAGTTTTAGCTCTCAAAAACAAAGAAAAACATTCTGTCCATCAAAATATGAGGCTACTTCCTCTTTTATAAAAAAACCAATGGGAAAGTTCAAAACATGTAGGCCAAGTACACGACATGTACTTCTCTTTATTTTTTTCTAATTCGGACTGGCTACACGTCATGATAGGCTAGTACATGGCGTGTACTAGAAGTACACATAGTTTTGGACAAGTACATGATGTGTACCTGGCCTACAACTAGCCTTTAGCCTGTTTTCCCCTTCTTTTACAAAAATAACCCAGCCATCCCATGGATCAGATTAGTTTCTAAGTCAAAAAGAAAGTAAACACATTTAACCTGAAAGGAAATATCCGTACCTTAAGAAAGACCTGGGATGTTACAAGATCCATGCGCACGGTTAGCGCACATTCTGGTAAGTCTTGCACCTAACCATGCGGCATGGAGGTGCTTTGGTGTAGCGAGCTCCGCATGGTTGGTGCATAATTTTTAAACCATGCAAGGAAACCATGCAACTTGGTGGGTTCTTGGATATTGGCACTGCATAGTTGACACATGGTTTTCCTAATTGTGTGCCACTTAAAAAGAGACAAAATGACCATTTTCCTATCCCCCCTTAAATTATTTTCACCCCTTTTCTCCCTTATTTCACCCATCACCCCTCTGCACATTCCCTCCTCCCTATCATCTTCTTTGGGTGGATTCTCCTATATTCTTATTCTGATTTTATTTCCATTAGATGTGTTGATGGTGAGTCTAAAACTCATCTTTATTCCTTTTTTCTTATTTATTTGTACTTAGAATTTTTATTACTGCGTGACCTAATATGCCTTATTTTTAGGATGGTTGTCTGGTGCTTCATTTTTTTATCATTTTAGTTTGAATCAAAAGCTGATATTGGATGAGTGAAGATTCCTTAGTATAAGTTATGTGGTCTAGATTCTTTTCCCTTAAAGTCTCATCGTTTATAAAATGTTTCGTTGTGCCTCACACCAGTAATTTCATGTATTTCTCCTTAAATTTTTAATTCCCTTAAATTGATGCCTAAGGCCCAGCTGAGGCATATTATACTGATCCTTTACATTTTTGGGGGTCGACACCCTCATCTTGGACCACCCATTAGGGTGAATTTGTCTTAATTCTCGATAATGACCATATATTTTTGAAACCAAAACACCTCGTATGGTTTGTTTGGCTTAACATATGGCAAGCCCCAATGTACTCCTTCTCTATGTAGTGAAACTACCCCTTAGAATGCGTTTAAGATGTCATGTAATGAAATTAAACCCCTAGATTTCATTGGGAATTCTATGTATTCACCTAAACATTGTTACACTTAGGATTTCATGATTTGATGCTAGAGCCTTTATCCTTTTTTGTGCACTTCTTAATAGAAATGGGCTATTTTTTAATAATTGGTATAATACATTATGAGAAACCTTATAAAATCCATCAAAGGTTGTGATATAAATTATATTAAAGTTGTAATATGATTACCTAGATTTTCACCTATGATTTATATGACTTTTGTGCCTTGGATTCCTTTTTGGAATGCCATGATGCTTATGAATTTTACCTTGGACAACCGATACTTAAATTGAATTAAATGAAATGTGAAATGGTATAAATGCTTAACTTGGATTTAATAAACTATTAAACATACCTTGGCTATGTGACCAAACACTACTTTCAGGGTGTGTTGACTTGTTTCCATATGAGTGAGATACTTAAATGAATTTAATGAAATGTGAATGGTAAGACCATGTCACTTGGCCCTTGACTAAATTATTAAAGATGCTAATGGGATTTGTTATGGATGACCTTAAAAGGTATGGAATGCCTTGGTCGATACTTGGATTATCGATACAGAATGCCTTGTATGGGATCATAGGATACCAATGGATATATTATTATATTATTAATTGAGAGATACCTGGATTCCCTCTATGAAATTCCTTGGATGAGACCATAGGCCGATTACATAAGAATTCCTTGGATTATTCCTTTGAACCAGTTTGATGTTATGGACCACATTGAATGATCTCCTTGGGATCCTTTCAATCCTACCACCAAGGCTACCTTGGACATGTTCTTAGGGATTAGGTAAATCCCCTTAAATAAAGTGTAATGCCTTGGATTTACTCCTTGTATTCACTTGGTTACTATTTATAAAGAATACATGGGCACCTATCTATGGATTCATCTAGTTGATTGACTTGGGAACCTAGGATTATAGCCATGGGACCTATTATTACCTTATTATCATCACTTTTATTATTATCATCCATCCTATGACATCATCATCATCATCATCATCATCATCATCATTATGGATTCCCTTGTTTAGAGACATACCAACTTAGGCCAAAGCAGGTGGTACTCCCGAGTACACCTCCACCATACTGTTTTATTTATTTATATATTGTACAATTTTTTTTATACTCGTGGACTAAATATTCATTAGATGTTGTTGGTGGTGGCCTACTTAGTTTTACTCACACCCTGTTCAGGTCGTTGTTTCGTACCCAGACTGATTTATTAGCTGCAGGTCAAGATATGGGCTCATTCCTCTAACCTATTTCTATACTATGGTCTAGGACATAGCATGGGAGTTTCATATGAGCATGTACTTAGGCTACCCTCCATAGTTGGGTCTTTCATTTATTTATTCTTTATCTTTCTAGCCCTGTTGTACACTTGAATATCTTATATTTATGTCATAGTATGTTCATGCATGGTGGGTTTATTTGGAACTTTTCAGGTTACTTGTTTATTATTATCTATCAATTTATCATTACCGTCTTCTATTTATTGCATTTAATTTTTTTCTATGATTCATTTAATATCGATGCAGATAGTATAGTCTCCTCACTTTACCACCTTTAGACCGTCACTATTAGTCGACAACCTCTAGCGTATGAGGGTCACACTTGACGCCATGTGAACCACTGGATCAAATTACTTATGAGTGAACTAGGACCAAGACATCACAAAGTGATACCAAAGGTTTATTTTTTCCTTATATTACTATTTTGGTCTATTAGACAGGAGACTAGGAATCTGTCGGAACTTGGTAAATAGCTTGTGTCTGGGAATGGAAAACCCACACACAAGGAAAAGATCAAGTTTCCAGACATGGGATTGTTTTTTTTATTGTTAATTATTACAATTGATTATTATTTCACCTTTGGTTATTTATTTATGAGATTTACCTCTTGTCCTGATACGAAAAGAGATTAGGTGTGTTCATGCATCACTTCATGCATATAATATTCACATGTTATTAACATGTTTATCTATGTTCTATTCTTGTGTGATTGCCTACTTAGTATGCATGTATTATTTGATTTTATGATAGATTGCCTTGTTATGGTTATGATATAATGTCATGACCCCCTCCTGCTAAAGATAATACAATGATGGAAGAGTGATGATGACCCCTGAGTCCCACCTCGAGCAGTAACATCAGATTATAAAAATATCACAGTATGGGAGGCATTACCCTCTATAAATGAAACATGATTAGGAGATAGGATAAAAAATCACCAAACAACTCTAGAAGAAAATATAACGGTGAACCAAACACCATCCCATAATACATGAATAAAGTAAAACTAATAAAATAAAAGTCTCTAACAATATAACAAAAATAAAAATCTATTGTAGTGACTCAACAGCAGCTCCAACCTAGCTAGAAATGTCCAAATCAGTCTCCTTAAGTCCTCCTAGAATTCTGAAAAATAGTTTATATACATAGGGTGAGAATAATAGATATACTCAGTAGGGAAATATTCAAGGCCTCAAGTGAACATGTGAAAAGATCATGCTAATGCACTAGTGAACAAACAATTGAACCAACAAGCACCAATACATGTCATCTAACCAAACCCAGCCTCACCATGGCTCATTCACCAAATCACGCATCCAATATAATAATATATCATTGAAATCAAAACAAGGAAAGGTGAATCGCTACCACTTCCCCACTGATTTGCTTCTCTCATTCCCCAAAATTGAACGTACTATGTTCCCATCCCTTCAACACATACAATTTCACATCATATCACATCCCACCTACAGACAGCTAGGCCACACATTATATCACATCACATCCTGCCCATAGACACCTAGGCCACATATCACATCACATCACATCCCGCCTGAAGAAATCTGGGTCACACATCACATCACATCACATCTCACCCGTAGAAACCAAGGCCACACATCCATTTTGGGTAATCTCCAACACCAACCCATATCACTACTACTGAAGAAAGAGTGAGGGAGAGGGGTTAACCATCCATTCGTATCATCACCATCCTGGATGTTGGGGAAAACACCTGAAAATCAACACCTATGTACATTGGTAAGGTTATCCAACTTGGGTGGGGCACATATAAAATAACATAAATATACATGATATATAGATTGCACACAATACCCAATCCACACATTCACATAAACTACACTAGTTCACTCTGCATCACAACCACTGTGCCACACATCAACCATCACAACTGCTACCACCACTATATGAAACACCATGAAACTACCACACAAGCCACATGACATTTCCCACTTCCAGTTATACTTTTTTCCACATTTTCTCTTTAGCCATTTCATTTCACATTACACTACTCATTCATTTATTCAATTCAGTTAGGAAATTACCAAACATCCTTTTCTAGTCCATATCATTTATCTACCAACCTATTTTGTTTCTTTTAACATCAAAGTTTATCGCATGGCTAATCGGTCACATATCTCAACTATATCATGCTACAACTATCCCAAATCACACAACCACCACCACACAACCACACATACACCACCATCATCACGTCACATTTACCAAGCCATATCAAAATGATAAACTCACATCATAAATCCCGACCACATCTCACAACACAACTGTCATATAATGCTAACACCATGTATCACAACAACAACCACTTCACCACAACCACTTCCCACATCGCATCCATGCCAACCAACCACCAAATAATTTCCCCACATACTACATAGCCCATCCAGTCACTACCACTACCTCACAATATCCAAAACCACATAGGGAAACACAACAAACACAAGAATACAAAACAACATCACACACCAGCTTCCACATTTATTCAGGGGCTTTATCACATTCAATCTTAATTTAGCATGGGTATCATCACACAAACCATAATTCCGGGGAAAATAGTTTATTATCCAAATATACATTCTTTAGCCTTTTTATTTAGGGTGAGATCACACAACAACACAATAAGGGTCATCACAACATAAAAACTACATCACAAACAAGGCTCCCAATAGTCTCCATTTTCAACAAGGCAACAACATGATATAAACTTATCAACAACATATATCAAAGAATTAAAACATGTTATTACTCTCCATTCCCATAAATTATTTTTGACATGACAATCAACTATCTTGTTATGAAAACCCTTACTATCTACCCAAAGGAAAAAAACTATGCATATCTAACACATATAACATGAACAGATGAGAAAAAGGATCCTCTTCCTCAAAGAATCTTTTCGAACTCATTATACACCACAGGGAGAAGAAGAAACTTCCCACAACCACAATCGTACCACAAGATCATGGATCAACCTAAACCATATCACATATCAAAGGGTTGTTATAACATAGAAAAATACAAACATCACATCATCAAAAAAAAATCAAAACAAATCAAGGCTCAAAAAAACTCAGGGTAACGTGCATTCATTTGCATCTCTCGCTACCATGTACTCTCCTCCATGCCACTATGAATATACAACATATGAACCAAGGGAAGGATTTGCCCATGCATCACCTTCTCTCAATGATTCTGGATCTTTAATGGTTGCTCCATGAATTTATCATCTTCCTCAATGTCCAACAGTCCCCAGTCAATAATGTGGAAGTCATTGTGAAGATAACGATGATGCTAAGACACATGAAAGATATTTTTGATCCTCCCAACCATAGTGGAAAATGAAACTGATACACCACCTCACCAACATACCCAAATACCTCAAAGGTCCCAACAAACCTGGGATAAATCTTACTCCCCCTTCCAAACCTTACATGTTGAAAAACCGATCATTGTGCTACAAACTGCTCCACTAACTATTTCATCCCCGACCACCAAAGTTGTCTCCTCATTCCATGATACATATTTGTCACATCAGGATATATCACTAAAGTAGAACTGTGAAAATCATAGATAACTCCCTCATACATCGCCTATAGGACAAAAAACATCCCCTAGAATAACATACGGTTCCGACTATCCCTTAGGAGTGTCACCATGGACAACACAATCATGAATCACCTCTGCTACTAAGTATCCCCACTAAGAATCCTCCACCTACCGCATAAACGATGAATCCATAGTCATCTGATGAAGACAACCTCAACCAATACTCTCCCTAATGTAAAGATGCATCACTGTAGGCTCCACAATTCCTTTACAAATATCCACAGACTCCTGAGCCACATCCTCTTGGGACTTCTGACTCAAAACATCTACAACTACATTACCCTTCCATAGGGTGTAAGAGATATCAAAATCATAATCCTGAAGAAACTCCATCCACCTCTAATAGCATAGATTTAAATCTTGTTGAGGGAAAACATATCTCAGGATCTTATGGTTTTTGAAAACCAAAAAACATTCACTGATGAGGTAATGTAGCCACGAATTTAGCACAAACACAAATGTCACCAACTCTAGATTATGGGTGGAATAGTTATACTCATGGGGATGTAACTTACTAGACCCATAATAGATCACCTATCTCTACTACATCAACATGAATCCCAATCCCAGACATGATGTATCACAAAACACCTCAAACAACACACCCTCTTTTGGAAACTGAAGCACTAGAGCACCGACCAACTTCTCCTTTAGGTAATTGAACATTTCCTAACACTAATCGCTCTACACAAAATCCTAGTCCTTCCTGGTCAATGATGTTAGTGGATCTACACCTTAAGATAAATCAAGAATGAACCTTTGATAATAGCCTATGAGACTAAGGAAACTGCGAACCGCCACCACATTCTTGGATGTTTCCTAATAAACAACTACCTTGACCTTTGAAGGGTCCACTTCCACAACCTATCAAGATGCCACATGTCCAAGGAAACACACCTCTCACATATAGAACCCACACTCAGAAAACTTCTAATAAAGTTGGTGGTGTCGAAGGACCTTCAAAAAATCTTTGAGATGCTCGGTATGCCTCTCATTTGAATTTTAGTAGACCAAGATATCATCAATGAATACAATGACGAACTGGTCCAGGAACTCATAGAACACGAAGTTCATAATCCCCATGAACACAAATGGTGAATTCATAACACCAAAAGACATAACTACAATCTCAAAGTGACTATACCTATATCTGAAGGAAGTATTATGAACATCCTCATCCTTCACCCTCAACTGGTGATATCCAGACCATAGATCGATCTTAGAGAACCACCTATCTCATCTCAAATGTTCGAACAGATCATCAATCCTTAGAAGAGGGTAATGGTTCTTGACCGTCACTTGATTCAACCTTTAGTAGTCTATGCACAACCTTAGACTACCGTTATCCTTTTTAGAGAACAACATTGGTGCACCCCACAATGACACACTAGATCAAATGAAAACCCTCTATATCAGATCATCCACTTGTATATGAAAATCATGCAACTCTTTCAGAACTATTTGATAGGGATCCATCAAAATCAGAGATACATTAGGTTACAACTCTATCCCAAACCCAACATCACATCGAGGAGGTAGTTCCTTAACCTCCTATGGGAAAAAATCCAGGAACTCCTCTAAAACCCTAGGTACACCCCCAACCTAAGATTCTATGGAAATCTCTTCCAACTATGAAAATAGAGGTTCTACTTTCCTACCACCCAACCAATAACCTCGCCCGCCAATGAATTCCACCCGTTGTCCCTCCACATTGAAAAATGAAACTCTTCTCTGAAAGCAGTTGATGACTGCATGAAAGGAATACAATAAATCCAAATCAAGGATAATATTTTATGGCTATATCTACAATAATAAGAAGTCTACCTATGACTAGTTCTTCCCTCTCACGAACCAACCTAGATACCCTGGTAACCCGATAACCGATCCGACCCTGAAATAGTTCGAAGGGTGTTCCCAATCCCCATGGGTCAGTGACTAGCACTTGGAATCACACAACATGCAAGTGGGAATGATTTTTCCACCAAAAATGTGGAAGAAAAGAAACAAGACAGTATTCATAACAAAAGAAACTCCACAGGGAGTAATGTACCAGAATTAAACAAGGAATAAAACAACCCAAATCACTACAACCAATGTACTAAAATGGGAAAACAACCTCAAGGTCCCTAAAGACACAACTCACGAAGACCAAAGCTCAACAACTGGATCCACCTCTAAGAGACCCCTTCCCTTTTCTCGAACATAGAAGAAGAAAGTCTACAAACATCCAAAGGAAAATATAGGGTGTGAGCCTTATCCCAGTAGGATACCACCAAAGATTCCATAACAGATGCCAAAAATATATTATCCGAAGAAAATCTTTCAATTTTCAAATAAAAGGGTTTGGAAATTTAAAATCATATTAAAAAAAACATGCTATACATTTTCAAATGATTGAAATAAATATTTTAAGCAATGATTTTACAAATGATGGAATATTTCTAAAACAATGGATTATGTAAAACATTTATATAAAACATTTTATATAAATTCAGTAGTCATGTAAGCAGTTCAAACAAACATTGTCATACATTTATATCTCAAATATAAATAAACAAGTGAGCAACATGGTCATCTACCAAAAGGTACGATAGTATTATCTAGCTATAGGATTCCACAATCTCTATATGAACTGAAAAAATGTGTATACACACATCCCTATAACACTGGAGAAATTAGACTCATCACCAACCCATCAGGGATGTGACCCACTACAAGTATGTTTTAGAATCTTGTCGTAGCGTAGAGTGTATCCAAATAACTCACTAACTACCTAAGGCTTGGATGCACTCTTATATGATGGGTGAACTATTTTAAGTCTGCTTAAAAATAATATCAATCCCATTCTTCCATTTCAAAAGTTCCAATTTCTTTCTATTTAAAACCAAAATAGTTTTTATTCAAAAACATGACTTTTTTCACAAGATAAAACCACTGAGTTTTATCAAATCATTTTAATCCATTTTCACCTGTTTTAAATCCATTCAAAACCAATTCCATCATTACACAATTTATTTATACAATTAAATTCAACAATTTAATTGAAATTATTTCCATCAAATCGACAATTTAAATTAAACAATTTAAATTATCCAATTTACATAAACACACTCAATTCAATGGAATTTTAGGTTTTCCAAATTTCCATGCAAAAACCATTTCAAATAACTTGATTTACTGGAATCATTTTTTATCAATTTAATTGAAAGAAAATTTGAGCAGTTGAATTTAAATCAACAATTAAAATAAATCAAGCAATACAAGGAAAATAAATTTGGCTAATCAGAATGGAACCGCCTACCTCAAGGTCTTCAATAACAACAATAATTATAATCTACCTAGTGTAGTTCAATACACCTCCTCAGGACATTATTATCGAAAGCGTCGACACACCAATGCTCGACGTTCATCAAGGTTTCCCAATTTGTTCTCTATGTATGGAAATGAGAAATACCATTCCTATAAGGCCCCGGCCTTAAACCATACTTAATCTTGAGTTATTACAAGATTACACCTTGAGGATCTTTTCAGGTTTAGAGTTTTAGAGAATTAGAACATAAAACTTGCATTACATTCCACATTTAAACAAAGTGGTTACATAAAAGATAGTATTCACTTTTCCCATCAATGGAAACATATTTAAAATAAAACATGGATTCTTTCTTGACACTTCCTTGACACTATCATCATATCATGTACCTTTCCCTTTACCTATGAAAAACATTTCAAAAAAACTTGGGATGAGCATAAAAAGCTCAGTATGGGTTATAAAAATATGGAAAGGAAACATGAGTTCATATATACATAAGAATTAAATCATACATTACCCATAAAACATAAGTACTTTAACATACCTCATCAAATCATGAATAAATCATAGAAATCATAAGACATAAAGGTAACTTGAGGCATTCATAACATTCTTACGTAGGGAGTAACCCTCTTGGTTACGTTTGGAATACCCATCATAATATATTCCCTAAATCTCTTCAGAGAAACCTTAACATTTCACTCCTTCGCGTTACCCAATGCATTGGAGAGCTATATCGGGCTCACCCGCCCTTAGTTTATCACAGAACCACCCGTCTTCATAATAATGCCCAAGAACCTCAACATAATCGTATCACATAAAACATGCATAAAGGAAACATAAAATTTGCACCTTTCAATCACAAGATATCAATACAACACATTGATATAAAAACATTATGAAAACCATTTTCAATACCAAAATAAAATAAAATTAAAACATGGTATTTATTTTTCTTTAAAAAAAAAGGTATGGCTTGTAGAGGAAGCCAAAACTCAAATAATGGTCATGGCGGCGGAGAAGTCGTTGTCACCTTATACGTACAACAAAAACATTACCTTTTGTCATTTAGTTAATGCTTCATATAAAAAAGATTTCTTTTGGATAAACGTAAAAGTCAAAGGTGTTTATAAACCGTATAAAAGAAGGTTGTGTATAAAATAAAATATGCCTCAATGAAAGGAGATTGAGACGAAGTCCCATACCTCGGGTCCGACTTGACTCGGTCGTTCTTTAATATCCTGAATAATAAACTTGAGTTAATTTCTACTTGTTTACGAACCTTTTTCAAGTTCATTATTCCTTTTATATCACTTATTACCATGTCATGAACACTATGTAATTATTTTAGTTAATAACGGTCGTTTTAACGATCATTGGTACTTGAGTAAAAAATAAACCTTTTATAATTACAAGCTGTTCATGTATCCATTATATCCAGAATGGTATTCATGATATAGATATCATATATATCATATATATCCAGTACATGAATACATTTATAATATTATATAACATTTAGAGGTAAGAAATGAAATGCACCGTTCATGGAGACGGTAAGCCGTACGTATGCATGAACGCTGCTTCCATTTCTATTTCGTATTTTATGAAATGGAATCATAATGATATAAAGGTATATTATAATTCCAGTGTAATATCATATAAAATATTATAACTTAATCCTTTATATGTCCCACATATGGTATTAACGAATCAAATCACTTTGAGGGGGCGGTAGTCCGCACTTCCTTAAATGAAGATATCGCGTTTACCCATAATGGAAACCATAAAGGTATGCCCAAAATGAAAAATACAGAAGCTTAAGGAAAACATAAATATATTATATATCATATATAAATATAGTGTCATCTTAATGGCCACCTTTGAAGGTGTTAAAAGAATGTTGAACAATCATCGTTTCGGGAGGCATAAATTCACCGTCCACGGAAACAGTATGTTCTTTAACCATTAGATGTAGGTGTGTGTAAGTGTAGCTCAAATAATTCTTATAACAACATCCTATTATATTGAATATACTAAAGTTTTTACAAAATAAATGAATAAAAAGAGTTTAGGGGGTTGGAGAAGCAAAATAAAACAAAAGGACTCAAGTGAAGACATTACCTTAAAATCGGGTAACTCCCTTTGGTTTGAGCTCAAAGGCTTCCTTGGGAAGACTTATTCCCAAAGTGAGGCTTCAAGGAGTAAGAGAGGGATGTGGAGAGACAAAATGGGCAGGGTTTGGCCAAGCCAAAGGCTTTGGAAGTGTGGGTAAGGAGGTAGAGGTGGGGGCCTTTTATAAGAGGAGAGGAGGGGCACTCTTGGAAAGTAAAGAAATGTTACTTTATTTTAAAATGATTTTCAGATTAAAAAGGTCCCACATTGATATAATTTGAGGTTAAGGTGATAATGGTTCGAAATATACCCATCCAATAGGTTTTGGACATGTGTAGGTCATAGATTTTATATTATCTTTTCATTTTATTTAAATCTTTTATTAACGAGGTAATCGCTGCATCATCATGATGTCATAAATAATTTAATTTATTTAATGTCTAAAAATTTTAAAAAAAATACTATGATGTAGGAAATATTTTTATATTTCCAATTACTATTTATAATCAAAAATCTGACTTGTATAACCTCATGTAAATTTTTTTTTAGTAAAATAACTCATGTTTGTGTCATTTTTACTTTAACATTAAATAAAAAGATATTAATGTCATTTTCCTACCAAAGTGGCTCCATGGGGTCCCCAAGTTGACCCATGGTTTTTCTTGGTTATCCATGACACATCCAATAAGGGTAGGACATGTTTCTAGGTCATTTCATATTATTAAAACATTATTTTTACCTTAAACTACACTAATTACCACTAATCGCGATTAAAAACATAAAAGTTACTATTCACCAAAAAATTATTTTAATCCCATTGAACCAAATTTTACTTCTTAATGACAACCATCTATTTCAGATTTTTAAAATTCAAAACACAGAAGTGGAAAAGTTTCATTTAAACGAAAAATCAGTTTCTTTAACTACCACTTAGTGGTTTCAATATTCATCAAAAATTGAAGTTTTTCAGAAAAATACCAAAACTTCACCCTAAGCTATATTTGATATTCTGAATTAAAAAATTATGTCTATTTTACAAAATTCAAATCATATAAGTTACATTAATTAATTTAATACTTAATTCCCGCTGTCATGACAAATAGCGTGTTTTTATGAAACAATAAGTATCAAAAG
Source organism: Viscum album (assembly GCA_963277665.1). Classification (NCBI taxonomy): domain Eukaryota; kingdom Viridiplantae; phylum Streptophyta; class Magnoliopsida; order Santalales; family Viscaceae; genus Viscum; species Viscum album. The sequence goes on from OY728122.1 coordinate 1,714,298,908, forward strand.
ATTGACACTAGTTTAAGTCCAATTTAAAAGTGAAATTAATTCCAATGAACACTATTGGATTAAATGGTAAAAATATATTCTAATTTCACTTTAAAACCAATTAAAAAGGTAATCTAATCATATAAATAAATTAGATTAAAAAGCAGTTTTGATGTAAAATGTAGTATTTTTCACTATTCATTAAAAAATGAACATTGTCAGAAAAATACCAAAAATTCACACAAAGTAAATTTTGATGTCCCAATCATAAAGAATAAGTTTATTTTGACAAACATAGCTTATAAAATTGTCAAAATATAGATTTAAAAATGGTTTGCCATCAAAAGGCAGTAAAACAATCTTTTAAAAATATTAGTGTATTCCATGCTTAAGATTGGATTTATTTTCATTTTAAGCCTCTAAAACACTATCTAATTCACTAATAGACATAGATAAAAATATCTATTATTCATTACTTACTTGGGATGTTACATCCTCCCCCCCCCTTTAGAAAATTGCGTCCCTGCAATTTATTTACTTATCGAATAAGTGAGGGTATTTATCTCTCATTGCATTTTCAGATTCCCATGTTGCCTCTTCCATCATGTGGTTTTCCAAAAAACCTTTACCTGATTAATCACCTTATTCCGTAACACTTGCTCCCTGTGGTCAAGAATCTGGACCGGTTGTTCCTCATATGATTGGTTCTCTTCCAGCTAAACTACCTCTGGACTCAAAACATGAGATGGATCTGGCATGTACTTTCTTAGCATCGAAACATGAAAAACATTGTGTACCTGAGATAAACTCGGAGGTAAAGCCACTCGGTAAGAAACTGATCCAACTCTCTCCAGAATTTCATATGGTCCAGTGAACCTTGGACTCAGCTTTCCTTTCTTACCAAATCACATCACACTTTTCCATGGTGATACTTTGAGAAAAACATGATCACCTACCTCAAAAGAGAGATCCTTCCTCCTGTTGTCCGCATAAATCTTCTGCCTACTCTGAGTTGTTATCATGTGGTTCTGAATCAACTGAACTTTTTCTGCCATCTCTTCTACCAATTCTGGTCCCATCAACTTCCTTTCACCCACTTCATCCCAAAATGCTGGAGTTCGACACCGCTTCCCATATAATGCCTCAAATGGTGCCATCTATATACTGGAATAAAAATTGTTATTATATGAAAATTCAACCAAAGAAAGATGTTGGTCCCAACTTCCCTGATAATCCATAGAGCAAGAACGTAGCATATCCTCCAATGTCTGAATTGTTCATTCTGACTGCCCATCTGATTGCGGATGAAAAGATGTACTAAAATTTAATTTAGTACCCAATGACTTCTGAATTCCTTTCCAAAAGTTAGAAGTGAACCTAGGATCACGATCGGATACAATGGATAGAGGAACTCCATGCAAACTGACTATCTCTTTAAGGTACAATCGAGATAGTAGATCTAGAGAGAAAGTATCTTGAATAGGAAGGAAATGAGCAGATTTAGTCAAGTGATCAACAATAACCCAGATTGCATTATTACCTCGAGGGGTTTTCAGCAATCCCACAATGAAGTCCATGGATATATTCTCCCATTTCCACTCTGGCACTGGTAAAGGCTGAATCATCCCTTTCGGTAACTGCCGCTTTGCTTTAACCTGTTGACAAGTCAAACACTTCACAGTAAAATCAGCAATATCTCTTTTCATTCCATCCCACCAGTAATACTCTCGCAGATCTCTGTACATCTTAGTACTGCCAGGATGAACTAAAAACGGAGAACTATGAGCTTCACATAACAACTCTCTCTTCAACTGTGAATCACAAGGCACACACAATATCTTCCCAAATCTCAAAACACAATCATTATCAGTGTTGAATTCATGCAACTTACCTTTCTGAACCAGCTCTACCTTTTTCTGCAACTCACTGTCTTGCTTCTATGTGCTTGCTTGATTCTGTCTGATAGAGAAGATTTCACTGATACCTGAAACAAAACAGAAGAACATCCTTCACCAAAAACTTCTATGCCAAAGTTCATCAAATCCTTAACCAAAGGATCACGTTCCAAACACAACATTGCTGATGAAGCATTACTTTTTCGACTCAAAGCATCAACCACTTTATTTTCTTTTCCCAGATGGTAATGAATTGTACAATCATAATCCTTGATTAATTCCATCCATCTCCTCTATCTCATGTTTAACTCTTTCTGAGTGAATATATACTTTAAAATTTTGTGATCGGTATATATTTCACACTTTACTCCATACAAATGATGCCTCCAAATTTTTAAAGCGAAAACAACAGCAGCTAATTCCAAATCATGTGTAGGGTAATTTACCTCATGAGTTTTCAACTGTCGTGAAGCATAAGCAATTACCTGATCATTCTGTATTAGGACGCAACCAAGTATTTTCAATGAAACATCACTGTATATAACAAACTCACCATTCCTGGAAGGTAGTGCCAAAACTGGAGCATTCACCAATCTTCTTTTCAGTTCCTGAAAACAATCATCACATTCTTTTTTCCAGATAAACTTAACACCCTTCCGAGTTAGCTTAGTCATTGGACTAGATAACCGTGAAAAATTTCTAAAAAACCTTCGGTAATAGCCTGCCAAACCAAGGAAGCTACGAATCTCTGTTACATTTGTGGGTCTTGGCCATTCTTCAACAACCTTTGTTTTTGAAGGATCAACAGTTATCCCATCTTTAGAAACAATGTGACCAAAGAATGAAATTTGTTGCAACCAAAACTCACACTTTCTGAATTTCCCATAAAATTTCTTTTCTTTTAAGGTTTGCAAAATAACCCTTAAATGTCTTTCATGCTCCTCTTTACTTTTAGAAAATACCAAAATATCATCAATGAAAACCACCACAAACTTATCCAAGAATTCATGGAAAATTCTATTCATTAAGTCCATGAATACAACAGGTGCATTGGTTAGCCCAAAAGGCATTACTACAAATTCATAATGGCCATATCTTGTACGAAACACAGTATTCAGAACATCTGCCTCCTTTACCTTCAGTTGATGGTACCCCGATCTCAGGTCAATCTTTGAAAAAAACTGAGCTCCCTGGAGCTGATCAAACAAATCATCGATATGAGGCAAAGGATATTTGTTCTTAACAGTGATGTTATTCAAGGCTCTATAATCAATGAAAAGTCTCATAGAACCATCTTTCTTTTTAACAAATAAAACAGGAGCACCCCATAGTGATGTGCTAGGTCGAATGAAACCTTTCTCTAATAAATCTTGCAATTGCTCCTTCAAATCCAAAAGTTCAATTTGAGCCATTCGATAATGGGGTTTTGAAATTGGATTAGCATCAGGAACTAAGTCAACAGTAAATTCAACTTCCTGATCAGGTATTATTCCAGGCAACTCATCAAGAAAAACATCAGGATACTCATTTACCACTGGCACATCATTAATCTGAACAATTCCTTTATTTTTAACGATGTGTGCAAGGTAACATTAATTTCTATCTTTTACAAGTTTCTCGGCCTCTTGATATGTTATCAATAGTAAGGGTTCATTCTTGTACACAAAATGAAAGTCTTTCTGAAAAGAAACTTCTTTAGCTCTACAGTCAATCTTAGCATGGTAAATAGAGAGCCAATCCATACCCAGGATAACATCAAACTCTACTAGAGATAAAACAATAAGGTTTGCAAGTAGGTTATTTCCACGGGTAAGGATAAGAAGATTCTTATAAATTCTTTTTGCCTCAACATTTCCCCCAGGTGTTTTTACCACAAGTTCAGGAGTCATTTCTTGAGATGGTATTCCCATTTTACTAGAAAAGTTTTCAAAGATGAAAGAATGTGTAGACCCCAAATCAAACAACACACTGGCATAATCTGAAAAAACAAAGTACCTGATACAACTTCATTTGATGGCCTGACATCTGCTGAAGTAGTTGAAAAGGATTTCACCACCCCTTTCTGCTTGTAGTCTAACTGCTTCACATCACTCGAGCTCTTTGTCGGACACTCATTTGCATAGTGACCCATCTCATTGCACTTAAAACATTTCACTAACTGTAAATCAAATTTGGACTTACCATCACCTTGATTTTTTTCAGTGCAATCACGAGCCTTATGTCCCATCTTACCACATCGATAGCACTTTCCAGAATTCAGAAGACATTCCCCAGCATGCTTTTTTCCACATTTATCACAAACTGGAAACTTAGTTTTCTTACCATCAAACTTTTTTGAAGAATTCTTCCCTTTCTCCTGCCACCTCAGTCTCTTCTTCTGTTGGTTGTTATAGAACACTTGATCATCGGCAAACTCCATTTCCACCTTCTCATCACATTGAACAAGCTTTTTATAACTTTCAAACTCACTAGAAGCTAATGACCTTTGATATTTTGGCTTTAATACTGAGTAAAAATGATTGATTTTACTATCAAGGTCTCGGATAAAATTTTGAGCATACCTTGCCAATCGAGTGAACCTTTCTTCATAGGTAGCCACTGAGTCTTCCTCTTAACTCAATTCCAAGAATTGTTTTTTCATCCTAAGTCGAACAACCTTAGGAAAATACTTTTCAAGAAACATACCTTTGAATTCATCCCAGTCAAGAGCATCAATCTCATCAGCGTCCCTGATATTTTTAACCATCGACCACCACTGATCTGCTTCACCCTCCAAACGGTAAATAAAAAGACTAACCTTTTGATTGTCTGAAAACCCCATGACATTGAAAATCTTCTCCAGTGCTTTAATCCACCCTTTAGCTAACACAGGGTCAGATGATCCTCTGAATGATGAGGGATGTTGCCTCATGAAATGTTCCACCACTGACATGTTCCTCTGCGGTTGATTTGGCTGATCTCGTGCATGGATACCACCACCATTTATCTCTTGATTCAACTGTGCCATTACTGCAACAAACTGTTCAGTTCCAATTCTGACTATCTCAGGATACTGATTCGGAAGGTTATTTCCTTCTGTATGCCTTCCTAGCACTACTTCCCTGTTTCCTTTGCGGAAAACCATTCTGAACAAACATGTCTTAGATGAAGCAACATGGTAATCTTCAAATTCTATATCATTTCAATTTGACCATAAAAAAAAAATATTTTTGGATAATCATTTAATAAAATTCTAACTTCTAAAGTTATCTAAACTAACCTATGATACCAACTATAAGGCCCCGGCCTTAAACCATACTTAATATTGAGTTATTACAATATTACACCTTGAGGATCTTTTCAGGTTTAGAGTTTTAGAGAATTAGAACATAAAACTTGCATTACATTCCACATTTAAACAAAGTGGTTACATAAAAGATAGTATTCACTTTTCCCATCAATGGAAACATATTTAAAATAAAACATGGATTCTTTCTTTACACTTCCTTGACACTATCATCATATCATGTACCTTTCCCTTGACCTGTGAATAACATTTCAAAAAAACTTGGGATGAGCATAAAAAGCTCAGTATGGGATATAAAAATATGGAAAGGAAACATGAGTTCATATATACATAAGAATGAAATCATACATTACCCATAAAACATAAGCACTTTAACATACCTCATCAAATCATGAATAAATCATAGAAATCATAAGACATAAAGGTAACTTGAGGCATTCATAACATTCTTACGTAGGGAGTAACCCTATTGGTTATGTTTGGAATACCCATCAAAATATATTCCCTAAATCTCTTCGGAAAAACCTTAACATTTCACTCCTTCGCGTTACCCAATGCATTGGAGAGCTATATCGGGCTCACCCACCCTTAGTTTATCACGGAACCACCCATCTTTATAATAATGCCCAAGAACCTCAACATAATCGTATCACATAAAACATGCATAAAGGAAACATAACATTTCCACCTTTCAATCACAAGATATCAATACAACACATTGATATAAAAACATTATGAAAACCATTTTCAATACCAAAATAAAATAAAAGTAAAACATGGTATTTATTTTTCTTTAAAAAAAGGTATGACTTGTAGAGGAAGTCGAAACTCAAATAATGGTCACGGCGGCGGAGAAGTCGTTGTCGCCGCATACGTACGACAAAAACATTACCTTTTGTCATTTAGTTAACGCTTCATATAAAAAATATTCCTTTTGGATAAACGTAAAAGTCAAAGGGGTTTATACACCGTATAAAAGAAGGTTGTGTATAAAATAAAATATGCCTCAATGAAAGGAGATTGAGACGAAGTCCCATACCTCGGGTCCAACTTGACTCGGTCGTTCTTTAATCCCATGAATAATAAACTTGAGTTAATTTCTACTTGTTTAAGAACCTTTTTAAAGTTAATTATTCCTTTTATATCACTTATTTCCATGTCATGAACACTGTGTAATTATTTTAGTTAATAACGGTCGTTTTAACAATCATTGGTACTTGAGTCAAAAATAAACCCTTTATAATTACAAGTTTTTCATGCATCCATTATATCAAAAATGGTATTAATGATGTAGATATCATATATATCATATATATCCAGTACATGCATGCATTTATAATATTATATAACATTTAGAGGTAAGAAATGAGATGCACCGTTCATGGAGACGGTAAGCCGTACGTACGCATGAACGCTGCTTCCATTTCTATTTCATATTTAATGAAATGGAATCATAATGATATAAAGTTATATTATAATTCTAGTGTAATATCATATATAATATCATAATTTCATCCTTTATACGTCCCACATATGGTATTAACGAATCAAATCACTTTGAGGGGGCGGTAGTCCGCACTTCCTTAAATGAAGATATCGCGTTTACCCATAATGGAAACCATAAAGGTATGACCAAAATGAAAAATACAGAAGATTAAGGAAAACATAAACATATTATATATCATATATAAATATAGTGTCATCTTAATGGCCACCTTTGAAGGTGTTAAAAGAATGTTGAACAATCATCATTTCGGGAGGCATAAATTCACCATCCACGGAAACAGTATGTTCTTTAACAATTATATGTAGGTGTGTGTAAGTGTATCTCGGATCCTTATTATAACAACATCCTAGTATATTGAAGATACTGGAGTTTTTACAAAAGAAATTAATAAAAATAGTTTAGGGGGTTGGAGAAGCAAAATAAAACAAAAGGACTCAAGTGAAGACATTACCTTAAAATCGGGTAACTCCCTTTGTTTTGAGCTCAAAGGCTTCCTTGGGAAGACTTCTGCCCAAAGTGAGGCTTCAAGGAGTAAGAGAGGGATTTGGAGAGACAAAATGGGCAGGGTTTGGCCGAGCCAAAGGCTTTGTAAGTGTGGGTAAGGAGGTAGAGGTGGGGGCCTTTTATAAGAGGAGAGGAGGGGCACTCTTGGAAAGTAAAGAAATGTTACTTTATTTTAAAATGATTTTTGGATTCAAAAGGTCCCAAATTGATATAATTAGAGGTTAAGGTGATAAGGGTTCGAAATATATGCATCCAATAGGTTTTGGACATGTGTAGGTCATATATTTTATATTATCTTTTCATTTTATTTAAATCCTTTATTAATGAGGTAATCGCTGCATCATCATGATGTCATAAATAATTTAATTTATTTAAAGTCTAAAAATTATAAAAAAAATACTATGATGTAGGAAATCTTTTTATCTTTCCGATGACTATTTATAATAAAAAATCTGACTTGTATAACCTCATGTAAAAATTGTTTTAGTAAAATAACTCATGTTTGTGTCATTTTTACTTTAACATTAAATAAAAAGATATTAATGTCATTTGCCTACCAAAGTGGCTCCATGGGGTCCCCAAGTTGACACATGGATTATCTTGGTCGGCCATGACACATCCAATAAGGGTAGGACATGTGTCTAGGTCATTTCATATTATTAAAACATTATTTTTACCTTAAACAACACTAATTACCACTAATCGCGATTAAAAACATAAAAGTTATTATTCAACAAAAAATTATTTTAATCCCATTGAACCACATTTTACTTCTTAATGAAAACCATGTATGTCGGATTTTTGAAATTCAAAACACAGAAGTGGAAAAGTTTCATTTAAACGAAAAATCAGTTTCTTTAACTACAACTTAGTGGTTTCACTATTCATCAAAAATTGAAGTTTTTCAGAAAAATACCAAAACTTCACCCTAAGCTATATTTGATATTCTAAATTCAAAAATTATGTCTATTTTAAAAAATTCAAATCATATAAGTTACATTAATTAATTTAATAATTAATTCCCGCTGTCATGACAAATAGCGTGTTTTTATAAAACAATAAGTATCAAAAGATTGACACTAGTTTAAGTCCAATTTCAAAGTGAAATTAATTCCAATGACCACTATTGGATTAAATGGAAAAAATATATTATAATTTCACTTTAAAACCAATTCAAAAGATAATCTAATCATATAAATAAATTATATTAAAAATCAGTTTTGATGTAAAATGCAGTATTTTTCACTATTCATTAAAAAATGAACATTGTCAGAAAAATACCAAAAATTCACACAAAGTAAATTTTGATGTCCCAATAATAAAGAATAAGTTTATTTTGACAAAAATAGCTTATAAAATTTTCAAAAGATAGATTTAAAAATGGTTTTCCATCAAAAGGCAGTAAAACAATCTTTTAAAAATATTAGTGTAATCCATGCTTAAGATTGGATTTATTTTCATTTTAAGCCTCTAAAAAACTATCTAATTCACTAATAGACATAGATAAAAATATCTATTATTCATTACTTACTTGGGATGTTAAAATTTCCCCACCAGAAGAATAGACACACACCAAGCTTCCTAACCGAAGGCAAAGGAGATCGCCCCACTACAAGTATTCTTGTGGTCGCATGGTTTTGATAAAATATATCAAAAAACCGAAATGATCTGGTATGGAAACCTCAATGGGTATCAGTCTGGTGTAAACATTCAAACAATATATTTAAACACTGATTCAACCCAAAAACTGTGACGGAGTCATTGATTTTCATTTATTAGGGAATTTCTAAATTAATTTTGGTTTAAATGGCGGTAAATCGGGTGTTTGAAAACCTCCGACGGTTCAAAACTGGGGTTTTAGGCGTTGAAAGTGATGATGGACAGTGTATTCCAATTTTATTAATTAAATTAATAATTAAATCAAAATATAAAGTTAATTATTTAATATAGTTATTAAATAACTTAAATATTACAAGTGACCTGACCAAATGTCTGTTGCTTGTGAAATTTATAACCCGCCTAGGGTAAACACCCCGTTCCGGACCCAACGGTGATCTCAAATTTTTCATATGATGCACCGTTTGAGAGATAATAATGATTTATTATTTAAAAAATGGAATAAATAATTAATTAAAATAAAAACAATTATTTTAGTGAGCGAGGTGTCCAAATGCTCAACGCTTACAAATGTTATACCCCGTCTAGTGTAAACCCCTCATTTCAGACCCATTGTGGTCTCAGATTTCCCATATGGTGCACCATTTGAGATATATTTAATTATTTTTAATAAATAATATATTAAATATTATTTAATAACTTTATCTCATGAGCGAGATATCCAAATGTCCAGTGCCTTTGAATATTATACCCCTCCTAGGGTAAACACCATATTTCAGACATAACAGTGGTCTCAGATTCTCAAATGATGCATCGTTTTGGAGTTATTTAAATATTTTTAATAAAAAGTGCACACTTAATATATTATATTTAATAATTTTATTCCATCTTCTCTAAGATTTTGCAGGCTTCAGAAACTCATACTTACTGAGTGTTTAACTTAGAAAATATTTAATTTAATATCATGGAGTGTTAATTGGGATTTTTACCATTCTGCAACATGTTTAACAAAAATGAAACTTTTCACTGATAAACCATTTTTTTCACATTTAACATAAGATATTAATAATTTAACAGAATAAGTTTTATCAATATTTGAAACAGTAATGGGATGTTACAACCTCCCCACCATAGGAACTTTCTGTCCCCAGAAAGCCTACGAAGAAACCTCCACCACAAAAAGACAAGGCCACTATTCTCTCATCAATGCCTCCCACTCTCACGTCTTATGAGAATTAGAACCATGATTCCACATCACACGGACTAGAGGTATTTTCCTCCCATGAAGTACCTTGGTCTCAAAATCAACAACCATGACTGGTCATTCAGTCACATATAAAACGGGTTCCACTTCAAGATCACACCAACTCAGAACATGAGATGGGTCAGATAAATGTTTTCAAAGATGAGATACATGAAACACATTATGCATCGACATCAGTTTTGGTGGTAGTGCTAAATGGTAAACAAATTTCCCCACCTAATAGAAAACCTCAAAAGATCCCACAAAACAAGGAGAAAGCTTCCCTTGCCTCCCAATCCGTCGATGACCCAACCAGGGTGAAACCTTTAAGAATACATGGTCACCAAAACTACTGCTTCAAGTCATAGAATGTCTTGGTGATTCCTGGGTGCAAAAACCATTGTAAATTATGGAAATCCCCCATTATATCATTCTTTGTCGCTAACAGTGAAACATAATGGTTCTGATAATATAGAACACCCTCTTTGGAGAACAACCACTGAGCATCAGTCTCCCCACCATAAAGAGAGTCTCTAATGCTTACGAAATTCATCAACAACCTTATGTTCCTGAAGAATCATCTTGAAGAAAGAAGATGTCATAGAAAAATAAACTTTCATGGTGGAGAGAACCAGCACTGACCAAGGTGACACACTTGGGTGAATAATGGATTTCTCAAGAATATCGTCCAATTGGGACATTAGTTCTTTCAGTTCAGTTGGAGCCATTTGGTAAGAGGTAAAAGAAATTGGTTGAGTACTGACATCAAGTTAATGGAGAACTCAACCTCTCTTATCGGAGGTAAACCAGAAAAATTAGAAGGAAACACGATGAGAAACTCGACGACAACTAGAGGGAGATCACTGCTCCAAATCAGAAGCAAACACTAATAATACCCTCCCCAAATCTAGATAAGAAGGTCCAACCCTGTTCGACCTTGGGTCTCATTCTCATTGAAAGACAAGAGACACACCACCAGGTGTGGTAAGGTAGACCCATCGAAGATAAAAATCAATAAAGATTTATTGGAAATGTACCAATCCATCCCAAATATGACATCACGAGATTTCATGTAGAGTACCAGAAAACTCCAAGAAAGTTTGAAATATGATAGAGAGAATACACAAGAAGGACTAAGGAGACCCTGATCTCTCTTTACACTAAGGGGTATAGTAATATCCATTGTAAAAGATAAATGCTCCATAGGAAGATTAAGAAGATTAACGGTATGGGTTGAAAAAAATGAGTGAGATTCACCAATATCAAATAGAGAGGTCAATAAAGATGAAGCTATATTAATGATACCTATGATGGTCGCTGGACCTGTACCATCTTCCTTTGGAGACTCTTATACTTCGTGAAGAAGCTTTTTTCCAGATTCCTATGGTTGGAACTCTTTTGTACGTGAAGCATTTAATTACCCCATAGTTTTTGAAGGTTATGATGATCTCGTACCATTACTTGGAGTTCAGAATTTGTGGCAGAACTTCTACAAGTTCCCTAAAAATCTGCAGGAGCCATAGTTCTATCGGCCTGTTCAAGTTTGAAAAACACCACAGCCTTGGCCAACACCATTGACTCTAGATAGAAGTGTCCAGTGAAAAGAACCTTTAAGTCCTTCCACTCTAATCCCCAATGTTTCTTTTCTGTCACTATCTTATCCCACCATCTCATACTTGGTCCCTCCAAAACGAAGGTTGAACACTTCACCATGATCTCATTTGGTGTCTCCAAGAACTCAAACATACATTCTATCTGGCCCCACCATTCCTCATCATGTTAAGGATCAATGGAGCCTTTGAAAACTGGTGATTTATGATGAAGGAACTCTTGAGAACAATTTCGAAGAACATCCCCCTAAGGATCCACAACTAGAGCCTGAATGGGGACTGGTGGTGCCTGTCCCAAAGTTTGGATAATACACATGATCACTTAAATCAGATTTAGATCAACAACATGATTATCTCACTAAGGTTCAACAACAACCTCTTCCTTGATCTGATTCACATGTCTTCTCATGTGTATAATGTTGTACAACATAATCATTCAATAGGAATACATTAGAATAATACTCGACTGAGTAATGAGAGAAATTATTCTCAATAGAAGAATCAAACAATATTTGGATTTTACTCTATCCAAATAAAAATAGGCAAAATACTGGAACTAAATAACAGGACATCTTTCCCTAACCACCCCTAGAGACTTAAGGTTTATTAAGGTGAGAGATGGACAGACACTCAATTGCAACTACCTCCTAATCCTGACAAGATTTCACAAAATCATATTGTCTTCAAGACAAAGGCTCAACCTTCCTTTGATACCATTTTTTCATGAACCAACCTGGATACCATAGTAACCTTATAATCGAGATGACCCTGACATAGCCCTAAGGGAGCTTCCAATCCCCACGGGTCGATGAATAGCACCTGGAATCACACAACATGCAAGTATTAATGTTTTTTCCACCAAAAATGCAGAAGAAAATAAACAATATAGTATGAATAACAAAAGAAACTTCACTGGGAGTAATGTACTAGAATTCAACAAGGAATAAACCAACCCAAATCACTACAACCAATGTACTAAAATGGGGAGAAAACCCCAAGGTCCCTAAGGAAACAACTCACCAAGACCAAATCTTAACAATTGGATCCACATCCAAGAGATCCCTTCCATTTTCTCGAACCTGGAAGAAGAAAGTCTACAAACACCCAAAGGAAAAAGTAGGGTGCGAGCTTAAGCCTAGTAGGATACCACCAAATATTCCATAATATATGCCAAAAATAGATTATCCAAAGAAAATCTTTCAATTTTTAAATAAATGGGTTTGGAAATTCAAAAGAATATTTAAACAAAACATGCTATACATTTTAAAATGATTTAAATAAATATTTTAAGCAATGATTTTACAAATGATAGAATATTTCTAAAACAATGTCTTGTTTAAAACATTTATATAAAACTATTTATATAAATTTAGCAGACATGTAAGCAGTTCAAACAAACATTGGAATACATTTATATCTCAAATATAAATAAACAAGTGAGAAACATGGTCATCTTCCAAAAGGTACGATAGCATTAACCAACTATAGGATTCCATACTCTCTATGTGAACTCAGAAAAATGTGTATACACACATCCCTATGACACTGGCGAACGGAGACTCATCACTAACTCGTCAGGGATGTGACCCACCACAAGTATGTTTTAGAATGTTGTCGTAGCATGGAGTGTATCCAAATAACTCACTAACTACCTAAGGATTTCATGAACTCTTACATTATGGGTGAAATTTTTTAAGACTACTTAAAAATAAGATCAATCCCATTATTCCATTTCAAAAGTTCCAATTTCTTTCCATTTAAAACCAAAATAGGTTTTATTCAAAAACATGCCTTTTTTCACAAGATAAAACCACTGGGTTTTATCAAATCATTTTAATCCATTGTCACCAGTTTTAAATCCATTCAAAACCAATTCCATCATTACACAATTTATTTCCAAAATAAAATTCAACAATTTAATTGAAATCATTTCCATCAAATCCACAATTTAAATTAAACAATTTAAATTATCCAATTTACATAAACACAATCAATTCAATGGAATTGGGGGTTTTCCAAATTTCTATTCCAAAACCATTTCAAATATCTCAATTCACTGGAATCAATTTTTTATAAATTTAATTGAAAGAAAATTTGAGCAATTGAATTTAAATCAAAAATTGAAATAAATCAAGAAATACAAGGATAGTCAATTTGGTTAATCGGAATGGAACCACATACCTCAAGGTCGTCTATAACAGCAGCAACACTATTCTACCTAGTGTTGTTCAATACACCTCCTCATGACATTATTATCGAAAGAATCGATACACCAATGCTCGACGTTCATCAAGGTTTACCAATTTGTGTTGTTCGTATGGAATTGTGAATAACCATCGCCCCACCGGAAGAATATCCATGCACCAAGCTTCCAAACCGAAGGCAAAGAAGACCGCCCCACTGCAAGTAGTCTTGGGGTCTCTTGGTTTTGATAGAATTGATCCAAAAACCGAAACGATCTGGTATGGAAACCTCAACGGGTATCGGTCCGGTGTAAACATTCAAATAGCCCATTTAAACATCGATTCAACCCAAAAACTATGACGGATTCATTGATTTTTATTTATTAGGGAATTTCTAAATTAATTGTGGTTTAAATGCTGGTAAATCGGGTGTTTGGAAACCTCCGACGGTTCAAAACTGGGGTTTTAGGCGTTGAAAGTGACGATGAATAGTGTATTCCAATTTTATTAATTAAATTAATAATTAAATAAAAATAATAAAGTTAATTATTTAATATAATTATTAAATAACTTAAATATTACAAGCGACCTGACCAAACGTCCATTGCTCATGAAATTTATAACCCGCCTAGGGTAAACACCCCATTCCAGACCCAACGACGGTCTCATATTTTTTCACATGATGCACTATTTGATAGATAATAATGATTTATTATTTAAAAAAGGGAATAAATTATTAATTAAAATAAAAACAACTATTTTAGCGAGCGAGGTGTCTGAACTCCTGATGATTATAAATGTTATACCCTGTCTAGGGTAAACCCCTCATTCTAAACCCATCAGTGGTCTCTGATTTTCCATACGATGCAACATTTTATATATATTAAATTATTTTTAATAAATAATATATCAAATATTATTTAATAACTTTATCTCATGAGTGAGGCATCCAAATGTCCGACGCCTTCGAATGTTATACCCCTCCTGTGGTAAACACCATATTTCGGACATAATAGTGGTCTCAAATTTCTCAAATGAAACATTGTTTTGGAGTTATTTAAATATTTTGAATAAAAATTGCACACTTAATATATTCTATTTAATAATTTTATTCCATCTTCATTGAGATTTTCCAGGCCTCAGAAACTCATACTTACTCAATGTTTAACTCAGAAAATATTTAATTCAATATTATGGAGTGTTAATTGGGTGTTTTACCGTTTTGAGGTGTGTTTAAAAAAATGAAACTTTTCACTGATAAACCATTTTTTTCTTATTTGACGTAAGATATTTAAAATTTAATAGAAGAGGGTTTATCAATACCTGAAATAGTAACAGGATGTTACAACCCCCCACCATAGGAACTTTATGTCCCCAGAAAGCCTATGAAGAAACCTACACCTCAAAAAGACAAGGACACTGTTCTCTCATCAGTGCCTCCCTCTCTCACGTCTCATGAGAATTAGAACCATGCTTCCATATCATATAGACCAGAGGTATTTTACTCCCATAAAGTACCTTGGTCTCAGAATCAACAACCATAACCAGTTATTTAGTCACATATAAAATAGGTTCCACTTCAAGATCACACCAACTAAGAACATGAGATGAGTCAGATAAAGGCTTTTGAAGCTGAGATACATGAAAAACATTATATAAATACATCAGTTTTGGTGGTAGTGATAAATGGTAAACAACTTTTCCCACTTAATAAACAACCTCAAAAGATCCCACAAAACAAGGAGCAAGCTTCCCTTGCCTCCCAAGCCGTCGATGACCCAACCAGGGTGAAACCTTCAAGAATACATGGTCACCAAAACTTCTACTTCAATTCGTAGAACGTCTTGGTTATTCCTAGGTGAAAAACCCATTAGAAATTATGGGAAAACCCCATTATAGCCTTCCTTGTCGCTAACAGTGCAACATAACGGTTCCGATAACACAGAACACCCTCTTTGGAGAACAACCACTGGGCATCAGTCTCCCCACCATAAAGAGAGTCTCTAATGATTACATAATTCTTCAACAACATTCTGTTCCTGAAGAATCATCTTGAGAAAAGAAGATGTTAGAGAACCATAATATTTCATGGCAGAGAGAACCGACACCGCCCAAGGTGACACACTTGGGTGAATAAAGGATTTCTCAAGAATATCATCCAATTGGGACATTAGTTATTTCAGTTCAGTTGGATCCATTTGTTAAGAGGGAAAAGAAATTAGTTGAGTACCAGCGTCAAATCAATGGAAAAATAAACCTCTCTTACCGGTGGTAAACCATAAAAATCAGAAGGAAACACGATGAGAAACTCGATGAAAACTGGAGGGAGATCACTGCTCCAAGTCAGAACCAAACACTAATATTACCTTCACCAACTCCAGATAAGAAGGTCTAACCCTATTCAACCTTGGGTCTCATTCTCCTTGAAAGACAAGAGAAACACCACTAGGCGTGATAAGTTAGACCCATAAAAGATAACAATCAATCTGGCTTTATTGGAAATGAGACAATCCATCCCGAATATGACGTCAAGAGATTTCATGTTGAGTACTAGAAAAATACAATCAAGTTTGAAATATGATAGAGAGAAGACACAAAATGGACTACATAGACCCTGATCTCTCTTTATACCTAGGGGTATAGTAATATCCATTGAAAAGGATAAAGGATCCATAGAAATATTAAGAAGATTAACAGTATGGGTTGAAAAAAATGAGTGAGATGCACCGGTTTCAAATAGAGCAGTCACTAAAGATGAAGCTATAGTAACGATACCTATGATGGTTGCTGGACTTGTATCAGCTTCCTTTGGAGACTCTTCCACTACATGAAGAAGATTTATTCCAGATGTATGTGGATAGAACTCTTTTGTACATGAATCATTTCATTTTCCCATAGTTGTTGAAGGTTCTGATGATCTTGTGTCATTACATGGAGTGGAAAAGTTATGGCAGAACTTCTGCAAGTGCCCTAAACATCTGGAGGAGCCACAATTTTGTCGGCCTGTTCAAGTTTGAAAAACTCCATAGCCTTAGAAAACACCATTGACCCTAGATATAAGTGTCTAGGGAAAAGAAACTTGAAGTCCTTCCACTCTAACCCCCCATGCTTCTTTTCCATCACTATTGTATCCCACCATCTCCTACTTGGTCCCTCCAACACGAAGGTTGAACACTTCACCATGATCTCATTCGGTGTCTCCAAGAACTCAAACAGACGTTTTATCCTGCCCAACCATTCCTCAGTATGTTGAGGATCAGTGGAGCCTTTGAAAAATGGTGGTTTCTAGTGAAGGAACTCTTGATAACAATTTTTAAGAACATCCCCCTGAGGATCTACAACTGGAGCCTGAATAGGGACTGGTGGTGCCTGTCCCAAAGTTTGGACAGTACACACAATCACCTCAACCAGATTCGGATCTAGAACATGATTCACTCGCTGAGGTTCAACATCAACCTCCTCCTCGATCCAATTCGCACATCTTCTCATGTTCATAATGTTTCACAACATCAACATTCAATAGGAAGACATTAAAATAACACTTAGACTGAGTAATGAGAGTAATTATTCTCAATAGAAGAATCAAACAAGATTTGGATTTTACTCTATCCAAATCACAATAGGGAAAAGACTAGAACTAAACCACAATAAGTCTTTACCTAACTGCCCCTGGAGACTTAAGGTTCATTAGAGTGAGAGATGTCTAGACACTCAATCGCAACTACCTCCTAAGTCCTGACAAGATTTCACAATAGTACACTATCTTCAAGACAAAGGCTCAACCTTCCTTTGATACCATTTTGTCACGAACCAACCTGGATACCCTAGTAACCAGATAACTGAGCCGACCCTAACATATCCCTAAGGGAATTCACAATCCCCACGTGTTGACGACTATCATCTAGAATCCCAAACATGAAAGTGGGAATGATTTTTCCACCAACAATGCAGAAGAAAAGAAACAAGTCAGTATGCATAACAAAAGAAACTCCACTGGGAGTAATGTACCCGAAGTCAACAAGGCATAAACCAACCCAAATCACTACAACCAATGTACTAAAATGGGAAAACAACCCCAAGTTCCCTAAGGACACAAATCACCAAGACCAAAGCTCAATAGATAGATCTACCTCTAAGAGATCCCTTCCCTTTTCTCAAACCTGGAAGAAGAAAGTCTACAAACACCTGAAGGCAAAAGTAGGTTGTGATCCTAAGACTAGTAGGATACCACCAAATATTCCATATCAGATGATAAAAATATATTATACAAATAAAATCTTTCAATTTTCAAATAAATGGTTTTGGAAATTCAAAATCATATTTAAACAAAACATGCTATATATTTTCAAATGATTGAAATAAATATTTTAAGCAATGATTTTAAAAATGATGGAATATTTCTAAAACAATGGATTATGTAAAACATTTATATAAAATAGTTTATATAAATTCAGTAGGCATGTTATAAGTTAAAACAAACATTGGCATACATTTATATCTCCAATATAAATAAACAAGCGAGCAACATGGTCATCTGCCAAAAGGTACGATAATATTAACCAGCTATAGGATTACACACTCTCTATGTGAACTCAGAAAAATGTGTATACACACATCCCTATGAAACTGGCGAAAGGAGAGTCATCACCAACCCGTTAGGGATGTAACCTGCCACAAGTATGTTTTAAAATGTTGTCGTAGCGTAGATTGTATCCAAATAACTCACTAACTACCTGAGGCTTGAATGCACTATTAAATGATGTGTGAACTATTTTAAGACTACATAACAATATGATCAATCCCATTCCTCCATTTAAAAAGTTCCAATTTCTTTCCATTTAAAACCAAAATAGGTTTTATTCAAAAACATTACTTTTTTCACAAGATAAAACCACTAGGTTTTATCAAGTCATTTTAATCTATTTTCACCAGTTTTAAATCCATTCAAAATCAATTCCATCATTACAAAATTTATTTCCACAATTAAATTCAACAATTTAATTGAAATCATTTCCATAAAATCCACAATTTAAATTAAACAATTTAAATTATCCAATTTCCATAAATACACTCAATTTAATAGAATTGGGGGTTTTCCAAATTTCCATGCCAAAACCATTTCAAATATCTCCATTTGCTATAATCAGTTTTTTATCAATTTAATTGAAAGAAAATTTGATAAATTGAATTTAAATCAACAATTAAAATAAATCAAGCAATACAAGGATAGTCAATTTGGCTAATCGGAATGGAACCACCTACCTCAAAGTCATCAATAATAGTAGCAATGATAATATACCTAGTGTGGTTCAATACACCTCCTCACGACATTATTATCGAAAGCGTCGACACACCAATGCTTGAAGTTCATCAAGGTTTCTCAGTTTGTGCTGTGCTTATGGAAATGCGAAGAACCATCACCCCACCAGAAGAATATCCATGCACCAAGCTTCCTAAATGAAGTCAAAGGAGATCACCCCACTACAAGTAGTCTTGGGGTCGCATGGTTTTGATAGAATCAATCCAAAAACTAAAACGATCTGGTATGGAAACCTCAATGGGTATCAGTCCAGTGTAAACATTCAAACATTACATTTAAACACCGATTCAACCCAAAAACTATGACGGAGTCATTGATTTTCATTTATTAGGGAATTTCTAAATTAATTGTGGTTTAAATGGTGGTAAATCCGGTGTTTGAAAACCTCTAACAGTTCAAAACTAAGGTTTTAGGCATTGAAAGTGATGATGAATAGTGTATTCTGATTTTATTAATTAAATTAATAATTAATTCAAAATAATAAAGTTAATTATTTAATATAGTTATTAAATAACTTAAATATTACAAGCGACCTGACCAAACGTCCGTTGCTCATGAAATTTATAAACTGCCTAGGGTAAACACCCCGTTATGGACCCAACAGTGGTCTCATATTTTTCATACGATGCACTGTTTGAGAGATAATAATGATTTATTATTTAAAAAACAGAATAAACAATTAATTAAAATAAAAATAGTTATTTTAGAGAGCGAGGTGTCCAAATGCCCGACGCTTACAAATTTTATACCCTGTATAGGGTAAACCCCTCATTCCGGACCCATCACTGGTCTTAGATTTCCCATAAGATTCACCGTTTGAGAGATATTTAATTATTTTTAATAAATAATATATTAAATATTATTTAATAACTTTATCTCATGAGCGAGACATCCAAATGTCTGACGCCTTCGAATGTTATACCCCTCATAGAGTAAACACCATATTTCAGAGATAACAATGCTCTCAGATTTCTCAAATGACACATTGTTTTGGAGTTATTTAAATATTTTGAATAAAAAGTGCACACTTAATATATTATATTTAATAATTTTATTCCATCTTCACTAAGCTTTTGTGGGCCTTGGAAACTCTTACTTACTCAATGTTTAACCCAGAAAATATTTAATTGAATATTATGGAGTGTTAACTGGGCATTTTACCATTCCATGATGTGTTTAACAAAAATGAAACTTTTCATTGATAAATTTTTTTTCCCATTTAATGTAAGATATTAATAATTTAACAGAAGAGGGTTTATCAATTAATAAAATAGTAATGAGATGTTACATTCCCCAACAACAGTCTATATTCCTGGAACACATCAAACAAAGAAGCCCAACCCCCAACTGAAATAGATAACACTAAGGGTACTATAAGTCTCTCCACATGAAGTACCAACATATGGACCAAAATAGGACCAACAAAGGAGTGTAAGACCCTTGAATC
Source organism: Viscum album (assembly GCA_963277665.1). Classification (NCBI taxonomy): domain Eukaryota; kingdom Viridiplantae; phylum Streptophyta; class Magnoliopsida; order Santalales; family Viscaceae; genus Viscum; species Viscum album. Next base: position 1,714,319,499 of record OY728122.1, read on the forward strand.
CAACAAAGCACACAAAAGGGTAGATGAAAAAATGATCATACCTTGGATAACTCTCAGCTCTACTACCTCTAATGTGTTCATCTGACCATGCCCAGCTTCTCTACCTCTCTGTTTCTAGACTCTATGACCACAATCTATCCTAGGTACCTATGGACAAGGATTATCATGAGGTTACCCTCTTCCAACTCCACCTGATCTCGACTATTGAACAATAACCTGTGGTCCCTGATGCTGAAACTGCCTTAGGGGAAACTACTACTACTAAAAAAGGGCTTGACTGCCCATCTAAAATTGACCTCCCTGAACGATTGGTCACTGAACCTATAGGTTCTCATATCTCTCAAAAATATAGCATGAAAATGGAAAACCAACAATAAGAACTTAGAAACCACCTATCCTTGATAGATGGGGAAGAAACTATCATGGTTGGTTCCCCACTGAACGGAAGCCTAACTACCTCAACACCTACAGGACACCGCCTGAAGCTCTTCCCCTAGAATCACCCTACTATCCACTCCCTTGAGGCTCAACTCCAAATTAAATAATATAATAGATAACCTAATCCTTTTTTGTACCTTTAAATACATTAGGATCGTAAACGGTGTGACCATGTACAAGATAATTGAGCACAAATCCTCCTCGAGTTTCCTCGTTCGAAACTTCTCATCTAAAAAAAATCAGGGAAAAGGTGCAGGAGATCCTTAAAATCGATACCAAGATCCATCACACTCAAGATACCCTAATAAAGTGAGAGTATCCCCCAACTCTTAGTTTCCCTCATTGTTGATGATAGGAAATCCACCCAAAAATCCCTCTGAAAGTCAGGACACAAGACATCTATCTCCTTTTGGTCACCTAGAAACAATTTCCACCACTGATGTGCAACTCCCAACATCTAAATAACTACCAGTGGAACCCAGAACTTGTCTCACACTCATATCATACCAAAATAAATCTCAATCTCCTCCAACCAATGCTCTGTCTCCAGATCAGATATGATCCCCTCATACTTACCCAAACATTACCATTAGAAGGTATGAAAAGCCTTCTTCCATGTCACATCCTCCTCTATCAAGTCAACCCTCCTATGATCAACCAGATCATCCTAATGAACTTCAATTGCCCGAGTTACTCACAAAAGATGAACATGATCCATTCATGAAATAAAATAACACCCTAATACTGGTGGCATGGAATTTTATCAAATATTATTTAATTCATTCATTTTATTTCCCCATAACAACACATTTCAGACACGAACACAAACAATCATGATGCATGTACCTCTCCTAGGTCTCTACCTTGTAAATAGGTCCACCTCACTTGGCCATTTAATAAGCCTAGATTCTGTGCACTGGATCATGGGGGGACCTAAAATCCCATGTCCTAGCTAATCTCCCTAGCCTATGTTTTGTACCAAGGTCAACTGGCACAATTTCCATACCTACCCATGAAAACCTAAGAGTGCCTAATTCCAAACTCTATCCTATCTCTCAACCAAATATCTAATAACACTATATCATGACCCCCTCCCTCCAAAGATACTGCAATGAGGGGAGAGATATGATGACCCCCAAGTCCTGCCTCTAGTAGGCCTTAGGTTGACGACTAGCACTGAGGGTATAGAAATCTTACAATATGGGAGGAATTACCCTCTATAAATGAAATAAGATCGAGATATAGGATAAAAAATCACCAAAAAAATCTAATAGAAAATATAAAGGTAAAACAAAAACCATCCCACAATTCATGAATAAAGTAAAACTAATACATATAAAAGCCTCCAAAAATATATCAAAAAGTTAAATCTATGGCAATGACTCAACAAAAACTCCAACCCAGCTAGTAATGTCTAGTTTAGTCCCCAAAGTTCTGGGAAACTGAAAAAGTTTATATACATAGGGTGAGAATAATAGGTATACTTAATAGGGACATATCCAAGGCCTTAAGTGCACATATGAAGAGATCATGCTAATGTGGCAATGAAAAAACAACAGAACCAATGAGAACCTATACAGGTCATCTAACCGAACCCAACCTCACCCTGACTCGGTCACCAAATCATGCATCAAATATAATAACATAGAATTGAGATCAAAATAAGGAAAGGCACCCCACTTACACTTCCCCACTGGTTTTCCTCTCTCACACCCCAATGTCAAATGTCCTATGCTCCCATCCCTTTCACACATAAAACATCACATCACATCACATCCCACCTGTAGACACTTGGGCCACATGTTACATCACATCACATCCCACCCTCATACACTTGGGCCACACATCACATCACATCACATCCCGCCCATAGACACCTGAGCCACACATCACATCACATCACATCTCTCTAACAGACACCTGAGACACACATCAAATGACATTACATACTGCCCTTAGACACCTGGGACACAAATCACATTAAATCACATCCTTCCCACAGACACTTAGGATAAAAATCACTGTTGGGTAATATCCCACACCAACCCATATCACTCTGCTGAAGGAAGAGCGAGGGAGAGGGGGTAGCCATCTATTTGTGTCATCACCATCTTGGATGTTAGGGAAAACACTCAAAACTCAGCACCTCTAAGAATTAGTAAGGTTATAAAACTTGGGAAAGGCATGTATAGAATAACATAAAAATACACGATATATATATAGCACAAAATACCCAACCTATGGGTGCAAAAAAACTGCACTAGCACACACCACATCACCACCACTGTTCTGCACATCAACCATCACAACTGTTTCCACCACTATATACAACACCACACAATCCACACAATATCTCCCACTCATATTTATAGGTTTCACTATATTTTTTCTTTATCCATTTCATTTCACATTACATTACTCATTCATTTATTAAATTCAGTTATATAAATACCTATCATGTCCCCTCCCTCCAATGATACCCCTCCTAGGTTGTCAATGAAGAAAGGGAGATAATGAACCCCGAGTCCCACCTCCAGTAGGCCCTGGGTTGGCGACTAGCACCAAGGGTGCATAGATCTCACAATATGATAGGAATTACCTTTTATAATAAATAATATCAAGAGATAGAATGAATCATCTACAACAACTCCAATATATAGTATAAAATAGGAACCAAAATCAGCCCACATGCATGTATAAAATAAAACTGATATAGATACAATAAAGTCTCCAAAGTAAAAACCCAAAAGTAAAGATAAAACAGTGGCTCAACAACTATCAAGGATCTGAGATAGTAAGGTCCAAAACTGTCTAAAAAATCCTTCTGGAAACATAAAAATAGTTTTATATACATAGGGTGATCATACAAGTATACTCAGTAGGAAAACCAAAGTCTCTTGTGCACATGTGAAAGAAGCATACTAATGCACCTGTGAGAAAAAAAAAACAGAACCAAACAACACCTAAACAGTTATACTAATCATCCCAACCTCATAAAGGCACCCTCACCAAATAACAAAAGCCAAGTAATATAATATAAAGTAAAGAACATCTATGATAGGGTAACCCACACCACTTTCCCACTGATTAGTTACCCTATCCCCAATGAAAAACATCCTTGTGCTCCCACCTATTCCCAATATACTACATCAAGTTCTAACCACACACACCTGGGCCTCACAACACATCCATCCCATACACACTTGGTCCTCACAACACATCCCACACACACACTTGGTCCTCACAACACATCCCACCCGCACACACCTGGGCCTCATAACACATCACATCTCATCCCGAAGACAGTTAGGACATCACATCACAACCACTATCTAATTCACTAACAAACTTCTATCCATCACATACTTTGAAATACCTACCTTTCCTAAAATAGGGAGCAAGGAAGAGCAGGTGGACATCCATCCATCCTCTCACCAGGATGTTGGGAAAGAAAACCCCTACGCGACGATGCAGGTGTTTGGAACATAGTGCTCAACATGGGTGGAGTGCATATAAAAATCACAAGGAAAATACAAGTATATATATATATATGATACCAACTACTCAATCCTAACCAATGGTTTCTCAGAAAAACAACCAAATCACAACACTTTCACCTTTGATGATACCTATAAATGCATAACATCCCATAACAAGCCACAAAGCCCATTTCACATTTTCAACCAATTTCATTTAATCATCCCATTATTTTAATTATTTATCATCAACCAAATTTAACCACACAACCCATCATTTAATATTTCATTAACCACTTTTATCTCATTAACCAAACTAACACATATCATTTCAAACATTATTAGTCATTTATTTATTCATTCTATCACTACTTGAGCATCTAGCACAAAGCAACCAAATCCCACAAACAGCTCAAAATATCATCACCTCACCGACCCAAAAGCACGACCAAACAAAATATCATCCCTACACCCAAAAAACATGGCCAAACATCACATCACATCAATATCATTTTTATATATTTTAAAAGGGGATTTTATCACATTCCACTTTATTTTAGGGATGTTTTCACACAAATCATAATCCTAGGGTGACTAATTTTATTAAAAATATATAAGTAATTAACCAATTTCCATTTAGGGTGATATCAAAACATTCACAACCAAAGTAACAAACACAACATATATATCCAGTGCAAACAAATCCCCCAACGACCACAATTTCTAGTGGGGAATCAAGCCTGTACAATCACAATATCACAATAAAAATAAAGTTGTAAAAACATGTAGATCAAACCCATTTAACACTTTCAATTTCAATAAGGCAATTCGACACCTTTTATTATTCTATAAAAACCATAATCCATAAGTAAAAAAATGTAAACCCCTCCTGCATGATGAAAAAATAAAGAGAAATGAGGGAATCCCTACCTCAAGGAAGCTTTTTAACTCACTGCGCACTGCAGGGCAAAGAAAAAACTACCCAAAAACCACCGTTGTACAGGAAAATTTCATATTTCCCTACACTGCACCAAGGGTGCTAAAAAATGCAACCCAAACACACCCCAAACCAAAAAAACCACCACATCAGATCCCTAGGAGAAGAACGGAAGAAAAAAATGAGAATGAGAGAAGAACTCACCATGGATCGAAGACAGACCACCAACAAACAACCAATGAGATCAAAAAATCAAAGTGGGAGGAAAGGGGCTTCAAGAACACCTCGTGGAACCTAGGGTTCACCAAAAACAAGATAAAGAAGGATCCACAACCGAATGAATGATAATTTGACCGAAGAATAATTTTAAAACTGCACTGGATTAGGGTTTTACATGATGTGTAATCCCCTTTCACGTCGTGTAATCCCTTGGGTTTGGTTTCCATCGAAAAAACACTTCACCTCTTCATTTTAATATTTAATTAACCCCAAAAACCTACACATCATGAACCATCATTGGACAAGTCGTGAAATGAACTTTCATGTCGTGTAATCCACTTACACGATGTTTAATTCCCGCAACAGTTCTGTCACACCTCCAACTTCCACTAAAACTCCCAAAACCTCCCCCGAACACCTCAAACACTCAAAATTGGAAAAGTAACGGACCCAGAGGGCATGGAACATTACATGAGATACCTCTAAAATGATTCTATCCCTTGAGAATTCAAAACCAAACCCAAAAGAAAAAGGAGTCCAAACAACCACCCCATGAGATACCTCTCAAGGATCTCATCATACCTAAAACACTACCACCAGCTAAAATGCCAGCCCAAATAGCCACAAGGCACACTGCACAACCACAAGACACCTCATCTCACACAACCAAACTACCACATCACTACTACACAACTATATCAACCTCCATGAAACCAAACCAACAACCACTATAACCAAATGAACCACACTACCCTGAACACAAGAATCAGGGAATTTTGTCCTCCATGTCAAGATACTATCCACTCTGGGTGGCACCGAATCTCCCAAACAAGTTTAATTGCATCTCAGTTAATGTATCTCAATTAGAAATCTGTTCCTCCCCTTTTCATATGTTAGTACTTTATCACACATCACAACACACACATCATAAACCAAGGAAAACAACTTATCTCATAAAACAAGGTTCAAGCATTACATTACAAGGAAAAATAGAGCAAAGAAAAACTCAAAATAACTCTGGGTACTAGGCACACATATGAATATCTCACTCCCAAGTACTCTCCTCATAGACACCATGCCTCAAAAACACATGAACCAAAGGAATGGTCCATCTATGCAGTGCCTTATCTTGAAGATCTTGGATTTACACTATATGATCCATGAATGTTATGTCATTCTTGATATCCAACCACCCCTAGTCAATGACATGGGAGTCATCATGAAGATACCGATGAAGCTGAGAGGCATGAAATAATCCATGGATTCTTTCCAACTATGGTGGAAATTCCAATTGATACGCCACCTCACTAACTCATCCCAACACCTCAAAGAGTCCAACAAACCTAGGAGAAAGCTTACTCCCTCTACCAATCCTCTGTTTCCCATGTCGGGGGGAAACTTTTAAAAACACATGGTCCCTAACCTCAAAATCCAAGGGCCTCCTCCTTCAATTGGTATAAAACTTCAAACGGTCCTATGATACTTTAATCCTCTCACAAACAAGTTAAACTTTCTCTATCATGCTCTGCACCAAATCAGGATCAAGAAAATCTATCTCCCCAACCTCCATCCAACACAATGGAGAACAAAATAGTCTCTCATACAAAACCTCAGATGGGGACATTACAATGGAAGAGTGAAAAATGTTATTATAATAAAACTCTACCAAGGTAAGGTGTCATACCTAAGATACACCAAATTCCAAGACACATGCTCACAACATATCCTCCAACATCTAGATAACCCATTCCATCTGCCCATATGTTTGAGGGTGGAAAGTAGTGTTGAGACATAACTGAGTCCCAAAAGCTTGCTGAAATCCCCTATAAACTCATAAGGTAAAACATGTTTCCCGATCCAAGATAATGGAACTCAGAACTCCATGAAACCACACCACCTCATCCACATACCTCTTATCCAAGTCATTGACTGTGCCTGACTCCTTAATCGCTAATAAGTGATAGGATTTTGTCAACCAATCCACAAACACCTAGATAACATGACAACCTCCCTAAGCTATGGGAAACCCTATGACAAAATACATTGATATTTCATCCCATTTCCACTTAGGAACATCCAAGGACTATAACAAACCACTAGGAACACAATGCTCAGCCTTTACCTACTGGAAAACCAAGCACTTCCCCACAAAATCCACAAATTCCCATTTCATCCCAAGACACCAAAACTGCATCCTCAAGCCACGATACATCTTGGAAAATCTTGGGTGTACTGATAAAGGTGAGATATGAAACTATTAAAGGGCTCCATCATGCATCGCTACCAAAACAAAAAACCTTCCATGAAATAACATCTGATTCTAACTATCCTCTGACCATACATACAGAGCATCTCCATGGACAACGCGATTGCACAAAACCTATGCCTCTAAGTCTCCCCACTAAGACTCCTACACTTACTGAATCATAGAAGACGGCACCATCATTTGAAACAAACAACCTCTACCACCATATACCATTGTATCTAAGTGCAGGGCTGCCAACTCCTCCATCGCTCTTCAAGCATCCACAGATTCCTAAACAACATCCTTATATGAATTTCTGCTCAAAGCATCGAACGCAACATCCCCCTTTCCTATGGTACAACAGATCTCAAAATCATAGTCTTGAAGAAAATACATCCACCTTCTCTATCATAGATTTAGGTCATGCTAGGAAAAGATATACCTCAAACTCTTATGACCCATAAAGACCACAAAGAGCTCCCCAATGTGGTAATGCTGCCACAAATTTAGTGAAAACACAACCACTGTTAGCTCCAGATCATGGGTGGAATAGAAATGTTCATTGGGACATAACTACCTAGACCCATATGAGATAAATGCCTGCTATTACATCAGCACACATCCCAATCCCAGAAGGTAAGCATCACAAAACACCTCAAACATCACCCCTTCCATAGGAAACTAGAGCATTGGAGCACTGAACAAATTACACTTCAGGTAACTAAATTCTACCTAAAACTGATCACTCCACACAAAATATTAGTCCTTCCTAGTCAAAGTTTTCAATGGGGCTAAAACTCTAGAGAAATAAGGTAAAATCCACCAATAATATCTTGTAAGACCAAGGAAATTGTGAAACTCTTACAAGTTATTGGGTGATTCACAAGAAATAAATACTTTACCCTTTGATAGGTCTACTACCACAACCTAATGAGACACCACAAGACCAAGGAAATTCACCTCTTGTGTCCAAAACTTACACCTAGACAACTTTCCATAGAATTGGCGGTGTCAAAGAACATGCAAGACAGTTCTAAGATGCTCAACATGCTGCTCCTATGACTTCAAGTAGATTAAGATATCATCATTGAATACAATGATGAACCGATCTAAGAATACATGGATCATGGAGTTCATAATCCCCATGAACATGGTTGGTGCATTCGTAACATTGAATGATGTGAATATAAACTTGAAGTTCCCATACCTACATCTAAAGGGAGTCTTTTGGATATCTCCATCCTATACCCTTAGTTGGTGATATCCAAACTGTAGATCAATCTTAGAAAACCAATTCTCCCATATCAACTGGTTGAAAAGGTCATCTATCCTTAGAATAGGGTAATGGGTTTTGACCATCAACTCATTCAACCTCTAGTAGTCTATGAACAACCTCAAACTACCATCCTCTTTCTTTGTGAACACACTGGAGCACCCCATGGCAATACACTATGCCAGATTAAACCCTTCTACATCAGATCATCTATCTAAATCCTCTACTCATGAAACTCATAAGGTGAAATTCGATAAGGATACATCAAAATTAGGGAAGAACCAAGATGCAAGTATATTATAAACTCAACATCACATCAAGGGGGTAACATCACAACCTACTTGGGGATAACATCTAGGAACTGTCCAATAACCCTAGGAACCTCCACTGTAATAACATCCACTAATTCTACTAAAAAAATGATCCAATAAGGAAAGAATAGTCTACACACATTGACTACCCACCTAATAACCCCGCTCACAAAAAAACCACACATTGGCCATCGAAATCCAAAAACACGAATCTCCTATGGAAGTAGTTGATAATGGAATATAAAAAATACAAGAACTCAATGCCAATTATGAAATCTTATGGCTGCATCTATAGTAAGAAAAGATCTCTATGGGACTATTGCAATCCCATCATCAGTCTACACCCCCAGTACACATCAAACAAGATGATATGGCCTCTGACTAGCGTAGTAAACACCTAGGGCACGAGAAGCCTTTCTAAATATATTCCCAGAGAAAGGTCTAGAGAAGGTTAAGAAAAGGAGTGAAAATATCCTAAATCAAAAAAGTCACAAACAAGGGTACAAAAAAACTAATCGTACCTATGAAGATCTCTAGCCCCTCTAGAATTTCTTCCTCCGCTACGTGTAACTGACCATGCCCATATCTTATTCCTATATTATAAATACCACCTCTATGGCCCTGCTCGGGCTGTGGTCCATAAACACAAGGATCATCCTGAGTTTGGTCTCAACGCACTCTATCTCCCCTTAGTGGAGAAAAAGCCTGCTACCCCTATTGTTAAAATGGTCTCACTGGAAACTACTATTGAGGTTGATGCTGAACCTGTCCATCTCCACCAAACTAAGCTTAGGGAACTATTGGTAACTTTTTTTGGTGATTTTCATGAACCAAACAACCAAACAACCAAAACATGCTAGAAAAAATCTCCCAGGAAAATCATAGAAACCACTGGAACTAGAAGGTCAGAAAGGAAGCTACTGAGGTCAACTACCTTCTGGTTGAAACCTCGAAGGTCCTGGTGCCTAAGACTTGATACTAAAAAATTTTCCCCTAAAATAACTCTACTGGATCCCATATCATGGTAAACCTTCTCGTGAGTGCATTTGATTTATCACCTCTACCTTCTTATGAACCTCTAGATACGTCAAAAATGTTAAAGGAGTAACTACATACTGGATAGAAGGACATAGTTCCTCCTCAAGACATCTCACACGAGAATCCTCAAATAGAAACAGATCTAGGAAAAGAAACAGAAGGTCCTTGAACTTTATTCCTAGATCCCACACTGATATGCTCCCCTACTAAAGATAAAGAATATCCTACCTCTTTACTGCCTTCATGGTTGATGAAAAGAACTCTGATCGGAACTCCTTCTGGAAGTTTACCCACAAAACATTTTCCTCTTTTCACTCTCCTAGATAAAACTTCCACCACTGATGTGAAACTCCCCACATCTGACTAACCTCTAAAGGGACCCAGTACTATGTTGGGGCCTAGATCAAACTAAAAGCGATCTCAAGCTCCTCCAGCCAGACCTCTGTCTTCATGTCTAAAACACTACCTTCATACTTCCCCAAAGCCTACCTATGGAAATAAAGCAACGTATTCTAATACTAATTATCCTCTTCAATTGGATCAACCCTAAGATGATTAACCAAATCATCCTACTAAACCACAACTGCTTGAACCACATGCGCACAATGAACGGAAGGCATAGCTAAAAGGAAAACAAGGATTTCCTAATCCCAAGTAGGATGGAATTTTATTAAGATTTTTTAATTCATTTAATTCATTTTATCCATTTTAACCTTCCCAAAACAACCTAATTAAAATAATAACACAAGTCATTATAATGCATGTACCTTTCATAGGTCTCTACCCTACAAGAAGGTCCATCTCTCTTGGTCATTCAATAAGATCAGAGTCCATGCATTGGATCATGGGGGGCCCTAAAATCCCATTTCCTAGATGGTATCCCTAGCCCATATCACACACCAAGGTCTATTGGAACTATTTCCATACCACCCCATGCAATCCTCACTGTGTCTAATTCTAAGATCCATCCTATCTCTCAACCATCACCTCTGATACCATTCTATCATGACACCCTCCATCCAAAGATACCCCTCCTAGGATTGAAATAAATAAATGGGGATAATAACCCCCTGAGTCCCACCTCCAGTAGGCATTGGGTTGACGATTAGCACCAAGGGTATACAGATCTCACAATACGGGAGGAATTACCCTTTTAAGAAACATAATCAGGAGATAAAATGAATCATACACTAAAAATACAAGGCATAATATAAAATAGGAACCCAAACTATCACATATGCATGCATAAAATCAAACTGACACATATACAATAAAGTATCTAAAGTAAATACCCAAAAGTAAAGATAAAGTAGCGATATAGAAACTAACAAGGAATTGAGATAGTAAGGTACAACATGGTCTGCAAAATCCTCTTGGAAACCTAAAAATAGTTTTATATATGTAGGGTGAGCATACAAGTATACTCAGTAGGAAAACCAAAGTCTCTCATGCACATGTGAAACAAGAATACTAATGCACCTGTGAGAAAATAGTAGAACCAAACAACACCTAAACAGGTATACTAACCATCCCAACACACCCAAGGTATGATCACCAAATAAAAAATGCCAAGTAATATAATATAAAGTAAATAACATTGATGAAAAGGTACCCTACACCACTTTACCAATAATTAACCACTATTTCCCTAATAAAAAATGTCCTGGAATTCCAACCTCTTTTGAATATACCGCATTACATCCTGACTGCACACACATGGGCCTCAAAACACATCATGACTACAAACACTTGGGCCACAAAACACATCCTGCTTGCAAACACCTGGTCCTCACAACACATCTCTCCTGCACACACTTAGTCCTCGCAATAAATCACATCTCATCCCAAAGACACCTGGGACATCACATCACAATTTCCATATAATTCACTAATAGACTTCTATACATCATAGCTTGTTCAATACCTACCTCAAATGGAAGAGGGATCATGGAAGAGTAGGTGACCAGCCATTCATACTACCACTGAGATGTTGGAAAAAATCTCCCCTCATGAGGATGCAGGTGTTTGACACGTAGTTATCAACATGGGTGGGGTGTGTGTTGAAATCACAAGGAAAATACAAGTATATATATATATATGGTACCAAACATTCAAGACCAACCTATGGGTTCTCATACAAACAACCAACTCACAACACTATCACCTTTGTTGTTACTTCTAAATGAATAATATCCCACAACAAGCCACAAAACCCATTTCACATTTACAACCAATCTCATTTAATCATCCCATTCTTTTCATTATTTAGCATCAACCACGTTTAACCGCACAACCCACCATTTAATATTTCAATAAACACTTTCATCTCATTAACCAAACCAAACCATGTCATTTTAAACATTATTAGTAATGTATTTATTCATTCCATCACTACTTGGGCATCTAGAACAAAGCAATCACATTCCACAAACAACTCAACATATCATCACCTTTCCACCCCAAAATCAGGACCAAACAAACTATCATCCCGACACCCAAAAACATGACCACACATCACATCACATCAAGATCATTTTTAAAAATTTACAAAGGGGATTTTATCACATTCCACTTTATTTTAGGGGTGTTTTAAAAAAAATCATAATCCTAGGGTGATCAATTTTATTAACCAAATATAAGTAATTGAAAAATTTTCATTTAGGGTGATATCACAACAATCAAAACCAAAGGAGAAAACAAAAAAATCCAGTGCAAACAAATCCCCCAATGGCCACAATTTTTAGCAGGGCATCAATCCCATAAAATAACAATATCATGATAACAATAAATTTATAAAAACATGTGGATCAAACCCATTTACCCCTTTCAATTTCAATTATCCAATTATTTCCCTTTTATTAAGCCGGTACAACCATAATACAAAGGAAAAAAAGGTAAAACCATCCTGCATGATGAAAAAATAAAGATAAATAATGGAATTCATACCTCAAGTAAGCTTTTTAACTTTCTGTGCACCATAGGGTGATCACACCACAATTCACTATTTTATTTAACCCTAACACCATTGTATTAAACTGATTTTTCACCGTAAATTAAAAATATAATATCAAATTGAACTTCATGTTTTATTTAATTATTTTATATTTATCAATTTTAATATTTTCAATTATACTTTTTTGATATTTTCATTGAAGTTGGAGGTGATTTGGAGACCCTGAAGATGATCTAGAAGAAAAATGGGCCAAAATACATGAAATCCCAAGGACACTTGTCCACTATTTTGAACATTACGATAAATAAGTGCATTAAAATAGGATGAAATTTTGTGATCCTATCCAAAAATTCATTTTCTTAAACTCATATCAAGAAACTGAAGCCCAATTCTTCCATATGGTGGCCTATCTGAACCAATCTATTTGGGGGACAAAATCTGTCCGAATTCAAAAGTTAGGTTTAGTATTTTGACAATATATCCCAATACAGATGTCCAGAAGCCTCCAAATGTGATAGGGTGACCATAAAGAGGCCTACCAACAACTCTACTATTTTGTAAAAGTCTTTATATGACTGTTTACTTGTCCACAACTAAGATTCAAATGGTATCACCAAAACTGGGTGCTCAAAACCACTTACCATTTTGGATATAAAAGGGCACCGAGGGAGAATCATTTGAAAGTTGGAACCAGGAGACATGCTATGACAATTCAGAGTTCCATAGGAGTACTATCTTAATCCTAGAAGTTCTGAAGTCCCTTATCCTCATAGGGGGATCAAGGATGAAGAAGGTGTTCCACTCGAATTTCCACCTCCTCTCGATATTGGGCTAATCGGTGGGTGTTCGTTGTGAGGGAGCTACACATATTTTAAAGGGAGTTTAGTAAATTTTAATACTATTGGTTTTATGTATTTTGGGTTTTAAAATATTTCATTCAGAATTATCTTACTTTGATTTATCTTTGTTCAATTTAACCAAATGAAATGCTCTTTACTTTTAACCGACCAGTGTGAGGTTTTGAGTGCGTCACTTGTGTCATTCTGATTGGACAACATAAGAATAATTTTCTTCCCCACTTATTTGAGAATTAAATTTTCTTTTGAAGTTATTATAACGTGAATGAAATATGGAACTTGGCTATATGATCGTTATGTTAAGGTTTGGCTCAACGTGCTTTGTTATAAAAGCTTGGAAAGTAATCAGGATGCTGATTAATTTCAACCAAAGACTTACATCAAAAAATAATTAATATACAAGAATGAGGAACTTAAAATGTGTGTAGTGAACTCAAAAATAACCCCTTTATCTCATATTTTTCAAAATCCACTTGGTTAATAAACTATTAAACTTTTTAAATTAAGTTATTTTTATAAAATTGTTTTCTAAACCACCCCCTCTTTAGTAATTTTTGTTAAAAAATGCATACTCTAAACCTATAAATGACCCTTTATATATGAACTAGGGTCTTACCAATACTATAAATAAACCTTAAAATCATAATCAATTTGACGTGTCATGACAACGTGGTCAAATTTTGACACCGTTGCCGGGGAGCGCTTTGGTTTTTAGTGCGTGTTTTTGATAATATTTTTGTAAATTTTGTGAATATTTATTTGTTTTATCTTATACCTTTAACTATATTTTTGGGTTTTGATTTATTTATTTTTCAGGTTTGGTGTATGATACGTGACACTTTAGGAGACTTACCACCTTTTGAACCCAAACTGGAGAGGATCCTACGTCAGCGACACCGAGACATAGAAGAGAACACTTTGAAGGAGGAAACACAAAACATCGACACTATTCTTGATCCTTCTACTTCTTCCAATGAAAATCACATTAAAACTGAACATAACTTGTATAAAATTACTAAAAATAAATAGAAATTAAAATAACTAACCTCACCTTATGTTGATATCCAACCCACTTACATTCAAATTCAAGGCGAAGCACCCAATTTTGAACTAAAATATGGTCTAATTCATTTATTACCAAGATTCCATGGACTCATGGGATAATATACACACAATAATTTAAAAGAATTTCATACTACGTGTTTGAAATTAAAACCTACTAATATGGATGAAGAACAAGTAAAACTTAGGGCACTCCCATTTTTATTATAAGACACTGCAAAAGATTGGATTTACTTTGTTAATTCACCAATTAGAGGCTGGGTGGACTTGAAACACATTTTTCTTGAAAAATATTTCCTAGCCTATCAAACTACAAATATAAGTAAATAAATATGTGGTATAAGGAAATCAAAAGGGGAAACATTACATGAATATTGGGAACGATTTAAAAGGTTATATTCAAGTTGGCCACACCACTAAATAAGTGATCAACTTTTAATTCAGCATTTTTATGAAGGTTTAATTCCTATTGATTGAATCATGATTGATGTTGCTACATGTGGTTCAATAGTTGTTAAAACCCCAATTGTTGCAAGAACCCTAATTGAGAACATGGCATAGAACACTCAAAAATTTGGTTCATGGTCTAGTGTACACATTTGAGGTGTCCATGAGGTGAACAGTATTGAATTCGAGAAGAAGGGGCACACGAAGTTATAAGAGGTAAGTACCCTTCTTTGACAACTTGCTTTTTCCCAAAGGAAATCCCAATATCCTCCTCCCATCCATTGTGGTATATATTCTTCTGACAACCACTAATTTGACAAATGTTCTCAATTGAGAGAAACTTCTAGGAGTTGTGAGGCAATCTTTCTAGGCTTCCCCTATAACCAACCCTTTAGGAAAGAACCACACTATCCATCCAACCCCGAGTGGAAAGAAAACCAAGCTTATAAGAAGGGGGTATTCAAACCAACCTCAACAATAATGGAACCAACCAGGCCAGAGTAGTCATCCACCACCACCACCCAGAAATACCCAATCGCCATAAAGGCCTTTCCAATACCCCCCTCCAAAACCCAAGCCTATCCTAGAAGATATGATGAAATAAATGGCTTCCAATAATCTAAAATTCCAAAAAAACCACCCAAGATTCCATACAAGACCTAAAAACCCAATTAGGCCAACTAGTTAACTCTATAGGGGAAATTCAAAGTCATGGGTTAGTTAAACTACCCTCTCAAATAGCTAAAGTTCATGGTGACTTATCACACTGTGAAAATATGAGTAGTTCATGCCATGTAAAAAATACATGATATGAGAGTTACGGGAAAAATACATTTAGAGATGCCGCTGCCACACATTACATGATGTGTAATATTTATATGTCATGAACCCATCGATATTACTAGATTTTATTACATTGGAAGATGATAGACTAAAAAAAACCTTTTTATACCCATATTCAGATTCCATTTTGAGAGATCTAAGGGAGAGACTGATGGATAACCACTACTAGAATCTACACCGCCTAATCTGAATCCCTACTTCACTACTGTTATTCTTCATCATTATTTCTTAGGTATCCATGCTACTTGTTCTTGTCATGTTTAGAAATAGAGAGTGTTTTTATTTGTGCTAGGTGATATGATTTTAGGGGGAAGTTTTTTAGGGATTATTTCTATTTTCCTATTCATGTTTTGGATTTTTGGAACCCTATTTATCAATTAAATTATATTTCTTTTTCAATTTAATGACTATTTTATTGTGAATTGAGAAGTTCTATTTTATTGTATAAATCTATTACCTTAGTTTGTGTATGATCATTATGAAAATTAGGTTGATTATTTTTAAATAGGGTTTTGGGTTTTCTAGTTTTATGATTTCACCTAGTAGATAATCATTCCAAAGGTGAAATCATGGGATTAGTGTAGGGTACCCATACCAAGGATCCTTGCCAACCCAATTATAACACTAAACATGAATGAACCTAAATTCAATTGAATCCCTAGTGCACAAACAATAAAATTACCGAACCTAACATTTCTACTCTCTTGATTTCAAAAACCATATCTTTTCTACATTATTTATCTTTCTATAATGAATCAATAAATTGTAATTTCAATTCCTTTAATTAATTTAGGTCATAAAGATAGTCCCTATGGGGTTGAAACTTGGAATTTCCAAGTACAACAATTTTTAGTTAGTTTTTATGTGTTTATTAATTATTAAATTTGTGTAGCCTCATAAAAAATTAACAACTCCCTACGACCTATCATTTATAGAGCACTGAATCCATAAATTAGGAATGGATTCCCATATAATTGAACCTAGTATGGCATTTATTGACCCTCTTAAGTTGAATTTATCTTTTTTTCCTATGTGATTAACCCCCTGGGGGTATGTTTATGTTAAATTATATGGTTATTTAAAGTGTTAACAACCACTCATATAGTCATTCATATAACTATATGGTGGAATTTTACTTAACTAATCACTAATATGTTAAAATACCTTTTATTTTTTTATTTTTAATGATATGAGGTGTTATTTAATTAAAATTCCAGTTAAAATCTAAAGAGTTTTTTCCTCTATAGCTTGGAACTGACATGTTCTTTAATTGGGTCCTATTACCAATATTATGGATAAGTAAAAGTGGAATAAGGGTTGTAATATATTTTTATATAATTATTAAAAGTGTTAGCTAAATAAAGTGTAAAGTTCAATTAGTAATTCTAAAAAAACAATTTTCTTTCCATTTCATTTCTCAGAGCCTCGGTAGTGTTTGCATAAAATGAAAATTTAAGAAAAAGGCTTAAAAACATCTTTAAATCTGTTGTTAGTAAAACCTTCGTATAGGGGTTAGTTTGATCCTTTCCTTAAGAGATGTCTCAAATAGGAATGTGGATGTTTCTTATGAATTTATGTTGGATTATTATTCTGTTTTTTGGACTTAGAGGTTTGGCAGGTAAGCCTAGTGAACTTTTAGGCATGACCCTAGTTCCAAATTTGACTCCTCATGTTATAGGGAGGGGTTAGCCTGTTATGGTAGCACCCTTTTGAGATAGTAAATCGATATACTATTGAGTTGAGTTTCTAAAAATGGTAATTTCTATCCATTTTAACATTGTATTTGGGTAGGATTCTTAGTTTTAAATGACACCCTGATTGAGTAGGTGGTTGTGTGGTAAGTTAAACCCTGTAAGGGAATCATTGGTGGTATCATAAAGTTGTATCAACTTTGTGCATGCTAAATTTTAGTGGGTTATACATTCCATGGGAATGATTTACCTCCTAGTTGGTCATGTGACCTTTTTTATTTTCCCTATGGGAATGAATTGGAAGGTCTTTATCTAGGTTAAATTTCCTTGTTGGATAATGTGACTATGGGTTGATCATTATCATGGGCCACCATATATCGGGAGTACATGGTGTCGTTGTCTTGTGAATATAAAGGATATGAGTGTTCTTATTGTGATATAGTGATATCTAGGTAGTACGTGTTGTCACATATAGTTCCATTGAGTTAAGAAATGGTGTAGTGACCTGTGTACATTCTAGTGATAGTCGTTCAAGTCTCATGGATGTTTGAGTGAGGTGATCATGTGACACTGTGGAGAGTGTTGGTTTATAACTACTTGGAGTGAGAGTCATAAATTCTTAAAGGCTTCATTTGTGGGTAAATTTTGGATTAGGGTGACTAGTATGTTAAAATTTTTATTGTGATCCTTGTATCTATGAGATATTAGTAGAAGGTTGAGCTATCCTAGCACTAGGGATGACATCATAAATAGGATCAAGTTTTGTAATACCACCGATTCAAGTTAAAGTTTTGGATTTTATATCTGATGTAGATGATGTGTGTGAGTGAGACTTAGTGTGAGTGTCACATGTGCATATATGAAATGGAACTATTCAAGTTATGTTTATTAAAAATTGTATTTTCATGTTGGAACTTGGTGTAGGTTTGTTGGGCCATATCCAAAAACCATGTTCGATGGTAGATGGAACATGTTTTGTGAGGTGAGATATGATTTTTATTAAAGTGATGACTAAGACACTCCTAAGGTGGGGAGTATTGTGTCATTCTTGAAATCATGTTCTTCAAGCAAGAGAGAACGTGACTATAAAAGACCATTCATAAATGGTTAGAACAACTTTTGGAAACCAGTGAGCAAGTGGTTCCAAGTTCTATAGACTTAGATAGTGATTATGTTAAGACTTAGGTATGATTCAGATTGAGTTTGGATGCTATATTTAGTGTAACATCATGTGACTATTATCAAGTATTCATAAATACCTCTTTGATATAATGATTTGGTTGGGTTTCATTTAGGGTTTCTTCAGGGGAAATTCTGAAATTTTTGGAAGTTTTTGGGATAGTGCACAGCTGGTGCACAATTTTCCTAGACTATGTACCCTATTAGATTAAACCATTCAACCCAAGGTAGTGTGATTTTCTATGGTTTGTTCATGGGTTTTCTAAACCATGCACCTCTACCCAAGAAACTATGCATACGAATTTAAATTATTCTAAAAATTGTTAAAAAATTCCCAAACCCTCCTTTTTGACCTACGCTCATGAAAATTCATCCCCTAAACAATTTCAATAGGTTTTGGGGATCCCAAGAACCATTTTGCCTCCTCCAGACCCCTTCCAAGGTGGATCAAATCTAGTAAATCCTTGTTTAGTCTCTTTTGGTAAGGTTTCTCTTCCCGATCACTATCTCCTACGATCTCTATTCTACTCCATAGGGTTTAGTGAATACCCATGTTGATTTTTGGATCTAATAAACACTATTTTGGATCTAAACCTAGATTTGATTCATATATTCTTGTTGTATTCATTCTCTATTGTAGTTTTTCATGTACGAATTTGTGATTTGAGACCCCATGATCCCTAGGTAGCTGGTTCTATTACGATGCCCAATTTATGTTAACCCTAAATTGATTTTTTTTAATTTCAATTATTTTAATTAAATGAAATTACTTGATTTTAATTAAATTTATTTCAATATTTTTGTTGGAAAAATACAATTCTATTTTATTGGGGTTTTAAAAATGATGTTTTTGGGATGAAATTGGAAAACCACCAATTCCATTGAATTGTAGTGTGTTTATAGAAAATTGTGGAATTTAAATTTTGAATTTGATGTAAATTGTTTCAATTAAATTGTTAAATTTTACTGTGAAATGGATTTGATGGAAAATTTGTGAAAAACCCCAATTCTATTGAATTGGGGGTTAATTGTGAAATTGATGTAATTTTGTGAAAATTAAATTGTTGAATTTAATTTTGAAAATAGATTGTGAAATTTAATTATGAATTGATTTAAAATCCCTATTTTTGAAAATGGATTAAAAATGGTTTTGATAGAAAACTTAGGGTTTTATCTTGGTGAAAAGGCATGTTTTTGATTAAAAAACTGTTTTGGTTTTTAAATTGAAATTGGAATATTTAAAATAGAGAATGGGATTAATTGTATTTTAAGGTTGCTTGAAATAAATTTACCATCATTGTTTTATACTAGATAACATGTCAGCCTTAGGAATTTAGTAAGTTATTTGGGTGGTAATTTATGATTTACAATGTTCTAAATCATCATATCAGCACATCACGTCCCTTAAGAGATGGCGATGAGTCCTATTTTGCCTGAGTTCAAAGGGGAATATGTACATATTTTCCATTTTTCCTTGAGTGTGGGGTCCCTATAGCCTTTAACTAACATACCTTCTTAGGCATATGACCATGTTTCTCTCTTATTTGTATTTCAAATGAATATATTCCATTGTTGTAAACTATTTTACATGCCTTATAATTTATATGAACTATTTTATTTAAGTGTTTATTTAATCCATTTGTGAAATGTGCCATTGTTTTTAGAAATATTACATTAATTGAAATGTGAAGCGTGATTTTATAAAGTATTTCCATCTTTTGAAATTTAAATCATGAATTGTTTTAATTATGCTTTTGAAATTCCATACATGTTTATTTCAAATTGAAAGTTCTCTTTGGTTAATTTAATATTGGAATCTGTTATGGAATCCTTGGTGAGAACATACTAGGATTTTTAGCTCACAACCTACCTGTGACTTTGGGTGTTTGTAGATTATCTCCTTCTAGGTTCAATTAGGGGTAAAACACCACTTGGAGGTGGTTTTATCTATTTATTTGTGGACTTGGTGAGTTGTGTACTTTGGGACTTGAGCAGTTTTTCATATTTTTTTTGGTACTTGGTTGTAGTACAGTGGGTTCTTATTCATGTTTGAATTCTGGTACATTACTCCTAATAAATTTTCTTTAGTATGCATACTGATTTGGTATCTTTATTATATATTTTGTGTGGCAAGTTAATTCCCACCTTCTTTGTCTATGATGTGAGGTACTAGTCACTGAATTGTGTGGATCATAAATTACCTTCGAGATTTTTTAGGGCTGGATCAGTTATCAGGTTATTAGGTTACCCATCCTGGTTCATAATAAAGTGGCATCATAGGGGTGTTTTTCATCTTTCCTTGATGTCAGTATGCAGTTTGCGTATCTTTTTGGGACTTAGGAGGTAGTTGCGATTGAGTTCCTGGCCAACTCTCACCATAATGAACCTTAATTCACCAAGAGTGGTTTGGTAAAGATGTCTTGATGATTAGTTATAGTATTTTTCTAATTTTGATTTTGATAGATTGAAATACAAATATTTTTTGTCTATTTTTTGGGATTAATTTTACCTCGTTGATCTATTTGAGTGTTATATGATGTCTTCCTTATTATTTGTTGATGTTGTGTAGCACCATGCCTTTGAGAAGATGTGTGAATCAGATCTAAGAGGAAGATACTGCTGAACCACAGTGAGTGAATCCTCTAGTGGACCAGAATCTGGTGAAGGTGATTGTGCATACTATCCAAGCTCTGGGGTAGGCACCCCCTCCAGTTCCCGTTCAGGCTCCAACTATGGAACCTTAGAGAGAAGATCTCAAGATTAGTTCTCAAGAGTTCC
The DNA here is from genome assembly GCA_963277665.1 of Viscum album. Lineage (NCBI taxonomy): Eukaryota > Viridiplantae > Streptophyta > Magnoliopsida > Santalales > Viscaceae > Viscum > Viscum album. The sequence goes on from OY728122.1 coordinate 1,714,341,246, forward strand.
TTAACTAGATGCCAACACTGTTCAAAGTCTCAAATGATCCTCAAGAGGCTGCGGAGTGGTTTAGAATAATGTAGTGTTTGTTTGGGTTCTTGAAGACACCCGATGAGATCATGGTGAAGTGTACCACATTCATGATGGAAGGACTGAGTAGGAGATGGTGGGACACCATGGTGATAAAAAATAAGCATGGGGGATTAGAGTGGAAATAATTAAAATTTATTTTCACTAACTAGTTCTATCTAGATTTGATACTTTTGTCGAAGTCTATGGAGTTTTTCAAACATGAGCAAGCTGAATGGACCATGAAAAAGTATGCAAACCATTTTTTTGAGCTTGTGCATTTCACACCCGAGATTGTATCGAATGAGAAGATGAAGGCTTGAAGGTTTGAGTTGGGACTTTGTTACGATATTCATTCATAGGTTTTATTTTTGAAATTGACTTCTTGTGTTGATATACTACATAGAGTGATGATGGTCGAGATGGACTTGGTTGGAAAGTCAGGGTTATCAGGAGTGTCTTTCTCTCCCAATAGTAGTATGCATTCCTCTAATAGAAAGAGGAAGTGTGATGATTCTTGTGGTGGTTCTCAATACTAGGGTCATTATAGACCTCCTTTAGTGCCTATAATAGCTCCATTAGTTTGTTACCAGTGTGGATAGACGGGGCATTAAAATACGGTTTACCCTAAGGCACCTAAAGTATGTGGCTCCTGAAGACGCTCATGCCACTTGCATAGATTCTATCATGTTTATTCCACTTCTTATAGTGGAATGAGATCATCAACACCTTCTAAAACTATGGCACAATCAGATGCTTCATGTGAAAAATGGTTCTAGGCATAAGAATATGGAATGAAGCTTCTTCACACAATGAAAGAGTCTCTAGAGGAAGTAGATACAGGTCCAATGACTATGAGAGGTACCATTACTATAGCCTTGTCATTAGTGACTGCTCTATTTTATACTGGTACATCTCATTCATTTATTTCAACCATGTTAGTAATATAAAAAATCTTCTTATGAAGATTTTATATTGTGTAATGGATTTATTACACTCCTTGGTATGAAGAGATATCAGGGTGTTCATAGTCCCTCTTGTATTTTCTTACTATCAGATATTGAGCTTTCTTGGAGTTTTTTGATACTCGACATAAAACCTCTTGAATTCATTCTCGGGATGGATTGGATTATTTCCAATAAATCCTATATTGATTGTTATCTTCAATGGGTCTCCATTAATACACCTGATTGTGTGTTTAATATCTTTCAAGTAAAATGATACCCAAGGTTGAGTAGAGCTATACCTTCTTATCCAGAGTTAGGGAAAGTAATATCTATGTTTGATTTTTATCTGGAGTAGGAATATATGATTGGTGATCTCCCTCCAGTTGTCATTGATTTTCCCAAAGTGTTTCCTTATGAATTATCTAGTTTTCCATCAGTAAGGGAGGTAGGGGTTTCCATTGAATTAATGTTTGGTACTCAACCAATATCTATTCTATATTATCATATGGCACTAACTAAAATGAAAGAGATAAATTACCAGTTGGATAATCTTCTTGAGAAAGGATTTATATGCCCGAGTGTGTTGCCTTGGGTGGTTCCAGTTCTCTTTGCTAATAAATATGATGGTTCAATTCACTTATGTGTTGATTATCAAAAATTTAATCAAGTTACGATAAAGAACATTTATCCGTTGTCACATATTGATGATATGGTCGATCAGTTGAAAGGGGAGAAGTGGTTCTCGAAGATTGAACTTTGATATGGTTACCATTAGTTGAGGATAAAAGAATATGATATTCATAAAACCACCTTTCAGAGTAGGTATCATCATTATGAGTACCTTTTCATTACCTTTTTTCTAACCAATGCTCCTCCAGTTTTCATGGATTTAATAAAAAAGATTTTCCATGAGTATCTAGATAATTTCATGGTAGTATTTATGGATAAAATCCTTGTTTACTATAAGTCTAAGGAGGATCATGTGAATCATAGGAAAATAGTTATGATCTTGTTGATAAATCACCAAATTTATAAAAAGATTTTTAAATGTGATTTCTAGATTTAGGAAGTGAAATTATTGGGACACGTGGTGTCAGAACATGGTATTCTAGTTGATCCTTAGAAGGTGAAAGATTTTATAACATGGGAACAACCATGGAATGTTTTCAAGATCTGAAGATTCTTGGGTATAGATGAGTATTATAACCAGTTTGTTAAGGAATTATCAAATATAAATTCTCTGATGACTACTCTAAATTATAAGGGAGTAAAGTTTTCTTGGAATGAGAAATTTCCAAAATCTTTTGTTGAGATGAAACAACTTTTGACTGCTATATCAGTGTTGAATCTTCTATAGGTTGGGTAGGTCTATGTGGTCTTTTATGATGCATAGAGTTTAGGCTTGGGATGTGTTCTTATAAAGGGTAATCATGTTGTTGCTTATGGATCTCATCATCTTAGGCCACATGCGGAGAAGTATCTAACCCATGATCTTGAACTTATAGCAGTGATGCACATGATTAAAATTTGGTGACACTAAATTTATGGAGAAAGGTTTACCATGTTTTTGAACCACAAGAGCTTGAGTTATATCTTCTCTAAAAAATATTTGAATCTCCACGTTTCAACATCACCTATACCCTGGGGAAAGGGAATATCATTGTAGATGATTTAAGTAGGAAACTTATGACCTAGTTAGTGAAATAATCATTGGAAGAGTGGAAATTGATGGCCCTTTTTGCATATTTTCATATTAGAGTCCAAGAATCAGGGGCCTAGGTTTCCTTGGTCAGTGTTCAGTTGACATCCACTGTTCTAGAATTGATTATTTGGAAACAACAACTTGATGATGAGTTCCATAGAATTAGAGACTCTATGAAAGGTGGGGAGACCGTTCTTGATTAATTGTTCTCTAAGGATGGTATTATATGCTTTCATAAACCATTTTTGGTACCATATTTGGCGAGGAATGTTGTTTTGGGGGATTTCCATAGTTCCTAGTGGGTTGTGCACCCAAGAACCACAAATATGTTCTATGACAGGCGAAAATAGTTCTAGTGGCTAGGTATAAGATGGGGAAATAATGATTTTGTTTCTCATTTCTATACATGTTAACAGTTTAAGGATGAGCACCAGAAACCTTCAAGTTTTATTCAACCACTTTTAGTCCCTACTTGAAAGTGGGATGAGATCTCTATGGACTTTGTGGTTGGGTTTCCATCTATACTAAGAAAGAAGAATGTGATATGGGTCGTGATTGATAGGCTGACCTAGTCGGATCACTTTATACCCATTCGTGATACAACCAAAGTTGAGGAGTTAGGAAATATCCATGTGAAAGATATCATTCATTTTCACAGAGTTCCTTATGCTATAATTTTTGATAGGGATCCTTGGTTCACTTCTCACTTTCAGATAGTCCTTCAAGAGGCACTAGGATCTCAAATCTATTTGATTATGGAATTCGATGCATATTCATATGGAAAGATATAAAGAGCTATATAGATTAATGAGTATATGCTTCACACATGTGTTCTCAACTTTGGTGGGTCTTGGGATGATAATTTGGGGCTGGTTGATTTTTCTTATAACAATAGTTACCATTCTGTGATCAGAATGATTCCTTTTGAGGCCTTTTATGTTCACCCATGAAAATATCCATTATGTTGGCTGAAAATTGGTGAACGTTCCTTGGTTGGACCGAGCTTAGTCCAAGTGACGATGAAAAATATTTAGTTGATTTTTAAGAGGATATTGATGGCACATAACTTATATAAATCTTATGCTGATCATTGCCGAAGACCTTTGGAATTCTTAGTTCATGACTAGGTGTCCTTGAAGGTTTCACCTCAATTGGGTCATCAACTTCTTGGGAGGAAAGGGTAGCTTTCTCCTAGTTTTGTGAGAACTTTTGAGGTTTTTGAGAAGGTGGGGAAAGTTTCTTACCATTTATAAGTAACACTGCATCTGACATTGATACATAATGTGTTCCATGTATCGTAGTTGATAAAGTATATTTGATCTATCTCATGTTCTGAGCTAGAGTGATCTTGAGGTTGAACCTAATTTATCTATAACTGAATAACTAGTTAGTATAGTTGATTTTGAAACCAAGGTACTCCATGGGAGGATGATACCTTTGGTTCATGTGACAAGGAATCATGGTTATGATTCTCATGAAATGTGGGAGAGGGAGGCACTTATGCGAGAGAAATGGTCTCATATTTTTGGAATGGAAGCTTCTTTGTAGGATTTATGGGGACATAAAGTTTCTATGGTAGGGTGTTTGTAACATACTGTTACTATTGTTAGGTATTCTTAAAACCATATTTGAAATCATTCTTTGGTTGGGTTTCATTTGGGGTTGATTCGGTGGAAATTCTGAAAATTTTGGAAGTTTCTGGGCTAGTTCACGGTTGGCGTAGGGTTTTCCCAGGTCGTTCACCCTTCTAGAGAAAACTGTGCAATCCAAGCCAGTGGGATTTTTTATAGTTAGCACACAACAAAATGTGCACCCTCTTAAGAGAAATCACATGGCCCATTTAAAACAGGCGCACAACTTACATAAAGTTTGTCTAAACCATACGCCTCTTCCCAAGAAACCATGCGTATTAATTTTAATTATTCTGAAAATTGTTAAAAAAATACTGAACCCTCTTTTTTGACCCCCACTCAGGTTCATTCAACCCTACATCATTTCAATAGGTTTTGGGGTCTCCCAATGGATCTTGAAAACCCCTTTCAAGGTGGATCGAAGATAGGTGATCATTGTTCAATCTCTTCTTAGTATGGTTTCTCTTCTCAATCTCTATCTCTCATGATCTCTCTTCTCCTCCCCAGGTTTACATGAATCATTGTGTTGATTTGTGGATATAATACCCAATTTTTTGGATCTGAACCTGGGTTTGATTCATAGATCCTTATTTTCATCATTCTATGTTGAAGTTTTCCATGTACAACTTTGTTATTTGAGATCCCATGATCCTGAGGTAGGTGGTTCTGTTATAATGACCAATTTATGTTAACCCTAAATTTCTTTGTTTAATTTCAATTGTTTGAATTAAATTAAATTTATTGATTTTTATTAAATAGATTTCAATTGGTTTTTTGGAAAACCAAATTCCATTTAATTGGGGACTGTTTATAGCAATTTTTTAATTTAATTTTTTTAATTTAAATTATGAATTTGATGGAAATTATTTCAATTAAAATTTTGAATTTAATTGTGAAATGTATTTGATAGAAAATTTGTGAGAAACCCAAATTCCATTGAATTGGGGATTTATTGTGAAATTGATGGAATTTTTTGAAAATTAAATGGTTGAATTTAATTTTGAAAATGGATTTTGAAATTGAATTATGAATTGATTTCAAATATCTATTTTTGAAAATGGATTAAAAATTATTTTGATAGAAACCTTAGGGTTTTATCTTGGTGAAAAGTCATGTTTTTGATTAAAAACCCATTTTGGTTTTTAAATAGAAATTGGAATATCTAAAATATAGAATGAGATTAATTTTATTTTAAGGTTGCATGAAATAAATTTCCCATCATTGTTTTGTACTATTGTATATAAAATAATTAGGTATTTAGTGTGTTATTTCTATGAAACTTTATGATTTACAACATTCTAAAACATCATATTAGCACATCACATCCCTTAGGAAATGCTGATGAGTCCTCTTTGGCCTGAGTTCAAAGGGGTGTATGTACATATTTACCATATCACCATTAGTGTGGGCTCCTTATATCCTAGAACTATCATAACTTATTAGGAATATGACCATGTTGCTTGCTTGTTTGTATTTCAAATGAATATATTCCATTGATGTAAACTATTTTACATGCCTTCTGATTTATTTGAACTGTTTTATATAAAAGTTTTTATTTAAGACATTTGTGAAAAGTGCCATTGTTTTTAGAAATATTCCATCAATTTAAATGTGAATCATGATTTGATAAATATTTCCATATTTTAAAATGTAAATCTTGAATTTTTTTAATTATGCTTTTGAAATTCCAAACCTATTTATTTCAAATTGAAAGATCTCTTTGGTTAATTTAATATTGTCATCTGTTATGGAATCCTTGGTGAGACCCTACTGGGATTTTTAGATCACACCCTACCTATGCCTTCAGGTGTTTGTAGATTATGTTCTTCCAGGTTTTAGCACAGGTAAATAACCACTTGGAGGTGGTTATAGATATTCATCTATGAACTTGGCGAGTTTCATCCTTTGGGAATTGGGTAGTTTTTTCTATTTTTTTGGTACTTGGTTGTAATAATGTGGGTTCTTATACATGTTTGAACTCTGGTACATTACTCCTGGTGTAGTTTCTTTTGTATGCATACTTATTTTCTATCTTGATTCCACATTATTTGTGGAAAATTAGTTCTCACCTTCTTTGTGTATAATGTAAGGTTCTAGTTGTCGACCTATGGGGATTGGGAATGCCCTTCAGGATATGTCAGTTTCGGATTGGCTATCATGTTACCAGGGTATCTGGGCTGCTTCCTGAAATTTAGTCTAATCATGCATAAATGATCCAGGTGATAATGGATCGGCAGAGTGTTGGTGTTTGCAAGGAAGCACAATGAAAAAATGGTTGGTTGAGTACAGAGCTGTAAATGCATGTCGAGAGTTGGGGATAGAATTCAGTGGGTATATATGAACAATCGCAATTACCCTTGGGATTTAAGGTAGTGTGATAAAGCCTTTATGTAAGTATCTATTTTTTGAGCTATAAGTCCTTTAAATTGGTCAGCTTGTAGTGGTTCAACTAATGTTTCAGTAATAAAATTCTCATTATGATTTGATGCCTCTTATGGATGTCGAGTAACATATGAAAAGTGGGTTTTGGGAAGTGACCTTTAAAGCTATATCATTGGGAGTGATGATGGTTTTTAAGTAACTAGTGACAAAATATAATTTTTTTGTGATTAGTAGTCACCATACTGCTCATGCATCCCCTTGCTGAAGGGTAATTCGATCTTTTCATTAAGTCATAGAAGGGTAACTAGGGTTTATTTTCCAATTTTAACTTCCACCTAGGGATAGGTATGATCCTTGGGAAGTATTATTTTATGATAATAGTATTCATATGAGGGTAAGTCATCATGATCAAATGACATTAATACATCAACAGGTGTAACCAAGAGCATTTGAGAACAATCATCTAGAGGTAGTTCGACCATCGTTTCCTCATAGAGTTGAATATAGTTTATTTAGAAATCTTATTGGGCATGTCCTTTTTCATATAAAAACAAATTTCAAAGTTTGATATGAGCCTTTAGAGGAAGGACTGACATGCTCATGTTGTAAATGGATGATGAGGTATGTTTTTTATCTGGGGTTTTGAAAACAAGAGTGGGTTCTAGATGATGAATCTCTCATGTATATTGAGGTATGGTATGTGGAAACCCTACCAAATGGGTTGGTGAACCACTAAGAATGCACCTTGATATAAAATTCCAATGAAAAAAGGTGAAAAGGTTTAGTATTTTACTTTTGAACTCTGTATTAAGGTGGGGATAACCATGGAATGGTAAATCTATCAAGGAATCACAAATAGGTTTCAATCTAGTGGGATGGTGACATATAGGTGTACTAAGTTAGACAAGAGTTGTAGATATTTGTCTCAATTTTTTTAAAAGAACATGAGCATCAGATCAGTTTGGAGATATCCCATGCCTTGTTCTTAGAGCTGTGCATTAGAGGTGCATCAGCCATTTTAAAATGTAAGTGGTGTCATTTGAATGAGTTTTGGAAACCAGTGTAGGTAGGGTTATGTTTGTGTTATTTTCTATTAAGGATTATTAGGAATGATAATTTCTAAGGTATAGAGGTTTTAAGATCCTATGTTTTGAACCAGTTATAAATTCTAAAGGAATTTTAATTTTCATTTTTTGGATGAGCCATATCTTAAACTGAGCTTCATATTGGAATTATGAAAGTTGGAACTCCTTAAATTTTTTTTGTATGAGGTTCAAGGCCTGATAGGTTTCATAGAAGACTAAATGATTTTTGGGATCTTTGGGCTTCAAAATATTATTTTTGGGAGAGATAGACCTGGGTTCATGGTTGGTGCATGGTTGGTGCATGGTTAATGTTAACTATGTGACTCAAACGTATGGCATGTTTTGTATGGAAACAGTTTATTTAAACCATGTGAGAGGAACCAACTAACCGTGTGAATATCTGTAATAAATTTCGGAGCCAAGTACATGGTTAGCACATGATTTGATTATCCATGAAACTAACTATTAATATTGTAGGTGCTTTGATAAATTGAGTTCTAGATGGTTGGAACATAGTTTGTAAACCATTAAAGGAAATTTTATGACTTGGTGGGTTCTTGGGTAGTGGCTCCATATGGTTTGTGTATGATTTTCCTTACCATACGGCCTAACCATGTTCCTATTAAAAAGGCAAAAATGTCCATTTACCCTTCCTCCCTTAAAAGGTTTTCACCCCCTTTCACATGTATTTCTCCCAACACACCTCTATAAGATCCCTCCTCCCTCTCCTCTTCTATGGGTGAATTATCCTCCATTCTTGATCCAATTTGATTGATTTCAGATGCATTGGAAGCGTAATAGTGAGTCTACAACTCCTATTTCTTACTTTCAATGATTTATTTATCCTTATAATTTTTATCATTGTGCGACCTAATATACCCTATTTTTAGGTAGTTTTTTCTATGATTAATTTTATCTCATTTAATCTTGAATCAAATGTTGATATTGGATTAGTGAAGCTTCCTTGGTAAAAGGTAAGTGGTCTAGATTATTTTCCCCTGAAGTCTCTATATTTATAAAATGTTCTGTTGTGCCACAAACTGGTAATGTTGTCTATTTCTCCTTAAACTTGTAATTCCATTAAATTGATGTTTAATACCTGATCAGGGTGTATTATAATGATCTTTTTCATTGTTGGGGGTAGAAAACCTCCCCTCAGACCACCCCTTAGGGTGAATTTGGCTTAATTTATGATAATGACCATATCTTTTTGAAACCAAAACACCCCTTATGGATTTTTTATCTTGAGATATGGTAATACCCAATGTAATACTTCTCTATGTAGTAAAACCACCCCCTGGGGTGTGTTTAACATGTCATATAATGAAAGGAAACCTCTAAATGACCTTGGTAATCTAATGAAATCACCTAAATGTTGAGACACTTAGGATTTCTTGATTTGATTCTATATCCTGTGTTCTTTGTTATGCACTTATTAAAATAAATAGTCTATTTTTTTATAATTTGTATAGTAACTTATAGGAAACCTTGGAATACCCAACCAATGTTGTGATATAAATTAAATGGAAGTTTTAATATGATTACCTAGATTTTCAGTTATTCTTTATATGAATTTTGTACCTTGGATTCCTTTTTGGCATTCCATGATGCTTATGAATTTTACCCTGTACACCCATGACTTAAATTTAATTATATGAAAATTGAAAGGTTATAAATTCTTCACAAGGCTTTGATAAAATATTAAAAATACCTTGGCTATGTGAACAAACAACCATTTAAGGGTGTGTTGACTTGTTTTCATATGAATGATATGCTTAAATGAATTCAATGAGATGTGAATGGTAAGACCACTTAACTTGGTACTTGAATAAATTATTAAAGATTCTAATGGAATTTATTTTGGATGACCTTAAATGGAATGGAAAGACTTGGGAGATACTTGTATTCTTGATATAGAATTCCTTTGACAGGATCATAGGACACCAATAGATTCCTTATTATATTATACCTTGAGAAATACTTGGATTCCTTCTATAGAATGCCTTGGATGGGATCATAGTCAGATCAAATATGAATTAATTGAGTGATAATTGGATCCCCTCAACAGAATACCTTGGATAGGATCATAGATTGATTAAATAAGAATTCCATAGATTATTCCTTGGATTTAGATTGATGTTACAGACTACCTTGGATGACCTCCTTATGATCCTTTCAAACCTAGAACCAAGGATACCTAGGACATATTTCTAGGGCTTGGGTAGAACCCATTAAATAAAGTTTAATTCCTTGGATTCACTTAGTTACCATTTATAAACAATACCCAAACACTAATTGCATTGTTGAGTGTGTCAAATTAGATGTTTAGTTTTACTATAATTTCTATAGTATAGAAGGAACCCTAGGTCGTCTCTCAATGGATCCTTATATAATTAATTAAAAAATATGTTTTTGATTATTAAAATTAAATAGGAATGGGATTTTGGAAAACTTGGGGGATAATAATTTAAGAAGTAAACATAAAAATGAAAGTAATAAAACAAAGTGAAAATTAACAAAAATGATTAAGTGTGATCAACTTGGGGTAATATCATGATGATCATCCTTCACCACTTCAAGAGATAATATTATGATCATTTAATCCCTATATTGTAACACCTATAAATATTTTATTACTAATTTTACACTAAGATACCTCATAGGGTTATGTCAAAAACCCAAAATAATTCACTGGTTACCACCGATGATTTGGTAATTTGTGTTCGACTTCATAACCAAAACTCACCAAGGAAACACATGAAGAAATCGATATGTTATCCAGTTTTGTATGCTATATCTTTATGATACCATGAAATAAATTTACATGGCCATGGTAGTGTTTATGAGAGTTCAATTGACCAATATAAACCACCCAAACACCGCAATTAAAAGAGGGAAGAAGAAATGGCGAATGGTGTGTGAAACATCACATGAAAGGGTACCCATAAACATGATAACATGAGTCAAGTATGACATAACAATACATAAATCAATAAAAGAATAAGATAATATAAAGAAAAATAACATAAAAACCTAGAATTAAAAATATAATTAAAATTTTACAAACATGATGCATACGATTACATCACATTCCTCCCCGGGCGATCACAAGGTGTTTAGAACTCCATGGGAGGAGAGAAAGACAATGATGATGAAGTACCACTTACCATGGACAAGAAAACTTATAGTATTGAGTAGAGGACTCATTTGAGACTCCAAAATGGAATCACTTTTCCTCTTGGTCTAATTTCCAAATGGGGCGCCCAAGGTACTCTTTTATAGGCAAAGTGGATGGTCGTTTTGGGAACCCAGATTTCTATAAACCACTTGGCCCATGGTTTTGGATGGGTATAAAGAATTATCTCGTTTTTTAGAAAACTAAAAAATTATTACCCCACATCTTGAATATATCCACTGAAAGTTTTTATTCATTTATAGGTATAAAGATCTAGATATGAGTGAAATAAAGAACAATACTTTTGACTTCATGAAGATTCGGTGTCTTGTAGAGATCAGTTTGGTTGGGACACCAAATGGAAGAATTGGTCTTGGGTATCTTGAGATGAGTTGTATCCCAAAGAGTCTTGGATTATATCACAAAATATAATACCATTTTGATTATGGGATTTTATATACCATGTAAGATAGTGCACATATGTCATTGGGATTCCATGCAGTTAGACCCATTTTCCTTCTACATCATCTCCGACCCTCCAAATAAAATCCTCCTACAATAAAATTACCCAAAAAAAATTAAAATATACCTTTATAAAAGTGATAAAAATTAAATAATTGAATCAACCATGAATTGGAATTTCTTATTAAATTTTTAATTTACAATACAAAATCAGTTTAATACAATGGTTTAAAGGTGAAAATAAAATAGTGAATTGCGGTGCGATCACACCCCCACACCTAAACATTTTCACTCCTAGACAAAGTTACATTTCCAGAAATTATGCATGGAGATATTAAAAACTTTATAAAGATTTAACATTCAATGAAAATTTAATTTCTAATAGAAATGTGATCAAATCAGAAATCACACCAAGGAGTTATTCTTAGTGATCATGAAAAAAGATGTCTCATAAATTGTATCAAAACGAAATTCAAGGAGATGAATGATACCAATTTGATAGAATAATTAAAAATTAAACAATGTAACTAAATCTCTATGCGTGTGTGTGAAAACCATTCCATGAAATTATTTCCTCTTTTTATCCAGTAAATATAGGCAATTTAATTTTTTTTTCTTAAATAATTATGTCCACAAAAGCTATCCTATATCCTTTAAAATAAAGTTTCAAGACCCACTCACTTAAGCATCCCCAGAAGTCAAAACTTAAGCTCCCAACCTAGATATCCCCATATGTTTTACATTTCATCACTCCTCTCATTTTTTTTTTCAAAAGTTGAACTTGGTACAAATCACACCCTCATCTATCAACCTTTTATTGATCTACTCATGACACTAATTGTAATGGTTATAACAAGATAAAAGGTTGAGGAAGAGTGATTTTTGACCTTCCCAAGATAGAAAACATTTTTTGTGTTTTTCTTTTTGATTTTTTGAGGGTGTACAATAGTTAGATAACAGGTAAACATGCATAGGTCTATATGGTATAGTTATGAAAACGATCAGATAAGGAATGAACTTATGGAAAAATCATTTTTTAAAGATAATAAATATTAAACTAACTTTTATTTACCTTCCACTGAGTAAGAAAAATTCTCACTTCATGGCTCGATGCAATGATGTGCGGAGATGTTTAGTGAAACAATTTTCCCATAAATTACTCACACAAGGGGTACCATTCTTCTCAAAGGTTTCAAAGTGATACAACCATTTATATCATAAGAAACAACCGATTTTAAATAAATTGACACCTCAATGTTAAATTCATGCTAAAAAAACACATTTTATCATAGAAACATTTTTTTTAAATTTTAAGATAAAAAAATAAGATAATTACTCATCAATTTTCAATAACTTCCATGATTAAGTGGGTATCATTTCCCATGATAATGTTGGCATAAAAAATTAACATTTTGGAACCAAAGTGAGGGGAAAAATGGGGGGGGGGATACTATTCAGAAAATGAAAAAGCAAAAAAGTGATAAAGGTAGTGAAAATTCCTAACTAGCCTAGGAAAGTGGGGGAAAGTAAAAATAATATTCAACAAGAGAAAAATATAAATAAAATAAGAAAGACAATGAAAATCCTAAACAACCCAAGAATTTACCCACCCCCCAAACCTAGAGTGTCTAATGTCCTCACTGTAATAAAGGATAATGTGGGAAGGAAGGATAAAACCTGGTGGAATTCATTAGTATGTTGCTTATTGAAGGTTGATTTCCTCCACCAGATGATTTAGAAAATCCTTGTAAAAGTATTTAATTATCTTTCCATTGATGGTAATACTTAGTCCACTCTACTCATGAAAAACCTATATTGCACCAAAAGGGTAAACATTAGTAATAATATAAGGACTGAGCCATCAGGAACAAAGCTTACCCGGGTGGATATTTTGCCTAGAATTATACATGAGGACCTTATCACCAATATGAAACTTCTACTAATGAATAATCCCATCACAAATAGACTTTTTCTTCTCTTTATAGATTCAAGAGTTCTCATATGTATCACACCTAATTTCTTCAAACTCCCAAATTTTCAACTTCCTATGCTCACCTGTATCTGAGAGATTAATATGACATTGCTTAATGAACCAATACACATGGTGATCTACCTCCACTAGTAGGTGAAAATCCTTTCCAAACACAATCCTATATGGTGACATTCCAATCTGGGTTTTAAAAATTGTACGGTATGCTCAAAGTGCATCATCTAAGTGTAAACTCCAATCTTTCCTATTGGGTTGTACCATTTTTTCCAAGATTTGCTTTACTTATTGATTTTATATTTCAGTGTGTCCATTAGTTTTGGGGTGATATGGAGTGGATAATTTATAAAAAACCCCATACTTACAGATCAATTTTTTCATGTTACTATTGAAAAAATGTGAACCCTGGTCACTAATGATGAATCTTAGTAAATCAAACCTACTGAAAATCCAGGACCTCACAAAATCAACAACCACCCAAGAGTCATCAGTACTGGTAGCCATTGCTTCCACCCATTTAGATATATAGTCAAAAACCAATAAGATGTACACAAATACAAATGAATTTGGAAAAGTTCCTATGAATTCAATGCCCTCTGCATCAAATATATCACAAAATAACATGGGATATTGGGAATTTCATTCCTCTAAGATATATTCTCTATGAATTGACATCGAATACATGACTTAAAAAACCAATGAGAATATCTATATAATTTTGGACAACAAATTATTGAGTCAAGGACCTTTTGATTTGTACATTGAGTGCCAAAGTGGCCCCCAAAAACCAAAGTGTGGAAGAAACTCAAAACTGAGGTGAAATCATGGTCAGGGACACACCTATGAAAAACTTGATCACTATAAATTCTCCATAAATATGGGTCATCCAAAATGTACCATCAAGAATCATGCTAAGTCTATGGGATTGTGAAGTGATGAAATCAGCGAGGACTATAGATGTTTCTAGAAAAGATTCTCATGAAGAATGAATTATTAAATGGGGAGGAATGAGTCAATATGGTGGTCCAATGGTGGTTAAATCCTACTAATATGTTATTCTACCACATTTTCCACTCCTCTCTTATCTCAAATCTCAAGGTCAAACTCCCGAAGGAGGAGAATTGACCGTGCTGTCATGACATGTCAAATTGATTATGATTTTAAGGTTGATTTTTAGTTTAGATAAGACCCTAGTTCATCCCTCAAGGAGCATTCATGGGTTTAGAGTGTGCGTTTTTAATAAGAAGTACTAAAAGAGGGGTGGTTTTAAAACAATTTAAAGAAAATGATTTGATTTAAAGAGTTTAATAGTTGATAAATAAAAGCAGTGTTTTAGAATTATGAGATAAGGAGATAATTTCAAGTTCACTACACATATTGGTGAGTTCATCATTCTGAAAAATACTCATGGTTTAATGGAATCCTTTGGTTGAGGGTTTTCAAGATCTCAACTTCCCTCTTGCCTCTTAAACAATGCTCAAAGAACCACCCCTTAACACAAGAATCGTGTTGTCAAGGTTTGGGTATAAAGAATAGATAAGAAAGGATACCAAGTAATATTGAAATCTTATGTATGTGTGAGATAAATAGGACTCTTTTCTTATCCAATTGTAACAACCCAAGATTCCCACTTAAAATCTCCACCCAATCGGTGTTTAAATAAAAACTGTTTCACTTAATTTTAATAATAGAAATGAAATAAGAGGAGAATAATGTTAAGATAAGAAATAAGTGAAATATTTAGCACACAAATTACACAAAACCAGTATAAGAACAAGTTCTGGAACTCCCTCCCAAGTGTGTGTAGCTCCCTCGAAATGACCGTCCACCATTTAGCTCAACATCGGGAGGAGGAGGAAGATCGGGTGGAACTTCACCTTCATCCTTGACCCCCATATGAGGATAGGGTCATACATAAATCCGTAGATGATGAGATGACTCCTTTTGGTCTCTAAAATACCAGATCTTTGCCTCCTGGCCGAACTCCCAAATGAGGATCCTAAGCTTCCATTTTATAGGCAAAGTGGAAGGTGGTTTTGGGCACACAGATTGTGTAAAACCAATTGGATGATGGTTTTAGACCACTTGATAGTTGAATCATGATTTGTAAAAAACTAGAAACATGTTTCCCCACCTATTTAATATCACCACTAAAAGTTTGGAACCATTTGTACAACTACAGATCGACATATTGATAAAATATAGAACACTGTATTTGACTTTGTGAAGATTTGATTCTTTGGATAGATTAGTTCGGATAGGCATCGTAAAGGCCAAATGAGGATTCAGTTAATTCATATGAAATGTATCCCATTAAAATTTGGACCATCCCAAAAAATTTCATCTCACTTGGATTCATAGTTTAGTAGAAATATGTTTTTGATTCCACTGGTGTGCATGGATCCTGCGCAGTTTGGCCCATTTTCCTTGGACATCGTCATGGGTCCTCCAAATCACCTCCACCTTCAATGATATTATCAAAAAAAGTATCATTTTCATTTTTAACAATAATAAATA
Source organism: Viscum album (assembly GCA_963277665.1). Taxonomy (NCBI): domain Eukaryota; kingdom Viridiplantae; phylum Streptophyta; class Magnoliopsida; order Santalales; family Viscaceae; genus Viscum; species Viscum album. The sequence continues at coordinate 1,714,357,194 of OY728122.1, forward strand.
CAAAATAATTGAATAAAAAATGATGTAAATTTTTTTTTATTTTTATAATTTTCAATATAAAACAAGTTTAGCAAAATGGTGTAAGGGTTAAAATGAAACAGTGAATCACGGTGCGATCACACCCCCACACCTAAACTTTTCCACTCCTGGGAAAAGTAATAATTTCAAAAATTATTCATGTAGATATTTACAACTTCATAAATATTTAACAATCAATGAAAATCCAATTCCTAATAGAAATGTGATCAAAGAAAAAATCACACTGAGGAGTTATTCTCATTGATCATGAAAAAAGACATCTCAAAAATTGTATCCAAATAAAATTCCAATAGATGAATGATACCAATAAAAGAAAATAATTCAAAAGTTAATCATGTCACTAATTTTCCACTTGTGTGTGTGAAAACCATTTCATGCTATTCTTTCCACTTTTTATCGAGTAAATATAAGTTATTTTAATAATTGTCTACTTACAAGATTATTTCCACTGAACGTGCCCCACATCCTTTGAAATCAAATTTCAATACCCACTCACTTAAGCATTCACAGAAGTAAAACCATAAGCTCCCGACCTAGATATCCCCATAAGTTGTACATTTCATCACTCCCCTCATTTATTAATTTTTCAAAAGTTACACTTAGAAAAAATCTCACACTCTTCTCCCAACCCATGTTTGATCTCCTCACGACACTAATTGTAATAGTTATAACAAGATCAAAGGTCAAGGTAGGGTGGGTTTTTGACCTGTCCAATATAAAACCCATTTTTTTTGAGGGTGTACAATAGTCAGATAATAGGTACACGTGCATAGGTCAATCTGGTACAGTAATGAAATAGATTAGATAAGGGAAAAATATATGGAAAAATGATTTTGAAATTTAGAGAAAAATCAACCTAAATTATATTTACCTTCCATTAAGTAAGAAAATTTTCACATTTCATGGTTGGGTGAAAAAATATGTGGAGAGATTAAGTGACACAATTTTCCCTTAAACTATTCACAAAAAGGGAACCATTATTCTCAAATGTTTCAAATTGATACAACCATTTATATCATAGACAAAGAAAAAATTTTCAAAAGAAAGTCACACCACAATATTGAATTCTTACTGAAATGCACATTTCATCACTTTTTTTTTGAATTTTAAAACAACATGAAATATAGACACTCCACATATATTTTCCATAACTTCCATGATTAAATGGGAATAATTTTCCATGATAAATTGGGAATAAAAAAAGTAATATTTTGGCACAAAAGTGAGGGGGAGGGAAGGGGGAAGTAACAATACAATTTATCAATCTAAAAAGAGAAAAATAAGAAAGATGATGAAAATTCCTAACTAACCCAGAAATATACCCATCCCCCCACACCTAAAGTGTGTAGTGTCCTCACTATAATAAAATAGAATGTGGGAAGGAAGGATAAAACCTGGTGAGTTTCATTTATATATTGCTTCTTGAACATGGAGTTCCTCCATTGGGGACTCTAGAATGGATTCATGGAAGTGCTTCAGCCGCTGCCCATTGACAGTGAAGGTTTTCTTGGTTTCTTCATTTTGAACCTAGACAACACAAAATAAAGAGACATTAGTAACAATTTATGAGCCAAACCAGTAGGAACGAAGATTACTTGGATGAAACTTTAGCCTTGAATTGTAAAGGAGGAACTTCTCCCCAATGTGGAACTGGTGATGAAGGATAATATGGTCGTGGTCCACCTTGGTATGCTCTTTATAAATCCTAGAGTTCTCATATGCATCTCTTCTCATTTCTTTTAGATATTGAATCTACAACTTCCTTTGAGAACCTACACCAGAAAGATTATAATTTCATTATTTGATGGCCCAATAGGCCTGGTGCTCAATCTCAACAGGGAGGTGAAAAATCTTTCCAAACACCAGCTGATATGGTGACATTTCAATGGGAGTCTTAAAGGCAGTACGGTAATACCATAATGAATCATCGAGTCTAAGACTCCAATCTTTCCTATTGGGTTGAACCGTATTTTCAAAAATTTATTTTACCTCTCTATTTGGCACCTCATATTGACTATTGGTCTGTGGGTGATATACAGTAGACACTTTATGAGCGACCCCATACTGATGCAAAAGTGATTTCATTGTTCGGTTGTAGAAATGAGAATCCTAGTCAGTGATGATGAACCTAGGTAAGGAAAACCTATAGAATATTTGGGTTCTCAAAAATTATACAACTACCTTAGAATCATCAGTCCTTGTGGCATGTGCCTCTACCCATTTTGACACGTAATAAACTACCAAAATAATGTACAAGTTGCCAATGGAATTGGGAAATTCCCCCATAAATTCAATACCCCAAACATAAAAAATGTCATGAAAGAGAAATGGTTTTTGTGGCATTTTATTTCTTTTAGAGACACTACCCATTTTTTGACAACGATGACAAGATTTAAAAAAATCATGGGCATCATGAAAAAGTATTAGCCAAAAGAGACCAGAATCAAGGATTTTATGAGCAGTCCATTGGGGACCAAAGTGGCCCCCAAAAGCCAGAGTGTGGAAGAATCTAAGGACGGACTGAAACTCGCTATCAGGAACACAATACCTGAGTACTTGATCACTACATGTGCGCCAAAGGTTGGGGTCATCCCAAATGTACCAATAAGACTCATGTTTTAAACAGTTGGCCAGGTTTTTATTGAAATCAGTAGGAATGAAAGATTCTACAAAATAATTTACAATTTCAGCATACCAAGGAATAAAATCTTGCACACAGTATAGTTTATCATTAGGAAACATGTCATTTATGGGAATACATGGGGATGAGTCAATGTCTGAGGATGGGTGAATCCTACTAATATGGTCAGCCACCACATTCTCTACTACTTTTTTATATCTAATTTCTAAATTGAATTTCTAATGGAGGAGAATCTAGCGAATGAGACGTGGTTTAGCTTCCAGTTTCTTAAGGAGATACCAGAGGGCTGCATGGTCTGAGAAAAAAATGATTTTGGACCCTAAAAGATACGACCTGAATTAATCCAAGGTAAACACAATGGAAAGAAATTATTTTTCTATTGTGGTGTAGTTTTCTTGGGCAGGGTCCAATGTACGTGAGGCATAGGAAATGACATGTGGAGCTCGATCAACCATTTGTGATAAGATTGTCCCAATTGCATAGTTAGAGGCATCACACATGAGCTCAAATGGTAAATCCCACCGAGGTGGTCGGATTACCAGGGGTGACATGTGTGACGCCCCATGATTTATGAACTTGACTAAGTGAACAATGTTATGTTTTATAATGATGTTTCTTGTTTACATGGTTTGTTTTTGGTACCAATAAAGGGATTGAAACTAAATAGATGAAAAACAAGGAGAATAAAGAGAACGGGTATACATTAAAAAGTTACATTACAACAAAGACCCAAACTAACAAAGAACACCATGTACAAGACTTAACATGGACACAACAAGGCTGCTATGAACGACAACTTGAGTAATTGGATAGTAATCATCTTCTGGGTCCGACAGTGTGAAAAACATAATAGCCAGAACCACAACACATGTACTCAGCACCAATAGAATGAGGAGATCCATCCTCCCTGGTTCAAGTGTTTTGAAAATTTAAAATGCCCCTTATTTTTATAAGGGTCTTTAAGAAATTATGACCGTTATATTTTTGACCGTTGGGTTTAAATTGATAAAGTTTATCTTTTTATAAAAATTTTGGTTTTTATAATGCTCTTATAATATTATGGTATTTCAAATATTTTAGTATGTTCAGAATATTTTAATTATATCTTTGAGTATCTTAAATTTAAAATAAAATAAAATTCTTGTAAAAGAACTGAACTGATTTGATAAAATCCTAATATTTACCTACATGGTTGAAAACTTAGTATTTTTAACAACTTCTAAATGTTTTAAAAAGTCACTTTTAAAGGGTATCTGTAATAATTTAAAAATATATCTTGTTGGATGGCTAAAAAATATGTATTTTGAATTAGGAAAACTATTGGTCTTTTAAATAAGAATTTTTATGAATCAAATAGTGGAGTATTTTAAAGGTTATAAGATCCTAATATTTATAAAAGTTTAGTATGAATTATATTTGTTAATCAAATAGTAAGGTATTTTACAAAATCTAAAATGAGATTTTAGATTTGTAAATTCTATGTTAAAAGTATTTATTAAATTGTGTAAAAAAATTCAATTTATAATGTTCATGTTTTGTACGATTTTTTTTAGCATACTGACAAATTTTTTTACATATTTATTATACACTTTTTATGTTTTTATTTTTTTTCTTCTCGGTGAGGCATTATAGACCATCCATCACCCCCCTGTGCTTAATCCCAACCGTCACTTTTTTTTTAAACCCGTGTCTCCCCTTAGCCGTCCGATCTTCCCACAATCAGATCTCGGCCCTTGATTTCTTTAAGCCGCTCAACCCAACTCCCGCTCTTCCTCCAACTGTCTGATCTCGCCTGTTCTAAGCTAGGCCACCCATTTCATATCCATGTTGCACCCCCCCCCCCCATCATCTTCTTCCTCACGTTGAGGTCCTGCACCAGTTGTCCTGAACACCCAAGGACGCCTCAACCTTATCCGTTTCACTGATCCTCTTGACCCTCGCACACCCCCTCCTAGGGAATTGTTTTCTCATCTCCCTCACGCCGGCCTACCCTTGGGTCGAGTTGCACTGGAGCTCCTACAAAACCCCCTCCTGCCTCATGAAAACTTGGAGGCTTCTTCTCCTCTTTCTCTCCCTTGGACTCCCAGCAATCCAGCAAGCTTCCTCCTCAAAGTAAGATAAGGGTGCTTGCATGCTTTGTTTTAGTTTTACACCCCTGGTATATACAGTTTATATATGTATATATACATGATACAAACCCCTCGGTTTGTATGGCCTTCAAGGGGATTTTCCATCGTGTTTTCTGTAGGGTACATATATGATGATATCTTTTTTTTAAAACAATACAGTTTTACAAAACCTAAAACCTATATGTGTGTATAACATGTATATACAATTTTGTATATATATATATATATATATATATATGATTATCCACTAAATGAGGATGATATTCATTTTTTTAAAAGGTTGGGGCCGAAGCCTCAATTTATTATTTGAAAGCAAAGACCTCTTTAGACTGGGTAGAGGGAGACCCATTACATAGCCCGAAGGCCCAAGGCCAAGTGGCTTGAATACAAGGCTTGAAAGCCCATTTTTTTGGCCCAAAGGACCCCTCGGTGAACAGTACTACTACAGTACCCGCGCTGCTACAGTACCCGTGCTGCTAAGGAATCTAATTATACATATTTTAATTTTATATTTTGGGAATTTTATCTACACTCAAATATATTAATATATTTGATTCAGGGATCATTGGAGAATTCATGGAAGAAGATGAGGATATTTTGTGATGAATGGAAACAATTCTGGAGAAGTCAGATTGGACACCAGCCCACTGATAAGACTGTGGGGCCCAACATAAAGGCCCAATGAATCCCAAATTTCGTGGAATACTAGAATAAATGTATAGGAAAAAATCAATCTTCATGATCCAATGCTAATTCGGCCTCCATAGTGTCCATTTAGGTGTCCCAAGTTAGAGATAATATTCTGGGCCAGATTCTGCGGCTCAGAAAGACATCCCACTAATTTGATTATATCTCGGAATAAAAAACTCCAAATTGGACCAAATTTGACAGGAGGTTAGAAGACATCCGAGGATCCATTTTCTTCTTCTATGGCCCACTCTGATTCTGCCATCTAGAAGGTATTACAAGTGCTTCTGTTCGGTAAAGGAAAGCTGGCTGCCACCTCGGGTCAAGGGTGGAAAAATCAACTCTCCCTTAATTTCCACCCACCTATAGACTATCAAATTTAATTGAGGAGACTTTTACTGTTGAAGGCTCGTCACAAGGGCTAAAAAATGACTATTTAAGGCAGTGGTGTTGGAGGATTTGATGATCTTTGGTGTTTGGTTTAATTTTAATGTTATGCTGCTACTTTGTGTTTGTAATCACATTTCAATTTCCATGTAAGTTTCCTTTTTGTACTTATTTTTTCTTAATAAACATCTTTCTCCTCTATTATTCCCATTTATTTCATTAAAACATTATAATCACAAAGCACAGTGATATCTATTTTTTGTGCGGAATTAGTTCACACATAGGTGTGAATTTCATTCACACACACGGAGGAGTGCTCGTTATTTCCGCGGTTTTAATTTCTTCAATCTAATTCTTGTAAGCCATCTTCTGCCCACCATTGAGAGTATACCATCAACGGAGGGCTAAAAATTTAATGGGTTGATCTTAGGAAGATTCAAAGGCTGGATTTAATGTTATTTTATGAACTAATTGTTGTTAATTGGTTAACTAATTTAAGACTTCCATTCTTCAGTTATTTCCACTCTTCATCTTCACTGTGTTTGAGGAAGATAAATCCAATTACTAAAAGGACCATATACCTTGGAGACATCATGAATTTGGTTATCTAAGTGTGTATGGTATTATTAATTGAGTTTAGTTTAATCAAACTAGAAAATGATGAAGGTAGTGTTATTTTGAAGAATGGATTCATCAAGAATTAATTAAACCAAAATTGTCTAAAGAAGTAAAATTCATTCAATCCACCCCTAGCATAATCTTAAGATCAAACCATTTTCATTTAATTGAATTCACTTAAGTATCTTAGATTTCAATTAAAACCATATAAAATCAACCCAATTTGGCCACTTCATAGCCAAAAACAATCCATATAATGTACGTGTCTATAGGTTACTTCTTAGGTCTCTGAGGATTCGACAACCCAAGCTAGACTACAAGGACCGTTCTACCTTCATCTCTTGGGTAAATTTGAGCGAGAATCAAATTTTGGAACCGTTTTTGGGGACCCAATTAAGTCATCTAAACAACCATTCTATTCTCCCCCATTTCTTCTTTTCTCATCCAAATTCTCTTATCTTGTACCTTTCTCGTTTTTTTTCTTTTGGCGCATGTCCTCCTACACCCGCGATCAATCAAACCATTTAGTTAGGGTGGATAGTCCTGGGGTTGGGGAGTCAAGTACACCAAGGGAACTCTTTCCATTAGATCCAAATCTTTCTAATACTCCATAGTAAAAAATTGATCCTATTTCAATGGAAGGTCTTCAAAGAAACCAACTCATAAACCCGGGTGGGAACCAAAATAAAAACCCAAATGAGGCAGTCCCAAACTTGGGGAATGCAATGGATCAAACCATGAATGACTACCTCAAACCTTCCTGGACCAATTCCACCTCATGCATTAGACACAATTCCATAGGATATGCAAACTACATATTTAAACCCCATGTCCTAAACCAACTTCCCACATTCCCTGGAATGGAGTCCGAGATGCCCTACCTTCACATTAATGAATTCAATGACATTGTAGAAACCATGTGTTCCCCACATCAATTAGAATCAGCTAAGATGAGGCTATTTCCTTTTTCATTAAAGGATCGAGCTAAAAATTGGCTAAACAATTTGAGACCATCATCCATAAACTCTTGGTACCAACTACAAAGATAATTCTACAAAAAATACTTTCCCCACCACAAAACAATTGAACTTAAAAAGAGTATCCAAAACTTTTTTGAAAAAGAGGGAGATTCATTATATGAAACATGGGAGAGGTTCAAAGACACTCTAAACATGGTTCCACACCATGGTTATTCAATACCTGAAAAAGTGAGAATTTTCTATAAAGGGTTGTGACCGGGGAACAAACAATTCATTGACATGATGTGTAATGGAACCTTTAAAAACAAATCCCCAAATGATGCTTACGAGTATCTAGAAAGCCTTTCTGAACAAAACCAAACATGGGGAACTTCAACTTATTCTGAAAAGCCACAAAGAACTATTGTAATTCATACACTTAGAGAAGATGAAAGCCTTAGGGCTAAACTCGCAGCACTCTTTAGGAAGGTTGAAGAGATAGACCTTAGGAAAGTCCATGAAATCCAAACCGTTGACCCTATTTGCACAATTTGTGACAAACATGACCATAAGATAGACAACTACCCAACTATTCCATCCATCAAGGATGTTCTTTTAGAAGGACCCCCAGCAGAAGTAAATGCCTTGAACTTTCAAAAGCCTCAATACCAAAACAACTTCAACCCAAGGTATAATGACCACCCAGGCTTCCACTGGAAAGATAACCGACAACCTAGCCAACCATAGGGACAAAATCCTTACCCCCATCAGAACTACCAATCCCATAACTAGTTCCAAACCCAACCTATACAATACCAACATCCACTGTTCTATTTTCAACAAACCATCCCACCTCCAAAATATCCCCCTGGGATAAACCAATCTTCTCAAGCACCAACCCAAACTGTTCCACAAAGCCTACTAGAACAACTGTGCAAACAAATGGAGAGGATGAACTCAGAAGTCTCTTCCCTAAAACAAGAACTTCAAACCATTAAAACTGGAAAGGCACCCATGCTTACTCAGGCTGTGCCATCCTCAACTTTAAGGGGAGAGTCAAGTTGTGCTCAAACAACTCATGAACAACTAAAGGCTGTGACTATTTTAAGAAGTGGGAAATCAATTGAGAAACCTGAAAACTAATTGATAACCCACCTGAAGATTCAAACTTTGATGAAAATTCAAATGGAACACAAGATCAAACTGAGGAAACTGATAACAATGTGAAAGAAACAACTCTTCAACAAACAACCCCACAACTTGCACCATTTCCTCAACGCATGAGGGGGAAACCCATGCCTGAACTGAGTGAAACATTGAGGGAAATATTCTCACAAGTCAAGTTGAACATTCCCCTTCTTGATGCCATCCAAACTATACCTACCTACTCAAAGTACCTTAAGGAATTGTGCACTTTTAAAAGAAAATTTTCACATAAAAACCAAGTCCTTTTGGATGCTAATGTGAGTACCACCATTCAAGGGACCATTCCTCCTAAGTTGAAAGACCTAGGTTTCCCTTAAATCAATGTTGAACTAGGAGAAAGCAAAATTTTCAAGGCCTTGTGTGATCTAGGTGCTAGTGTCAATCTCATCCCATATGCCGTGTACTTCCAATTAGGCCTAGAAGAACTCCAACCCACATCTGTCACACTTCAACTTGCTGATCGTAGCATTAGGGTTCTAAAGGGGATTTTAAAGGATGTTCTGGTAAAGGTTGAAAACTTCATCTACCCTGCTGACTTCATTGTACTTGACAACCATCCAAACTTAGGAAATAAGGAACAACCACCAATCATCCTTGGCTATCATTTTCTTGCAACAATCAACTCTATTATCTGAGTCTGAAATGGGAACATGACCGTCACCTTTGGGAACATGAGTCTAGACTTGAACATCTATAATGAAAGCTCACAAATAGGGGATGGAGAGGACATTCAGGAAGTAAACATGATAGGAAGAATTGATAATGAATCCATAGAACATCAAGGAATATTTGATGAATGTTTAAGTCAGGATGAGATTGATTTCCTTTGTTCACACGAAGGAAGTTTATCTCCTTGGATTGAATCATTTTCAAATTGCTCTTATGATGAAGTCTTAGGTCCAACAATCAGTGAAACCTTTCAGGAAACCAATTTCATGGAGACCAATCAAACTTCCTTCCCTAAATCTGATCAAACCAATCTAGTAGATGAAACTTATACATATGGGGAATCAATCCTATCTGAAACTCTAAAAAAAGAAATTAAACTTGATCCAATGTCCTAATATTCTGCTGAAATTCTGAAATAACCTGATCTTGAATTGAAGGAACTTCCCTCTGCACTCAAGTACGCTTTCCTAGGGGACAATCAAGCACATCCTATTGTCATTTCTTCTTCTCTTGAAGCCAATCATGAGATCATACTTCTATATTTTCTTAGAAAACATAAGAAATCCATTGGTTGGACCCTGTCTGATATTCCTGGGATTAGCCCACTTATCAGGACTCATAGGATTGTTCTAGAATATGATTCAAAGCCATGTTGTCAACCTCAATGGTGACTCAATCCTAATCTCATGGAGGTAGTAAGGAAAGAACTTCTGAAATTGTTAAAATATGGTATCATATATCCCATAACTGAGAGTGAATGGGTGAGACCAATCCAAGTGGTTCCAAAAAAGGCTGGAATCACAGTGATAACCAATGAGGATGGAGATATTCTTCCAACAAGGGTGAGTAGTGGATGGAGGGTCTGCATTGACTATAGGAAGCTAAACTCATTCACCAATAAGGACCATTTCCCCTTACCATTCATTGACCAAGTCCTTGAGAGAGTGGCAGGTCATGCCTTATACTGTTTCTTAGATGGGTACTCGAGGTACAATCAAATTGAGGTCTCCCTCGAGGATCAAGGGAAGACTACATTAACATGTCCATTCGGTACCTTTACCTTCAAACGCATGCCCTTTGGTTTATGCAATGCTCTTGGAACCTTCCAGCGGTGCATGATGGGAATATTCTCAGACATTGTAGGGGATTTTCTAGAGGTCTTCATGGATGAATTATCTGTGTTTGGGGATACTTTTGAGGGATGTCTACAGAATTTAGAGAGAGTCTTTTCAAGATGTGAAGAAAAAAATCTGGTCCTAAACTGGGAAAAATTCCATTTAATGGTTAAAGAGGGACTAGTTCTAGGCCATCTGGTATCAGGTAGGGGGATTGAAGTTGATAAAGCCAAGGTTGACATCATTTGTCACCTTCCATCACCCAAAACTGTCAAGGAAGTGAGGTCATTCTTAGGACATGCTGGTTTCTATAGAAGATTCATCAAGGAATTTAGTTCAATCTCCCGTCCCCTTTGTGCTCTGCTAGTAAAAGATTCTCCATTTGTTTGGACAGAAAGCTGTGAGGGTTCATTCTCGACCCTCAAATCCTCTCTCACCTCTCCCCCATGACAAAATATCCAAATTGGAACCTTCCTTTAAAACTTATGTGTGATGCCAGTGACTTTGTTGTAGGGGATGTGTTAGGAAAACGTTGTGATAAAAATCCTTATGTCATTGCTTATGCAAGAAAATCCTTAAATGTTTCCCAAATCAACTACACCACCACTGAAAATAAGTTACTTACTATTGTGTTTGCATTAGAGAATTTTAGGTCTTACCTCTTTGGATCCCCCATCACTGTGTTCACTGACCATTCTGCACTAAAATACCTCTTCCAAAAACAAGATGCTAAGGCTAGACTGATTAGGTGGGTCCTTCTCTTACAAGAATTTGACCTCACAATCAATGATAAAAAGGGAGTTGAAAATGTTGTAGCTGATCACCTATCTAGGATGGAATTCAAAGACAACTCAAATCACCTTTCTGTGTTTGATTCATTTCCTGATGAACACCTATACTCTATGAGTGACTTCCCTTGGTATGCTGATATAGCCAATTTATTAGTTACAGGAGTCGTTCCAAAATTCCTAGGGAAACAAGCTCGAAGGAAGTTTCTTTCTGATGTCAAACACTATGTGTTTGATGATCCTTACCTATTCAAGTTCTGTCCTGATCAAATCATTAGGAGATGTGTTCCTGAGTCTGAGAAAGAGTCCATTCTAAGATTCTGTCATGCAGAGGCATGTGGAGGCCACTTTTCCACAAATAAAACCACTGTAACGGTCCTCCAAAGTGGTTTCTACTAGCCTAACATCACTAAGGATTCCTACCAACTCTACCAAAGTTGTCCTCAATGTCAAAAATTATGATCCATTACCAAAAGGAATCAAACGACCCTCACTCCCATTCTGGTCGTTGAAATATTTTATTGTTGGGGAATTGATTTCATGGGACCCTTCTCAAACTCTAGGGGATACCTCTATATCCTTTTAGCTATTGATTATGTCTCAAAATGGGTTTAAGCCATTCCCACCAAGTCTAATGACCATCATTTTGTGATCCAATTTCAGAAAGAGCACGTATTTTCTTGATTTGGAATTCCTAGGGCTATAATCAGTGATCGAGGAACCCATTTCTGCAATCGCCCATTATCTTCACTCATGTCTAAGTATGGTATTTCTCATAAAGTTTCCACTGCATACCATCCTTAAACCAATGGTCAATCTGAGTTAGCAAATAGGGAGATTAAGCAAATTCTTGAAAAAAACTGTCAACCCCTCTAGGAAATATTGGTCTGAGAAACTCTTAGATGCTCTTTGGGCATATCGTACATCATTCAAAACCATCCTAGGAATGTCCCCATATAGGTTGGTTTATGGAAAAGCATGCCATTTACCTATTGAAATTGAGCATAAGGCCTTTTGGGAAATTAAGAAAATGGATTATGACCTCTCATTGGCCAGATCAAAAAGGAAATTAGATCTCAATGAACTAGAGGAACTATGGATGGAGGCTTATGAAAATTCAAGGATCAATAAAGCTATAGTTTAAGCCTACCAATTTAGGAATATCAAGGTCAAACATTTTGAACCAGGAAAACTTGTGCTCTTGTATAGTTCAAAACTTCATTTACACCCAGGAAAGTTAAGGTCTAGATGGTCAGGTCCTTTCATAGTGTATCATGTGTACCCCCATGGGGCAGTAGAGATTCAAGATCCCACAAGTGGTTACATTTTCAAAGTCAATGGTCAAAGGTTAAAACCATTCATTGAATCATTCAATAAACAGGAAATAGAGGTTGAGTTAACTAAGCCAACCTATAAACCAGGAAAAAATTGATAGATTTAGGATCCATGTCAGGCTAACGACGTTAAACAAAGCGCTGCATGGGAGGAAAACCATGGTTTTCAAGTTTCCAATCATTTTTTTTGTTTTAATCAAATTTATATTTTAAATAAGATTAATTAATCATTTTGATATTTAAAAATAAAAAATAGACTATTGACTTGTTCTTCTATTATGAGTATGGATGGGTATGAAAGGGGACCACCATATTCATCCGTGTCACGTGGTGTGATCCTTGAGTAATGCCTTACCCATAAATTTTAGATGAAGACAATGTATCATCAGTTGTTTTATTTTAATGTGTTTGTAGGATTAAAATAAAAATACAAAAAATATATAAAAATATAATAATAATAACAAAAAGGGACACGTCGTGGGTCGTGGGTCAAACCCCATCACAACCGGCGAAGCCGTGGGGATTCGAACCCAGGACCGAAGGGAGATAGGGGTGCATGCTTACCACTGACCTATGACTTTTTGTGCTTCCTTATTATATATTTTTTATATATATACTTATATTTTACTTTCCTTATTATATAAATATATATATATATATATATTGTTTTGTTTTGTTTTTCATTTTTCCACTAGGGAACTCTGCAAGTGACATGGATATCAAAGGATTAAAATAAAGCAGCAGGAATTTCAAATTCAACCACCATGTGACTTCATTCCATGATCCTCATTTTCAATTTCCTTTTTGAACTTTCATTATCTACCTCTACCCCCTTCTAAATTTTCTTTTTTTTAAAGCACTAGGGATAGTGTTATTTTAAGTTGGGGGGAGATAAAATAAAAAATTATTTTGTGTAAAAAAAAGAATGATTTGAAAAAAAAGTGTAAATGGAAGGAAAAATTCCTTTAACTTTGAACATGGTAATACACATTTCACACTTTGAAACTGAATATCAAATAATTTAGCATGGCCTAATTCTGATTTTAATCCTTGTATAATTTCATGAGCATAGATTTTGGAAAGTGTGGCTATCCAATGTGATATTTCATCGTTTATATTTTCATCCAAATAAAAAAAAGATCACAATACACATCCTTTGGATAGTGGGGTATTAGTTTGAGTTCATGGGGTCCCCCAAATAAATAGAATAGGTTTGATGATCATTTTAGTTTTAGTATGAGTATTCAATAAAAAAATAATAATAATAAATTTGCATGTAGAGCAATGAAATGACCTAATGCGTGGCTTTTGGCACTTGGGGATCGTGACTGTCACGACCCGTCCTCGGGGCCCGTGCCGTGACTACCCCAAGCCCGCCTTCCATAGGCTAGGGGCTGGCGACTAGCACCAAGGCGTAAATCCCAACAAAAAGGGAAGACATTGCCTTTGGAAAGTAAACAAGCAACACAGAGTAAGCAAGCGGAATAGTAGACACTAAGTAAAAATTGTAACAAGCTGTGCTGAAAGTAAAAGGGGCCATAAATACAAGCCCAACTGTGAAGTAAAACTGAAGGAAAAAACAGCAACTGAAAAAGAAAAGCCACACCATCGAGCCATCGTCTGGAAGTCCCACCTGAAGGGTGGGTACAGATAGCCTCCACTGCTCCTCGGGTCCACCAGACCGCTCCGAGTACGTCCCGCCCAGTGGTCCACCTCCAGGTACCGTCCTGCTCTGCAAGCCTCCACCACGATCAGCGCTGCCCGTCGTCTGCAACCAACACAACGAAGTGCGGGCATAGCCCGTGCAGGGGTGAGTATAAGCTACTCAGTAGGGACCCCGAGACCCCCGAAGGTCTCCCGAAATCCACAAAGGATAAACCACAAGGAAAGTTACAATCACGAAGTAACATCCGACTCTGCTTAGGTATATGCCCATACATATACCTAAGTCATCAATTCTCATTCAGCTCCAACACCCGAGCCCAAACACAACCTAGTCCACACAGGAAAGCAAAACGTATACCCACACAGGATAGCACAACACAATCCACAAAGGAAGGTAAAAAGTAAATCCACACAAGAAGGTTCCACTCAATCCACAAAGGAGAGTAACAGTAAACCCACACAGGATAGTTCAACACAATCCACAAAGGAAAGTAAACAGGAATCAGCTCACACAGGTATACTTCTTCGGATGACGATAAAGATGATCACTGATCCATCTAAGTCGTCAGACCCACAAAGGATCGATAGGTACTAACCCCCGTAATGACCCACACAGGATCGGGCCCACACAGGACCTGTAGGCGCTGGCTCACACAGAACCGCTGAGCGCTGACCCACACAGGATTGGACCCACACAGGATCGGGCCCACACAGGACCTGTAGGCGCTGGCTCACACAGAACCGCTGAGCGCTGACCCACACAGGATTGGGCCCACACAGGACCTGTAGCACTGATCCGCGTAGGATCGCTGAGTGCAGTAGTCGTCGTAGTCCACTGAGGATCTCTGCACAGTCGTCGTTGCAGTCCACTGAGGATCTCTGCACAGTCGTCGCGGTCCACTGAGGATCTCCGCACAGTCGTCGTCGCAGTCCACTGAGGATCTCTGCATAGTCGTCGCGGTCCACTAAGGATCACCGCACTGTCGTCGTCGCAGTCCACTGAGGATCTCTGCACCGTCGTCATTGCCACAGCCAGCAGTAGGGTTCCTTCACACAACAAGCTCATTTCGGAGGGTCCGCTCCACGAGCCGAGAGGCTGATACATCAACTGACACGTGGTCCGAAGTTGATGTATCCAAAAGTTCCGTATCGTCAACATGAACTCAACGCAATAGACGGCGCGTCAATCGGACGACCGGTCTGAATGTTATTAGCCTTTTTGTCCTAGGGGCCCGGTTGGTTTCGTGAGCGAACCAATCCCGACCATATCTCAACTGTACCCCGAACTCTCATAGGGCATACTCATAGGGACCGTTTCTCAACGTGATCACCAATGCCGCCGACAGTTCGTCAAACAGACGTCATGTCTGAAAGATATCAGCTTTTCCGGTCCAGGGGCCCGGTTGGATTTCGGTACGATCCAACCCGGCCAAAATCCAACTGTGTCCAAAACTCAGGCGGAGTATGCCAAAAGTTCCGTCTCATCATGAGAAATTCAACGAAACAGACAGCGCGTCAATCGGACGCTCGGTCTGTTAGTTATTGGCCTTTCCGTCTCACACCCACCCTGAGAAACTTCCCAGGAGGTCACCCATCCTGATCACTACTCTAGGCCAAGCACGCTTAACTACGGAGTTTTAACCACGTAGGCTCCTGAAAAGGAAGGTGCACCTTGAGTATAGTATACCGAAACGACCGTCTCGATCCAAGGATCGCTACGCAACTGACGGTTCGTCGATCGGATGTCTGCAGCCCAAGTTATGGGCATTTGAACCAATCATGTCCGAAGACGGGGGGGGGGGGGGGGGGGGGGTCTGGGCCCAGTCCGACCTGGCCCAGTACCCCCTGGGCCGGCCAGAACCGGGTCGACCCGGCCTGAGTGGCGGCCCGACCCGGCGGCTCGGCCCGGCCAGCGGCTCGTCCCGGCCAGCGGCGCGGCGGCGCGGTGGCGCGACGGCTCGGCGGCTCGGCGGCACGGCGGCTCGACGACACGACGGCTCGGCCAGCGCGGCGCGCTAAAGGGAGGGGGCATTGCCCCCCCTTTAATTTTTAAAATGGCGGCCCCTTTAAGGGGCCGCGCCATGTGTATTGCCGGGAGGGTTACACCCCCGGGCTCCCCCCTGTAACGGCCGGCCAGCGCGGGGCCGGCCGGGTTCTCGCCGCGGGACCCCGCGGTCCCGCTCCTTCCGGCGCCAGCGGCCGGATTTCCAGCCGCCTCCTTCGAGTTCTCCGGCGGCCGGTTTTTCCGGCCGCCACTTCCAAGATGAACGTGAGACGACGCCCATTCATTCAACACGGAAGGAGGTCATGGAAAGGAAGAAGAAGTGCCGTCTTTCTGCTTTGGAAAAAGGCAATCTTCATTGGAGAACTCTAATTCTCCCAAGTGTTGGGTGTCGCGGTACTTTACCAGCGTTCCGTCGCTTGGTGAAGCCGTCCCCCAAACCCTCTCCCAAGATCCCTATATATAGGTGAGGGGAAGAGGTATGTAACCATCGTGGTTACATAATTTTAAAAAAAAGGGGGTCGGGTGAAATAAATTGCATTGACGCAATTAAAGAGGTCCGTTGGCACCACTTAAGAGGGGAGGGTGCAAAGGAGTTTCTCCCCATTTAATGGGGAGTTGAGGAATTAAGAGGCTCTCCCTCATTAATGAGGGAGAGTTGGGAGGTTTCCTCTCCTCTTATTAATTGGGGGGTTAAGCCCCGTGTGGTCCCCACCACAATAAACCACCCATGGGAGGTTTAGTTTGGGTGGGCCCCACCACCATAACCTCTCAAGGGAGGTTAAGGTGTGGTGGCCCCACCTCCAACCTCCATGAGGAGGTTTCAACCACCTCACTCCCAATGGCGGCTGAAATAAAATAAAGTGCAACATGGCAAGTTGTTTTATTATTACACTTTTAAAGAAAAACCAAAAAAAACAAACCTCTGCTCTCGATAAAACGCAACTACCAAAAAAGTCTCCTTAAGAAAATACCGGCGTTGCAAGTTCATCGGTGCCCTCAGATTTCAATTCCGAGCACCGGTTCAAAAGATAGAAAATCCCGCTCGTTCGTTCACTGAACGTACCCGAGCTAAACTTCAGAAATTGATTCTGGGCACACCGTGCCTCAGAATCAGGTGCCGTCAGAAACTGCACTCTTGTAAAATTCCAAAGAAAATTAAGGAAAAAAATTTTCCTTGAAATTTCCGGTTATTTATATTAATCCCACCTTAGGGCTTTACGTCCCCGTAAAGCTTCAACACAAACTAGGGTCACAAAAGCGGTACAGAGCATGCATCTGAGCCTTCCGCTCCCATGTGCTCACCTAGAGGTTCCCGTACTATCAAAGAAAGTGCACAAGAGGAATCGACCGTCCTCGTAGGACCCGCTCCCGTCGATCCTCAATCCCCACTGGAACCTCTGTGCATGTTGCCCTGACATCGATGTCCAACTTCCTGAGGTCGATGATGTGTGAAGGATCAAGAACGTATCTCCTCAGTTGCGATATATGGAAAACGTCATGCACCTGGTGCACTGAGGTGGATGGTTCAAGCGGTAAACCATCTCGCCGACCTAGCTGAGGACCTAGTAAGGTCCGTTGAACCTTGGAGATAACTTGCCACCTCGGCCACATCTCCGTAAACCTCGTCGAGGTGAGACCCGTATAAGAACGTGGTCTCCATCCTCAAACTCTAGAGGTCTCCCTTTTCAGATTAGAATTGAAACTAAAAACGACTGCTGACAAGGGTAAAGTTGACCGACTCAAAAGTGATCGATCGCACCCTCCTGTGCATGAGTTTAACTTGTGCTGCCCAGGGTTTTCTTTTCGCCGACCAAGGAAAACCCATCCCGACATTTGCCTAATACCGTCAATTTGAATATGAATAGTGATTTCCAAATCCATACTCAAACTAACGTCATAAGGCCTCGACGCTGCCACCAAGAGGTCCCAACCGAGACTCTTGCCTCAAGGGTCAGATCACACCGTCGGCATAAGTGTGACTATCGAGTCTCCTCCCAAAGGTATCTACAGACGTGAGGGTCAAGTTATCGGCTTAACCGGAAACTCTAGGTCTGGGACTAGATTCATGGAAGGTAGGGATGATTAGTATCGATGTCTGTGGCTACGACAGCTAGTAGAAGACAAAGTCCGCACTTCGAATCACCCTTAGAGACCTTTTTGGTTGCACTCCATGACCGCAAGCAGCTACTCTCTTCCCCTGCCATCCAGCTCCCTGAGCCTGGCGGGGACAACAAAGGCGGGTGGTGGTAACATGTTGAAATGTATACCACCACAAGCTGCTCTCCTAGCTCTGCCTCCATGTCTGCTGCTCAGAAGATTCATCTGTCCTTAACATTTCCTCTTCTTGAAACATATTACATGCCCAAGTCTCTGAGACTGGCGCTGGTTTCCAGCTTTCCAAACTTCTAACATTCTCTGGCTGTATTCGATCTGCAAAGAATTCTCAACCACAAAGGTTCCTTCTAGCCCCCTAGCCTAAGTAGGAATGCATAGAGAAAAGGTGTTGGCTCGGAAGCCCTTAAACATACCCTGCTCAGAGGTCCGACCTCTATTGCACTGATCGAAACGCATCCATCGAGTACCCGGTATGTTCAGTACGCCTCGATGAATTCTCAACTACCGACACGTCGTCCTCCGAAACTGTAAAAGCTCTAGGAAAATCTCAGTCACCTCCTCAAGTCAGTGCTCATCTGTCCTTGGGTCATGTTCGCCTTGGAACTTGAGGGTATCTGATGATGAAACATGTGTAAGGCAGTAAGCCTACATGTGTCACCTACCGGTACCGCCGGTTGTAACTGCTAACCAACAGGTAGTGATGTATAGCTGACACACTACCCGAAGGCACTATCTCAGGCATCGGTCCACGTACCGAAGCCTCATCACTATGCGGACCATCCTCAAAAGAGTTAGGTGCGCCACGGTCAAACAGTATACCTGGTGAGCTGACACAAAGTAATCACAAAGAAAACTTGTAACACACACGCAATCAATGTTTTCGTATATTAAGTCAGAAATCAGAAGTCAGGGTCCTGGTGTACGGATACGTCGGCCGCCGCACCAACACTGGACTCCCTGGACTGATAACCACACTTAATACGCTTAACACTATTGCTTCACATAGAAAATGATCAGAGTCCTAAGTTCTGTGGTAGAACCGAACTCCTCTGATACCAATTTGTCACGACCCGTCCTCGGGGCCCGTGCCATGACTACCCCAAGCCCGCCTTCCATAGGCCAGGGGATGGCGACTAGAACCAAGGCGTAAATCCCAACAAAAAGGGAAGGCATTGCCTTTGGAAAGTAAACAAGCACCACAGAGTAAGCAAGCGGAAGAGTAGACACTAAGTAAAAACTGTAACAAGATGTGCTGAAAGTAAAAGGGGCCGGAAATACAAGCCCAACTGTGAAGTACAACTGAAGGGAAAAACAGCAACTGAAAAAGAAAAGTCGCAGCGTCGAGCCGTCGTCTGGAAGTCCCACCTGAAGGGTGGGTACAGATAGCCTCCACTGCTCCTCGGGTCCACTAGACCGCTCCGAGTACGTCCCGCCCAGTGGTCCACCTCCAGGTACCGTCCTGCTCCGCAAGCCTCCACCACGATCAGCACTGCCCGTCGTCTGCAACCAACACAACGAAGTGCGGGCATAGCCCGTGCAGGGGTGAGTATAAGCTACTCAGTAGGGACCCCGAGACCTCCGAAGGTCTCCCGAAATCCACAAAGGATAAACCACAAGGAAAGTTACAATCACGAAGTAACATCCGACTCTGCTTAGGTATATGCCCATACATATACCTAAGTCATCAATTCTCATTCGGCTCCAACACCCGAGCCCAAACACAACCCAGTCCACACAGGAAAGCAAAACGTATACCCACACAGGATAGAACAACACAATCCACAAAGGAAGGTAAACAGTAAATCCACACAAGAAGGTTCCACACAATCCACAAAGGAGAGTAACAGTAAACCCACACAGGATAGTTCAACAAAATCCACAAAGGAAAGTAAACAGGAATCAGCTCACACAAGTATACTTCTTCGGATGATGATAAAGATGATCACTGATCCATCTAAGTCATCGGACCCACAAAGGATCGATAGGTACTAACCCCCGCAATGACCCACACAGGATCGGGCCCACACAGGACCTGTAGGCTCTGGCTAACACAGAACCGCTGAGCGCTGACCCACACAGGATCAGACCCACACAGGATCGGGCCCACACATGACCTGTAGGCGCTGACTCACACAGAACCGCTGAGCACTGACCCACACAGGATCGGGCCCACACAGGACCTGTATAACTGATCCACGTAGGATCGCTGAGTGTAGTAGTCGTCGTAGTCAACTGAGGATCTCTGCACAGTCGTCGTCGTAGTCAACTGAGGATCTCTGCACAGTCGTCGCGGTCCACTGAGGATCTCCGCACAGTCGTCGTCGCAGTCCACTGAGGATCTCTGCACAGTCATCGCGGTCCACTGAGGATCTCCGTACTGTCGTCGTCACAGTCCACTGAGGATCTATGCACCGTCGTCGTTGCCACAACCAGCACTAGGGTTCCTGCACACAACAAGCTCGTTTCGGAGGGTCCGCTCCACGAGCCGAGAGGATGATACATCAACTAACACATGGTCCGAATTTGATGTATCCAAAAGTTCCGTATCATCAACAGGAACTCAATGCAATAGACGGCGCGTCAATCGGACGACCGGTCTGAAAGTTATTAGCCTTTTTGTCCCAGGGGCCCAGTTGGTTTCGTGAGCGAACCAATCCCGGCCATATCTCAACTGTACCCCAAACTCTCATAGGGAATACTCATAGGGACCGTTTCTCAACGTGATCACCAATGCCGCCGACGGTTCGTCAAACGGACGTCCTGTCTGAAAGATATCAGCTTTTCCGTTCCAGGGGCCCGGTTGGATTTCGGTACGATCCAACCCGGCCAAAATCCAACTGTGTCCAAAACTCGGTCGGAGTATGCCAAAAGTTCCGTCTCATCATGAGGAATTCAACGAAACAGACGGGGCGTCAATCGGACGCCCGGTCTGTTAGTTATTGGCCTTTCCGTCTCACACCCACCCTGGGAAACTTCCCAGGAGGTCACCTGATTAGCCACTAAATGAGGCTAATATTAATTGTTAATATACATAATTTTCATGTTCTTTGTTATTCATAAACACCATTTTAGTGCATTTTACACTTTGAACACCATTTCACATTATGATTGTAATACCTTCTTAAAATGCACTATTATGTGGTACATTTTTGAACATCATTTAAAGTACCCAATGATTCATCTGATTTTAAGGAATATAATTTTACATATTTTAATTTGATATTTTTGGAAATTGATCTACACTTAAATATGAACATGTTTTATTCAGGGATCAATGGAGAATTCATGGAGGATGATGGAGATAATTGGCAATGAAAGGAAGCAATTCTGGAGAAGGCAGATTGGACACCAGCCCACTGATGAGACTGTGGGGCCCAACATACAGGCCCAATTAATCCCCAATTTCGTGGGCTGATAGAAGACATTTACAGGAACAAATCACTCTTCAGGAGTTAATGCTAATTCGGCCACCATGTTGGTCATTTAGGCGGCCCAAGTTAGAGATAAAATTCTGGGTCAGATTCTGCGGCCCAGAAAAACAGTCCACCATTTTGATCATATCTCGGAATACACAACTCCAAATAGGCCCAAATTTTACAGGAGGTTAGCAGACATCCGGAGCTCCAGTTTCTTCTTCTATGGCCCACCCTGATTCTGACTTCTAGAAGGTCTTCCAGACGCGTCTGTTCGGTGGATGAAAACTGGCTGCCACCTCGGGTCAAGGGTGGAGAAGTCACCTCTCCACCTACATTCCACCACCTATGCCTACCCTCATTGATTGGGATGACTTGTACTGTTGGTGGTTCGACCCAAGGCTCCCAAAATGCCTATTTAAGGTAGTGGTGGTGAAGGAGTTTAAGATCTTGGATGCTTTGTTTACTTGTAATGTTATGCTGCACTTTTGTTGCCTCAATTTTGTCTTTCACATGTAAGTTGTTCAATTCACTTTAGTTTCTTAATAAAAGTTCTTCTTCTACTCTTATTCTGTTGTTCTTAATATCACTTTGATACCGTTGGATCAAGGTGTGAATTTATTCACACCAACCCTTGTGAAATTATTCACACAACGGTGGAGTGATCATTTTATTTTTGTTGTTTTCTTTACTTCTCCATTCCTCCCTTATGAGTCTACTTTCCGCTTCCATTGAAACCATGGGATCAATGGAGGGCTAACCCACTTATGGGTTGATCCAAGGGAGTAGAAAGGGGCTGGATTGGATGTTATTTATCACCTAATTAATTTATAATCACTTCTTTAATTGGGATTTTTATTTGATGATTTTTAAACTCCATCGTCCTTGTTGAATTTAAGGCCACACACTTCAAGTACTAATACGATCCTTTACCTTGAAGTGCTCAAAACTTTGATCCTTCAAGTGTATAGGTGATTAGTATTAGAGGGTGTAGGCATTAAACCAGTAAGTGATGATGTTGTTTTATCTCCTTAAATGAACCCATCTCAAATTTAATAAATTGAAATCATTAAAAAGAAAATACATCCAATCCACCCCGAGTGATAACCTAGGATCAACTCATTCTTTTAATTTGAATCCACTTAAATCTTTTAGATATCTTTAAAACCCATCCAAAATCAATCCAAGTTGGCCACTTCATAGCCAAAAATCCATCCCTTAGGTTGTGTATCTTAGGTATCTTCTTTGGTCTCTGTGGAATCGACAACCCAAGCTACACTACAAGGACCGTTCTACCCTTCTTCTCTTGGGTAAATTTGGGCGGGAACCAAATTTTGGAGCCGTTGCCGGGGACCAAGTAAGTACCTTAGATCCAAAAAAAAAACCTTCTTTCCTCACCTCCATTCTTCTACTCTCACCCAAGATCTCTTATCTTGTCCCTTTCTCGCTTTTTTTTTTGGCGCATGTCCGCCTACACCCGCGATTTCTCAAACAGACTAGTTAGGGTGGAAAGTCCTAGGATAGGGGAGTCAAGTGCACCTAAGGGATTGTTTAAATCAGATTCAAATATTCTTGAAACCCCAAAGTCAGAACTTGAAACAAGTCCAATGGAGGGTCATCCACAAAATCAAATTGTAAACCCTGGGGGGAATCAAATGGGAAACCAAAACCAAGAAGCTCCAAACTTAGGGAATGTAGTTGATCAAACCATGAACGACTACCTCACTCCAGCTTGGAACAATGCCCCCTCATGCATTAGACACAATTCCATAGGAGACACCAACTACATATTCAAACCCCATGTCCTAAACCACCTTCCAACCTTTCATGGGATGGAGTCAGAAATGCCATACCTTCATGTCAAAGAGTTCAACGACATTGTTGAAACCATGTGTCCCCCACATCAACTAGAATCTGCTAAGATGAGGCTATTTCCTTTTTCATTAAAGGATCGAGCTAAAAATTGGCTAAACAACTTGAGACCTGCATCAATCCACTCTTGGGACCAACTGCAAAGAGAATTCTACAAAAAATACTTCCCTCATCACAAAACAATTGCACTTAAAAAGAGCATCCAAAACTTTTTTGAAAAAGAGGGAGAGTCATTTTATGAAACATGGGAGAGGTTCAAAGACACCCTAAACATGGTTCCACACCATGGGTTTTCCATACCTGAACAAGTGAGAATTTTCTATGAAGGGTTGGGTCCGGGGAACAAACAGTTCATTGACATGATGTGTAATGGAACCTTTAAAAACAAGGCCCCAAATGATGCTTACGAGTATCTGGAAAGTCTGGCTGAACAAAACCAAACTTGGGGAACTTCACCCTATTCTGAAAAGCCACAAAGAACCACTGGAATTCATACACTTAGAGAAGAGGAAAGCCTTAGGGATAAACTCGCAGCACTCTCTAGGAAGGTTGAAGAGATAGACCTTAGGAAAGTCCATGAAATCCAAAATGTAGACCTTGTTTGCACAATTTGTGACAAACATGACCATAAAACAGACAACTGCCCAACCATTCCATCCATCAAGGATGTTCTTCTAGGAGGACCCCCAGCGGAAGTCAATGCCCTAAACTTTCAAAAGCCTCAATACCAAAACACCTTCAATCCAAGGTACAATGACCACCCAGGATTTCGATGGAAGGATAACCAACAACATAGCCAACCACAAGGGCAAAATCCTTACCCTCAACAGAACTACCAAACCCATAACCAGTTCCAAACCCAACCTATCCAATACCAACAACCACCGGTCCATTTTCAACAAACCATTCCACCTCCAAAATATCCCCCTGGGATAAACCAACCTACTCAAGCACCAACCCAAACTATTCCACAAAGCCTACTAGAACAACTGTGCAAACAAATGGAGAGGATGAACTCAGAAGTATCTTCCCTAAAACAAGAACTTCAAACCATCAAAACTGGAAAGGCACCCATGCCTACTCAGGCGGTGCCATCCTCAACTTCAAGGGGAGAGTCAAGTTGTGCTCAAACAACTCATGAACAACTAAAGGCTGTGACTGTTTTAAGAAGTGGGAAATCAATTGAGAAACCTGAACAACTAATTCAGAACCCACCTGAAGATTCAAACTTGGATGAGAATTCAAGTGAACCACAAGATCAAACTGAGGAAACTGATAACAATGTGAAAGAAACAACTCTTCAACAAACAACCCCACAACCTGCACCATTTCCTCAACGCATGAGGGGGAAATCCAAGCCTGAACTGAGTGAAACATTGAGGGAAATATTCTCACAAGTCAAGTTGAACATACCCCTTCTCGATGCCATCCAAACTATACCTGCCTACTCAAAGTACCTTAAGGACTTGTGCACTTTTAAAAGAAAATTTTCACATAAAAACCAAGTCCTTTTGGCTGCTAATGTGAGTACCACCATTCAAGGGACCATTCCTCCTAAGTTGAAAGACCCAGGTTGCCCTTACATCAATGTTGAACTAGGAGAAAGCAAAGTTGTCAAGGCCTTGTGTGACCTAGGTGCTAGTGTCAATCTCATCCCATATGCTGTGTATTGTCAGTTAGGCCTAGAAGAGCTCCAACCCACATCTGTCACACTTCAGCTTGCTGATCGTAGCATTAGGGTTCCCAAGGGGATTTTAAAGGACGTTCTGGTAAAGGTTGAAAACTTCATCTACCCTGCTGATTTCATTGTCCTTGACAACCATCCAAATTTAGGAAATAAAGAACAAACCCCAATCATCCTTGGTCGTCCTTTCCTTGCAACAATCAACTCTGTTATCCGAGTCCGAAATGGGAACATGACCATCACCTTTGGGAACATGAGTCTAGACTTGAACATCTATAATGCAAGCTCACAAATAGGGGATGACGAGGATATTCATGAAGTAAACATGATAGGGAGAATTGATAATGAATCCATGGAACATCAAGGAATATTTGATGAATGTTTAAGTCAGAATGAGATTGATTTCCTTTGTTCACATGAAGGAAGTTTATCTCCTTGGCTCGAATCATTTTCAAATTGCTCCTATAATGATGTCTTAGGACCAACAATCAGTGAAACCTTTCAGGAAAACACATTCATGGAGACAACTCAAACTCCCTTCCCTAACCCAGGTCAATACAATCTTGTGGCTGAAACTTCTACACATGGGGAATCAATTCAATCTGAAAATCTAGGAAACAAATTTGATCTTGATCCAATGTCCCAATCTTCTACTGAAATTGTGAACCAACCTGATCTTGAATTGAAGGAACTTCCTGCTACACTAAAGTATGCCTTCCTAGGGGAAAATCAAACACATCCTATTGTCATATCTTCTTCTCTTGAATCCAATCAGGAGGGGATGCTTCTAGATGTCCTTAGGAAACACAAGAAAGCCATTGGTTGGACCCTGTCTGATATTCCTGGGATTAGCCCACTTATTGGAACTCATAGGATTACTCTTGAATCTGAATCCAAACCATGTCGTCAACCTCAGAGGAGACTCAATCCAAATCTTATGGATGTGGTAAGGAAAGAACTTCTTAAGTTGTTGAAAGCTGGTATCATCTACCCCATAGCTGAGAGTGAGTGGGTAAGCCCAATTCAAGTTGTCCCAAAGAAAGCTGGAATCATTGTGATCACTAATAAGTATGGGGAAATTCTTCCAACTAGGGTGAGTAGTGGCTGGAGAGTCTGTATTGACTATAGGAAGCTCAACTCTTGTACCAAGAAGGACCATTTTCCCTTGCCCTTTATTGATCAAGTCCTCGAGCGAGTGGCGGGTCATCAATTCTATTGCTTCCTAGATGGGTACTCAGGTTACAATCAAATTGAGGTCTCCCTAGAGGATCAAGGGAAGACTACATTCACATGTCCTTTCGGTACCTTTGCCTTCAAACGCATGCCCTTCGGGTTATGCAATGCCCCTGGAACCTTCCAGCGGTGCATGATGGGAATCTTCTCAGATATGGTAGGGGATTTTCTAGAGGTCTTCATGGATGACTTCTCTGTCTTTGGGGATACATTTGAGGGATGTCTTAGGAATGTGGAGAGAGTTTTGTCAAGATGTGAAGAAAAGAATCTGGTCCTAAACTGGGAAAAATGCCATTTCATGGTAAAAGAGGGGTTAGTCCTTGGCCATATAGTCTCGGGTAGGGGGATTGAAGTTGATAAAGCAAAGGTTGACATCATTCGTCACCTTCCATCACCCAGAACTGTTAAGGAAGTGAGGTCCTTCTTAGGACATGCTGGTTTCTATAGAAGATTCATTAAGGACTTTAGTTCAATCTCTCGCCCTCTTTGTGCTCTCCTAGCAAAGGATGCTCCATTTGTTTGGACAGAAAGCTGTGAGGGTTCATTTTCAACCCTTAAATCCGATCTCACCTCTCCTCCCATTATGAAATCTCCAAACTGGGACCTTCCTTTCGAACTCATGTGTGATGCCAGTGACTTTGCTGTAGGAGCTGTGTTAGGACAACGGTGTGATAAAACTCCATATGTCATTTCTTATGCAAGCAAATCCTTAAATGATGCCCAAATCAATTACACCACCACTGAAAAGGAGTTACTTGCTGTTGTGTTTGCCTTAGAGAAATTCAGGTCCTACCTCTTAGGATCACCCATCATTGTATTCACCGACCATTCAGCCCTAAAATATCTCTTCCAAAAACAAGATGCAAAGGCTAGATTGATTAGGTGGGTCCTTCTTCTTAAAGAGTTCGATTTAACCATTAAGGATAAAAAGGGTGTTGAGAATGTTGTAGCTGATCACCTCTCTAGGTTGGAATTCAAGGACAAATCACATAACCTTTCTGTGTCTGATTCATTTCCCGATGAGAACCTCTATTCTGTGAGTGATTGCCCTTGGTATGCTGACATAACCAACTTCTTAGTTTCAGGGGTCATTCCAAAATTCTTAGGGACCCAAGCTAGAAGAAAATTTCTTTCTGATGTCAAGCATTATGTGTTTGATGATCCATACCTATATAAGTTCTGTCCTGACCAAGTCATTAGGAGGTGTGTGCCAGAATCCGAACAAGAGTCCATCCTAATATTCTGTCATAGTGAGGCTTGTGGAGGTCACTTTTCCTCTAAGAAAACTTCTGCCAAGGTTCTTCAATGTGGTCTCTTTTGGCCCACCCTCTCAAGGGACTCCTACACATTTTGTCAAAGCTGTCCTAGGTGTCAACAAGTAGGGTCCATCACAAAAAGGAATCAAATGCCTCTCACTCCAATATTAGTGGTTGAAATCTTTGACTGTTGGGGAATTGATTTCATGGGTCCCTTCCCAAACTCTAGGGGATATCTTTACATTCTCTTGGCTGTCGATTATGTCTCAAAATGGGTTGAGGCCATTCCTACAAAATCCAATGACCATCAAACTGTGATTAGATTCCTTAAAGAAAACATCTTCTCTAGATTTGGGATTCCTAGGGCTATCATTAGTGATGGTGGAACTCATTTCTGCAATCGCCCATTCTCATCGCTCATGGAGAAGTATGGAATTTCTCACAAAGTGTCCACCGCTTACCACCCACAAACCAATGGTCAAGCTGAGTTAGCCAATCGAGAAATCAAACAAATTCTTGAGAAAACTGTTAATCCATCTAGGAAAGATTGGTCGAGCAAACTCTTAGATGCTCTTTGGGCATATCGAACAGCATTTAAAACTATCCTAGGAATGTCCCCATATAGGTTGGTTTATGGTAAATCATGTCATTTGCCAGTGGAGATTGAGCATAAGGCCTTTTGGGCAATCAAAAAAATGAACTTTGACATTTCTTTGGCCGGAATAAAGAGGAAATTGGATCTAAACGAGCTTGAGGAACTTAGGATGGAGGCTTATGAAAATTCAAGGATCAATAAAGCTAGAGTTCAAGCCTACCAGTCTAGGAATCTTAAAACTAAACACATTGAACCAGGGAAACCTGTGCTTTTGTATAGTTCTAAACTTCATTTGCACCCGGGAAAGTTGAGGTCTAGATGGTCCGGTCCATACATAGTGCATAAGGTGTACCCCCATGGGGCTGTTGAAATTCAAGATCCCACCAATGGTAAAATATTTAAAGTTAATGGTCATAGAGTCAAACCATTCATAGAACCATTCCAAAAACATGAAGTTGATGAAGACCTGAGTGAACCTACCTTTGATGAAAAAAAAACAACAATTAATCAATAAGGGGTTTAAGTCGAGCTAACGACGTTAAACAAAGCGCTGCACGGGAGGCAACCCGTGGTTTTTATGTTTCTAATATTTCTGAATCATCTTTATTTTTCAAATAAGATTACTTAATCATTTTTATATTTAAAATAAAATAACAAAATAGACTTTTGACCTGTTCTTCTATTATGAGTATGGATGGGTACGAAAGAGGAGCACCATATTCATCCGTGTCACGTGGTGTGATCCTTGAGTAATACCTTACCCAGAAATTTAAAAAGAAGACAATGTATCATCAGTTTATTTTGTTTTTATTATTCAATAGGTTAAGAAAAAAAAATATAATAATACAAAAAAAAAAAAGTCCACGCCATAGGCCGTGGGGCAAACCCCGTCACAACCAGCGAAGCCGCGGGGACTCGAACCCGGGACCGAAGGGAGACAGGGGCGCGCGCTTACCACTGACCTGCGGCTTCTTGTGCTACCTTATTCTATAATTTTTATATATATTCTTATATTTTACTTCCTTTATTATATAAATATATATATATATATTGTTTGTTTTTGTTTGTTTTGTTTGTTTGTTTTGTTTTTTTCCTTTTTCCACTAGGGAACTTTGCAAGCGACATGGATATCAAAGGAATAAATTCGAGCGGCAAGAACTTCAAACTTCAACCACCAGGTGATTTCATTCCTTAACCCCCATTTTCAATTTCTTTTTCTTAACTTCCATTATCTGCCTCTACTCCTTCTAAATTGTTATTTCTTCAAACACTGGGGACAGTGTTGTTTTAAGTTGGGGGGAGAGATAAAATAAAAAATGATTTTGTGTCAAAAACAAAAATTGAATGATTTGAAAAAAAAAGTAAATGGAAGGAAAAATTCCTTTAACTTTGAACATGGTAATACACATTGCACACTTTGAAACTGTATATCAAATAATTTAGCATGCTATGATTCTGATTTTAATCCTTGTATAATCTCATGAGCATAGATTTTGGAAAGTGTGGCTGTCCAATGTGATATTTCATCATTTATATTTTCATCCAAATAAAAAAAATGCCACAATGCACGTCCTCTAGACTGTGGGGTACTAATTTGAATTTTTGGGGTCCCATAATAAATAGCATAGGATGGTTTTATTTTTATGAATAATATGAGTATTCAAAAAAAAATATATATATATAAAAAAAAATTTTAAAAAAAATAAAAATAATAAAAATAAAAATTTGCGTGTAGAGCAATGGATTGATAAAATGCGAGGCTTTCGGCACTTGGGGATCGTGACTCCAGAGTTGTCTAGCCCTGAGTTTTTCAATCTATCTCTATTTATGGTAATATGACTTTGTTTTGATTAAGTTAACTCGAGACGATGCCCGAGTATGTGGGCTTCACTTGGTGCCCTAAGGCCTTTGAGTCTGGGAGTCATCGGCAAAGTCTTGCTACATGGGTTAATTTGATTAACTGCAATCTCAATTACTATAGCAATATTGCAAAAAAAAAAAACAAAAAAAAGGATGAAGAATACTCATATTAGGATTAAATGTGATTCCACCTAGCGCTTCCATGATTTCCCCCTTGAATGAAAATGAACCCCCATATCTATTGTGATTCACAACACATCATTACACCTAATTGAGTTGGATGAAGTATGATGATAGATTTGATCAAAGGAATGGGCTTGGGATTGGGATCTGCTTATGAAAATATCTTGTATTAAAATATTTTGATGGGTTTCATGATTGTTTGGTATAAGGTTTTTTGGTGATCATTGTGTATTAAAATGTTTTTGGAAAAGGGAATTCGAATTTCATTTTTGATGAGATATATTTTGCTCGGGACTAGCAAAACTCAAGTTGGGGGGTGTGATTAGCCACTAAATGAGGCTAATATTAATTGTTAATATACATAATTTTCATGTTCTTTGTTATTCATAAACACCATTTTAGTGCATTTTACACTTTGAACACCATTTCACATTATGATTGTAATACCTTCTTAAAATGCACTATTATGTGGTACATTTTTGAACATCATTTAAAGTACCCAATGATTCATCTGATTTTAAGGAATTTAATTTTACATATTTTAATTTGATATTTTTGGAAATTGATCTACACTTAAATATGAACATGTTTGATTCAGGGATCAATGGAGAATTCATGGAGGATGATGGAGATAATTGGCAATGAAAGGAAGCAATTCTGGAGAAGGCAGATTGGACACCAGCCCACTGATGAGACTGTGGGGCCCAACATACAGGCCCAATTAATCCCCAATTTCGTGGGCTGATAGAAGACATTTACAGGAACAAATCATTCTTCAGGAGTTAATGCTAATTCGGCCACCATGTTGGTAATTTAGGCGGCCCAAGTTAGAGATAAAATTCTGGGTCAGATTCTGCGGCCCAGAAAAACAGTCCACCATTTTGATCATATCTCGGAATACACAACTCCAAATAGGCCCAAATTTTACAGGAGGTTAGCAGACATCCGGAGATCCAGTTTCTTCTTCTATGGCCCACCCTGATTCGGACTTCTAGAAGGTCTTCCAGACGCGTCTGTTCGGTGGATGAAAACTGGCTGCCACCTCGGGTCAAGGGTGGAGAAGTCACCTCTCCACCTACTTTCCACCACCTATGCCTACCCTCATTGATTGGGATGACTTGTACTGTTGGTGGTTCGACCCAAGGCTCCCAAAATGCCTATTTAAGGTAGTGGTGGTGAAGGAGTTGAAGATCTTGGATGCTTTGTTTACTTGTAATGTTATGCTGCACTTTTGTTGCCTCAATTTTGTCTTTCACATGTAAGTTGTTCAATTCACTTTAGTTTCTTAATAAAAGTTCTTCTTCTACTCTTATTCTGTTGTTCTTAATATCACTTTGATACCGTTGGATCAAGGTGTGAATTTATTCACACCAACCCTTGTGAAATTATTCACACAACGGTGGAGTGATCATTTTATTTTTGTTGTTTTCTTTACTTCTCCATTCCTCCCTTATGAGTCTACTTTCCGCTTCCATTGAAACCATGGGATCAATGGAGGGCTAACCCACTTATGGGTTGATCCAAGGGAGTAGCAAGGGGCTGGATTGGATGTTATTTATCACCTAATTAATTTATAATCACTTCTTTAATTGGGATTTTTATTTGATGATTTTTAAACTCCATCGTCCTTGTTGAATTTAAGGCCACACACTTCAAGTACTAATACGATCCTTTACCTTGAAGTGCTCAAAACTTTGATCCTTCAAGTGTATAGGTGATTAGTATTAGAGGGTGTAGGCATTAAACCAGTAAGTGATTATGTTGTTTTATCTCCTTAAATGAACCCATCTCAAATTTAATAAATTGAAATCATTAAAAAGAAAATACATCCAATCCACCCCGAGTGATAACCTAGGATCAACTCATTCTTTTAATTTGAATCCACTTAAATCTTTTAGATATCTTTAAAACCCATCCAAAATAAATCCAAGTTGGCCACTTCATAGCCAAAAATCCATCCCTTAGGTTGTGTATCTTAGGTATCTTCTTTGGTCTCTGTGGAATCGACAACCCAAGCTACACTACAAGGACCGTTCTACCCTTCTTCTCTTGGGTAAATTTGGGCGGGAACCATCACCCATCCTGATCACTACTCTAGGCCAAGCACGCTTAACTATGGAGTTTTAACCACGTAGGCTCCCGAAAAGGAAGGTGCACCTTGAGTATAGTATACCGAAACGACCGTCACGATCCAAGGATCGCTACGCAACTGACGGTTCGTCGATCGGATGTCTGCAGCCCAAGTTATGGGCATTTGAACCAATCCTGTCCGAAGACGGGGGGGTCTAGGCCCGGTCCGACCCGGCCCAGTACCCCCTGGGCCGGCCCGAACTGGGTCGACCCGGCCTGAGTGGTGGCCCGACCCGGCGGCTCGGCCCGGCCAGCGGCTCGGCCCGGCCAACGGCGCGGCGGCGCGGTGGCGCGACGACTCGGTGGCTCGGTGGCGCGGCGGCTCGACGACACGATAGCTCGGCCAGCGCGACACGCTAAAGGGAGGGGGAATTCCCCCCCCCCCTTTAATTTTTAAAAAGGCGGCCCCTTTAAGGGGCTGCGCCATGTGTATTGCCGGGGGGGTTACACCCCCGGGCTCCCCCCTGTAACGGCCGGCCAGCGCGGGGCCGACCGGGTTCTCGCCGCGGGACCCCACGGTCCCGCTCCTTCCGGCGCCAGCGGCAGGATTTCCAGCCGCCTCCTTCGAGTTCTTCGGCGGTCGGTTTTTCCGGCCGCCACTTCCAAGATGAACGTGAATCCGTTCGACGCGACGTGACGACGCCGCGTCCTTCCGCCGCGGTCCGACTCCGGCCGCGGCCTCGTTTGAAACCTACGGCGCGACACGATGGCGCCGCGTTCCTTCGTCGCTGCCCACTCCGGCCGTGTTTTCTTTTGTTCCTGCGCGGTGCGACGACACCGCGCTGTCTTCGCTAAATCAACACCAAAGATTAGAAGGGGGAGGAGAATCGGCCGTGTTCGTGCGGTCCGGTCTCCTCCCGTTATAACGATAACAGTCGGCCAATCGTAAAAACACAACGATGAACTTTTCACAATTTTTAATAAAATTTGGAACAAAGTCCAATAGATTATTCTTTCATGTCCGAGGGAAAGAAACACGTAATTTGAAAAAAAGACAAAACCCCTACCTCGGATTCGATGTTCATTCGTCGCCGATGCGGAAATCGGTGTCGCGGAAGACATCCTCGCGGAACGTGCCTCCGTAATCGTCGTTGACGAAGTCACAGATCTAAGTGGTGCTAGTTCGTTGACGTCGGGAGACGTTCGAAGATGAAGAGTCATCGATGTTTCTTACAGACGACGCCCATTCATTCAACACGGAAGGAGGTCGTGGAAAGGAAGAATAAGTGTCGTCTTTCTGCTTTGGAAAAAGGTGTTCTTCATTGGAGAACTCTAATTCTCCCAAGTGTTGGGTGTCGCGGTACTTTACCAGCGTTCCGTCGCTTGGTGAAGCCGTCCCCCAAACCCTCTCCCAAGATCCCTATATATAGGTGAGGGGGAGAGGTATGTAACCATCGTGGTTACATAATTTTAAAAAAAAAGGGGTCGGGTGAAATAAATTGCGTTGACGCAATTAAAGAGGTCCGTTGGCACCACTTAAGAGGGGAGGGTGCCAAGGAGTTTCTCCCCATTTAATGGGGAGTTGAGGAATTAAGAGGCTCTCCCTCATTAATGAGGGAGAGTTGGGAGGTTTCCTCTCCTCTCATTAATTGGGGGGTTTAGCCCCGTGTGGTCCCCACCACAATAAACCACCCATGGGAGGTTTAGTTTGGGTGGGCCCCACCACCATAACCTCTCAAGGGAGGTTAAGGTGTGGTGGCCCCACCTCCAACCTCCATGAGGAGGTTTCAACCACCTCACTCCCAATGGCGGCTGAAATAAAATAAAGGGCAACATGGCACGTTATTTTATTATTACACTTTTAAAGAAAACCCAAAAAAAAAACAAACCTCTGCTCTTGATAAAACACAACTACCGAAAAAGTATCCTTAAGCAAATACCGGCGTTGCGAGTTCATCGGTGCCCTCAGATTTCAATTCCGAGCACCGATTCAAAAGATAGAAAATCCTGCTCGTTCGTTCACTGAACATACCCGAGCTAAACTTCGAAAATTGATTCTGGGCACACCGGGCCTCGGAATCAGGTGCCGTCAGAAACTGCACTCTTTTAAAATTCCAAAGAAAATTAAGGAAAAAAATTTTCCTTGAAATTTCCGGTTCTTTACAGTGAATCCATAGTTATCTGGCCCAGAGTTAGTAATTTTATCTCTATTTTTGATAATTTGAATTTGTTTTTGACTAAGTTAACTTGAGATGATTCCCGAGTATGTGGGATTCACTTGGTTCCCTAAGGTCTTTGAGCCTGAGAGTCATTGGAAAAGTCTCGCTACAGGGGTTGACTCTTTGGAGTGCAATTTCAATTACCATGGAAAAATTGCAAAAGAAAAAAAACAAAAAAAAAAACAAAAAAAAAATATAATACAAAAAAAATTGAATAATCATCTTAATATTGAAATGTGATTCCACCTAGAGCTTTTATAATTTCCCCCTTGAATAAATATGAACCCCCATGTCTGTTGTGATGCACAACACATCCTCATACTTAATTGATATTGGATGAAATATGACAATGAATTTAAACAAAGGAATGAGATTGGGATTGAGATCTACTTATGAAACAATATTGTATTAAAATATTTTGATGGGTTTCATGATTTTTTGGTATAAGGGTTTCTGGTGATCATTGTGTATTAAAATGTTTTTGGAAATGGGAATTCGAATTTTATATTGTTGAGATATATTTTGCTCAGGACTAGAAAAACTCAAGTTGGGGGGTGTGATTAGCCACTAAATGAGGCTAATATTCACTGTTAATATATATAATATTCATGTGATTTATTATTCATAAACACCATTTAAGTGCATTTTACACTTTGAACATCATTTCACATTATGATTATAATACCTTCTTAAAATGCACTATTATGTGGTACATTTTTTAACATCATTTAAAGTACCCAATGATTCATCTGATTTTAAGGAATCTAATTATACATATTTTAATTTTATATTTTGAGAATTTTATCTACACTTAAATATATGAATATTTTTGATTCAGGGATCATTGAAGAATTCATGGAAGAAGATGGGGATATTTTGTGATGAAAGGAAACAATTCTGGAGAAGTCAGATTGGACACCAGCCCACTGATAAGACTATGGGGCCCAACATACAGGGCCAATGAATCCCAAATTTCTTGGGATGATATAATATATGTAGAGTAACAAATCACTCTTCATGATCCAATGATAATTTGGCCTCCATGGTGTCCATTTAGGCGTCCCAAGTTAGAGATAAAATTCTGAGCCAGATTCTGTAGTCCAGAAAAACAGACCACTAATTTGATCATATCTCGAAATACACAACTCCAAATGGGGCCCAATTTGACAGGTAGTTAGAAGACATCATATTATACATTTTCTTATTCTATGGACCACTCTGATTTGGTCATCTAGAAGGTCTTACAAGCGATTCTGTTCGGTGAAGGAAATTTGGCTGCCACCTCGGGTCAAGAGTGGAAAAATCAACTCTCCTTTACTTTCCACCCACCTATGGTCTACCAAAATTAATTGAGGAGACTTGGACTGTTGGAGGATCTACCCAAGGGCTCAAAAATGCCTATTTAAGGCAGTGGTGTCATAGGATTTGAGGATCTTGGGTGTTTGGTTTAATTGTAATGTTATGCTGCCACTTTGTGTTTGTAATCGCATTTCAATTTCCATGTAAGTTTCCTTTTTGTACTTCTTTGTTCTTAATCAAAATCTTTCTCTTATATTATTCCAATTTCTTTCATTAAAACATTATAATCACAAAGCACAGTGATATATCTTTGTTGTGCTGAATTATTTCACACATAGGTGTGAATTTCATTCACACACACGGAGGAGTGCTCGTTATTTCCGCGGTTTTAATTTCTTCAATCTAATTCTTGTAAGACATCTTCCGACCACCATTGAGAGTATAACATCAATGGAAGGATAAAACTTTAATGGGTTGATCTTAGGAAGATGAAAATTCTGGATTGAATGTTATTTTATGAACGAATTGTTGTTAATTGGTTAACTAATTTAAGACTTCCAATCTTCAGTTATTTCCACTCTTCATCTTCACTGTGTTTGAGGAAGATAAATCCAATTACTAAAAGGACCATATACCTTGGAGACATCATTAATTTGGTTCTATAAGTGTGTAGGGGATTATTAATTGAGTTTAGTTGCATCAAACTAGAAAATGATGAAGGTAGTGTTATTTTGAAGAATGGATTCATCAAGAATTAATTAAACCAAAATTGTCTAAAGAAGTAAAATTCATTCAATCCACCCCTAGCATAATCTTAAGATCAACCCATTTTCATTTAATTGAATTCACTTAAGTCACTTAGAGTTCACTTAAAACCATATAAAATCAACCCAAGTTGGCCACTTCATAGCCAAAAACAATCCATAGAATGTACGTGTCTATAGGTAACTTCTTAGGTCTCTGAGGATTCGACAACCCAAGATAGACTACAAGAACCATCCCACCTTCATCTCTTGGGTAAATTTGAGCGAGAATCAATAACCCAAATCCAAACTATTTTTCTTGAGTTTCTAAAGAAATTTTGAATGTTTTACTAGGTGAGATAAATACTGTAAGGGTGTTTTATGTTTTGTTTCTGTTAAGAACATCCTGTTCTTTTATGTTTTGTTATATATGGTTTGAATATATAAAAATGTATAATTACAACCCTTCTATTTTAAAATTATTTTAAGGGTGATCCCCTACAATTTACAACGAGGCTTTCATGTTTATGGGTCTGCATGCTTTCTTTTTTTTAAACGGTTATGTTTTACAAAACTTATATTATATTGTTCTATGTATATAGTTTTATAAATATATTTATATATTATCAATCTGTTGGGTATTAAATGTTTTAAAAGAAAATTATTGAAGATTTTATATGTAGGGGATTAAATTCGTTCAGTTTATTTCTACAAACCTGTATGTTTATATAATGAGTATATACGGTTTTGTATATATAAATAAATATATATATATAACACAAATCCAAACTATTTTTTTAGTTTCTAAAGTGATTATGGATGTTTTGACAGGACTAAATTTATTCTTTAATACATATAATATTTTAATAAAATATAATTTTGGTGTTTTCTAAACCAAGATGTATTTTATATATAAATATACACAAATGGGCATGTTTAATTAACGAAGTTTATTTGACATTACCCATGATGTGTTTTATGATAAAGTGTGTATTTTAGCTTGATTAAAATATATTAGAAGATTTAGGATTTATGGGATCATGTTATCATGTGTGTTAAAGTATTGAATTATTATACAATGATCCTACTTTGGTGAATGTTACTAGTTAATCAAGTTATGGTTTAATGTATTTATAAGTTCAATGGACTGTTTATCACCATAACTGATGGAAAGTGTTTTCTTAAAGCATTTCATTTCCATGAAATAATAATTTTAAAGGATTATCATTTATTATATCATCATTTTATGTGCTTTAGTAATTAGCTTGTGTGCAAATAATGTTCACTAAACTATGTGTGCCTTTGATTAGTTATGTACATATTTAAAATATTATATATCTTATCATGTATTTATAAAATGTGTAATGGTTCTTTTTTTTCATTTTATTTATTTTTGTACATAATACATGCTTATGGTATATCACGACAATGAACTAAGAAATTTAATTACCCAAAGTGGTATGGGACACCTTGGGTAATATAAAAAAGAATGAATTATTCAAGGTTGTATGGGGCATATTGAATATATAACACCATTGAAGTAAAGTATGATCTATGTGTCTCACATGATAATAAATACAAATTAAGGGTGCGCCTTGATAGCGCTCCAATGCATTGGGTAAAGACGTAATCTCTAGAGATGACTTTTTAACGATACCTTGGTAATTTTTAATGATACCTTGGGGATGGACCTTGGTGATACAGAAATGATTGTCTAAGTTAAATTTTGATGCCACATAATTCAAGTTATGTTACAAGTTCTTTTCAATATGATATGACCATTCTTTCACAACCCTTGTATTTATGTTTTCTTTATAAATTCCTTATTTCGAAATTATAAGTTTGGAGCATGATTTGTGTTTATCACTCACTTGAATTGTAAACAAATTATGAAATTTAAAATTTTTCCCTCGCACACAACTATGATATTGTATTACTTTTAACTGTTTAATTTGAGATTAAATAATCATATGTCATATTTTTTTATGATAACATTTACTACTCCTTTGAAAAATATCTTCCATGAAAATCTTGACTGAGCACTTTTATATCATGTTACATGCATTACAGTTTTCTTCAAGGGGATGTTCAATGGATAGTTTTAAATAATTATTTCAAATTTACTTTGGTTTATTCTTTTTAAAAACCCTTACTGGGCATTCTTATGCTCACCCTATGTTTTGATTTAATTTTTTTTCAGGTAACAACTTTAATCAAATAAAACATCCTGGAAGTGGTCAGTTTCCTAGAGCCTGAACCACACTCGTTCCTCTGTGTATGGGACATGATGTGTGGTTATCAGTGCACATTTTTATTTCAAAGACACACATCATGTTTAGAAGGCACCAGATCTAGGGTTTCTGGAGTAGGGTCCTCACAGTTGGTATTAGAGGGTTTTATTTGGATAACTCTGAAAAACCGGAATTGAAACGAGGAAAAATATACTTCAATATTAATAAAAAATGAGTTTTCTTAATTTTCATATGGAAAATGAAGGTACTAATCTTTTATCTCTCCCCACTGAGGCCCCAGAGACCATTGTGACTTTAGCTAGCTATGAGGATTTTCTAAACTATGCCCATATCCGCATGACATGAAAACACCTATACGATGTGTCAAACTCACCACAAGTGCTTCAGTTACACTGAGGGTTAGGAATGGATTACCTCCTTATGGTGATGACCCAGTTTCCCTCCTATGTACATCGGGGAAGGTACCATGAGGGAATTTTCTGGGTGTTCACGGTAGGTGAGGACTTTGGCTTTGTGACCCTTGACGCTTTTTAAGAAGTTGCTGCTGCTGGTGACCTCCGAGTGGCCTACCTATTTCAAGTCTTGAACTATGACTTCTGGGGCGAGTTTTTGAACTTAGGAATGTTAGAAGATGAGTCCACCCGACTATCTTGTAGACAAAAAGTGTATTATGACGTCTCCCAACTTCATACCCCTCATGCTATACTTAGGAGATGTCACAGGTGCCCCCATGAGTTTAACCCTGAATGCTCAGCCTGTGTTTGGTTTGAGGAGATAAGGAGTTTGGATTCTTTGTGTGGAATTCCTTTAGTAAGTCATTAGGGGAAACTCAAGCACTGATGATTTAATAAACTTATGTTTATTGAAATGTTTCCTTTCCCCTTTCATGTATTATCTTTGTTTATACCTTCAAATGGTTTTCAAGTAATTGAACTCTTATCTTAAAATTTCAGATTGAAGGACAAACTCACATGCTATCTCTTCCTACCGAGATATTGGAGATCATTGTGAACAAAACATGTGAAGACGAGTATCGTCCCTTCGCAAACCTGTGAGGAATGTGCAAAAAGTTGTTTAAGGTGACAAATGGTCCAGAGATTCTCCACACATTTCAAGGGAACGCTTCCATCTTCTACCGCATAGGCTCAACACAATTGGCCGAGCATGAGTGGAGGGGGAAATACCACAAAGGAATCTTCCTGTGTTTCACCCTAGGCTGGAACTACATGGCCAGAGTAAAATTTCAAGAGGGTGCCTTAGAAGGAAATGTTTGCTCAACCTATATGTACCAATTCCTCAGCGTTAGCCTGTACAAAAATGTCTATGATTTATATGTTCTCGAACGAGACATAATTCAGCGAGTTCTCCGTATGTTGGTCCATATGGACTTTTCCAAACTCTGTACTATTCAAACCTCCCTCTGGAAGCCCAAGTGTTCAGCACATGAGTTAAACCCCTTCTTCCCCAAGTGTATCTAGTTCAAAGAACTTGAGGAGATGAGCGTCAATGTGGGCCTTCCGCTGAGCACACCTGATGATTTCCCACAATGGGGAATATGGTATAATCAACTAGGAGCTTCCTCATAGTGAGTTTGTATGAAAGGAATTGCAAGGATGCAATTCTTTTAGGGGGGGGGATAATGTGACACTCCAGTATTTATGAACTTGACTAAGTGAACAATGTTATGTTTTATAATGATGTTTCTTGTTTACATGGTTGGTTTTTGGTACCAATAAAGGGATTGAAACTAAATAGATGAAAAACAAGGAGAATAAAGAGAATAGGTATACATTAAAAAGTTACATTACAACAAATACCCAAACTAACCAAGAGCACCATGTATAAGACTTAACATGGCCACGACAAGGCCGCTAACAACCACAACTTGAGTAATTGGATAGTAATCATCTTCTGGGTTTGAAAGTGTAAAAAACATAATACCCAGAACCACAACACACGTACTCAGCACCAATGGAATGAGGAGAGCCATCCTCCCTGGTTCAAGTGTTTTGAAAATGTGAAATGCCCCTATTTTTATAAGGATCCTTTAAGAAATTATGACCGTTATATTTTTGACCGTTGGGTTTAAATTGATAAAGTTTATCTTTTTATAAAAATTTCAGTTTTTATAATTCTCTTATAATTTTATGGTATTTCAAATATTTTAGTATGTTCAAAAGATTTGAATTATATCTTTGAGTATCTTAAATTTAAAATAAAAGAATATTCTTGTAAAAGAACCGAATTTATTTGATAAAATCCTAATGTTTACCTACATGGTTGAAAACTTAGTATTTTTAACAACTTATAAATGTTTTAAAAAGTCACTTTTAAAGGGTATCTATAATAATTTAAAAATATATCTTGTTGGATCGCTAAAAAATATGTATTTTGAATTAGGAAAACTATTGGTCTTTTAAAAAAATTATGAATCAAATAGTGGAGTATTTTAAAGGTTATAAGATCCTAATATTTATAAAAGTTTAGTATGAATTATATTTTTTAATCAAATAGTAAGGTATTTTACATAATCTAAAATGGGATTTTAGATTTGGAAATTCTAAGTTAAAAGTATTTATTAAATTTTGTAAAAAAATTCAATTTATAATGTTCATGTTTTATACTAATTTTTTTAGTATACTAACTAATTTTTTTACATATTTGTTATACTGTTTTTCTATTTTTCTTTTTTTCTTCTCGGTGAGGCATTATAGACCTTCCATCACCCCCATGTGATTAATCCCAGCCGTTGCTTTTTTTTAAACCCGCCTCTCCCCGTAGCCATTCGATCTTCCCATAATCAGATCTTGGCCCTTGATTTCTTTAAGCCGCTCAACCCATATCCTGCTCTTCCTCCAACCGTCCAATCTCTCCTGTTCTAATTTGGGTCGTCCGTTTCATCTCCACATCACACCCCTCTATCGTCTTCTTCCTCACATTGGGGTCCCGCACCAGTAGGCCTGCACACCCGAGGATGCCTCGGCCTTCTCCGTTGCACTGCTCCTCTTAACCCTCGCACCCCCTCCTAGGGCACTTTTTTTCTCGTCTCCCTCATGCTGGCCTACCCTTGGGTCAAGTTTCACCAGAGCTCCTACAAAACCCCCTCCTGCCTCATGAAACCCCGACAGATTCTTCTCCTCTTTCTCTCCCTCGGACTCCCATCAATCCAGCAAACTTACCCTGGTCCGAGCTTCCTCCTCAAATAAAGGTAAGGGTGCTTTCATGATTTGTTTTCATTTTAGACCCCTGGTATACACAGTTTATAGATGTATATATACATGATACAAACCCCTCGGTTTTTATGGTCTTTAAGGGGATTTTCCATCGGGTTTTCAGTAGGGTAAATATGTGAGGATCTCTTTTTTAAAAAAAATACAATACAATTTTAAAAAACCTAAAACCTATATGTGTGTATAACATGTATATACAATTTTGTATATATAAATATATATATATAACCCAAATCCAAACTATTTTTCTTGTGTTTCTAAAGAAATTTTGGATGTTTTACCAGCTGAGATAAATACTATAAGGGTGTTCTATGTTTCATTTCTGTTAAGAACATCCTATTATTTTATGTTTTTTTATATACAGTTTGAAAATATAAAAGCGTATAATGCCAACCCTCCTGTTTTAAAAATATTTTAAGGGTAATCCCCTACGATTTACAAGGAGTCTTGCATGTTTATGGGTCTGCATGCTTTCTTTTTTTAAATGGTTCTATTTTACAAAACTTATATTATGCTTTTCTATGTATATAGTTTTATAAATATATATATATATATATTATCAATATGTTGGGTATTAAATGTTTTAAAAGAATATTATTAAATATTTTCTGTGTAGGGGATTAACTTCGTTCAGTTTATTTCTACAAACCTGTATGTTTTCATAATGAGTATATACAGTTTTGTATATATAAATATATATATATATATATATATAACCAAAAATCCGAACTATTTTTTTTGTTTCTAAAGTGATTATGGATGTTTTGATAGGACTTAATTTATGCTTTAATACATATAAAATCTTAATAAAAGATAATTTTGGTGTTTTCGAAACCAACATGTATTTTATATATAAATATACACAAATGGGCATGTTTAATTAATGAAGTTTATTTGACATTACCCATGATGTGTTTTATGATAAAGTGTGTATTTTAGCTTGATTAAAATATATTAGAAGATTTAGGATTTATGGGATCATGTTATCGTGTGTGTTCAAGTATTGACTTATTATACAATGATCCTACTTTGGTGAATGTTACTAGTTAATAAAGTTATGGTTTAATGTATTTTCAAGTTCAATGGCCTGTTTGTCACCATAAATGATGGCAAGTGTTTTCTTAAAGTATTTCATTTCCATGAAATAATAATTTTAAAGGTTCATCATTTATTATATCATCATTTTATGTGCTTTAGTAATTAGCTTGTGTGCAAAGAATGTTAAATGAACTATGTGTGCCTTTGATTAGTTATGGAAATATTTACAATATTATCTATCTTATCATGTATTTACAAAATGTGTAATGGTTCTTTTTTTTCATTTTATTATTTTTGTACATAATACATGCTTATGGTATATCACGATAATGAACTAAGAAATTTAATTACCCAAAGTGGTATGGGACACCTTGGGGGTAATATAAAAAAAAGAATGAATTATTCAAGGTGGTATGAGACATCTTGAATATAAAACGCCATTGAAGTAAAGTATGATCTATGTGGCTCACATGATAATAAATACAAATTAAGGGTGCGCCCTGATAGTGCTCTAATGCATTGGGTAAAGACGTAATCTCTAGAGATAACTTTTTAATGATACCTTGGTGAATAACCTTGGTAATTTTTAATGACACC
Source organism: Viscum album (assembly GCA_963277665.1). NCBI lineage: Eukaryota > Viridiplantae > Streptophyta > Magnoliopsida > Santalales > Viscaceae > Viscum > Viscum album. Next base: position 1,714,401,095 of record OY728122.1, read on the forward strand.
TTGGGGATGGACCTTGGTGATACATAAATGATTGTCTAAGTTAAATGTTGATGCCACATAATTCAAGTTATGTTACAAGTTCTTTTCAAGATGATATGCCCATTCTTTCACGACCCTTGTCTTTATGTTTTTTTATAAAGTCCTTATTTCACAAGTATAAGTTTGGAGCATGATTTGTGTTTATCACTCAGTTAAATTGTAACCAACTTATGAAATTTAAGATGTTTCCCTCGCGCACAACTCTGATATTGTATTACTTTTAACCGTTTAATTTGAGATTAAATAATCATATGTCATACTTGTTTATGATAACCTTTACTACTCCTTTGAAAAATATCTTCCTTGAAAATATTGACTGAGCACTTTTATATCATGTTACATGTGTTACAGTTTTCCTTAAGGGGATGTTCAATGGATAGTTTTAAAGAATTCTTTCAAAAGTTACTTTGGTTTATTCTTTTTAAAACCCCTTACTAGGCATGCTTAGGCTCACCCTATGTTTTGATTTAAATTTTTTTCTGGGTGAAAACTTTTATCAAATAAAACATCCTTGAAGTGGCTAGTTTCCTAGATCCTGAACCACACTTGTTCCTCTGTGTATGGGACATGATGTGTGGTTATCATTGCACATTTTTATTTCAAATACACACATCATGTTCAGAAGGCACCGGCTCCTGGGTTTCTGGAGTCGGGTCCTCACAACATGAGACTCCATTTTAACTTATTAAAAGCTTCCTCACATTCATTATCGAAAACAAATTCCTTTCCTTTTTGGAGTAACCGGGAGAGGGGGAGTGCAATTTTACTAAAGTCACAAATGAAATGATGGTAAAATCCGGCATGACCTAGGAAAGACTGCACATCCCATACATTTTTGGGGAATGGTAAGGAAGAAATGACATCCACTTTTGATTTATCTACTTGGATAACATTCCAAGAAATGACATGTCCCAAAACTATACCTTGTCACACCATGAAATGGCATTTCACATAATTTAATACAAGATCATTTTCAATACAACGACGTAGAAATAGACCAATACTACTCAAACATTCATCCAAAGAGGATCCATAAAAATTGAAATCATCTATGAATACTTCCATGTAATTTTCTAGGTAATTTGAAAAAATACTAACCATACATCGCTGGATAGTACCCAGAGTATTTCATAGACCAAATGGAATCCTCCTATATGCAAATGTGCCAAAGGGGAAAGTGAAGGTTGTATTTTCCTAATCCTCAGGGGAAATATGGATTTGAAAATATCTAGAATACCCATCAAGAAAATAGTAATGGGACTTACCCGCTGGCCTCTCTAGAATTTGGTCAATGAATGGAAAAGGGAAATAGTCCTTCCTAGTGTGTTTGTTTAGTCAGTGATAGTCTATGCAGAAACACTAACTATTCTGCACACGAGTTGAAACTAATTCATTATTTTAATTTTTTATTACAGTAAGCCTAGTTTTTGTAGAAACTACTTGAATGGGAATGACCCATTGGCTGTCCGAGTTGGGGTAAATGATTCCAGTAGCCAATAATTTTGTCACTTCCTTTTTCACAACCTCTAGGAGGTTTGGGTTCAGTCGATGTTGCGCGTGCCTCACTGGTTTAGCCTCATCATTTAATAAAATATGATGTGTAAAAATTGATGGGATAATAATAGGAATGTCAGCAAGTGTCCACCCCAAAGCTTGTTTATACTCCATAAAAAGTTCAGGTAGTTGCAATTCATGCTCTAGGGGGGAGTGAACTAGCAATGATGACGAGTAACTTGTTTCCATTCTCAAGATATGAATATTTTAAATCTTGAGGTAGTTCAAATTCAAGTGTATTTTGGATTGATGGGAGTGCGTGTGAAAGTGAATGGTCACTGATCTCATCTAACTACTCAATGGTATCATCCTCAGATGAGGAATGAGCTTTTACAAGCTTAGCAGAATTATCGATGGTCAGTGGATCCTCAGTGTTCAATAAATCATCAATTAATAAACATGCATGACACTTTTCTAGACCACTACAACAATTAATTAATGATTCATTACCTAAAATTTCAATCAATGAAGAAAACTTGGAAAGGGTATTGGGGGAATGATAAGAAGTGTTTTTAGGGGAAGGGTGTACATCAATTGAATTTACTGAGATAGAGGAATGTTCTTCTAAGGGGTGCTTCATGGAATCAAGTTTGTTTAAATGGACTATGTCACCACCAAATTACATCGATAATGTACCATTATGGACATTAATTATTATTTTGGTGGTTTTCAAAAAAGGTCTCCCTAATATAATTGGGTCATCTCCATTCATCCTATCATCTTCCATTTTAAGAACATAAAAATGAGTAGGAAAAATTAAATTTTGAACCCTCACAAGAACATCCTCTAACACACCAGAAGGGTGTGATGTACTCTGATTTTCTAGATAAATGACTATTCAAGTGGGCTTTAGTTCACCAACCTGCAATGTAGAGTAAATGGATTGAGGAATCACATTTATAGAAGCACCTAAATCCAGCATAACATTAAAAAACGAATACTACCTTATGGTTCATGGAAGCAATAATGTCCCAGGATCGTTACAATTGGTGGGAAGTGATGGCTCTATTAATGCTGATACGTTCCTCCCCAAGATCACCTTTTCATCTCCATGAAGTCGCCTTCGGTGTGTACACATCTCCTTCAGAAACTTTTGATATCTTAGAATTTTTTTTCACAGAATCAATCAATGGTATGTTTACCTTCACTTTTTTGAAAGTTTTCAATATTTACTTATCTAGTTCGTTTTATTTTTTTTTTCATAGGTTGCGTGGAAATTTGGGGAAATGGAAGAGAAATGGGTTGGATAGGATACTCATCTACATACACACTCTTCCCTTTGGAAGGGATTCTCTCAAGACATGGTTTTTCAACATTTGGAACATTTTTAATGGTTGGGATGAAGGTTTTCTTAAGAGGGGATGACTTTAATGGATGATTCATCTATTTTCCACTACTAAGGGTGATAACACTAACATTTAATTTATCTCTAGGGTTGACTACTGGTTGAGATGGTTGTTTACCCGACCCGTGACATTGAATTTACCCCACTGAGTTAGCTAGTTGGCCTAATTGGGTTTTGAGGTCTTGTATGGATGCCTGGGTGGTTTGTTGGAATTGGAGATTATTAGAATCCATTAGTTTCATCATATCTTCTAGGATAGGCTTAGGTTTGGGAGGGGGAAGTTGGAAAGGCCTTTGGGGTGGTTGAGGATTTCTGGGTGGTGGTGGTGGATGACTACTCTGACCTTGTTGGTTCCATTGTTGATGAGGATAGTTTGAATACCCCCTTTCCTATAAGATTGGTTTTCTTTCCACCCAAAGTTGGATGGATAGTATGGTTCCTTCCTAAAGGGTTGGTTATAGGGGAATCATAGGAAGATTGCCTCACAACTCTTAGAATTTTATCTCAATTGGGGGCATTGGCCAGAATAATGGGTGTCAGAAGATCAAATTCCACAACAGATGAGAGGAGGATATTGTGATTTCCCTTGAGAGAGAGAAAGTTGTCGTAGAAGGGTACTTACCTCCTCAAACTTTATGTCCACCTTCTTCTCTAATTCGGTACTTTACACCTCATGGACTCCTCGAATGGGTATAATGGACCTTGAACCAAATAGTTGAGTGTTTTGTGACATGTTCTTAATTAAGGTCCTTACAGCAATTGGGGTATTATCTACCAGCACACTACCTACATCATCATCAATCATGTTTCTATCAATAGGGATTTCTTCATAAAAATATTGTATTAAAAGTTGGTCACTTATTTGGTGGTGTGGAAAACATAAACATAATATTTTAAATCTTTCCCAATATTAATGAAGTGTTTCCCCTTAATATTGTCTTATCCCACAAATTTTATTCCTTATTGTTGCAGTTCGAAAGGCTGCAAAATATTTTTCAAGAAAAAGACATTTCATGTCTTCCCAACCTCTTATTGGGGAATTAACATAATATAAACAATATTTTTTTGTATATTATAAATAAAAGGGGAATGATATAATATTTACTTGTTCTTCATCCACATTAGAAGGTTTTAATGTTGAAAATGCAATATAAAATTATTTTAAATGCTTGTTTGGATCTTCACCAGCGAGACCATGGAATCTTGGTAATAAATGAATTAGACTGGATTTTAGTTTAAAATTAGGTGACTCGCCTTGCATTTGAATGTATGTGGGTTGGATATCAACATCAGGTGAGGTTAGTTCTTTTAATGTCCAGTTATTTTTAGCCATGTTATGCAAGTTTATTTCAGTTTTGATATTGTTTCTAGAAGATGAATAGGAAGGATCAAGAAGAGTGTCTATGTTTTGTATATCCTCCTTCGAAGGGTCCTCTTGTGCGTCTCGGTGTCGCTGATGTAGGATCCTCTCTAGTTTGGGTTCGAAAGGTGGTAGGTCTCCTGGAGTTGAACGCGTCATGCAAAAAACCTACAAAATAAATAAATCAGAATAAAAAATATGTAGAGTTGTAAGATAAAATAAATAAATATTCACAAAATTTACAAAAATATTATAAAAAACACCCACTAAAAACCAAAGCGCTCCCCGACAATGGCGCCAAAATTTGACCGCACTGTCATGAAACATCAAATTGATTATGATTTTAAGGTTGATTTATAGTCTATGTCAGACCCTAGTTTGTCTCTCAAGGAGCGTTCATGGGTTTAGAGTGTGCATTTTTAATAAGAAGTACTAAAAGAGGGGTGGTTTTAAAATAGTTTAAAGAAAATGACTTGATTTAAAGAGTTTAATAGTTGACAAATAAAAGCGGTGTTTTAGAATTATGAGATAAGGAGATCATTTAATGTTCATTTCACATCTTGGTGAGTTCATAATTTTGAAAAATACACATGGTTTAATGGAATCCTTTGGTTGAGGGTTTTCCAGATCTCAACTTCCCTCTTGCCTCTTAAACGATACTCAAATAACCACACCTTGACACAAAAATCATGTTGTCAAGGTTTGGGTATCAATCATAGAGAATAAAGGCTACCAACGCATACTTAAATATTATGTACATGTGAGATAAATAGGACTCTTGTCTTGTCTAATCGGAACAACCCAAGATTCCCACTTAAAAGCTCAACACAATCGATGTTTAAATAAAATGTGTTTCACTTAATTTTAATAATAGAAATGAAATCAGAGGAGAATAATGTTAAAATAAGAAATAAGTGAAATATTTATCACACAAATTACGCAAAACTAGTATAATAAAAAGTGTCGGAACTCCCTCCCAAGTGTGTGTAGCTCCCTCAAAATGACCGTCCACCGTTTAGCTCGACATCGGGAGGAGGATGAAGCTCAGGTGGAACTTCACCTTTATCCTTGATCCTCCTATGAGGATAGGGGCCTCCAAAATTCCTTGTATGATGAGAGTAATCCTTTGGTTCTACAAAATACTATATCTTTTCTTCCTGGCCGAACTCCCAAATGAGGAGCCCAAGCTTCCATTTTATAGGCAAAGTGGAAGGTGGTTTTGGGAACATAGATTGTGTAAAGCCACTTTGCTGATGGTTTTTGACCACTTTAAAGTCAAATATTTCTTTGAAAAAAACTACAAACATGTTTCCCCACATATTGAATATATCCACTGAAAGTTTGGCACCATTTGGACAACTAAAACTTGAGATATTGATAAAATATAGAACACCACATTTGACTTCGTGAAGATTTGATTCTTTGGACAGATCAGTTCAGATGGGCATCTTAAAGGTCGAATGAGGCTTCAATTACTTCATATGAAATGTATCCCATTAAAGTTTGGATCATCCCACAAAATGTAATCCCATTTGGATGCATGTTGTAGTAGCAATATGTGGTTGAGTCCACTGGTGTGCATGGATCCCGCGCAGTTTGGCCCATTTTTCTTTGACATCATCACAGGCCCTCCAAATCACCTCCACCTTCAATGATATTATCAAAACAAGTATCATTTACCTTTTTAACAGTAATAAATAAAAAATAATTGAATTAAAAATGATGTTAAATTTGTTATTATTTTTATAATTTTCAATATAAAACATGTTTAACACAGTGGTGTAAGGGTGAAAATGAAACAGTGAATCGCGGTGTGATCAAGCATCCACCAAATGATGTGGGGCTTAGCTTTAGGTTTCTTTAGAAGAAAACGAAGGGAAATATGATAAAAAACACAATTATTTTTGACCCAATAATATATAAATAGAATTTTTCCAAGGGAAAAAAATTTAAAGAAGTTATTTTTCAGTGGTTGTGTATTTTTCCTAGCCAGGGTCAAGGGTTTGTGAGACATATGCAATGGCATGAGGAGACTTCTCAACTAACTGTAAAGTTAGATAAATCACACATAAGTTCAAAGGGGATATCCCACCTTGGTAGTTAGATGATGTTAGGTGATGTGAGACTCCTTATTAGTGAATTGAAAGTATCTTAATAATTTTTATCAAACAAAAACTCAGAATATTTTTGTAATAACTGGGACAAGGGAAGTGAGTTTTTACTATAGTATTTAATGAATCTAAAGTAAAAAACCGCATGACCCAATAAAAATAACACCTCATGAACAAATTTTTGATATGGAATGGATGGAATTGATTCAATTTTTGATTTATCCACTTGAATTCCCTCATTTGAAATAACATTACCAAGAACTATCCCATACTCAACCATGAAATGGAATTTCTCATAATTTAATATGAGATATTTTTCAATGTAACGATGGAGGAAAAAACCCAGGTGTGACAAAAATTTATCAAAATACGATCCATAAATATTGAAATCATCCTTAAATATTTCGATACAAATCTCAAGGTACTAAAAAAAATAATCAACATACATCATTAAAAAGTATTAGGAGCACTACATAGACCAAAACACATCCTTATTTATGAAAATGTGATAAATGGATTGGTAAATGTTGTTTTTATTGATCCTAAGGGGATATATGGTTTTTTAAATAACCCAAATAGTCATCAAGGAAGAAACAATGTGAATTACCAGCAAATCTTTCTAACATTTGGTCAATGAAAGGTAAAGGAAAGTGTTCCTTTCACGTGGCTTGATTCAGTCAATGGTAGTCAATACAGACTCACCAGCTATTTTACAGACATGTTAAAACCAATTTATTTATTTCATTTTACACTACTATTATTCTAGTTCTTTTAGGCACAATTTGCACAGGGCTAACCCATTTACCATCAGATATTGGATAAATGATCCCAGAAGCAAGTAATTTACTGACTTCTAATTTTACCACTTCATGGAGAGTGGGATTCAATTGGATTTGAGCTTATATTAAGGTCTTAGCCTCATCATCTAAAATTATATAGTGTATACAAATATATAGGATAATCCTATGAATATCAACCAATTTCCATCCTATCACTTTTTTTACACTCTCTCAAAAGGTCAAACAGTTTTGATTCTTACTGAAGAGAGAGGTTATTGGAAATAATAGTGGGAAATTGGTCAATACCCTTAAGATAGGCATATTTTAAATTATATAGAAGTGGTTTTAATTCCAAAACTGATGGGTTTTGGATTGAGGGAGGGAATTTTGGGTGAATCAGATCCATGAAACTGTCTATCTACTCATGTTTATTATTTAAGGAAAGAGAATCAATGTAAATGAGATTTGAAGAATCATCAATAGTCATGGGTTCATCAAAATGATCACACTCATCAATTAAAGTAAAAAAATTACACTTTTTTGAACCCACACAACAATCAAAACATGAATCAAAAATTAAATCATCCAAGGGTGAATAAGGGGAAAATGAATCAGAGTATGGGTTAAGGAGAGAATTGTGTGTGTGTATCATTTGAGAGCACTTCCATCGAATAGACATGAAGAGTGGAGTGATCTTAAACTGGTAATTTCATAGCCTGAAGGATATTAAAACTTGCCTTTTCTCTATCAAACTCCATGGACAAAATAACATTGTGAATTTTGATGATAATCTTTGATGTTTTAAGGAATGAACTTCCCAGTATGATAGGGGTATGTCCTTGGGTTTTAGTATCTTCTATATAAAAAATGTAGAATTATTTGGGGAAGATAAGATTATTCACTTTTATGAGGATGTCCTTGACAACTCCTGATGGGTGTATTGTGCTATAATTGGAAAGTTGCAGGACAATTCCCATCAGTTGAATCTCTCTAAATTGTAGAGAAGTATACATGGAGTGAGGAATTACATTAATAAAAGCACCCAAATCTAGAATTACATCAGAAAATAAGGTCTCCCCTATGGTAAAAGCTATTTTGAAAGTTCTTATATCATTGAATTTGGTTAACATTGATGGTTGGATCAAATCTGAGACATTTCTTCCATGGTTTACTCTTTAATTCCCCTTTAGTCTCTATTTATGGATGAAAATATCTTTAAGAAATTTGTAATAGTATGGTATTTTTTAACTGCATCAAATAACAGAATGATAACTTTCACCTTTTTTAATTGTATCATTTATTTATTTATCAATCTCATTATCAAAATTTTTATTAGATCTATAGAGCCTTTGGGGGAAAGGAAGAGGAATGTATTATTCATGGGAATCCTCAATGATAATTTGTTTACCCTTTTTGCCTTGTTTTTTATTATTTTAATCTTTTGAGGGTAGGAAAATAGAGTTTTCAGGAGAGGGACTTAGCTATTGTGTAGAATTAGTAGAAGGAGAAATTATTTTACCACTAAAAAGTGTAATTTCACATACATTACCCTTTTCCTTTGGATTAGCAGTGGGTTGGGATTGTATTTGTCCAGAACCATTCATATTAATCTCAATAATGGTGTTTGCTATTTGTCCTACTTGAGTTCGTAGGTCTTAAATTTCTGATTATGTGGTTTGTTGGAACTTGAGGTTATGGGTTTCTATTTGCTTCACCATATCCTTGAGGGTTAGTTCAGACTTGGGTGGAGGAGGATTTTTTTTGAGATGTTGAAGGATAAGAAGGTTACATATATTGCCCTTATTGATACCAGTTTTACTTGGGGTATCTTTAGTTTTCTCCTTTCCAGTATTGTGGTTGTGCATTCCACCTGGGGATTGGATTTAGCCCGAATGGTTCTTACTTGAAGGGTGGTTCTTATTGGAATGGACGCCCAAGTAATATTGATGCACAAGTCTCAGATGAATCCTGAAGTTGTGGGAACTGATAAAAAAATGAGTGTTATTAGAACAAGTAGGAAAATGTAATAGAACAAGAGGAGAGTTTGAATTACATTGTGCTTGAGATAATTGCCTTAGAATAGTATGCATCTCATCAAGTTTATTATCAACATTTTGTTCTAGGGATGAATGACATACCTCATGAACTCCTCGGGTTAGTGAAATTTCTTATGTATTAAATTGTTGTGATTTTTTATCCATGTTGGCTATTAATTCATGAGCGGAAAAAGTATTTTTATCAAATAGGTCCCCACCAGATACAACATCTATCATTCCAAAATCCATGGGGACAAGTCCCTCATAGAAGTATTGAATTAGAAAATTTTCACTAATTTGGTGTTGGGGGAAACTTGAATAAATTCATATGAATATATCCCGATATTCATGAAGGGACTCTCCTTATTATTTCATAATTCCAAATATTGGGAGTGAAGTGTCTTTTCAATTTCTGGGTTAAATTCAACCAGTTTTTCTTTTTTATAATCAGGTCATGAAAATAAGTTGTGAAGTTTATATTTTTTTGTATTCTCTTTTTTTTCTTTTTATAATTCTATATGGATGAAATAAAAGTAATTAAGAATAATTAAATGATAAAATAAAAGATAACGTGATGTTATATAATTATATAGAGAGACAAAGAAGAAGAATAGAGGGAGAGAGAATAAGAAACACACAAACAAAAAAAAACAAAAAAATGAAGTGGGGATATTGAAAAGAGTAATAAATAAAAAGAAAAATAAATAAATAAAAGGAAATAAATGAATAAAATATTATATTGGAACCCTGTAAATGATTCCAAAATTTGATCGTGTTGTCGAGCGCATCAAGTTAGATGTTTAATTTTACTAGAATTTCTGTAGTTTAGAAGGAACCCTAGGCCGTCTCTCAATGACGTCTTAGATCATTAATTAAAAAATATGGTTTTGATTATTAAAATTGAAGGGGAATGGGATTTTCGAAAACTTGGTGGTTCATAATTTAAGAATTCAACAGAAAAATGGTAGTGATAAAATAAAGTGTAAATTAACAGAATTGATTAATTGTGATCAACCCGGGAAAATATCATGATGCGCATCCTTCATCGCTTAAAGATATAGGATTATGATCATTTTATACCTGGTTTGTAACACCTATAATGAGTTTATTACTGAGTTTAAAATAGTATAACTCTTAGGGTTCAGTCAAAAACAAAAAATGATTCACCGATTACCACCGATTATTGGGTGATTTGTGTTTGACTTCATAACCGAAAGTCACAAAGGAAACACATGAATAACTCAATGTGCTATCCAGGTTTGTATGTTATTTTTTTTGTGATATAATGAAATAAATTTACATGTCCATGATAGTGTTTATTAGAGTTCAATTGACCAATATGAACCACACAAACACCACAGTTAAAATAGGGAAGAAGAAATTATGAATGGTGTGTGAAACATTACATTAAAGGGTACCCCCAAATATGATCATATGAGTCAAGTATGACATACCAATACATAAATAAATAAAATAAGAAGATAATATTATGAAAAAATATATAAAAACCTATAATTAAAAATATCATTCAACTTTTACAAACATGAAGCTCTAGATTACATCACGTTCCTCCCTGGGTGATCATAAGGTGTTTTAAACTACATGGGAGGAGAGAAAGATGATGATGAAGAAGCAGAACTTCCCATGGCCTCCATAACTTATAGGATTGAGTAGATGAATCATTTGGGACTCCAAAACGGAAGAACGTTTCCTCCTGGTCAAAATTATAAATGGGTTGCCTAAGGTACTCTTTTATAGGAAAAATGGAGGGTGGTTTTAGGAACCTAGATTTCTAGAAACCAATTGGAATATAGATTTGGGTGGGTATAAAACATTATATCACTTTGGAGAAAACTAAAAATATATTACCGCACCTCCTAAATATTTCCAAAGAAAATTTGGATTCATTTTAAGGCCTACACACATATATATATATATATTGTCAAAATACAGAACAATAATTTTGACTTTGTGCAGATTCAGTGTATTGGACAGATCAGTTTGGTTGGGACACCAAATCGCTGAATTGGGATTGGGTATCTTGAGATGAGTTGTAGTGAATGGAGTATTGGATAAAATCACAAATTATTATCCTATTTGGATTCAATTATTTCATGGAACATGTAAAACAACGGACATATGTCCTTGGGATTCCATGCAGTTCAGCCAATTTTTGTTCTGCATCATCTTCGGCCCACCAAATCACATCCTCCTATAATGAAATCATAAAAAAAGTAAAATAGAACCTTATAATAGTGATAAAAATTAAATAATTTAATTGATCATCAAGTGAAATTTTTTATTAAAATTTTAATTTACTATACAAAATCATTTTAATACAGTGGTGTAAGGGTGAAAACAAAATAGTGAATCACGGTGCGATCAGACGCCTATCAGTGGATTCATCTTGATGATTGAATTGGGCACCTAGGATTACAGACATGAGAAATTTGATTAAATTATTATCATAACATTTATTATTATCATATATCCTATGAAATAATCATCATCATCATCGTCATCATGATTATTACAATGTCCCTTGTTTAGATATATATTGACTTTAGCTGAAGAAGGCTGTACTTCCCATTATACCACCACCATACCGTATTTTTTATAAACATACTACATAATGTATTGATTTTTTCTCATAGATTGGATATTAATTAGACACCATTGATGGTGGCCTACTGAGTTTTACTCACACCCTGTTCAAGCCTCTCTTTGGTACCAAAACAAATTTATTGGATACAATTCAAGATCTGGACTCGTTCCACTTTGATATTTGGAACTATGGTCTAGGAAGTAAAATGAGAGTTGCAGATGAGAATTTAATTGGGATTCCATATAGAGTTGGGTATTTCATTTATTTATTCTTCATATTTCTAGCCCTATTGTATACTTGACTATCTTGTTTTTATGACATAGTATTTTCATGTATGGTTAGTTATTTGGAACTTTTCGGGTTACCTGTTTATTATTATATGTTAGTTTATCATTAACTTCCTCTATTTATTTTATTTAATTATTCCTCCATTTCATTTAGTACTGATCTATAGGGTATAATCTCCCCACTGTACCAATTTTAGACCATCGCTGCTGGCCGACAACCTCTTGCATATGGGGAGGTGCACTTGATGTCATGTGGTCCACTAAGTCGGGTTACTTAGGAGTGATATGGGATAAGGGAATTAAACTACTAGGTACCTTCATCCAGACTCCATTATAGCGTGTCAATAAAAAATCAAGTAATGGGACCTTTTAGTAAACCTGTAACTTGAAAATAGACAGTCTTCTGCTCGAGCACCCAAGTGACTTAGCGGTTCGAGCGGGGTGTGAGTACAACTCAGTAGGTTACCACCAATGGTGTCCCTAAAATAACAAGTCCATGTAAAAAGTTCAAGGATTATGGTTATAAATAACATATTACCACATAAAAAATATAAATAAATATATCAATAATTACACATCCTCTGATCTCGAGATCTGTGTGACACTAGAGGCCAGACCTACCCACTTAGGACAGTTCCAGTGTATCTCTATCCATGTTATACAATACAGAACATCTGGTTTAAAGGTATACCACCAAGGAAACCACATTCATAAATCCCAAGGGTATCCAAAGGGGATCCCCCAGGCATTCCTATCTAACCAAGTCATTCTGAATCCATGGAACTCATCCATGAAATTATTCTTAGTGTCTTCCAGGTGACTCCAAGGAATCCAACCTTGTAATTATATAAACAAAATGCAAGGAACCATGAGTCTAAGACATTCATAGTGTCAAGATTTAATGAATTCTAGGACCACACTCATGACATTACTCATAATCAAGCTGAATCCAGGGATCTCATCCCACTTAATTCACAAGGGTAACCCAAGGGAATCCACAACATTAATCCATGTAATTCAATATATAATACATCACCCGAGTCTAATGAGGAGGCACTTTGAGTCATTCACAGTGAAGAATCAGTGAGGAATCCAAGGAAACTCATAGTATTTCTTAGTTTTTGACATCCTTGAATCAAATGAGGCATCCTCCCATGGAATTCAAGAAATTATCCTAACAGAATCCACAATCATTCAAGGCATTCCACCCATTTTATATCCAAAATTGAATCTAAGGGATGAAACCCAAGAAATTCCACCCATAACAACCATTTATAAGAGAAAATCACAATTAACCAAAACCTTATTCACCAAACATACATTTCTCATCCAGAAACATCATCATTAAATAAAAGAACAATATTCCATATCACTTATCCTCTCATAAAGGCCTTATACTTTTCCCATATATTGATTAAATATAATTTCATTCACAAGCTATAAAGGAAAACTTCATATAGGTCTCTTACTAGCATTGCATTTATTTAGCACTATCATTTAGAAATTCATTTCAAATCACAAGTTAACAAATATCTTTATAGTACCTAGATCCCATTTCATACCCATATTTTACCATTTTACACTATATCAAGTTCATTCCATAAACTATTATACTTATTAAAAAAATCCATTTCAAACATATTTCACCATTTTCACAACCAACACTTTATTCCCTTATACTCATCTCAAAGTACAAACCCATTTTATAACTCAATGTTCACAAACCCAAAGGTCCAATCCAAGGTACAACCATTTCAAAAATTATTTATGTTTGTGAAATTACATTTCAAACCATTGATTCAAATTAAAAATTATCAATTAATGATTAAATTTTGATAACTATTTCCCACCCAAGCCTAAAAATGGTGAAAACCCAACTAAGGCCATCCCTCAAGAAATTAAAATTTCTCTACAGTTCAAGGTATGATAAAACGTGCATTAAATTATATGAATCTCAATTTCAAGAATTTAATTAAATAAAGGTAAATAAACAACATGTTTGGATTGAATATATCATGCATACACTCAAAAACTGGTGATACCATGGGTTAGATTCAGGGACCACCTACCTCATGATTAGTGAAGCCTACTCGCTAAGTATCGGCCACCGGTTCAGCTTGAATCAGAAGAAAATGAAGAAGTAGGAAAATTCCATGGAAATAGGGAACAATAAATAAATCTAGTGAGACATAGTTTGAAAATGAAACAACCAAATAATAGAAGGGATATGATGTTTAGCCTTACCTCTAGCTCTGCATCACAAGTATGATGAACCATGCCTTTTAGACACTTTATTTCATGATTTTATTATATAAAGAAACACATAATACAATCCTAGATGATTTTTAGTCCTAGTGTGCAAGATATTAGGTACATTTCACAATAACTTACAATAGGTATACAATGAAATTATTTAAAACTCCTTAAAATGCTCTTAAAATTCCATTTTTCTTATAAAACTGCTTGGGATAACCTGGGGATGTACATAAGAAAAGGGTTAGCTATAAAGCCTAGTATGGGAACAATCAAAGAATAACATGATAAAATTAATGTATATTAGTCAAGAGGCATATCAAGGTGACATAAAAGGGATGAGAATCATAAACATGAACATCAAATCATGATATAAGATGATAATATTGAGATGATATATGAATCTGATAACAACATAAAACATGAAATAAGAATAAATCAAGGATAAACACATAAAAATCACAACATATTGTGATTATAATAACCTCTAGTGAACTATACATGGAATATAATGAGATAAAAACATTAACCAATTCATTGGAGGGATATATAATTCCTGTCCCACCCATCACATTCATATCATGTGCATGTATTTGTGTGCCACATAGATCATACAACATAAAAAAATATTTCATCAATTTTAATAACACAATTAACGAGTGTGGGTTACATAAACGGGATACCCAAATCAATAAAGTATAGTTAAATCTAGGTGAATACCATTGAATGTAAATGGGGATGGGTATTCACAACACAAATGTTTGACATTGAAAAATCACAAGATAATTTTGATAGCTTAACGAGTGTGCATAAAGATTCATGGAAGGGTTTAATGAGAGTGAAAGGTGATATAAAATTACTTGTAAATCATAAGGAGAGTAAATGGATGTGTAAAAAAATTACAACATGAACAATTGGAAATAAAAATTCATAACACAAAGAAAGTGTTTGAATAAAGGGGAGGAGGAGAGAATCCCTTACCTTGAGAGGGTGATTCTAAAATATTTGGAGGAGATTCTTAAGATATTTGGAAGACCTTATGAGGGATTTATATAGGGATAGATAGAATAAATTTTTTCTTCATGATTTTTGATTAAAGAGGAGTGGGAGGTTTGATAGGTATTTATAACAAAAGAGATGGAAATTCTTTATTAATTTATAAACCTAGCTTTTAGACTCTATATAATAAAATAATCTAAAAAATAATAATTCACATGGTATTTCCCCATGATTTCTTCCAAAGAGGAGTAATTTTAAATATTTTATAAGTTTAAGAACTGAAATCATTAAAATAATACCATTAGTGATGTAGAAGTGAATCATGTTCATAAAGAATTTATTTTAAAACCTTAAAATACAATATAGGTTTTGGAGGATTTATTAAAGGATTATAAAATGAATAAAATAACTTAAAAACACATTATTTTAAAGGGGAAAACTATATTTGGGTTTTTATTCCTTTTATAAAATTTATTACTTCACTTTTGTCCTGTTATGATGTCATAATACATATCATATATTTATATTGTATTTAATTTTTACCAAAAAATTGATAGCCTCAAAAAATAATGAAAAATTAATCATTGTATAATTTTGACATGTTGATTTCAAAAATTATATTTTTTATCAAAATAATTTTATAATTATTAAAATTTACACTTTTATATAAAAATATTTATTTATTAGAAAATACTAGTTTTTATGACACTAACCACTTTCTGATCCTTATAAAAATTATATCGGAATTCATTAATTTATATTAAAATATATATTATTTAATAATAATAATTCATGAATATAAAATTTATTTTAAAATGCTTTAATTTATAAAAAAGAGTGTTTTAATCAATAATATATATTTCTCAAAAATACATTTTTAGTTTCATCATATCAAAATCTAATTTTTATCAAACTCATTATTCAATCATATGTATATATAGTAATAATAAAAAGGGACAAATATGATCATTATTTTATTAAAATAAAATTTACAAATTCATATTACAAGGTTGTAGATACATACACCTTTATTACACTAGTATATTCCCTATGGGTAAGAAGTGGATGGTGCTACTTTATTGGGGTGGTTCAAAAAACATAGTTTGTAGTGTGATCTCAATAAGCTTGAACTTATCCCATAAATGGGTTTTCTCATGTTTTAATTTTTGAATCTTAGCTTGGTATTGTTCAAGGGAAAATACCAATGATTTCATCTCTCTCAAAATATTTTATAGATGGGTTTCATTGGGTACGATCCTACTATTCGAGGTCAGTGCTTCTTCCATCTATGTCAATTAGACTTTATCATAATCCTTAATATATAATAATCTTAATGGTCACTATACTATGGCTATATTATTGACAGTTATTATACTTAACAATCTTTAAAATCCTACAAGCTATAATGGTCCAAACTAACCAAAATAGTGCATGAATTTTTTATAACTACATTACTTAATAAGGAATTTATTCTTTCTAAAGGGAATTTAATTTATAAAATTTTGGGATGTTATATTCTTCCCCCTTCCAAAAATTTTCCCTCGAAATTTTTATTTCATACCCTAGAACATATGAGGGTACTTATCCTTCATCACCTCTTCTGGTTCCCAAGTTTCTTCCTTAAACTTGTGGTTTCACCATAGTACTTTGATCAGATGAGTTGTATTTTTTGTAGAAATTTGTCACTAAAATATAAAATATTCACTATCTTCACTTCATATTAAAGATCATTATCCTAGGGCACTACCTCTGGATTTAATACATGTGAAGAGTCTGGTATGTAATTCCTCAAGAGGGATACATAGAACACATCATTTACTTGAGATAGGTTAGGTGGGAGTGCTAGTCGATAAGCCATGAATCTGACATGACCAAGGATATCAAAGGAGATTATGTATCTTGGACTAAGATTTCACTTATTCACAAACATCATGACTTTATTCCATGGTGAAATATGAAGAAAAAATTTATCTTTGACCACAAACTCTAGTTCATGTCAATGATTGTCTTCATAACTTTTTTTATCAACTTTTCACTGATTTCATATGAAGTTGAATGGTGTTAACCTTATCTTTCATCTCTTGGATAAGATCAGGTCCCAAAATATACCTCTCTCTAACTCTATCCCAATATATTGGATTTCAATACCTCTTCCCATATGGATCCTCACAAGGTTACATTTAAATGCTAGAATGGAAACTATTGTTATATGAGAACTCTACTAGGGGAAGGTGTTGATCCCAATATCTTTGGGAATCAATTGAAAAAGATATTAACATAACCTGTAGAGGTTTAATGGTTATTTCAAACTAACCATTCATCTGAGGATGATAAGAAGTACTAAAACTTAGCTCTATATCCAACACTTACTAAAGGATTCTCTAGAACCTTGAGGTAAACCTAAAATATTTACCAGATACAATGGATATTGGAACTCCATGTAGTATTTACACTTTTATTATGTATATATTAGAATGTTTTTCAAGATATAATTATTATTTGATAGTAATGAAATGAGGTGAATTTATAAGGCGATTGACTACCACCCAAATGGTTTTATTTCCTTCAGTTGCCTTGGGGATTCCAATGATGAAATATATGGTTATATTTTCTCATTTATATAATATTATGGGTAATGGTTTCATCATAAACTCAAAATTTTGTTATTTATAATTGACTTGTTGGCATATGAAGCATCAAGATACAAATTCTTCAATATCTCTCTTCATGTTATCCTACCCAAAATTTTACTTAAAATATTCATATATCTTAGTGCTTCATGGATGAATAGATAAGGATGATTTGTGCACATTGACGTTGTCCTTATCATGAGGATGTCCAAGTTTACATTTATAAAGACCCAAGATATAACATAGTGGCTAACCTCAGGGTCTCTCTCAAGGAAATGGTGTCGAGAGCCTTAGTGGTATTTTTGAAAATATTTTTTGTATTTTGTTATATTTTGAAAACAAAAAATGGAGACTAGAAAGGATAGTATTGAGAAACACACAAAGGGTGGTGATGAAATGAGAGTGATGAAATTGTGAAAAGACCCATGCAACACATAAAAAAAAGAAACAAAGATAAAATACATAGAAAATAGTCAGTGGGGACAAGTCTTGATCCAGGAGTATCCACCCTCAACTATCATATCATAGATCTACTAAAAAATGAATCAAAAAATCGCAACCTCACTGAGTGCATGTATGATGAATTGAATCATAATTCTCCCTCACCTAAAAAGTGAACACTCAAACATAAAATTTCTTCAGTGCCCGAGCATCCATCCAGATGCAAAATCAATCCCTCAATTGACTCATTTAGGCTAGGATGTCACAAGCCATAATGAGCTAGTTGAGCTCACTAGATCACACAACCCAACCCAATTTTCTCATTTCAATAAATTGAAAGAGGAAGGGGAGAATAGATGAAGTGAGAAAGTAGAAACTGATCCAATGCAAGAATGCACTCACACACACCCCAATTCTCATTCACGATATACCAAGGTGAAGAAGTAAATGGTGATCTCTATGATGTTCAAATCTCCAGATTATGTTGAGTTTCATAAAATATATCTAGACTCGCAAATTATTTCCTTATTTTTAGAGATTCTAGATCATAGCATGAAATGGGAATGAAAGAACATAACATAATGGTTGAAACAAAAATCACAATTCACATGACAAAACATGCAGATTGAATGTATTTATAGAATAGAAAGTAAACACAAAAATAGAAAAAATATAAGAATAACAAAGAAGTGAAAGAGGAGGATGGAGATAGAGTGGGGATCCCATATTTGATGTCAAAGATGATTCCCCAGTTCAGATGGAATGTGCATGAATTGTGGAGTCAGGTGTGAAGTGTCCCCATTTTTTTTTTGAGAGATTAGTCAGGGATCCACTTATTCAAAAACCAAAACTGAAAATAAATGATGACTTAACAGATAAAAGATCCATGTGGCGCACTTTCATGTGCATGCCACCAATTTTTTAGTGATCTCTTAGTGAGTGCACTCCACCTCTTGCACACACCTATTAATCAAACGAGTTTGCCCACAATTAGTTTAGAATATCCTACACACAATCACCTCTTTCCCAATCCTATAAGAAAATAGAAAACAAAAAGATGTCAGAAAACAAATCTTAAAAAAAAAGAAACAAAAACTATCAATACTTATATAAAAATATGAATAAGAAAAAATAATTAAAAAATATATAAATATATTTATATAAAACAATCAATAGTATTACTAATATTATAAGATAACTAAATATATGTATTTAAAAAATTATTAACCTATTGATACCAACATTATAATTATTGTTATTATAGTTATTATTATTATTATATATATTACAAATATTTATAAGAAAATATACATATTAATATATACTAATATATTATTACTAATATTATTAGATATGTATATTTATAATATTTAAATATTTAAATTTACTATTATAAATATATTAACTATATTATTATACACACACAAATATATATATATATATATATATAATTACAAATAAAAATACTTATTATAATTGATTATATTTATTTTATTTATTATTATTATATGTTATATTAATTATATAAATTATTAAATATATTACTATTATTATATATATTATACTATATAGATAAAAAAAGAAAAGGATAATGAAAGAGTGGGGGGTGTTGAGCGGAAAAGAGGAGGGGTTTAATTTTGGCCCGAAAGCCCGACAGGCCCAGCCCGGTAGCCCAAGCTGTCCGGCCTGGGAAATCCCGCATTGGGCCGGGACGGCAAAGCCTGTGTCGGGCCAGGCTAGGACAACCTGAAAAAGCCCAGCCCATTGGCCCGTGCGAAGCCCAGCCTGCTGGCCCGTGCGAAACCCAGCTGCTGTAAAAAAAATTAACGGGAAACTGCTGGTAAGGAGATTCAACCCCCCTACCTCAACCTTCCAAGGCTGCACCTGGACCAACTGGTCCAAGCAGTGTGCCTGTTATATTATCACCAGAATTTATATATATGTATATATATATATATATCATTATATATTAACAAAAAATAATATATAATATATAATATATAATATATATTTAATAATGTGTATATATATACATATAATTATAATGTGTGTGTATATATATATACAATGATATATAATTATATATATATATAATAATGTATATATATATAAACAAAGTCATTAATAATATATATCAATTAAGTGTGGATTTTAAAAATTCATTAATATATATATATATATATATATATATATATAAATGAGGGTGTTCCTGGAAAATTTGGAAATCTAAGGACTGGAAAGTCCCAATCTGGCACTCTCAACCAGAGGTATTTTTCAGAGGTAAAGGATGTTGCTTCGGAGAGAATGGTCAAGAAAGGTGACACTGCACGTGTGACTGCTAACCGAGCAGTGATTCTTGACAAATTTAAAATCTGTGAATTCTCTATAATCGCTAGGATTGTTCATCCCGTTGGAGGTAAGTCTTGGAAACTTGACGATTTAGTTCGGAAGTTGGTCTCTATTTGGGGGTTTTCTGGTTGGAGATGTATTCCCTTGGGTCGTGTTTTCTTTCACATCATTTTCCTATCCAAGGACCTAAAGCAAAGGGCATGGGGGTGCAGCTCAATTTCCTTGAAACCAGGTTTGATATGTTTTTAGGAGTGGGATTTTCGTTTTAATCCCTTTGAAATAAATAATACTAGAGTTCAAGTCTGGATTAAAATTATTGGCCTTAATTGGATTTTTTGGCATCCTAAGATCTTATTTGATATCGCCTCTTCTGTGGGAATTCCGATCAAAATAGACAGGAATACTGAGATTGCAAAATTTGGGCATTATGCTAGGGTACTGGTGGAGGTTGATTTGAGCTCTAGCTTGATCCATAATGTTGTTTTATCAGCATTAGATGATGATATTACTTTAAAAGTGGAGTGTGAAATACTTTTTGATTTTTGTTCAGAGTGCCAAACTATTGGTCATGTTAAAGATAAATGTCACATGATTTTTTTTGCTCCTTTTGTTCTTTAAAAGGGAACCATGAAGCTTCTTTTGGGAATAAAATGAATAAGCAGACCTCACAAACCAATGTAGTCCCACCTTGTGATGGACAACATCCCAATGGCAGTGTGGGTAAGGGATTGTCACAAGAGACCCATGGGTTAGGGGAGATGGCCGATATGTTAGTGCCAAGAGCGACTGAGGGCGACCCCATACCAAGATCCGCCCCTACATTTTAGGGCCAACAAAATCCGAGTGATGATGAGAATCATTCAAGGATCCAAGAGGAAATCAATAAGTTAAGGGAATCCCAGGGTATTCATGGAAAATGGGTTGATATTTAGGATGACTCCCCAAAAAATCATCTTATAGTCAGGCATTGTCCAAAGGGAAAAATGTTGTTGTGGATGATGGAGGTTTTCGACCTGTTCCTCCAAGGAAAGTGGGACGTAGAAAAGATTAATCCTACCTGAAGCCGACTATGGTTACCAGGTCCCATGGCCCTGTTGATTTTGATTCTGATTGGTATGGTGATGATGACTCCTATCGATATGAGTATGATTTTTGACTTAGAATGAGGGCATGAATGCTTGTATTACCCCATCCTTCTACTTTATGTATTTACTTCTTCTTAATAAAAGGGCTCTACCCTAACCTTTCTAGTATAAAAAAAGCTATTAATATATATATATATATCAATGATTTAATATTGTTTATATATAATAACTTGTTGTATATTAATAAATAAATAACACACTCACCTAATGATGTTTGTGAACATCCCACAACCTCATTAATTTTTTTAAGTATGTTGTAACTTGCATTTATTATATATACTATACATTTATAAATCTATTTAGGAAAAAATTAACCACCCACTGTAGTGCACCCCCCAACCCATAATTATTATTTTTACAATTTTCTCATATTATATATATATATATATATCAATGATTTAAAATTATATATATATAATAACTTATTATATATTAAAAAAATAACACTCACACAATGATGTTCACGCACACCCCCCCAACCTTATTAATTTTTTTTAAATATGATGAAACTTACATATTATATATATATATATATAAACAAATCCATTAATAATATATATATCAATGATATGATAATATATATATATATATATAAAAATCCATTAATAATATATATATATATATAAAGATATTAATAATATATATCAATTAATTGTGGCTTTTAAAAATCCATTAATAATATATATATATATATATGTCTATGTGTGTGTGTGTATATATATCAATGATTTAATATTATATATATAATAACTTATTTTATATTAACAAAAAAATAACACACTCACCTAATGATGCTCGTCCACCTCCCCCAACCTCATTAATTTTTTAAATATATTGAAACTTCATATATTATATATAAATCTATTTTGAAAAAAAAATTAACCCACCCACTACGGCGCACCCCCCAACCCCTAATTATTTTTTACAATTTTCTCATAATATATATATATATATATATAATAACTTATTATATATTAAAAAAAATAACTACTCACCCAATGATGTTCATACACCCCCAACCTCATTCATTTTTTTAAATATGATGAAACTTGCATATATTATATATACTATATATACAAATATAAATCTATTTAAAAAAATTAACTCACCCACTGCTGCGCACCCCCAAAGGCTGTAATTTCGGCCCGACCTGAATAGGATCAGGCTGGGTCGGGCCTAACCTGTAAAAAAAATTAAAAATCATTTAAAAAAATGTTTTGAATTAAACAAACGCTTAAAAATAATTTTCATAAATAAGTTAAAAAACATAAATGTAAAAAAACATCTTAAATAAATGACAACAAAATGTTTAAATAACAATGCTTTAAACCCACTACTCACTACTGCGCACCCCCAATCCCTAATTAATATTTTTTTTTCAATTTTCACATAATATATATAAATTCATAGACATATATAAATCTATTTAGAAAAAATAACAAATCCACCCACTGTAAAATGTTAATAATTTTTTTACATAAAACATGTTAAATGTTTAAAAAAACATATAAAAAACATGCGTTCAAAAAAATTTTTTAAATTAAACGTCTAAAAATAAATGTAAAAACATTTTAAACAAGTGTTAAAAAAATAGTTTTAAAAAAAGGTTTAAATAAAAATGTTTTAAACAAATGTTTAATTTTTTAAAAACAAACACTTAAATAAAATTACATTAAAATATGAAAAATATTAAATGTTTCAAGAAAATACTTGTAAAAAGCATGCATCTAAAAAAAATAATTTTTTTAAAATTAATCATTAAAAATGTAAAAAAACATTTTAAAAAGATGTTAAAAAATGGTTTAAATAAAGACTTTTAAATAAAAAAAATTAACAAATGATTAAAAAATTATAAATAAGTTAAAAAAATTAAATGAAAAAAATGTGTTAAAAAATGTTAAAAATACATTCAAATAACAAAGCTTTAAACTTACCCACTGCTACGTACCCCATAAAACCCCTCATTATGTTTTTTACAATTTGAAAATAATATATATAGATTCACAATATATAAATCAATTTAGTCAAAAAATATATCCACCCACTGTAAAATGTTAATAAAAAATAAAATAAATATTTTTATAAAAAATATAAATTTAAAAATAAATGATTTTTTTTAAATAAATGTTAAAAAAAATTAAAATAAAAATGTTTAAAATAAGTTTTAAAACAAACAATCATTTTGAAAATAATAAAGGTCCACCATGGCCCAACTCAAAAAAGCCCGACCCAGCCCAAAAAATCCCGGCCCGTAGCCGGGCTCGGGCCGCCTCGTGGGGATGTTCGGGCCGAATTAACCCAACCCGAATAGTGACTAGAAGCGTGATTTTTTTTCATGCTAGGCCTGGGCTGAAATTACACATGTGGGGTTCACGACGTTGCATGGGAGGAGGAGAGGGGTGCATGAGTAGAGGGAAGGGTAGAGGGATTTGGAAGGTACAGATTCAGTTGGTGAGGCTTGGCCTAAGGGAGATCAGCGGTGGTGGGTCACAATAGATGAGTGAGCACGTGCCGTTCACAGTGGAGTATGGAGATGAGCTCGAGACAGTGACCTCGACAGCAGGCAGTGGTGTGACATGGTGATTCAGGCGAGGCAAGTCTAGGATTTGAGATTTGGCATAGAGTGGTGCTGGATCGTCTTTACAGGAAGACCAAGAGATGGATTTAGTGGGATTTTGTGGTGTTGATCTACAATAGCGGCAATAAATCCTTTTGGTTTGGTATGTGTTCTTCAGATTTGGACCGCTGATTTTTAATTGTTCACTTTTGAGAATACTTTGTAAATTTGGGCGTTTTCTTCTTACTGTGGGTTCAGATATGAAATTTTTTCTTCATCTAATTTGGGTGCTGAGTTGATCTGTTGTGGTTTGTTTTCTTTTTTTGGTGATTTGTGTTTATGCTACTACCATGGATTTGATTTTTCTACTGTTGAGTTTGTGATGCGTTGTGATTTGGTTTTGTTGACAGTGTGTGATGGTGAGTTGGGTGAAGGTAGATGGTGTAGGATAAGAACAGTGATTGGGGGAAGGGGAACAATGACTGGGAATGGAAGGCAGAATGGTAACTGGGGGAAGTGGAGCAGTGACTGGGAATGAAGGGGAGAATGGTGACTAGGATAAGGGGAGAAGTGATTGGGAATGGATAGGAGAACGATGACTGGGAGTAGGGGAGTGGTGACTTGGAATGGAGAGGAGAATGATGACTGGGAGTCACCATTGGTGGAACAATAATGGTAGTGAGGCTCTTCCAGGTGAAGGGTTTAGTAGAAAGATGGAGTCACCATCAAGAGTTGGCGGTGAATGAAAAAAATGGCAAAGGGGTGGAATAATTACTATGAGTCACCATTGAAGGATGCTGGCAGTGACTCAATGAGTCACCGCTGCATTGCTTCTAGCATCAAGTGCACCTGCAACAAAAAAATAACAACAATAAATCAACAAATTAATTAAAATAAAAATAAATTTTTAAAAAGGTGAAATTAATAAATTAAAACTCACATTTTGAAATGTTAACAAGAAAATTAAATCAATTTCAATTTATTCAACTATGTAATAAAATTTATTCACAATTAATTTAAAACACAAAATTAATAATCAAAAATCCAGTTTGGTAAATTAATTAAAAAATTAATGAAATTAAAGAATTAACAATTTTATATAAAAATACAACAATTGTTAACTATTACATAAAATAAATTATTTTAATAAAAAAAGAGAAGAAAAGGTGAAAAATGACGCGGTAAGAAAAAAAAAACAAAAATAAGCCACATAAAACTCCCCAACACTTAAATACTTGTCCTCAAACAAATGCATGATATATATTTTTAAAATAGGACTGATTTGTTAGTAAGCTCAAAAATGAAGCATGTCTGAAGTTTTTTAAATAAAGGCATAGAATCAGTTCAAGCTCTAGATTTTCAAATGAAATGTATAGAAGTGTTCCTGTCTAAATTCAAACATACACTAGAAATCAAGGGAACATTGATTTTTTTCACTATCAAGGATTCCAGGCCTCCTATATGAATTCACCTACTATCCTACTTCAATTTCAACTCAAGTTCTGATTCTAAGAGTGATATATGTTAGATTAAGTGTAATTAAGACCTCAAAAAAGGCACCTTCAATTTTCACTTTCTCATAGGTTCCAAAAATTAAAGTCTTATTATTTACTCACTTTATTGATTCAACTAAAATGATTTTTATATAAGGAAATTGTTCCCTTTTTCATTTGGGTTCAAAATTCACCTCACCTAAATGAGTTCATTTTTGATAGGTCACTTTATTTTAATTTTTTCAAGATATATTTCCGGTGAAAATCACTATGCATAACACTTATTGAAATTGAAAGTGGATTTTATTTATTAAAATTAAAAAACCCAATTCACCTATCTCAAATACTCATAGTGGGATCCCATTTTCCCATTTTACATAATTTCTAAATGACTTAAATAATTATCATTTAAGTTGACTTGTTAAATTAATTAAATATTTATTTAGAAAAAGTGAGTCCCCTAGGTTCTAGTTTAAATTTAAAATTTCTTAAATTCATGATCCTAATTCTCAAAAACTATCCCATCTTACTCTATTACTCATTTCCTAAATAAAATTTCCATCGAGATAGTGTATTACTCCACTCAATAATCACTCATCCCTAATAATTTCATAATCAGTGAAACCCTTAACAACCAGCAGGTTGATATCCACTAGGAAGGACTGAATTTATGTGAAGATGGATTCTAATAGACCCTCATTATGTGAAAGAAAAAATGTTTTTTTGAAAGAATTAGATTTTTTTAAAAAAAATTGACTATTTTTAACAAAAAAATCTAGGGTGGGATTGATGTGATCAGAATGACCCCTATCCCCCACACTTAAAAATCAACAATATTAACATTGTTGACTCTCAAGGTGGGAGGAAAAAAGTTTATAATAGGTGGAAAATTTAGCATGAAAAGTATGTGAATGGGTAATAGTGATGTTCAAAATTTTGTTAGCCACACAAAAATAAAAATGAAAAGAAAGAAACAAAAGACAAAAACAAAATAAAACCCCACCAGCCACCACCAAACAATAAAGAAAAATTATATTTCTAAAAGGTTAATGCATTTATGTTTTAAAAATAGAAAAATTATTTTTTTATGTAATTCATGCAATAGCATGATAACCCATAAAGTACACCAACAACATAATATAGGTGAAAACATAGGGTGCAAGAAGGTTTTAGAATGAAGTTCAACTAAATTTGAAACTCACTAGATTCTATTATCTAAACACCCATGCAAGAAAACAGATTCACTTTTCACAGAATTTAGAGGGACTTCCCCAAACTTAGGTCATAACAGCATGTAGAAATTAATAAATTAAAATGATAGAATTAAAACAATCAATCCCTTGATATATAATCTTCCCATTAATTTTTTATCCCTTCCATGTTTTCTTTGTACAAGACTCTGGCTGCTCCATTAAAGTTCCTATAAAATGTAGACAATTAACATGAGTCTTTAAAAATTTAAGTTTAAAGTAAAATGATACCACATGGTATGAGTTATAAAGTTTTGTCTAAAAAGTCCAGTGATCTGGTCCCCTTGGTATTGAATGATTTCCATGTGGAACTAATGCCTGTTTATCACCTACTAAGAAAACCACAAAAATTAAAACAACATTCAAAAATAAATTTAAACCTAATATTAAAAAGGATAATCCTAGGATAACCCCCCAGGGGTGCCATATTTTTACTATTCACAACTGGACAATCATTGGATCAACCCCAATCTGACAGGGGATATGGCTTCTTGCACTAGTGGAAATACCATATTTAATGTCGAAGTAATGACGTTAGTTTTTTATAAAACAACGCCAATAGTATGTGGGTGAAATTTTTGGCATCAATTTTACTAAAAAACGACGAATTTTTTTAAAGAGTATTTTTTGGAATCTGTTTTTAGTAGAACCGATGATAAAAAACTCAAAAGGTTTGATATATGGCGTCGGTTTTTCAAAAAACTGACTCTAAAAAAAGTTTTGGCATTGGTTTTTACAAAAACTGATGCCATTAATCCCAAAATCGAGATCTTTCAGCGTCAGTTTTTAGAAAAACTAATGCCATATATTAAAAAAATATTTATGGTGTGGGTTTTTGGAAAAACCGACGCCATAAATATTTTTCAGACTTTTCAGCATCGGTTTTTGTAAAAAATGACAACAAAAGTCTTTTAAAAATATTTGGGATCAGGAAACCCTCATGTTTTTTGATATTTGAAAGCTAAACCGTGGTGACTCATCTCAAGTCGTGATGACTTCGAAGGCGTATTTGTGATCTCTAATAGCCATTTTTTTTCAATTTTCTTCAATTTTCATGATCTACGGTTTGATTTCTTGATTATATCTTCTTTTTTCATCATCTACAGATAGTTTTTTCTTCTGAAGATTATTTTTGGCAACATTCAACTGTGGTTTGATTTTATTTTGTTGTTCATCTTTATTTTTTGTTTTTAAAATCAATTTTTTATATAGATCTTCTAGTGTTTAATTTTCCAAAGCATTCCACATAGCAGAGTTTGGATTTGGATCTATTTTTGTATTAAACTCCAAATTTTGTATGTTTTTTTAAAATTTTGAAGATAAATTAGTTATCATTTAATTATTTTTTTGATTTGTTAAATTATTAGTTTATAGTTTATTATAAATTTGTTAGAACTTGGTTAATTTTGAAGATAAATTAGTTATCATTTAGTTTTTTTTTCATCTTTATTTTTCGTTTTTACAATTATTTTTTATAGATATTGTAGTGTTTAATTTTTCCAAAGCATTCCATGGAGAAAAGTTCGGATTTCGATCTGTTTTTGTGTTAAACTCTGAATTGTGTATGTTTTTTTTAATTTTGAAGATAAATTAGTTATCATTTAATTATGTTTTTGATTTTCTTCAATTATTAGTTTATAGTTTATTATAAATTTGTTGTAACATGGTTAATAGTTATCCCTAAAAGTGATCATCACATATATAGTGAAAAGTCCAAGTGGACAATGATGTGATTTTTGTTCAGGTAGATTTTTATTATGGTTTATTATGGTTTCACCTTAACTGATGTGATTATATTATTCTTTTTACTGATTTATGATATTTATGGTATTTAAACTTGTCTTGGTATAGTAAGGATGTATAATTACATGCATCATTATAGGAACATACAGATTAACATGTACTTCATATGACATTCCATTTAGGTTGCGTTACTATGCTATTTTAAATTTACTGATATACATTGTATGTCTTACATCATGATATGAATATATTCTATGTTAGAGTGTTTCCTACTTATGTAGTCTCTTTACATGCATATTTTTTATGTTGATGCTTATTTAGAATGTCTACATATACTTATTGCAGTGTGCATGATTCCAATAGATTTATTAATAGTTCCCATGTTCTTTACATATTTAGGTGATTAATTAGTAATACATGGTTGTATTCCATGCATTTATAATTAGATATCAGGTTTTATTTTATTTATTACTTGTGATCTCATGCCCTGATATAATTTCCATGCACTGTTGGGTCAAATAAAATGCTAGAATCAATCTAATTAAAGTAAATTTATAATTTAGCATCCAATGATAGAAAACCTATAGATTCAATGGTGTATTTTACTAGATGTATTTCATATTAATATAAAATTATTTAAAAATGAATTTATGTTTTTATTGGGTTTCATCAGTTGGTATAAATGTTCTCTTTATTATTATTATTATAAGAATAATAATTTCAGGATAAAAAAAATAATTAATCAAATGTGTTGTAAGATATACCAATTTAGTTATGTATTTAATTTCATCTATCATAATTTTTTGAGTATTATGATTTATTTCACTTATAATATGAACATTTAATCTAATTATTATTTCATATTACTAATAATAAGTAATTTTTAACCTTTTAAATTAATGCAATTTTCAATACTTTTGACACATGAAACATCAAAATAATAAAACTACTATGTAAAATGAACTAATAAATTTTAGAAGATTTATATTATAATTAAATTATAAGATCAATATAACACATGTATATAATATGAAAATAAAAAGTTTTATATTTGTAAATGTTTTTCATATCTGATGTTTTCTATCTGATTATCAATAGTTTTTATTAAATGTGTTTCTGTCTACAATTTATCTGTATATATATATATATATATATATTTAAGTGTTTTTATGTTTTAGTATATTCACTGATTATATTGTGATATCAGGTATTGAATGGATCATAATTGGATACATTTATGAAGAACCACTAGTTAATATGAAAAAGTAGTTGAAGAATTTTGGGAATTTTCTAAACGAAATCTTCAAAACATTGATTTGATTTTCTATCCTTGTGTAAAGTGTTTGAATATGAGAAATTTAAACTCCAGAGAAATCATGTATCATCTCATTTGTTAAGGTTTTGGCCTTAATTATACATGTTGGATCTGGCATAGTGAAAGAACTCAAAATTAAACATCCAATGTTGATGAAAATATTCATAATGAGGAATATGATCGTATTGAAGAATTAATTCATGATTTAGGTGTTGAAACCAAAAAAAATAGTAACTATTGAATGATTGTATTGAGATTCTGGGAAACCATTATTCCCAGGTTGTATTAAATATACAGTGTTATCAATAGTACTGAGATTAGTTAACTTAAAAGAAAAAATGGGTGAAGTGATACAAGTTTCTCCAGCTTACTTAAAAACTAGATGGAAATGAGCTTCCAGATTCCAATTATGAAGTGAATAAAATATCATGCCCAATGGGATTGGGGTATAAAAAGATACATGATTTCCCCAATTATTGTGTATTGTATAGGAAAGAATATGAATATTTATCAAGTTGTCCTACATGTGGGACATCATGCTATAAGATAGATGGAAAAGTCAACTCAGATTCATTCTCAGGTACTGTCATATAACATCATGAATAATCAATTTTTTAATTTCTAATGATATCATACAATATTTTTTGCATAAAATTATGATAATTAAACTATGATTCATTCTTAGGTACCAGAATAAAAAATCCTACGAAATCAATTTGGTACCTTTCAATAGTTCCTCATTTGAAGCATATATTTTCAAATTCAATTGATGCAAAAAGGTTAAGATGACATTCAGATGAGCGCATCTCTGATGGTAACTTACATCACCCTACTGATTCATAATAGTGGAAGAGTTTTGATAAAAAATTTCATGATTTTGGAAGTGAAGTTAGGAATATGATAATGGGATTGTGTATTGATGGAATGAATCCATATCAGAGCCTCAGTATCCAACATAGTTCATGGATTGCTTTTCTAGTAGTTTACAACTTTTCCCCACATCTATGTATGGAGAAAAAATATGTTATAATGAGCTTGATGATTTCTAGACCAAAATAGCCAGGAAATGATATTTATTTTTATCTTTAACCATTTATTGATTATTTGAAACTACTATGGGAGGAAGGGGTTAA
Source organism: Viscum album (assembly GCA_963277665.1). Lineage (NCBI taxonomy): Eukaryota > Viridiplantae > Streptophyta > Magnoliopsida > Santalales > Viscaceae > Viscum > Viscum album. Next base: position 1,714,432,519 of record OY728122.1, read on the forward strand.
AGTTTTCAATGCATAAAAGAAAGAGTATTTTCTTTTGCGTGCTATGATAATGTTCACTATAAACGAATTTCCTTAATGTTGGTCGGAGTGGACACTCAAGAGGGGGGTGAATTGAGTTCCAATTAAAATTTCTGCTAAAAATAGTTTCTATTAAAATCCCCCAATTTCAAAAACAGATTAAACTGTAGTGAATTTATATAGATTATAAAGGTTCAATTAGTTTCTCAAAGATTTATTAGTTCTCAGTTAACTTAATCTGATGATTAAATTAACTTTTGAAACTAACTTACTGATTTATAATAAATATAAACACTTGCGAGTTTAACTATCAAAGTAGCTTTGAAGAAAAATTATATTTCAAAGTAATAGCAGCGGAATATGAAATAGATATGTATTGTATGGATATAAACTTTAACTAAAAACACAGAGGAGTTAACCAAGAGGTTCAGTCTCAAGCCGAGACTTAGTCCTCTCAAAAGCTTATATAAGGATGATCCACACCCTGGATCAGGGTTCAACAGTTACAACTGTCCAGGTCCAAGACCTCTACCACTGTTATCCGTAGGAAACAAAACAACAGCAACCAGCTGTCCAGGTCACACACGACCTCTACCACTATCCACAGTGGTAAAAAAAATTAAAAGATAGTGAGTGAGGATTTACAAATCCTCCAGTTAAGGTTCATGAGACAGTGTGTGTGTAAAATACAATAGATAACACACACTGCTCGTAATGTAGAAATTAAATCACAGAGATAAAGATTCAGAGATTAGAAATGGCTTTAGTGATCTTCGTGCAGCTCTTGACTCCTTTTTTTGATTAGAATTCGTTCTGAGTCTTCTTCTGGTTTTTGTCTGGAAAAAAGAGTACCATCTGCTTCCTTGACTTCGAGGTTCAACTTGCTTATCGGCTCAAAGAATGATGAGTTTTGTGTGGTTCTTCTTTAGAATAGATTGCTCGTTGTATGATCTATGTTCTGGAGGCTGGATGTAGTAGTCTCGTGAGTGCAAGTTCTCCAATTGATCTTGGCACGTTTTTAGATTGATCGCAAGTGTGTTCTATGTGCTTGATATCTTCGAGTTTTCTTTCACACACCTTTTTATACATACACGATGTCCTCTTTATACCCTTTTTGTTTTTCTGACAAGAAGGAATGATTATAATTTTTGATCGTACTTGGTACGGTTTCTTGAAATGGCAACATAAATCATTTAATAACATTAAATGCATCAAAAGTAACAAATGTAACCATTAGTATAATAAACAAATAGTGTCGAGGATATAGGATTTGACTCCACAGTTCATTATAGGTAGTCGTTTGTTTGTAGACGTGTACAGTTGACTCGGTGTAGGGATCTTCCATCGGTAGCTCTTCAAACTCTTATCGGTGGCTCTTATCGGTAGCTCTTATCGGTAGCTCTGTGTGCATCGGTAGCTCTGTGTGCATCGGTATCTCTGTGTGCATCGGTAGCTCTGTGTGCATCGGTAGCTCTGGCTATCGGTAGCTCTGGCTATCGGTAGCTCTGGCTATCGGTAGCTCTAGCTATCGGTAGCTCTGGCTATCGGTAGCTCTGGATATCGGTAGCTCTGGCTATCGGTAGCTCTGGCTATCGGTAGCTCTGGCTATCGGTAGCTCTGGATATCGGTAGCTGTGGCTATCGGTAGCTCTGCCTATCGGTAGCTCTGGCTATCGGTAGCTCTGGCTATCGGTAGCTCTGGATATCGGTAGCTCTGGCTATCGGTAGCTCTGGATATCGGTAGCTCTGGCTATCGGTAGCTCTGGCTATCGGTAGCTCTGGCTATCGGTAGCTCTGGCTATTATGCAAACCAAATCTAATTGACTTAGAATTGTTTCAAAGCTTGTATAAACATGGATAATCGAGATTAACATAAATCAGAGATTATTTAAACATTATTATTAACTTGATCACTGATTTGAAAGAATTAAAATGTAAATCATCAGTAATTGAGAATAGCATAATATATGAACACATAATTGGGATTATCAAAATAGGTGAGGTCAACACTTAACATGGAAACTTATCTAGATATAGTGTTAAGGGGCATAAATCATGTACAATTTGTGAAGAACAAACTTCATATTATCAATTTCAAAATGAAATAAAGACAGTGTACATGGGACATCAAAGATTTTTGTGAATTTATCATCCTTATCATAGATTGAACATGACAACCCTACTTTTTATTACAACTTAAAAAGGATTTATTACATAAAACTTCAATTGATACAACAAATAAGATCAAGAGGTTTAGTGTCTTTGGGGCTTAGGATCATTACATAAAAACATAAAACATGAAATACAACATCTTTATTGAAAACATCCTTTACATGACCACTACATTCCTTCATACTTATCATTGCATGGGATAACCTGAGGACATGCATAAGAAAAGGGTGAGCTATAAAGCCCAGTAAGGGAGTACACATGGAATAACATGAGGAGTAAAATACATTTTAGACAATAGACATATCAATAGAGCATAATAAAAACATGAACATAAAGGCATGATAAAGCATGATAATCATAACATTGAAATGTGGCAACAACACTTAACATGGAATTAGCATGAGCCAAGGCTCATTGCACTTGGAGCATGAGTAAATCCTCATTGCACATAAATCACTAGTAAACCCTCATTTCACTTGAATTATCATGAGTCAACACTCATTTCACATGATGTATCATGATAATATACTTTACCCAATGCATTGGAGCGCTATAAGGGCGCACCCTTCTTAAACATTTCATTTCATGCATAAGTGTGCCACATGGATCATAAAACATAGATTCATAAAACATAATCATTTATTCCATGATAAAGGAATTTTGAATTCATAAATGAAACTTTATAATCAATAAGTAAATTTTCATAAAAGTGAACACCCTTGATGGAGAAATGGGTATGGTATTCAATACACAATGGCATTGGCTTAGAAAATCGGTGCGATTTCGGCAGCGTAACGACGAGACGTAAGAATTCATAAAAAAGGTTGATGAGAGATAAAGGGGTTCCTAATCATATTTACATGTAATGGACAGTAAAGAGGTAATATAGATACATTTACCAACAATTTTAATGGAATTTAGGTTCATGATACAAAAGTATTGCTTGAATGTAAATGAGGAGAGATAAGTTCCTTTCGGAATTTCAGCATAGTAACGGGTGTACATGGGAGGAATTAAATGAGAGAGAAAGGGGTATACCCTCATTAAAACATAAAGAGGGAAGTATGAGGGAGGTTCTAAAACATACCCCAATATTCATAATTGAAATTAAAAGGGAAAAGCAACTTAAAGAAAATTGGACAAAAATGAGAAAGGAAGAAAAACCCTTACTTGGAAGTGTGCTTCCAAAGGCTAGAGAGAGGCTTGTGAGAGGCTTATTGGGATCTTGGGGAACCTTAGGAGGATTCTAAAGAGAGTAGGGCAGAGTTTGGACGAACTAAAAAGGATTTGAGTGAGGAGGAAGTGGGAGCTTGGGTGGGTTTATATAGGAAAGGTGAGGGAATTCTTTATTATTTAGGTTTGGGACCCCTTATATTAAATTAATCCAAACCACAAACTATCCCATGGTTTTTGCCCATGGTTTTTGGAAAAGGGAAGAGGAAAAAAATATTTTATAAGTCCAAAGTCTGAACTTCTTAAAATATTAGGGTTTCTTATGTGGAGGTTAGTCACACTCCCATGGAAATTAATTTAAAAAGACAAGGTGTTTAATAAGTCTTGAGGGGTCCATTAATGCTTTGAAAAGTAAGACAAACAAACCCAAAATCACATTATTTTAATTTTAAAACATATATTTTCCGAACATAGAGATTATAGTATTTTATTACATCACTATTGGGTCATTATGATGTCATAAAATACATTATATATTTAAACGGTATTTAATTTTTACTAAAAAATTTGACTGTCTTAGAAAATTATGAAAAATTAACCGTTGGATAATTTCGAGGTCCTGATTCCAAAAATAACATTTATTTTATCTAAATAATTTTCTAAATATGTTAATTTTCACTTTTAAAATAAAAACCGACATTTATTGAAAATTCACGGGTTTTGACAAAAATGACTTTCAAACCTTAATAAAAATTATAATTGCATTCATACAATTATATGATAATTTATATATAATAAAATTAATCTAATAATATTAATAATAATATTTTATTAAAATATTATTTAATTCAAAAATACCTTAATTTAATAAAATATATTTCTTAATTAAATAATAACTAAAAACACCATTTGTACTTTAAAAACTATTTACAATGTATCAATAATGACAAGAAATTATATTAATTATTATATATAAAAAAATAATTTACATGAACATAGTACTATCTATTAGTTACATAACCCCTTAAAATAGTCGCATAAGACCTAAGGGTAAGGTGTGCGATAGTGACAGACTCTTGGGGTGGCTCGGATAACATCGCTCGAGTGGTAATTTCTATTAACTTCCACTTTTCCCGTAGATGGTCCCATTCAAGCTTGACATGATGAAGCTCAGCTTGGGCTTGTTCAAGAGCGAAGCCCAAGGATGCCACCTCTTTTTCGAGCTCCGACAAATGGGATTCATATGGAGAAATTCTACTGGATGAGGCCATCACTTCTTTTGTCTGAGTAAATTTGGATTTTTTAAGGCCCTATATTTATACTAATCATGTGGTCACTGTTCAACGACTATATTAGCAACGGTCAAAATTCATAACATAAAACCAATGAAGTTGAAATTTTATATAAACATAAAGAGACATTTAATTAGATCAAGAGGGATTTCCATTAATGAAACTTTGGGTTGTTACAATATTCCCCCTTAAGAAATTTCGCCCTCGAAATTTTCCTTTTCCCACACTAAAATAGATGTGGGTAACTCAGCTTCATCGCTTCCTCTGATTCCCAAGTCGCTTCTTCAAACTTGTGGTTTCTCCACAACACCTTGATGAGGGGCATTGTCTTATTTCATAGAACTTTTTCTCTATAATCTAATATCTTCACTGGTTGCTCCTCATAAAAAAGATCATCTTACAATTGTACCACCTCAGAAGAGAGTACATGTGAAGGGTCCGGTATGTACTTCCTTAAGAGGGATACATGAAAGACATCATTTACTTTTTCCATAGTAGGTGGAAGTGCTAGTCGATAGGCCACAGCCCCGACACGATCAAGAATCTCGAAGGGGCCGATGTACCTTGGACTTAACTTACATTTCTTTCCAAACATCATGACCTTATTCCACAGAGATATGCGTAGAAAAACCATGTCTCCAACTTTAAACTCAAGGTCTTGTAGATGATTATCTGCATAAATATTCTGTCAACTCTGGGCTACTTTAATGTGATGCTGAATGGTTTTCACCTTCTCCACCATTTCCGCGACCATTTCTGGTCCAAGCAGCTTAAGTTCACCGACCTCATCCCAACATGCCGATGTTCTGTACCTTTTCCCATACAGGGCTTTATATGGTGCCATTTGGATGCTCGAGTGGAAACTGTTATTATCAGAGAACTCAACCAGAGGAAGATATTGATCCCATCCTCCTTTAAAGTCCATTGAGCATGCTCTCAACATATCCTCAAGTGTTTGGATAGTCCGCTCATATTGGCCATCAGTTTGAGGATGATAGGCCGTACTGAAGTTCAGTTTAGTATTCAGAGCATGTTGAAGACTCTTACAAAACTTAGAGGTGAATCTTGGATCTCGGTCAGACACAATAGATAGTGGTACTCCATGAAACCTTACCACTTCCCTGATATATATCCGTGCCAGTTGATCCAATGAGAAATCCTCCCGAATAGCAATAAAGTGTGCAGTCTTTGTAAGACGATCCACAATAACCCAGATTGCATTGTTGCCTTTGTATGTCCTCAGAAGTCCGGTGACAAAGTTTATGGTGATGTTTTCCCATTTCCATTCTGGTATGGGCAATGGTTTCATCATACCCTTAGACTTCTGCCTCTCTGCCTTCACTTGCTGACACACCAGGTACTTTAATGTATATTCAGCAATCTCTTTCTTCATATTATCCCACCAAAAGTTTTCTCGGAGATCTCAATACATCTTTGTGCTCCCTGGGTGAATAGAGAAATTTGAAATATGTGCATCATCCAAAATTTTCTTCTTCAGCTCCGGACTTGATGGAACACATAGTCTTTTCCGAGACCACACAATTCCTTCTTCATTAACATTAAACTCTTAGGATTTCCCTTTTTCGATAGCTTCCACTTTTTCTTGAATTCCCACATCATCCTTTTGAGCATCCTTTAACCTTTCCAAAAGATACGATTGAGAAATAATTTTTGAAAGTATTGATGATGTTCCCTTATCTATGATTCCCATGTCTATCTTCATCAAGTCTAAGAAGATTGGATCCTTCTCAATTCTCATCATTGATAGAATCATTGGATCCTTTCTACTTAGGGAATCTGCCACCTTGTTCGCTTTCCCAGGGTGGTAATGGATTGAACAGTCATAATCCTTGATGAGCTCTACCCATCTTCTCTGGCGCATATTAAGCTCTTTCTGTGTGAATATATATTTAAGACTCTTGTGGTCAGGTATATCTCACATTTCTCTCCATAGAGATAATGCCGCCTGATTTTCAAGGCAAAGATCACCACCGCCAACTCCAGATCATGCGTCGGATAGTTTCTCTCATGTATTTTCAACTTCCTTGAGGCATATGATATCACTTTATCATTCTGCATCAGCACACATCCTAATCCCTTCTTCGAAGCATCAGTAAATACCACAAAAAGTTCCCCACTTGTGGGTAAAGTGAGAACGGGCACAGTGATAAGCCTCATTTTCAACTCCTTGAAGCTTTCTCCTCATTCATCACTCCAACAAAACTTTAATCCCTTTCGAGTTATCTTGGTAAGAGGGCTGGACAATCGTGAGAAATTTCTCACAAATCATCGATAATATCCAGCTAACCCCAAGAAGCTACGGATATCCGTTACCGATGTTGGCCTCGACCATCCCTCAATTGCATCTGTTTTAGAGGGATCCATAGATATCCCATTGATTGTGATGATATGGCCCAAGAATGAGAACTCCTTCAACTCGAACTCACACTTACTGTACTTTGCATAGAGCTTCTCCTTGCGCAAAGTCTCCAGTATAGTTCTTAAATGCTCCTCATGATCCTCCTTGGTTTTGGAGTATATTAGAATATCATATAAAAAGAATACCAAAAATTTGTCTAGGTAATCTCTAAAGACTCTATTCATTAATTCCATGAAGATTTCTGGAGCATTAGTGAGTCCGAAAGGCATTACTATGAATTCATAGTGCCCGTATCTTGTGCGAAAAGCAGTCTTGGGGATATCTTCCTTCTTCACCCTTACTTGATAATATCCCTACCGCAAGTCCACCTTGGATAAGTATTGTGCTCCATGCAGCTGATCGAACAAGTCATAAATTCTTGGGAGAGGATACTTGTTCTTTATCGTGATTTTGTTAAGTTTACGATAATCAATGAAAAGCCACGTTGACCCATCCTTCTTCTTGACGAAGAGGACTGGTGCACCCCATAGTGAAGCACTTGGGCGCATAAAACCTTTATCCAGATTCTCTTATAGTTGTTTCTTCATCTCTTCAATCTCTATAATATCCATTCTATATGGAGTCTTGGATATTGGTAAAGCCCCGGGTATAAGTTTAATTGAGAATTCAACATCTCTTCTAGGAGGAAGACCAAGCAGTTCTTCGGGAAACACTTCAGTGAATTCCCTCACAATAGGAATTTCTTCAAGGATGGTTTCTTCCTTGGACTCAATCATCTGAGCCAGATACTCGTGATTATAAGGCAGTAATATCCATGCTTGAGATTCTGGAGCTAAAGGAGATTCATCTTCCTCCTTACACTTGTAAAGAATCAGGGGTTGATTCTCCATATGGGGTGTGATTTCCCTATCCTGACAATTTATTTTGGCTCTATATAAGGAAATACAATCCATGCCAATAATTTCACAAAATTCCACCAGAGGGAGTATGAAGAGGTTCTTCGGGAAATTCAATCCACATATTATAACAGGGGAGGACTTATATTCATGGGATGAAATGATTTCCCCATTTTTCGTACTCACTGACATCTTCACTTCCATGATTTGTGGTGGTGCTAGGGTTGTTCTACTAAACTTTCGAGATATAAAAGAATGCATAGAACCTGAATAAAAAAGTACATTAGCTATTCTTGAATGAATAACTAGCGTACCTGTCACCACTTTGTTTTCGGGGTTCACTTCGACAGAAGTGATGGAAAAAGCTCTTCCTTGCTGCCTTGGAGGTTGTTGGTTGTCTCTGAAAACCCTTGGATTAGGGCACTTATTTGCAAAATGAACCAGTTATTTGCATTTGTAGCATTGAACAATGCATTGAGGTTCGAACAGAGCGTTCCTCTCCTCTATTGTAGCCACGGGTCTTTCTTGCTGATAGTTAATAGCTAGGTGCCCTTATCTTCCACACCTGAAGCATTTCCTCGTCCCCTTAAGGCAATTTCTATGGTGCTTCTTTCCTCACTTCTGGCAAGTGGGGTGCTGGATCTTCTTAGCACCGTTGGATTTATCCATCGGACCACCAGCATTGAATTCTACCTTACACTTATTGTCCCCATGATACCCATGTGATTCTCTGATCTCCATTTCGACCTTGAGGGCACATCGGAAAATTTCCTCATAGTTGTCGAAGTCACAGATCACTAATACTTTCAACAGGCTAGGATTCGGCCCACCAAAGAAGCAGTCAACCCTGCATTCGGGGGTAACGACAAAGCCGGAAGCCTATCGTGCAAGCCTTGTAAAGTTTTCCTCGTACGCTCCAACAGATTATTCGTCTTTTTTCTTGAGGTAAAGGAAGTCCCTTTCCATCTTAAGACGGAGGGTGCACGAAAAATATTTATCGAAAAACATCTTCCGGAAATCCTTCCATTCCAATGCCTTGATCTCCTCCTAAGGGTTCATATTTTTGATCAACGTCCACCATTGATCAGCTTCACCCTCCATACGATAAGCTGCCAGGAGAACCTTCTCTTGTTCATAACATTGAAGGATGAAGAAGATCTTTTCAATGGAGTTGATCCATTGTTCAGCGATCATGGGATCAAATGATCCACTAAAAGTAGGAGGCCTTTGTCTCATGAAGCTCTCGATAGAGACTTGTTCTTTCTTAGGGGGGTTTGGACGTTCCTATTGAACCGTGTTTCTATTCAATTCTTGAGTTAGCTGAGAGAGAAGCCTGACAAAGTTTGCAATTCCCGCTTCCATTGGATTGGGCATCTCATTAGTACATTCATCACACTGATCTTCACATCGATTGTTAGCCCGATTCCTCCTATTAACGACCATTGGATGGAATAAAAGGAATGTTAGGGGGTAACACATAAAGGGTAATCCAAAGACAAAATTTGTTGACTTATAAATAAAATTTTATTTCCTTTACTCATGAGTCTATAGGCTTCAATCTAGGTTTTTCATGATCTACTTTCTAACATATATTCTTAAGGGAATTTTTTTTGAAATTCCCTTAATAAGGGTTCATACTAAGATTGTGAATTTATCAAAACATATCCCCTAGGAGTGTCGTAACCAAGAGTGCAGCAAGTCCTGTTGTCATGCACCAGTTACCATTCAAGTCAATCTCAAAGCGGTGTTTTCGGGTTTTACCCCTAGGATACATCTGTGCAAGAGCCGCCTCTACCTGCTCGTATCCAGACAGAGATGTATTTGTTTGATAAAACACTTACTCAGTACTTACCAAAACTTAGGTATGTTTTTATTATAATTAGTCTTGTCTCTAAGGCTTTACTAGGGTTTTCTAATCCTAATCCCAAAAATAATTAAACCTATCCTCTGATACCAACTATAACAACCTTGCTTTTTATTACAACTTAAACATGATTTATTACATAAAACTTCACTTGATACAACAAAGAATATCAAGAGGTTTAGTGTCTTTGGGGATTAGTATCATTACATAAAAACTTAAAACATGAAATAAAATATCTTTATTGAAAAATTTATTTACATGAACACTACATTCCTTCGTACTTAGCATTGCATGGGAAAACCTGAGGATATGCATAAGAAAAGGGTGAGCTATAAAGCCCAGTAAGGGAGTACACATGGAATAAAATAATGAGTACAATACATGTTAGACAATAGGCATATAAATAGAGAATAAGAAAAACATGAACATAAATGCATGATAAATCATGATAATCATAACATGGAAATGTGGCAACAACACTTAACATGGAATTAGCATGAGCCAAGGCTCATTGCACTTGGAGCATGAGTAAATCCTCATTGCAAATAAAGCACGAGTAAACCCTCATTTCAATTGAATTATAATGGGTCAACACTCATTTCACATGATGTATCTTGATACTATACTTTACCCAATGCATTGGAGCACTATAAGGGCGCACCCTTATTAAACATTTTGTTTCATGCATAAGTGTGCCACATGGATCATAAAACATGGATTCATAAAACATAATCATTTATTCCAAGATAAAAGAATGTGGAATTAATACATGAAACTTTATAATAAATAAGTAAATGTGCATAAAAGTGAACACCCTTGATGGAGAAATGGGCATGGTATTCACTACACAATGGCATTGTCTTAGAAAATTGGTGCGATTTCGGCAGCGTAACGATGGGACGTAAGAATTCATAAAAAGGTTGCTGAGAGAGAAATGGGTTCCTCATCATATTTACATATAATGGACATTAAGGAGGTAATATAGATACATTTACCTACAATTTTAATGGAATTTAGGTTCATGATACAAAAGTATTTCTTGAATGTAAATGAGGAGAGAGAAGTTCCTTTCGGAATTTCGGCATAGTAACAGGTGTACATGGGAGGCATTAAATGAGAGAGATAAAGGGGTATCCCATCATTAAAAAATAAAGAGAGAAGTATGAGGGAGGTGTAAAACCATACCCCAACATTCATAATTTAAATTAAAAGGTCAAAACCACTTAAAGAAAATTGGACAAAAATGAGAAAGGAAGAAAAACCCTTACTTGGAAGTGTGCTTCCAAAGGCTAGAGAGAGGCTTGTGAGAGGATTCTTGGGAGCTTGGTGCACCTTGGGAGGATTATATAGAGAGTAGGGCAGAGGTTGGATGAACTCCAAAGGCTTTGAGTGAGGAGGAAGTGGGAGCTTGGGTGGGTTTATATAGGAAAGGTGAGGGAATTCTTTATTATTTAGGTTTGGGACCCCTTATAGTAAGTTAATCCAAACCACAAACCATCCCATGGTTTTTGCCCATGGTTTTTGGAAAATGGAATAGGAAAAAAATATTTTATAAGGCCAAAGTCCGAACTTCTTAAAATATTAGGGTTGCTTATGTGGAGGTGAGTCACACTCCCATGGAAATTAATTTAAAAAGACAAGGTGTTTAATAAGTCTTGAGGGGTCCATTAATGCTTTGAAAAGTAATCCAAACAAACCCAAAATCACATTATTTTAATGGTAAAACATATATTGGCCGAAAATAAAGATTATAGTATTTTATTACATCACTATTGGGTCATTATGATTTCATAACACACATTATATATTTAAACGGTATTTAATTTTTACTAAAAAATTTGACTGTCTCAGAAAATTATGAAAAATTCACCGTTGGATAATTTCGATTTCCTTATTCCAAAAATAACATTTATTTTATCTAAATAATTTTCTAAATATTTTAATTTTCACTTTTAAAATAAAAACTAACATTTATCGAAAATTCACGGGTTTTGACAAAAATGGCTTTCAAACCATAATAATAATTATAATTACATTCATACAATTATATGATCATTTATATATAATAAAATAAATCTAATAATAATAATAATATTTTATTAAAATATTATTTAATTCAAAAATCCCTTAATTTAATAAAATATATTTCTTAATTAAATAATAACTAAAAACACCATTTGTACTTTAAAAACTATTTACAATGTATCAATAATGACAAGAAATTATATTCATTATTAAATAAAAAATAATAATAATGTACATGAACATAGTACTATAGATTAGTTACATAACCCCTTAAAACAGACGCATAAGACCTAAGGGTAAGGTGTGTGATGGTGACAGACTCTTGGGGTGGCTCGGATAACATCGCTCGAGTGTTAATTTCTATCAACTTCCACTTTTCCCGTAGACGGTACCGTTCGAGATTGAAATGATGTAGCTCATCTTGGTCTTGGTCAAGATCAAAGCCCAAGGACACCACTTATTTTCCGAGCTCCGAAAAATGGGCTTCGTATGGAGAAATTCTACTGGATGAGGCCATCGCTTCTTTTGTCTGAGTAAATTTGGATTTGTTAAGGCCCTATATTTATACTAATCATGTGATCACTGTTCAACGACTATATTAGCAACAGTCAAAATTCATAACATAAAACCAATGAAGTTGAAATTTTATATAAACATAAAGATACATTTAATTAGATCAAGAGGGATTTCCATTAATGAAACTTTGGGTCGTTACATTGAAAAAATCATTTAACGGTTTACAATAATACAACCTTCCCCCCGACGATTTTCAGATGAAGAATATTATGATAGGGTGAAAAACATTGATTCGAAATTTAGAAAGAAAAGAAGTTTTGGTCTTCAAAGAAACATCTGGAAGAAGCAGTCTATTTTTTTGAGCTACCTTATTGTAGATTTTTAGAGATATAACATAACATCGATGTTATTCATGTTGAGAAAAAAATATATAACCGTTTTATTTGAAATTTAATAGACATAAAAGGAAAGAAAAAATATGGATTTCATGAAATATTGGACTTGATATTAATGAGAATAAATTTGGAGTTATCTCCCACTGTGAAAGGAAACAGAACATATTTAACTTTGGATTGTCACACATTAAGCAAGATTAAAATGATAATTTTTTATCAGTGGATTCATGGTATTAAAGTACCTAGTGGTTTTTCTTAAAATGTGAATAATTTGGTGTCATCGAAGGTTTGTAAATTAATAGGTATGGAATCTCATGATTTCCATGTATTAATGAAACAAATTCTACCAGTAGCAGTGTGTGGTATATTTACATCAGCTATTAGAAATACTATTATCAGGTTATGCAATTTTTTCAAATCCATTTATAGTAAAGTTTTTGATCCAATTTTTTTTGGATGTGTTGGAGAATGAAGAAACTCTTATTATTTGTGAACTAGAAATGTATTTCCCACCTACATTTTTTGATATAATGGTTCATTTTATAATTCATTTGGTGTATGAGATAAGAATATGTGGTCCTATTTATTTATAATGAATGTATCATTTTGAAAGATATATGAAAATTTTGAAGGGATATGTTAAAAATCCTTATCGACTAGAGGCCTCTATTGTTCAAAAATATGCATCAGAAGAGGTGATTGTGTTCTGTACTAATTATTTATATGAGGTGGAGAATATTGGTCTCCCTATATCTCGACATATGACAATTGATAGTGAAGGTAGAGGAGTTCAAAGCTTAAAGGTCAAGTTCATTCCACGTGATTAAGTGATGCATGCCAATTTATATATTTTGAACAACACGGATGAGGTTGAATCATATATATCATCAAATATTACTAAATTAAAGTTTTGATATTAGAAAATAAATGAAAAGTGGTTGATGATTGAGCATAAGAAGACATTTATTTTATGGTTTAAAGAGAAAGTAACCAATGATATATCTGTATCAGAAACATTGAAGTGGTTATCAGGGGGGCCATCTATTAATGTGATCACATGGTATGGTTTTGATATTAATTGTTACACATTTTACACAAAAAAATATAGATGAAAAGAGTACCATTCAGAATAGTGGTGTGATGGTTTTCGCTGAAGCATTTCATTTTTTGAGTGCCAAAGATAAAAACCCAATTTCTAAATTAACGCCATATTTTGGAGTTCTTGAAGAAATATGGTAAATTGATTATATTAAAATTTTGATTCACCATTTTTAAGTGTAATTGGGTTGATAGTAAGAGTGGTGTGAAGCATGATGAATATGGGTTTAAAATGGTTGATTTGAAAATATTTAATTATAATGAGTAACCATTTATCATGGTGACACATGAAAAACAAGTATTTTATATCATTGATCCATCGAATCATTAGTGGCCCATAATTTTTCAAGGAAAAGATACTATTTGTTTGATAAGGATGATACTGATGATGTTATTGATTTACATGAGCCTTATTCATCTATTACACAATTTTTGGATGATTACAGTGAGTATAAGACATACATAGTGCATGAAATATGTAATAATCACGACGAAGGCATGTGGGAAAACAATAAATTAGTCTACTATTTTTTTGGTAAATATTTTTATTTTGTTTCTTTTTTTTGAAACTTACAAATTCATGCCTCTTTTTTACTTATTTTTTTCTTTCTTGTTTCTAAATATTCAGTTTTCTAATGATATGCAGGTACACAAAATTTCATTACACTTTCTAGTAGAAATGTCAGATACAGATAGAGAGGAGTAGTTACTGAGGTATATCTATTTTTTCATATTATTAAATATTCAATAATATACTTATTTAATAAAAAAACTGTTAATTTACTATTTTTTTTGTAGGACTACTGATGCGTCCTTGGTAGAGGAGACTTCTCTTGTTACTACTAAAAAAATCAAGTTCTCAAGTTGGTAAACGTGGTATTACACTTTTACCAAAACTATAACTTACTCATGATTATGACAGATTACACATCAGTTTTGATGATAATAATAATGCAACTAGTGTAACACCCCAAGCTTCCATGGTACGTTTCCTTTTGAATAATGCAATAGCTTGCGATGTACGCAACTTGGAGTTTTAACACACTACGATAAATCAAACTAGCCGTTATGAATAGTAATACCCACTTTTTGAAATTTTATAAATTTTATTTTTTAAAATGGACTTCATTTTTGGGTTCGGAATATCAAAATTATCTTAGGCTAAATTTTTGGTATTTTTCTAAAAACTTTTAATTTTTGATGAATAGTGAAAAGCACTGTGTTATTGTTTAAAACCGAATTTTTATTTAAATAATTATTTATTTTATTAAAATTTATTTTAAGTCAAAATAGATATATAATACCTATATAAGTTCAATATAATTCATTGGATTCATTTTATAATAAGATTAGAAGTATAAAATTTTATTAAACGTTTTACCGTCTTTTACCCACCTTCTAGGTGCATTTTCAAATTTGTATAAAACATAAATTTACCACTTCTGTGAATTGAATTTAAAAAATCCAAGAGACACGGTTGACATCAGTAAGTAAAATGTGGTTCAATAAGATGAAAATAATTTTTAGTGAATAGTAACTTTTGACTTTTATTTACCACGTTTAAAAGTAAATAGGGTAATTAAAGGTAAAAAAAAGATATTATAATTATCATAACAAATGTACTAATTCTATTAGACAAGAAATAAAATATGATCCTTTTGGTCCACTTGGATTAGATTAGGACATTTATTATTATTTTATTTAAAGAAGAGTTAAAAGTGTTAAATTCAAAGTTTAATAACTAAACCATTTTTAATATAGGGATATACATAAAATAAATTCGACTATAAATATTTATTATAAAGATAAAAATATTTCCTACATAATGGTATTTTATTTATAATTTTTATACATTAAATAATTAAATTTATTTATGACACAATGATGATGTAGTAATTACCTTATTAATGAAAGATTAAACAAATTGATATTATAAATATCCAAATAAATGAAAATTAAGACTTTTGATGAATTTCACTAATTATCTAGGTTAATATGACATGTTAGGTTTGATTAAATAATTTTTTTCAAAGTGATAAAGTTTTTATGACTTTCACAAAAACAAAATACCAAATAGTGTTAAAATTGACATAAATGAGTTTTTAAAACAAATACTATATTATTAATTGATATAATATTACTAAAAATATAAGGTTCAGCAAAAAGACTTATATAAGGTTATATTTATTAATAATTAACCACTTGGGGTTATCTTGACTTTTTTATAGTAAGTTTATTAACTATTTATTATAATAATACAAGAATACATGGTAAAAGTTAAACTATTTAACTAAGAGTTAAATCTAAAAGATAAGATTAATATGGTGACCTAAACCTGTTTAAAACCTATTTTTTGAGAGGGTTTAGACCCATACCCACCTTATCATAGAAATAAATCATTTTGGATCCATTATAAACCAAATATTATTGTATAATAAAATAATATTTCAACCATTTCCTAAAGAGACCCTCACCTCTCTTATAAAAAGGTACTTACCCTTCTCTCAAAATCACACCTCCAAAGCCATTTTTCTAGGCCAACCCATGATCAAATATCCTAAAAAAATCCCTAAATTCTACCTAGATGCCATACTTTGATCATAAATCCAACCTAAGGATCCCTTCTGATCAACTCAAAAGGAAACACCTGAAGAATAGGTAATAATTTCACCACCTCTTTCAAAGTTATTTTATTTTTCCACTTCCTCTTTTTTTGTTGTTTCCATACCAAAATAAAAACTTTTGTACCTTATACATAATGTGATGTTATTATAAATATGGTACAACCATATTCATTATTATACCCATCCTATGAATGAAAAGTCACCATTCGTGCGTACGTACAACTTACCGTCTCCACGTCGTGGTATAGTTTGTTATTCAAACACTTCATTATTTGGATGGGTATAATAATGAGTATAAATGATGTAAATAATAAATATAACATTTTAAGGATTCTTTATATATGATATAACATCCAATTACATACGATTTTATCATCAATAGTATGATTTTGTCGCTCGTGCGTACGTACAGATTACCATCTCCACGAACGCGATGAAATTCATTCCCCATCATAACTACTAAAGAATAAATTTCATTTTATGATTAAAAATAATGTTTAAGAACTTAATATAATTCTAGATATTAACCAAATACATCCTATACATAACAAACATGGCTTACGTAACCAAGCATATAAAGGAAGATGAATCAGTTAACACTCGAAATGATGAAACTGTGGAAATATTATGAACAAAGAAATATTATAAGATCATATATGATATAATATTTATGTATGTGATTATTGTATAATTTAATAAAATTTATTTTACTATTATACAGAATTTTAACATACCCTCGATCAAGGAAAATGACAAGGCAAGGGCTAACTCTACAATCTCTTCATTATCCGAGGTTGTTTATACGTGAGTATCTACTATGACCTCTTTATCATCCACACCTGTGTTTCATAAAAATATATTTCAAATTTTTTTTACTATTTCCTAGACTATGGGTTAAAGTAATTTATACCATTGGTTGAATTTTTATAAAATTTTTATAAAGTAGTCTTTCTTTCATTTTCCAAACAAGGTCCTTTACAACATTTTCAACAAAATTAAAGAAAGAATGTTTTTTAAATTTTATGGTGGGTGCAGCTGTTTTCCACCATTATAACACCTTAGAAGATTCCATTAAAAGCTTATAAGAATATTGTAAAAATAAATGTTTTGTTTTATAATTATGTTACTTTTAAATGATTTCAAAATAGAAAGATGTATTTCTTTCAAATAGTTTCCATTTCATCTATGTCAACATCCTTTGATGGATTTTACACTTCTTTGAAGTTGATTTATTATGATACAAATCTTCCATATTGTACTGAAGGTTTTGTGATATTTTTTAATGTGGATGTGTTATTTTTATATCATCCATGGTTTATGGATAAAGTATTGACATTTTGTATGCTAGTTTTAATATGAATATTTATGTTATGTTTAAACCTTTTCATATGAGGAATGCATTGGAATTAGTAAGTGACGGGTGGAGCTCTCTATAGCTCCTTGATGCATTGGTAGGTCTCATGAGATAAAATAGTGTCTTGGCACAAGGACTTGAAAAAATATTATTTGTATTCTTGGCACGATGCCTTGACTCTGTGGTTATGAAGTCTGGAATTATGCATTCCATCATTAGGAAATTGGCTATTGATATTACATGTAATTATTCGAGTAGTATAATATCCATGTGAATAAGTAAATGGAATTATTTTATTTATCTTTGATATATTATGGTGAAGTTTAAGTTTAAAAATGCTTGTGTTTTAGTATTATACATCGCCTTAAATGTCTATTCTTATTTATGAAAGTTTCCGCTATATTGTTATCCTTAATGATCACCTAAGCTCACCCATTTCTATGTTTTATTATTCCCCGGATGTGAAGAAGTATATTATTACTGACCTACAGGGATAGTCTAAGGGATATGAATGTGTTCAAAGGGGAAAATGTTGTTGTTGTTTTTCATTTTATATGAGATGTAAAACTTATGTATGTATCTAGTAATTCCAAGGAAACTAAACTGGTTAGTCTTTTAGGATTTGATACCTTGTGATCAGGCTAATGTTATGTAATAATGAATTGACTCTGGGTAACTAGGGTCAGGGAATTGCAATTGGTATTAGAGGAAGTTCAGTACAAACCTTAGAAGGTAGATTTAGAAAAACTCTGATTAGAGAACATTACCCTAAGATAGACTTTGAGGATTAATATAGAAGAACTTCCTAGAATTTTGGTAATGTAGAGATTTTGGGTATTTTCCAAGCAATATATCTCTATCAAGATATGAGTAGGTAGAGGTGGGTCTGGCATAGATGTGCCTAGGAGTGAAAACTCTGACAAGGAGTTTCGGGCTTTACCCATGGTACCATGGTACACAACAACGAGCCTTGCTGCACTCTTGGTTACGACACTCCTGGGGGATATGCCTAGGATAATTAACCTTTTCTTGACAAACCATTATGAAGGATTTATGAGTATATACCTCCTCCAAGAAAACATTTTTATGATTATGGATTATATCCATGAACTTTTCAATTTATGTTAAGTTTTTTACAAGTTTGGAATTATGTATTGTGATTCATAAACTAATCTAGTGTATTATATTGTTTAGAAATTGATCCTAGTTAAAGGAATGGAAACTGTATCAACACACGTAATCCATGTAGGGATTTCCCTCCTACTCAAGATAATTTTAGTGGAGATGGTGATGCAACTGGTGTTGATCAGCTTATCACCATACTGGGATAACTCACTTAGGTTATGAATAATAAACTTACCCGTATGGAGCACCTTGATCCGCAACGTGGAGGATCAATGTTAGACCACTTAATGAGGCAACAACCACCAAAATTCAATGGAACTAAAAATCCATTTCTATCTGAGAAATGGATAAGTTCCTTAGATAAAATATTTCATGATTTGGGGAGTAGGGAAAGGGAAAAAGTTGTCATGGAAGTTTATCACCTCACAAGAGATGAATATCAATGGTGGTAATTAATTCGAAACACAAAGGAAGATGAAGAAGTACCAAATATGGAATGGATGGAGTTTAAAGAGATTTTCTTAGAAAAATACTTTCCTCATGACCATAGAGAGAATATGGAAAGATAATTTCTGAGTCTGAGGCAAAAAGGAGGATGAGAATGTCACAATGTATGAGGCTAACTTTACAAGGTTAGAAAGGAATGAAAAAAATTATATATATAACCCAAGGATTAAGATTGATCGATTATTAGATGAGTTAAAAGAATTTCTCCATCGAGCATTAGTCTCACAATCCTTCTCATTGTACAAAGATATTATCTCATGTGCTATTAAGACAGAAAAGGAATTCTCTAAGTTTTATGACTTTAAAGCAAAGAAAGAGAAGAAGAGATCTGTTGAACACTCTGGAAATGGAAATAAGGGGAATAAGGGAAAAGTTTAATATCCATCCTGCGGTAAATATGGGAAGAACCACCCCCGTACTTTCCTGAAGGGAATGAGAGTCTGTTACAAGTGTGGTGAAAAAGGCCACCAAGCTCTTGATTACAAGGGAAAGAAAGAGGCTGTCAATGCTGAATGCTACAATTGTAGAGAAATAGGGAATTATGAAAATGAATTCCCTAAGCACCAAGGAAATTATCCTTAGAAAAGGACAAGGGATCAAGTCAAATATTATGCGATCACTACTGCTAAAGTTGAAGCTCCAAAATATGTGGTGGTAGGTAATTTAATGGTTTATTCATGTTTAGACAATGATTTATTTGATTCTGGATGATCACATAATTTCATATCTTCCCAGTTTACTAAGAAAATTAGATATTTCCAATTTGATTTAACAAGAGAGTTGTCAGTCAAAACTCCTAAGGGAAGTATCAGTGCAACAAAGTTTTGTGAATCAGTCCTCATTAGGGCATATAAATGTTCTTTATCTGCTGATCTCATCGTCATACCCATGATTGAATCTAATATAATCCTCAGTATGGATTGGCTTTCAGACCATGATGTGAAAATTTATTATAAGAAGAAGGAGGTTATAATATTAGATGATGATAGGGAGTACCTTATCTTTAGAGAAGAAACGTCACCACCTAATTCTTATCTAGATCCACCCCTAGTAGCTCTACTAAATTCAATTATTGGGGAATAAGATAATGAAATAACTATGGGTGAGGAAAAGAATGCTCGAATAGAGGATGTATCTATTGTACAAGAATATGTTGATTTGTTTCCATAGGATTTACCTAGACATCCTCTATAATGAGAAATTGAGTTTTCCATTGATTTAGGTCCTGATTCAAGGCCCATATCGAAGACCGCTTATAGAATGACCATTATGGAATTAGTGGAACTAAAGAAACAACTAGAGGAATTGAGTAATAATGGATTTATTCACCCTAGTGTTTCTCTTTGTAGAGAACCTATTCTTTTTGTTAAGAAGAAAGATGGATCTATGAGTTTGTGCATTGACTACAGGGAGATCAATGTTATAACAATAAAGAACAAGTATCCCCTACCTCGCATTGAGGATTTATTTGACCAGCTTCATAGAGCTCAATATTTTTCAAATATTGACCTTCAATCTGGATTTCATCAGTTGTGTTGAAGAAGGAAGACATTCTGAAAACAACATTTTGAACCAGGTACGGGCATTATGAGTTTACAATAATGCCTTTTGGACTGACTAATGAACCCTATGTTTTCATGGATCTAATGAATAGAGTTTTCAAGGAATATTTTGATGAATTTTTAGTGTTATTTATTGATGATATCTTGGTATACTCAAAAATCTATGAAGATCATGAAAATAACTTACACACTATTCTGAAAACCCTAAGAAGAAATGAATTATATGGGAAGTTTAGAAAGTGTGAATTATGGCTTCAGGAAATTTCTTTTCTTGGACATATTGTCTCTAAGAATGGAATTTATATTGATCCTTCAAAGACCAAGGAAATCCAGAAATGGATAGAACTGATGAGTATAATTGAGATATGTAGTTTTATTGGTTTAGCAGGTTATTATCAGCATTTCGTCTAGAATTTTTCCCAATTGCAAAACCCATTAACTAAGTTCACACGTAAAGGGGTTAATTTTTTTTGGAAAAAATAGTGTGAAGAATGTTTTGAAGAACTGAAGAGAAGATTAGTTAATTATCCAATATTGACTCTATCATAGGGGAATGATAGGTTTGTTATTTATAGTGATGCATCAAATAAAGTACTTGGTTGTTTCCTTATGCAGAATGATAGGGTTATTTCCTATGCATCATGACAGCTAAAAATTCATGAAAAAAACTATCCCACTCATGATCTTGAGTTAGCAGTTGTAATATTTTCTTCGAAGATATGAAGACACTATCTCTATGGTGAAAAATGTGAGATATATACCGATCACAAGAGTTTAAAGTATATTTTCTCACAAAAATAACTCAACATGAGGCCAAGGAGATGGCTCTAACTACTCAAGGATTATGATTTCACTATACACTACCACTCATGGAAGGAAAATAAGGTGGAAGATGCTTTTAGAAGAAAGAATCATGGTGTTTTGAACAATATGAGTGTTGAAAGGGATCCTATGTTCACGGATCTAGTAAAGATGGATATGGGAATAATCATGGAAGGTGAAACATCAATACTTTTTCAAATGGTTTCCAAACCATCTTTACTAGAAAGGAAAAAAAGTTCTCAGACTAATGATGAAGAGTTTCAAAACAAAATTAAATCCGTGAATGATGGGAGATTGATTGACTTTGTTTGTGAAGATAGAATTTTGAAATTTGGGAAAAGACTTTGTGTACCTGATATACCTGATCTAAAAAGGGAATTGTAGGATGATGATCATAGCTCCAATTTATCTATACACCCCAGTAGCACTAAAATCTATAGAGATTTGAAGGAACATTTTTTGTGGGATAACATGAAGAGGGAGATTGATGATTATGTGTCAAGATGTCTAGTTTGTCAAAATGTTAATGTTGGAAGACAACATCCTGGAGGAGTTTTGCAACCTCTTCCCATACCTGAGTGGAAATGGAATGATATTACAATGGACTTTGTCATTGGGATACCAAATACTCCTAGAATGAGTGATACAATATGGGTCATTGTTGATCATCTTACCAAGTCAACACATTTTCTTACTAAAAGAGAAGATTTACCAATGTTTTGAAAGACTATACATTAATGAAGTTGTAAGACTTCATGGAGTACCCCTATCGATTGTTTCTGATCGTGATCCCCATTTTATATCAAGATTCTAGAAAAGTCTTCAGAAGGCCTTGGATACTGAACTTTGTTTGAGCACTGCCTACCACCCTCAAACTGATGGACTATCAAAATGGACTATTCAAACCTTATAAGACATGTTTATATCTTAATCACTTAACTTTCAATGTATGTGGGATCAGTATTTACCTCTGGTAGAATTTTCCTATAACAATAGATTAATTCCATTCAAGTATTAAGATGGAACTATATGAAGCGTTATATGGAAAGAGATGTTTCACACCAACTTGTTGGGATAACGCTGGTGAAAGAAAACTTATAGGCCCAGAACTTGTTGAGGAAACAATGGAAAAGGTGAAGGTTATCCAAAACCACATCAAAGAAGATCAAAGTAGGCAAAATAGTTATGCTGAAAACTGAAGGAAAGATTTGGAATTTCAAGTAGGAGATCATGTTTTCTTGAAGGTATCTCCATGAAAGGGTGTTATACATTTCGGTAAGAAGGGTAAATTAAGTCCCCGGTACATCATACCTTTCTAAATTCTAGAATGAATTGGAGTTTTATTTTATCACTTGGTAATGTTTCCAAGTATCTCCAAAGTTCATGATGTGTTCCACGTATCACTATTGAGAAAATATATGCCAGACCCAATGCATGTACTCACCTATGAGGAAATTGAATAGGAACATGATCTGTCTTATTGTGAAGAGCCCATCGAGATTATTAATACCAGAGTACAAGTGTTGAGAAACCGGACGACTCGCCTTGTAAAATTTCTATGGAGAAACCGTAAGATGGAAGAGGCAACATGGGAACCCGAGGAAATTATGATAGAGAACCACCCAAATCTTTTTATGTAGTAATATTCTAGAAATTTTGAGGATGAAATTATTTGAAGGAGGAAAAAATGTAACACCTCAAGCTTCCGTGGTACGTTCTCCATTGAATAATTCAATATCTTGTATTGTACATAACTTGGAGTTTTAACACACCATGAAAAATTAAACTAGCCATTATGAATAGTAATACCCACTTTTTTAAATGTTATAAATTTTATTTTCCCAAATGGACTTCATTTTTGGGTTCGGAATATCAAAATTATCTTAGGGTGATTTTTTGGTATTTTTCTAAAAACTTTCAATTTTTGATGAATAGTGAAAAACACTACGTTATTGTTTAAAACCGGATTTTTATTTAAATAATTATTTATTTTATTTAAATTTATTTTATGTCAAAATAAATACATAATAAATATATAAGTTTAATATAATTCTTTGGAGTCATTTTATAATAAGATTAGACGTATAAAATTTTATTGAACTTGTTACCGTCTTTTACCCACCTTCTAAGCACATTTGCAAATTTGCATAAAATGTAATTTTACAGATTATGTGAATTGAATTTCAAAAATCTGAGAGACACGATTGACATCAGTAAGTAAAATGTTGTTCAATAAGATGAAAATAATTTTTGGTGAATAATAACTTTTGACTTTTATTTACCACGATTAAAAGTAAATTGGGTAATTAGAGGTAAAAATGATATTATAATTACCCTAACACATGTAATAATTCTATTGGATAAGTTTATTTTAACAAAAATCATCTTTTGGAATAAAACATGATTCTTTTGGTCCACTTGGATTAGATTTGGACATTTATTGTTATTTTATTTAAAGAAGAGTTAAAAGTGTAAATTCAAAGTTTAATAACTAAACCATTTTTAATATAGGGTTATACATAAGATAAATTCGACTATAAATATTCATTATAAATCTAAAAATATTTTCTACATAATGGTATTTTATTTATAATTTTTATACATTAAATAATTAAATTTATTTTTGACACAATGATGATGCAGTAATTACCTTATTAATGAAAGATTAAAATAATTGATATTATAAATATCCAAATAAATGTAAATTGAGACTTATGATGAATTAAACTAATTTTATAGGTTAATATGACATGTTAGGTTTGATTAAATAAATTTTGTTCGAAGTGATAAATCTGTTATCACTTTCACAAAAACAAAATACCAAATAGTGTCAAAATTGACATAAATGAGTTTTTAAGAAAAATACTATATTATTAATTGATATAATATTCCTAAAAATATAAGATTTGAAAAAAGGACTTATATAAGGTTATATATATTAATAATGAACCACTTGGGGTTCTCTTGGATTTTTATAGTAAGTTTATTAACCATTTATTATAATAATACAATAATACATGGTAAAAGTTAAACTATTTAACTAAGAGTTAAATCTAAAAGATAAGTTTAATATAGTGACCTAAACCTGTCTAAAACCTATTGGTTGAGAGGTTTTTGGCCTATACCCACCTTATCCTCTAAATAAATCATTTTGGATCCATTATAAACCGAATACGATTGTATAATAAAATAATATTTCAAGCTTTTCCTAAAGTGACCCTCACCTCTCTTATAAAAAGGTACTTCCCCTTCTCTCAAAATCACACCTCCAAAATAATTTGTCTCATACAAACCCTACTCAAATATCCTCCCAACTACCCTCACTTTTACCTATAGTACTTTGATCATAAATCCAACCTAAGGAGCTCTTTTGATCAAATAAAAAGGAAACACCTGAACAAGAGGTAATAATTTCACCACCTCTTTCAAAGTTCTTTTGTTCTTCCACTTCCTCTTTATTTGTTGTTTCCATACCAAAATAATAAATCCAGTACCTTATACATACTGTGATGTTATTATAAATATGGTAAAACCATATTCATTATTTTATCCATCCTATGAATGACAAGTCACCATACGTGTGTACGTATGACTTACCATCTCCACGTCGTGGTATAGTTTGTTATTCAAACAATTCATTATTTGGATGAGTATAATAATGAGTATAACTGATGTAAATAAAAAATATAAAATGTTAAGTATTCTGTATATATGATATACCGTCCAATTAAATACAATTTCACCATCAATAGAATGATGTTGTCGCTCGTGCGTACGTACGGATTACCGTTTCCATAAACGTGATGAAATTCAATCCCCATCATAACCATTCAAGAATAATTTTAATTTTATGATTAAAAATAATGTTTAAGAACTTAATATCATTCTGGATATGAATCAAATACATCCTATCCATAACAAACATGTCTTACGTAACCAAGCATATAAAGGAAAACAGATCAGTTAACACTCAAAACGTTGATACTACTGAAATATTATTAACAAAGCAATATTAGAAGATCATATATGATATCATATTTATGTATGTGGTTCTTTTATAATTTAATAAAAACAATTTAACTATTATACAGGAGGTTAACGTACCCTTTATCAAGGAAAATTACAAGGTAAGGGTTAATTCTACAATCTCTTCGTTATCTGAGGTTGTTTATACGTGAGTATCTACTGTGACCTTTTTATCATCCACATCCGTGTTTCATAAAAATGTATTTCAAAACATTTTTACTATTTCCTAGACTATGGGTTAAATTCATTTATAACCTTGGTTGAATTTTTATAAATTTTTTATAAAGGAATCTTTCCATCATTTTCCAAACAAGGTCCTTTACGACCTTTTTGACAAAATTAAGGAAAGAATGTTTTTTTAACTTATACAGCGGGTGAGGCTATTTTCCGCCATTATAATACCTTTGAAGCTTCCCTTACAATCTTATAATAATATTTTCAAAATAAATGTTTTGTTTTATAATTATGTGACTTTTTAATGATTTCAAAATAGAAAGACGTATTTCTTTCAAATAGTTTCCATTTCATCTATGTCAACGTCCTTTGATGGATTTTACACTTGTTTGAAGTTGATTTATTATGATACAAGTCTTCAATATTGTATTGAAGGTTTTGTGATATGTTTTACTGTGGATATGTTATTTTTATACCATTCATGGTTTATGCATAAAGTATTGAAATTTTAATGCTAGTTTTAATATG
Organism: Viscum album; assembly: GCA_963277665.1. Taxonomy (NCBI): domain Eukaryota; kingdom Viridiplantae; phylum Streptophyta; class Magnoliopsida; order Santalales; family Viscaceae; genus Viscum; species Viscum album. The sequence goes on from OY728122.1 coordinate 1,714,459,069, forward strand.
AAAGTTTATATAATGTTTAAACCTTTTCATATGAGGAATGCATTAGAATTAGTAAGTGATGGGTGGATCCTGCTATAGCTCCTCGATGCATCGGTAGGTCTCATGAGACAAACTAGTGTCTTGGCACAAGGCCTTGACAAAATATTATTTGTATTCTTGGAACGTGGCCTTGACTATGTGGTTATGAAGTCTGGCATTATGCATTCCATAATTATGAAATTAGATATTGATATTACATGTGATTATTCAACTAGTAGAATATCCATGTGAATAAGTAAATGGAATTATTTGATTTATATTTTCCATATTATGATAAAGTTTAAGTTTAAAAAGATTGTGTTTTAGTATTATACATTACCTTAAATGTTTATTCTTATTTATGAAAGTTTATGCTCTATTGTTATCCTTACTGAGCACCTGAGCTCACCCTTTCTATGTTTTATTTTTCCCAGGATGTGAAGAAGTATATTATGAATGACCTATAGGGATAGTCTAAGGGATATGAATGTGTTCAAAGGAGACAATGTTGTTTTTTTTTCATTTTATATTTTATGTAAATCTTATGTATGTATATAGTACTTACAAGGATACTAAACTGATCGTTCTTTTGGGATTTGATCCATTGTGATCATACCAATTTTATGTAATAATGCACCAACTCTGGGTAACTAGGGCCGGGGTGTTACAACTGGCCCAAATTCATTTCAATTTATTAGTTATATATCGATGCAGAGCCGTTGTAGGATTAGTATTTTATATCCTGATTGGAAGCTAGTGGACAGGATGACAAAACAACAGCTTTGGGTGGCCGTGATGGTAAAATATCTTAATTGATTTATTTTACCTCATTTTTTGAATATTAAATATTTTAAATGACATATTTAATCTATTCACTTACAAATGAAATTAAATTTTTAGGAAACCAAAGAAATTAAGAAAAGACATCACTCTTTAGTGGTGGTTTGATGGAGAGATTTTAAAACAAAACAGACAAAAAATTATGTTTTTGGAAATAGAAGGTTTGAAAACCCATTCCTCAAGTATCAATTTATTGATGAAGATACATGGAAGAAATTTGTTAACAGTCTTCATGAAGAAAATTTTTTCGTATGATAATTATTTTATATTGTAAAATTTATTATATATTTTTCTAATTACTTAGTAGTTTATTTTTATATAATAATCCTCCAGGAGATCTCATCAAGAGATTTAGTTGAGAAATGTATACCCTCATACTTTATCACGTGGAGGGTAGTCATCTTTAGAGAAAAAAATGACTGAAGAAAAATTTGAAGCATTAAGAGTTCGATCTAGTAGTGGTTCACAAGAGGTTCAACAATGTCCTCCATCTCCTCCCACTCACCATGAAAAATGGAAATGAGTAAGAAGAAGGAAAATTGAAAAGTATCTTACAGAGGAATCTAAGTAAGTAGCTGATAAAATTGTAAGTAAATATTATTTATTTTTCATCAATTTTTATAGTTTATAAATTTTAAACACTAATATAACTTTTTAATTTTCATTTTAGGATGAAATTTAGGAGCAAGAAACATATGACTCTTTTATCCCTGAGGGTAGGATGGATATCTTAGCCACTTTTTTGGGAAAGGAAAACACCCCAGATGTGTTAGAGGATATTAGGAAGGTGTTAGTATTTGGAAGGTTTTGGTCAGAGTAAGCAATCAAGATACCTGGAAATATAATCCTTAAATGCCGAGTAAAAACTTTGAAACAGTCTATAGGTGATCAAATTCAACCAGCAGTGTAGAAGGATTTGTTAGAACACTTGGAAAGACAATCAAAGTCTGCGCAACCTTCACAGGTATATTATTTATTGGTCATCAATTTTTCTATATTATAAATTATAATCACTAATATAACTTTTTCATTTTTCAGCCTTCCCAGCCTGCTCACCCGGACTACCCTGCCCCATCTGCCTACCCTTCCTTGTATGAGAAGCCTTACCAGGTATAATATTTATTTGTCATCAATTTTTCTATTTTATAAATTATAAACACTAATATAAATTTCTCATTTTTCAGCCTTCCCATCCTACTCACCCGGACTACCCTACTCCATATTTGTACTTCGATCCTCCATATCCTCACTCAAACCAATTAGTATATTATTTATCTTTCATCAATTTTTATATTTTATAAATTATACACAATAATATAATTTTTTCACCTTTTAGCCTTTTGAGCCTTCTTACTCGGACTACCCTGCCCCATCTTCTTACTTTGATCCTCCACCGCCTCACTCAGACTAAAACGTATACTGTGGGTTGTTTGCTAGAGATCCTCATATACATATTATTGTGTTAGGACTCTCGATTTTTTTGGGGGCTTTGGTACATCTCCAGTCTATGCAGATGGGTTAGGTTTGTATCATCCCGGTCCCAAAAGCCACCCAATGGCACCCCATACCCTGTTGGCCAATGGCCTCAAGCACATTTCCCCAAACGCCAGAGGCTGCTGACTAGCAGCGAGGGACTTGGGTGTAATAGTGGGGAAACTATTCCCTCATTGGCAGAGTAATACAACGGAAGAGAAACATATATACAATGGAGAACGCAGTAATAATCCATACAAAAGGAAAAAACAGAAGACTAGAAATAATAAACTGAAGCACACACATATAAATGAATGATGCATGATATATATGTCTAGGAAAACAGCCAAACAAATCACAATGATGGAACATAAAAAGTACTAAACAAAAGTAAAAAAGAAAATAGATGATGGATCCTCAGCATCACAAGCCTCAACTTGGTCCCATGATCTTTATCTCCACAAAACTCAAGTACCTAAAGTTGAAGGCCACTTGACCTTATCTATACCTGCAACAATATAACCTTTTTTGGGCCCAAATAGGGTGTGAGAATAAATCCCAATAGGAAAACACCACAAGATCTGTGCCTAGTAGTCAGTGAATATATGGCAGGTAATAAGTAAAAGGAAGCAGTGAACAAGAAAGTACTCAGTAGTGAACCGTCACAGTTTCAATGCATTCAATCTCATATACCAGGCAACAACTAATCAAGCAGGTAAACACAAACAGGTAACCCTCTGGGAAGTACTCACAGCCTATCCCTTCTGGTCCTACTTAGCAAACAAAACCAAGCAACTAAACACCAATGGTAACCCTCTAGGATGTACTCATAGCCTAACCCCTTTGGTTCAACCAACAAGTACAAGCAACCCTATGGGAAGTACACACAGTCTCACCCCTCTGGTTCAGCTAAAATATAGACTCTCTGAGGAAGCAATCATCGTCAATTCCCCCTATACTCTTGTATCGGTACTAAATGCGCTCTGGGGAAGCACTTACATCACATTCCCCCTGTGGCCCGCGTCGAGGAACTACAGACACTCTGAGGAATCACTTACGTCAATTCCCCCTATGGTCTCGCATCATAATAGTAAAACAAACACTCTGGAGAAGCCCTTACTTCTATTTTCCCTATGGTCTACTACACCAGGTTCTCACAGCCTTGTTTAAGTCAAACAAGTATAGAAACGCATATCATCCAAAGTAAACCTCAAGAACTAATTTGATAACAGTCTACAGTATAATAGAAATAAAGATAGGAATCACTCCATCCGATAGTACTAGGCATGGAAAGTAAACAGTAGCCTAACAGGAAAAGCTAGACCAAATGGTCAAAACAAGCAAACATGCATGGGAAAAACACTTCCAAAGCATAACAATTAACCCTATTCACATTAAATTAAACTCTACTCAATCATACAGGCATAACATGAAATTAATAGGGATAAAATAGTAAACACGCAATACCCTATTCAAGGGTATTGGGGAATTTGCACATATAACTCAAATACTTTCAACGGAAAGGAACAAACCACCTACCTTGGTGTTGGCATCTTGTATCCATGAACCTCAAGCCTTGAATCACCCAAGAACACCATAGATCTAAAAAAACGTCAAAAATTTTCAACCGAAGATAAATCTTGAAAGAGGAGGAATCAGAAGAAGGTGTTCAAGAAGAAGAGAGAACTCACCGATGTGATTCCAACACAACCGATGGAGTTCTATTCAGATAACAGATGCTTGATCAGGGGATCAGTGAAGATCCACGCCGTACGGACACTCTCGGTTGAGTTCGGTGGAGAAGAATATGTTTCTTCCGAAAAGATGTGACCCCGGTCCGTTTAATGAAAAAAAGAAATACACAACATGTATTTTGGAAGTACACAACATGTAATTTCTGTTTCTTTACTCTACTTTATGTGGTCTCCAAGTCACCCCACATGGCCGTGTGCAAGGCCACTACATGGCCAGCACATGGCTACCCACGGTAACTGAGTACACGACATGTACTCATAAAGTACACAACGTGTACTTCAAAAATTTCTAGAAACTCATCTTTTCTCAAAAACACCAGAAAAAGAAAAACATACCTGAAAAGAAGATCTGGGTTCTTACAAACTTCCCACCTTGAAGAAATTTGTCCCTGAATTTCCCTAGAAAGGTGGTGTAGAAGAAGAAACCCCAAACAACTCCAGCCACTAAGATCGTACATCAGCCTCCCTCTCCCAAGTCTCATCCTGTACTCGCTCATGCTGCCATAGCACCCATACCAGAGGAACACACCGGCCATGGAGAACCTTCATACTTCGATCAATAATCCAAATAGGATGCTCCTCGAATGATGTATCCACCTCCAAGTTGACTTCCTTGGGTTGGAAAGCATAAGACAAGTCTGAGAAGTAACATCGAAGCTGAGAAACGTGGAAAAAGTCATGCATTGACCGGTACCTCTAAGGTAACTGAAACCGATAGGCAACCGTCCCAACTCTCTCCAACACCTCAAATGGCCCAACGTCCCTAGGAAAAAGCTTACCCTATCTCCTAATCCTTCTATGTCCCAACCTTGGTGTGACATGCAGGAAAACCTAGTCTCCGACCTCGAACTCCAGAGGTCGTCTCTGATGACCAACATAAGATTTCTGCCGAGACTGTGCAGTAGCCATCCTCTTCTGAATCAACTATATCTGCTCCATGATCTCCTGGACAAGACGAGCTCCCAGCATAGCTGCCTCTCCTACCCCCAGCGAATATAAGGGTGATCGACATGGCTTACCGTACAAATCCTCATAAGGTGCCATCTGAATAGTTTCTTGAAAACTATTATTGTAGGAAAACTCAACAAGAGGTATGTGCTTCTCCCAAAAACCTCCAAAATCCATGATGCATGCTCGGATCTTGTCCTCAAGCACCTGAATCGTACGCTCATACTGGCTGTCTATCTGAGGGTGGTATGCTTTACTCAAAAGTACCTATGTACCCAAAGCCTTCTGAATCCCCTGCCAAACCCGAGAGGTAAAACACGCATCCATGTATGAAACGATGGAGTGTGGGACTCCATGTAGACGTACAATCTATCGGATGTACAACCTTCCCTTATCACCAACACTAAAGGTCTCCTTGATCGACAAGAGGTGAGAAACCTTCGTGAGTCTATCAATGACAACCCAAACTACATTATCTCCTCGAGGAGACCTCAGTAAACCCATCACGAAGTTCATCACAAAATCATTCCACTTCCACTCGAGAATGGGTAACTGATGAAAAAGCCCTGCTGGTCGCTTGTGCCCTGCCTTCACCTACTGACAGGTGGAACACCTCATGATAAAACCAGCACCATCTCTCTTCGTACCTGGCCACCATTACTGACGATGTAGATCATGATACATCTTGGTGACACCAGGATGAACTGCCCAAACTGAGGAATGAAATTCACACATCAGCTCCTCGTATATGTCTGCTGGAACCCATACGCCCCCTAGAAATGCAAGATCTCATCCTTGCCTACTGTCCATCCTGGAATAGGGTCCTCTCCCGACACACTCTCACATAGGACTAGGCCTTCATAATATGATAACTGCCTCATTTTCACTGGATCAAGAATAGTATAGGTAACAGCTATAGAAAAATGGAACATCTTCCCCTGTATGTCGTGTACCTCCAAATGCATCTCAAAGAACAAAGAAATCATCTTCCACTCACTACTGGCCTCCTGAATTTCCTGTATCTGAGTCCTCCTAGTCAGCACGTTAGCCACTGCATTACCTTTCCCCAGTATGTAGGCAAGCTCAAAGTCAAAAGACTAAAGGTACTCAACCCACATCCATTATCTCAAATTCAGATTGCACTGAGTGAAAATGTACTTGAGACTTTTGTGTTTGGTGAAAACCACAAAATTTTCTCCTAGAAGATAATGCCTCCAACCGCGTAAATCATGAACAACTACAACTAACTCGAGATAGTACGTCGGGTAATTCACCTCATGTGGCCTCAATTGCCGAGACCCATATGCAACGACTCCTTATCCATGCATAAGCATGAATCCCATCCCAATAACTAATGCATCATAGTAAATAGTATAACTCTTTCTCGGCTCTGGAAATACTTGTATCGCTACTGAAGTCAACCTCCCTTTCAGATCCTGAAAGGCTGACTCACAAGAATCTAACCACAAGAACTTTGGAACCTTCTTAGTCAGACCCATTAGTGGTGCTGTTAAATGTGAAAAGTCCTGTATAAAGTGTCTGTAGTTTCTATCCAGCCCTAGAAAACTGCGTACCTCAAAGACGTTCTTTGGATGCTCCCAATAAACTACTGCTCTCAATTTCTCTGGGTCTACTGATACTCTTTTCTCTGAGATAAAATGACCCAATAAGTGAATCTCATCCATCCAAAAGTGGTATTTTGAGAGCTTAGAATATAAATGATTATCTCTCAGTGTAATAAAAATGATATCAAGATGTGTGGCATGGTCTTGTCAAGTGTGAGAGTACACCAAGATATCATCCCTGAAGACTGCCACGAAAGAATCCAAGTGTGGATGGAACACTCGATTCATCAGCACCATGAAGACTGTAGGTGCGTTCGTGGGACCGAACGACATAACCATATAATCATATAGACCATACCTACTCTAAAAGGATGTAAGAAGAATATCAGATGGTCTAACATGCAACTGATGGTAATCGGACCTCAATTCAATCTTAGAGAACACTCGGGCTCCTAAAAGCTGATCAAAGAGATCATTAATCCTAGTTAAGGGATATCGGTTCTTGACTGTCAACTGGTTTAGCTTCCGATAATGCACACAAATCCAGATGGTACCATCTTCCTTCTTCGCAAATAGGATTGGTGAACCCCATAGAGAAGTACTGGGTCGGATGAAACTCTTTTCCTGCAACTCCTCCAACTGCTTCTTGAGCTCCTGTAACTCTGGTGTAGCCATCTTATAAGGAGGAATGGACACCGGTGCCACCCCTGGAACAAGATCAATAGCAAATTCTACCTCATGCTCCGGAGGAAAATGTAAAATGTCCCCCAGAAATATGTCCCTGAAATCATCTACCACTGCAGGAAAGTTTAACTGTGAAGTCACCTTGTCATCCAAATATAGACTAGTAATCTGGGCTATAACTCCTCCCAACCCATGATGCTCGGGTCCCGATCTATGAGATTACATCCCACCATCTCTTGGTGGAATCTCGAAGCATGTAGGTATCAAGATTGACCCTACTATTTAGAGGTGTCTCCAGATGTTTTAAGATTATTATCATGGCTTCTAACCATGACTTTGCAGCCTGGGGTCCTCTATCCCCTGAGAAAGAGGGAGGATGCTGCTGCTGAAATACCCGCATCAATTATGCCATAGACGATGTAGGCAGCGGTGCTCCCTAGAAGGTATGCATCATCCTCATGAAGCCTTCCCCTGAACTGTGCATCAGAACTTGTATCTGGTATAACTGTTGGTGCCAAGACTGGCACAACAGGGGGATCTGCTGGAAGTCCTTGATCATCCATGTCTGGTGTCTGATCACCACCCTGCAACTGGCATACAACCGGAGGACGTCTCAGTGTCATGAATCTGCAGGGTCAAGCGCACACCTTAGATCAATATTGATAGGGACTGAAACCTAAAAGGGTAAGAGGGGGAACAAGAGAAATACATCATTTAAGTTTTAGAAAACATGACTACATGACGTGTATAATATTTACACGGAGTGTTCCCTTAATCCATTCACATGGGTGTGTACTTCTGCCAACCCAGGTCATGCAACACCCCGTACACACGACGTGTTGTACTACCACATGACGTGTACTTGACTTCTCTTCCCATGCCTGAGTCCTTCTACATGACTAAGCTACATGGTTCACCTAGAACAAGGCTACACGACGTGTTTTTTCCAGACACGACGTGTACTAAAGGATTTCCACCGACCCGTGTTGTTAGTTACACGGTTGGATTCCAGGGATTACACAAAATGGCGTGTTCAAGAGTGAAACGACGTGTATTGCTTAAGATTTCATCCATCTGTGTCATTAGTCACACGAGTGTACACATGGTCTACAAAACACAACATGTACAACTGGTACCCGGCGTGATCCCCCAAGGATTTCCCAACCCTATTTCTCTGCCCACATAGCAACTGACACGGTTAGAGACTACACGGCGTGTACATACCTTACATGGTGTGTACTTAAGAAAAATAGTTTCTTCCCGAACATAAGAACACATGGCATGTATTCAAAACTACACGGCATGTATTCTGGGTTTTTCCGAACAATAAGCCTCAAAAACTACTTCGGAGCCCAGAAAAACACTAAAACGATCATTTAAGTGCCAAATTCCGATCCGTGAGGGCTCATACTCCCCGCGAATCAAATTTTGGAATCTTATACATGCCATAAAAAAGAATAACAGGCAATGATCCACCAAATTCTGGTCCATGAGGGCCCATAAAACCTCAAGAACCAAGGTTTGGCATTTATTCCAAAAAACCTTACGCAAACAATACCCTACCAAACAATAGGTATTTTATCAAGTATCTATCACAACATCATGCATTTCTAGCACAACATCTATCACAACAACATGCAATTGCTAATGCACCCTAAATGGCATGGCAAGAATGCATGACAAGTGATTTCTAGCAAGTGCCTATATGATGCATGAGATGGAATACCCTCATCTCATCAAGTTTCAACTAGAATAAAACCTAAATAACATCAACGATAATAGAACAAAACATTTGAATCACCCAAAGTTGAAATAAAATAAACTATAAATTTGAAAAACCATAAAATTTTCAATAACGAGGTAGATTGACTTTTCCCTATACACAGGTTAGCTACTCCCAGACATATATTATTACCAAGTACCAATTCCATCCTATCCCTAGATATAGGCACCAAACAGTAATTCAAGAGAAAATAATTCCTCTGATACCACTTTGTAACGTCCCAGTTCCAAAAGCCACCCAAAGGCGCCCCGTACCTGGTTGGTCACATGACCTCAAGCAAATTTCCCCGAACACCAGAGGCTGCCGACTAACAGCGAGGGCCTTGGGTGTGATAGTGGGAAAATTATGCCCTCATTGGTAGAGTAACACAGTGAAAGAGAAACATATATACAATGGAGGAAGCAGTAATAATCCATACAAAAGGAAACATCAGAAGACTATAAATAATAAACTGAAGCACACACATATATATGAATAATTCATGATTCATATGTCTAAGAAAGCATCTAAACAAATCAAAATTCTTGAATATAAATAGTACTAAACCAAAGTACAAAATAAAATAGATGATAGCTCCTCAGCATCGCAAGCCTCAGGTTGGTACCATGCTCTCCAGCTCCACAACACTCAAGTACCTGAAGTAGAAGGGCCCTTTCCCTTAACTATACCTGCAACAATATAATCTATTTGGGCCCAAAATCATGGCCCAAATAGGGTGTGAGACTAAATCCCAGTAGGAAACCACCAAAAGATCTATTCCAAACAGTCAGTGAATATATGGCATGTAATAAGTAAAAGGAAGCAGTGAACAGGAAAGTACTCAGTAGTAAACAATCACAGTTTCAATGCATTCAATATTATATACCAGGAAACATCTAATCAAGTAGGTAAACACAAATAGGTAACCCTCTGGGAAGTAATCACATCCCATCCCCTCTGGTCCTACCTAGCAACAAAAGCAAGTAGATAAACACCAACAATAACCCTCTGGGAAGTACTCACAACCTAACCCATATGGTTCAACCAAAAAGTACAAGCAACCCTCTGGGAAGTACACACAGTCTCACCCCTCTGGTTCAGCTAAAATATAGACTCTTTGAGGAATCACCCACTGTCAATTCCCCCTATAGTCTCATATCTGTACTAAAGGTGCTTTGGGGAAGCACTTACATCACATTCCCCCTATAGCCCGCGTTGAGAAACTACATACACTCTAAGTAAGCACTTACATCAATTCCCCCTATGGTCTCACATCGTAATAGTAAAACATAAACTCTGGAGAAGCCCTTATGTCCATTCTCCCTATGGTCTACTACACCAGGTTCTCACAGCCCTGTGTAAGTTAAAAAAGTATAGCAATTCATATAGGCAAAAGTAAACCTCAAGAACTACTTGGCTAAAAGTCTACAATATAAAAGCAAGACAGATAGGAATCAGTCCATCCGACAGTACTAGGCATGGAAAGTAAACAATAGCCTAATAGGCAAAGCTAGACCAAACAGTCAAAACGAGAAAACATGCATGGGAAAAACACTTCCAAAGCATAAAAATTAACCCTATTCACATTCTTTTAACCTTTACTCAAGCATACAAGAATAACAGTCAATTAATAGGGCTAAAACAGTAAACATGCAATACCCCGTTCAAGAGTATTGGGTAATTTTCACATATAACTCAAAGAATTTCAATAGAAATGCACAAACTACCTACCTCAGTGTCGGGATATAGTTATACGTGAACCTAAAGCCTTTAATCACCCAAGAACACCATAGATCTACAAAAACATCTAAAACATTCAATCGAAGATAACTCTTGAAATAGGAGGAATCAGAAGAAGGTGTTCAAGAATAAGAGAGAACTCACCGATGCAATTCCAATGCAACCGACAAAGTTCGATTCGGAGAACGGATGATCGATCGGGGGATCCATGAAGATCCGCACAGTACAAAAGCTATCAGTCAAGTTTGGAGGAGAAGAAGATGTTTCTGCTGAAAATACGCGACCTCGGTCTATTTAATGAAAAAAATACACGGTGTGTACTTTGTAAGTACACAACGTGTACTTTGTAAGTACACAGCGTGTACTTTCCGTTTTCGTACTCCGCTTTAGGCGGTCTCCAAGTCACCCCACATGGCCATGTGCAAGGTTGCTACATGGCCCACACATGACTACCTGCGATAACTAAGTACACGAAGTGTACTCATAAAGTACAAGGCGTGTACTTCAAAAATTTCCAAAAACTCCTCTTTTCTCAAAAACTCCAGAAAAAGGAAAATATACCCGAAAATAAGATCCGTGTTCTTACAAGGTCAGAGTATTAGTTGTAACACCCTGATATTTTATGAGAAATAAATTTTCTTTGTCTTATGTTATACACAACATCAAGAGAATCTTTCACTACACACAACACTAGCGTGTCTTGTGTTACACGTAAGATCAACCTTCCTCGATAGCTTGTGTTGTACGCAATACCGAGTTTCACTAAATAGTGATATATTATTATAATATTATGAACTAGCCATTATGAATAGTATTAACTGAATTTTGAATTTTATAACATTATAATCCATCTTACACATTTTCTAGAATGAGATATGAAAACAAAATCAATTTTTCGGATAAAAGAAGTATTTTTCAAAAAATGCAGTTTTGCCGCCTATTGATGGAGAACCCATTTTAAATATAATTTTTGAGAATTTTATAAGTTCAATTTTACAAAATAAACTTCTTTCTTTGAATCAGGATATAAAAATTTACATTGTATAAATTTTTGATACTTTTCTGATAACTTTCATATTTTGATGAATAGTAAAAATATGCTAAATTTTTCTTAAAAACAACTTTTTTCATCAAGATAATTTAGATGGTTAAATGATAAAATTTAATGGTTTTAAAGTATAAATAGAATATATTTTTACCATTTAATATAATTCATGTCATTACCATTAATTTTATATTGAATTCATAGGTAAAAACATTTCAATCTTTGACAATGTTTTAACTTTTAAAACCCATTTTCTTAACAACGAGATTAATTTTAAATTAATTAATGAAAATTCTATGTTTTGAATTTTTAAAAATGGATTCCATATTTGGATTCAATGGGTTCAAATTATATTAATAGGTTACTTTTATTTTTTTGACATTATGAATAGTAACTACGGTAATTTTTATTTACTACAGTTAAAGGTAAATCGGGTAATTAAGGGTAAAAATAAGATTATAAAATTACCCTAACACCTAAAAAAATTCTATTGGATGACTAAAAGTCGACCCATATCACCTAAGGGTCGGAATAGATTCATTTTATGGACTTTGGACCATGAAAATAATTTAATTATTATCAAAACCAAAGAAAGTGACAACATGTCACTCTCTTAAATCTTATAAGTATAATAATTTTAATTTAGTGATAAAATTTATGGAACTTCGAACATGAATAGTCTCCAGAAATCTAATAAAATTATATACATCATGTGAATTTATTTATAATTTTTATGGGTTAAATAATTATTATTAAAGGTGACACAATAGTGATGTTGAAATTATTTTATTGATTAAAATATCAAATAAATGGTTTTGAAAATATTAAAATAAATATTATATTAACTATTTAATGTTCTCCACAAATTTTATAGATAAATATAAAATTTTATGAATCTATTAAATCTTTTATTTTGAACATATATTCTGTGTGGATTTTATTTAAATTCAAATAAATGAATAGTGTCAAAATTGACACTATTGTTATTTTATAAAAATGACATAATATAAAATTGTTTAAAAATCACAAAAATATTTAAAAATTATAAATTAATATTTATATGGTTTAAAATTTTATAAATTATCCAATTATGGATAATTCACAACACATAAGTATTTTTTTATAACAATTTAAAATTTAGAATCTTATTACCACAAATAAAATTAAATAGATTAAATAAAGGTAAATCAAGTTGATAAAGTTTATAATAAATTTACAAGATGTATAAATTTTATTGGTTGATGATATTAAAATCCTACCTCATATAATCTTATAATATGAGTCATTTTTGGAGGTTTTTATGTGGGGTTTGATTTATTATAAATTAATATTTCTTATAATTCCAAAGGTGCCCCTCTCCTCCCTTATAAAAGGGTACCTCCTCCCTCTCCTCCTCACAAAATTTTGAGCCTTCAATCTCAGAAATACCCTACCAATATATCTTCTCCACTTCCCTAGAAACATACTATATGTCTTCATATTCTTCAAATACCAACTTTAGTGCCCTAAAAGGAGGTTTAGAAGAGGCGCGTCGAAGAAGAGGTAATCTCTTTTACCGATTGTTTCAAGTTTCTTTCTTCTTCAACTTCCTCTTATTTAGTTGTTTCATTATAAAGTAATACAATAAGTGTCACTAATATACTGATATGATATTATAAATATGAAACAACCCTATTTCATCTTCTATCCATCCTACGGAAAATGAAATCACCGCGCGTACGTACATACGGAATACCGTCTCCACGCCATGGTGTAATCTATTTTCCACCACCACCTTACTTGGATGGGTATAATGGTGTAAAGAATAACTATATATGATTATTATAACATGATACTGATTCTGATATATTATATCATCAACTCCAATTCCATTCATATAATTAGGGGAACGATATCATCGTTCGTGCGTACGTACGACCCACCGTCTCCACGATGTGATGCGATTCGTTCTACATGATCTTCATTGAATAATGACTATATAAATGAATTTAATGAATATATATTATATATATTATTCTAATACCATTCTTTAAATGATATATCTATATAATCTAAAAAGTGGAATAAGAATTTATTCGACAAAACACGCATAAGAACATAAAGCAATGAACACCCGAATAACAAGTAGCAATGAAATATTACTAATAAGAAGCTAATAATATGAACATATATGATATCATAACAATGAGTATGATTCTGGAATAATTCAATGGAATTATTTAAATAATTATACAAGAGTTTTGGACACGTGCAAAGCAAATCGGACCTAAGGTAAGGGATAATTTTACAATCTCATTTTTATCCGAGATTGCTTATACGTAAGTATTTACTGGGGTTATATTTTTCATCCATGTCCATAAAATGTTTTTAATAAAGTGTTTAATATTTTTCCATGTATGTTTAACTTTATATTTACCCCTATTTGACTTTTACTTTATGTATGGAAGGAATTTTTCTTTTGTTTACCATACGTGGTACTTTTTGACTTTTCTGTTAAAAGTATGAGGAGAATGTTTTTTTAACTTATATGGAATGAATGTATTTTTATGATTTCATAGAAAATTATTTCCATAAAGCTTACTTTACAAGTTTATTTTTAATTAACTTCTTTTAGTTTAAAATTTTATGACTTTTTAAGAAAGGACAAATGTTTTTGAAGTAGAAAGGATATTTTCCTCAAGAATGGAGTTCAAATGTTTTAACATAATTGTTTTCCATCTAAGATAATATAGGGTTCTATTTATATCCCTACTATTACATTGATTTGATTATGTTATGATGGAATTATTTTATCAATTCCTTTTATCTTATATAGATTATGTTGTGATGGAATGATGTTTAAGAATCCCATTTTTATTACATGGGTTATGCTATGATATATGATTTATGATTTTGTGGCACACATAATAATTGTTTCATTATGAGATGGGTGTGACCTATATCTCCCTCCAATGCATTGGGTAAATATTTATATCTCATGAGATAGACATGGCTGGAATGAAAAGTTAAATTGGTTCAGTGATACAGGACTTGAATGAGGAGTGAACTCGATTCATAAAGGGACTTTGTCCGCTCTGATAGTCTTGGAAATGAGTCTTGACTACTAAGAAATGATTTTCTATGATTATTTGTGTATTAAAAAAAGTTTCATGTTTTATGATATGATTATTGGGATTACATTTCACTACTATGATTTATCCCATGTCATGATATTATGATCTCTTTTTCAGCTTAAGATTTTCAAAATGTTATGTTCTTATGAATATGATATGATTGTTATTTACTTTGTTTACCCTTACTGAGCATTTGAGCTCACCATTTTGTATTTTTTCTTTTCCCCAGGCCAGGAAGAATGTTATTAAGTAGGATATGCCAAAAGGGACTCTAGATATGATGAAATAAGTGGGAGACAATGTAGATGATTTATGAACCAGTTATTTATGTTTCCTAGTTTCTAAAGACACTATACCTATATGGTCGTATCATGGTTGTGTTATATGTTGTAATAAGTGTGCTTAAATTCTGGAGTAATAACAATGTATGTTAAGTATGGGTCGTTATAGTTGGTATCAGAGGAAGGGTATAGTCAACCTTTGGAAACTAGGATGTGAAAGCCACAGTAAGAACCCTAAGGATATTTCTCAGCATAGAATACAATATTAGTGTTTTAGAAATGACCATGAATAACCTATGATAAGACCTAAAGTGTGAAATTTTATTCTTGATTATGTGGTTTTCCTATTATGATTAGTATTTCTCACACTATGCTTATTGGTTTTAGTCAATGGTTGGAACCCAAAGGAACCATGTTAATGCTGAATGCAATGGGAAATGCAATGATTGTCCCCATGAGAAACCAAACATTATGGGAGTTGGAATGAAAAATATTGTAGCCTTGCTCACACAACTTTCTCAAGCTATGAATCATGCAGGACTTCCTAACGAGCAAATGAAGGAGCAACATTCTGTTTAATCCTTCACGAGGCAGCGTCTACCCTCATTCAGCGGGTCTACTAATCCATTAGTGGCTGAACAATGGATTAGTACCACTGAAAAGATATTGTCAGTTCTTTAATGTTATGAACATGATAAATTCATCTTAGCAGTATATCGTTTGGAAGGTGAAGCTGATCAATGGTGGAATTTTATCAAGAATACGAGGCAAAGAGAAGAAATTGAGTCCATGGAATGGGACGAGTTCAAGAACTTATTTTTCAATAAGTACTTCCCTCGTATTCTTCGAACAAAGATAGAGAATGAGTTTCTTGAACTAAAGCAAAAGGATGATGAATCCGTTGGTACCTACGAAGAAAATTTTACAAGACTTACAAGGTATGCTTCCAGAATTATTATCCAACTAGAGAGTAAGATCGATCAATTCTTTAGTGGCTTAAAACCAAGTCTTCAAAGGGCATTAGTCATAAGGGACTTCAATAGCTACGAAGAAATTATTCGGTGTGCTCTCAAGGTTGAGATGGAGATTTGAGTAAGCCATCAATCATATGGGTTTGATAAGGAGAGGAAAATGGAATTCAAATGGAAATCTAAAGACCAAACTGAAAAGAAGATGAGTTTTCCCTTATGTTCAAAGTGTAGAAAGAAACATGGATGGAATTTTCTTAAAGGGACAAGTAAATGTTTCAAATGTGAAAAAGAAGGTCATCGGGCATTTGAATGCTGCAATGATGGGAAAAATATGTCTAGTGATGTGAGCAACAAAAAGGCTACACAGAATGCACCTCCTACACTTCAATGTTACAAGTGCAAGAAAATGGGGCATTATACTAATCAATGACCTAATCCAAGGGTTGTTGATGATGATCAACATCAGCAAACTCTTAAGTCCAAATACAAAGGAAAGTCACATGCAATTTATATAAGTGATGTGGAGTACAATAACGAAGTGGTGAAAGGTACACTTACTATCTACTCTAAAGTAGAAAATGTTTTATTTGATTCTGGATCCACCCACTCTTTTATTTCTGAAGAATTTTCTAAGGGTATCACCATATTATCTCAATAATTAGATGTTGAGTTAGCTGCGACAACTCCTAATGGAACAACGGTCGCATCAAAAGTTTACAATTCTTCTCCAATTGACATTTTTGGGAAAGTGCTTCCTGTAAATCTTGTGATCCTTCCTATAGTGGAATTTTATATGATTCTTGGTATGGATTGGCTTTACTTATATAGATCTCATATCAATTTCCAAAGAAGGGAAGTCACATTTCATATTCTAGATCAATCTATGATCATTTATCGATGTAAGGATGAACATAACCTTCCAGTGGAAATTTATTCCATCTTATGAGTCTTGATTCCACTAAATGAAGGTTATTTATCTCAAATGGTTGGCGAGAAACTCACGATTAATAATATTCCCATTGTACGGGGGTTTGATGATGTCTTTCCAGAGGAATTTCCAAGTATTCCACCAAATCGTGAAGTTGAGTTTTCAATAGAACTCGTACCGGGTGCTATGCCCATTTAAGAGACACCTTATAGAATGGCCCCAATTGAGTTGGAGGAATTGAAGAAGAAAATCCAAGAGAATCGTGATAAAGGATTCATACTCCCTAGTGCATCACCTTGGGGAGCACCTGTTTTGTTTGTTAAGAAGAAAGATGGATCAATGAGACTTTGTATTGATTATACAGAACTTAACAAGATCACTATCAAGAAAAAATATCCTCTCCCACGCATTGATGACTTATTTGACCAACTACACAGAGCTCAATACTTTTCCAAGATTGATCTTCATTCAGGGTATCATCAATTAAGGGTAAAAAAAGAAGATATACCAAAGACGGATTTCCGTACAAGGTATGGACACTATGAATTTATAGTGATGCCATTTGTTCTTACTAATTCCCATACTATCTTCATGTATCTAATGAATAGATTCTTTAGAGACTATCTTGATATGTTTGTGGTAGTTTTTATAGATGATATTCTTGTCTATTCAAAGAGCAAGGAAGAACATGAAGACCACTTAAGAATTGTATTGAATACCCTGAGAAAGGAGAAGATTTATGAAAAATTTACCAATTATAAATTTTGAATTCAAAAAGTTTCATTTTTGGGTCACATAATATCAAAATAGGGGATATCTGTGGATCCAGAAAAAACAGAGGTTATTGAAAGATGGTCGAGACCGACAACAGTAACTCAGATCCAAAGTTTTATTGGTTTAGATGGGTACTATCGACGTTTTGTGAAAGATTTTTCATGATTATCTAACTAAATCACCAAATTGACTCGGAAAGGAGTTAATTTTGTTTGGACGGAGGAGTGTGAAGATAATTTGAAGGAGATAAAAAGAAGGTTATCGAGTGCACCTGTGCTCACACTTTCTTGTTGTGGAGAAAGGTTTGTGATATACAGTGATGCATCCAAGAAGGGATTGGGGTGTGTTCTCTTGCAAAATGATATGGTGATAGCTTATGCCTCACGACAGTTGAAAATACATGAGCAAAATTACCCAACTCATGATTTGGAGTTAGCTGCGGTAATCTTTGAATTAAAGATTTGGAGGGATTATCTTTATGGTGAAAGGTGTGACATTTATACTGATCATAAAATTTTAAAGTATATTTTCACACAAAAGGAGCTGAATATGCATCAAAGAAGATGGTTGGAGCTGATTAAGGATTATGACTGCTCAATTCATTACCACCCTGGGAAAGAAAACAAGGTGGTAGACACATTAAGTCAACAAGACCATGCTAGCTTATCCATGATGAGGATCACAAAAGATCCAATATTTATGGATTTACAAAGGATGGATCTTGGAATTATAATGGAAGGGGAAAAATATTATCTTTCTCAAATAAATGTTCAACCATCTATACATGTAAAGATTAAATAGGCACAAAAAGAAGATGTATAGTTACAAAAGAAGGTGAGAAATGTTCCTGAATTCCACATTGATTGTGATGAAATAATAAGGTTCTGGAATTGGGTTTGTGTTCCTCCCATCCCAAAATTAAAGAAGTAAATATTGGATGAAGCTCATAGTTCTTCATTCTCTATTCACCCTGGAAGCATGGAGATGTATAGAGAACTGAAGGAGTACTTTTGGTGGGATGGAATGAAAAGAGATGTTGCTGAATATGTCTCCCGATGCTTGGTTTGTCAACAAGTTAAAGCTGAGAGATAGAAGTCTAAGGGGATGTTACAATCATTACCCATACCAGAATGGAAATGGGAAAACATCACTATAGACTTTGTCACTGGACTTCCTAAAACATCGAAAGGAAATAATGCTATTTGGGTTATAGTTGATCGTCTTACGAAGTCAGCACACTTCATTGCTATTAGAGAGGATTTCTCTCTTGATCAACTTGCCAGGATATATGTAAAGGAAGTGGTAAGATTTCATGGAGTACCACGTTCCCTTATATACGATCGGGATCCGAGGTTTACCTCAAAGTTTTGGCGAAGTCTTTATAATAATCTAGATACAGAGTTGAGTTTCATCACTGCTTATCATCCTCAGAAAGACGGTCATTCTGAGAGGACAATTCAAACTTTGGAAGACATGTTGAGAGCTTTCTCTTTGGATTTCAAAGGTGGTTGGGATCAACACCTACCTTTGGTGGAATTTTCTTATAATAATATCTTTCACTCCAGTATTCAAATGGCTCCTTATGAAGCTCTCTATGGAAAGAAATTCCGAACTCCAACTTGCTAGGATGAAGATGGGGAAAGAAAGTATTTGGACCTGATCTTGTTGATGAGATGGTAGAAAAGGTCTGATCTATTCAACAACACATAATAGTATCTCAGAGTCGACAAAAAATTTATGCATACAACCGAAGAAAAGACCTAGAGTTTGAAGTGGGTGATAAAGTGTTCTTATGAATATCTCCCTGGAAAAGAGTAATGAGATTTGAGAAGAAGGGAAAGATGAGCCCTAGGTATATCAGTCCTTTAGAAATACTGGATCATGTTAGGAAGTTATCTAACCGATTGGCACTTCCACTGAATCTCTCTCAAGTTCATGATGTGTTCCATGTATCTCTCTTAAGAAATTACATACCCGATCCTTCACATGTACTAAGCTCAGAAGTCGTATCACTCGAGCAAAATATTTCTTATGAAGAACAACCAATAGAGATTATGGATTGTAGCAAAAAAGTTCTACAAAACAAGACCACTCTCTTGGTTAAAGTTTTATGGAGGAACCACCAATTAGAAGAAGCTACATGGGAACTTGAGGATATGATGAGGGAGAGGTATCCTCATCTGTTTGTTACGAAGTGACGAATTTCGAGGGTGAAATTATTTTTAAGGGGGGTAGAATGTAACACCCTGATATTTTATGAGAAATAATTTTTTTTGTATTATGTTATATGCAACATCAATATAATCTTTCACTACACACAACACTAGCTTGGCTTGCGTTACACGCAAGAGCAACCTTCCTTGATAGCCTGCATTGTACGCAATACTGAGTTTCACTAAACAATGATATATTGTTATAATATTATGAACTAACCGTTATGAATAGTATTAACTGAATTTTTAATTTTATAACATTATAATCCATCTTACACATTTTCTATAATGAGATATGAAAACAAAATCAATTTTTCAGATAAAAGAAGTATTTTTCAAAAAATGCAGTTTTACTGCCTTTTGATGGAGAACCCATTTTAAATATAATTTTTGAAAAGTTTATAAGTTCAATTTTAAAAAATAAATAGCTTCTTTTGAACCCATATATGAAAATTTACATTGGATAAATGTTTGATACTTTTCTGATAACTTTCATATTTTGATGAATAGTAAAAATACGCTAAATTTTTCTTAAAAACAACCTTTTCCATCTAGATAATTTAGATGGTTAAATGATAAAATTTAATGGTTTTAAATTATAAATATAATATATTTTTACCATTTAATATAATTCATGTTATTTCCATTAATTTTATATTGAATTCATAGGTAAAAACATTTCAATCTTTGACAATGTTTTAACTTTTAAAACCCGTTTTCTTAAGAATGAGATTAATTTTAAATTAATTACTGCAACTTCTATGTTTTGAATTTTTAAAAATGGATTCCATATTTGTATTCAGTGGGTCCAAATTATGTTAATAGGTTACTTTTATTTTTTTGACATTATAAATAGTAACTACGGTAATTTTTATTTACTACAGTTAAAGGTAAATCGGGTAATTAAGGGTAAAAATAAGATTATAAAATTACCCTACCACCTGCCAAAATTCTATTGGATTACTAAAATTCAACCCATATAACCTAAGGGGTGGAATAGATTTATTTTATGGACTTTTGACCATGAAAATAATTTAATTATTATTAAAACCAAAGAAAGTGACAACATGTCACTCTCTTAAATCTTATAAGTATAATAATTTTAATTTAGTGATAATATTAATGGAACTTCAAACATGAATAGTCTCCAGAAATATAATAAAATTATATACATCATGTAAATTTATTTAAAATTTTTAGGGATTAAATAATGATCATTAAAGGTGACACAATAGTGACGTTGAAATTATTTTATTGATTGAAATATCAAATAAATGGTTTTAAAAATATTAAAATAAATATTATATGAACTATTTAATGTGCTCCCAGAATTTTATAAATAAATATGAAATGTTATGAATCTATTAAATCTTTTATTTAGAACATATATTCTGTACTTATTTTATTTAATTTCAAATAAATGAATAGTGTCAAAATTGACACTATTGTTATTTTATAAAAATAACATAATATAAAATTGCTTAAAAATCACAAAAATGTTTAAAAATTATAAATTAACATTTATATGGTAGAAAATGTTATAAATTATCCAATTATGGATAATTAAAAACACTTAAGTAATTATTTATAACAATTTAAAATTTAGAATATTATTACCACAAATAAAATTAAATAGATTAAATAAGGATAAATCAAGTTGATAAGGTTTAAAATAAATTTCTAACATGTCAAAATTTTATTTGTTGATGAGATTACAATCCTATATCATCTAATATTTTAATATGAGTCATTTTTTGAAGTTTTTAAGTGGGGTTTTATTTATTATAAATTAATATTTCTTATAATTCCAAAGGTGCCCCTCTCCTCCCTTATAAAATGGAACCTCCTCCCTCTCATACTCACACAATTTTGAGCCTTTAATATTGGTCATAAACTACCAATTTCTCTTCTCCACTTCCCTAGAAACATACTAAAGGTCCTGGTCTTCTTCAAAGAACAACTTTAGTGCCCTAAAAGGAGGTTTAGAAGAGGCACGTCGAAGAAGAGGTAATCTCTTCTACCAATTATTTCAAGTTTATTTCTTCTTGAAATTCATCTTCTTTAGTTGTTTCATTATAAATTAATACAATAATTACCACTGACATGATGATATGATATTATAAATATTAAACAACACTATTTCACCTTCTATCTATCCTACGGAAAACAAAATCACCGCGTGTGCGTACGTACGAAATACCGTCTCCACATTGTGGTGTAATCTGTTTTCCACCACCACCTTACTTGGATGGGTATAATGGTGTAAATAATAACTATATATTATTATTATAACATGATACTAATTCTGAGATATTATATCAACTCCGATTCCATTCATATAATTATGGGAATGATATCATCGCTCGTGCGTACGTATGGCCTACCCTCTCCACGATGTGATGTGACTCGTTCTACATGATCTTCATTGAATAATGATTATATAAATGAATTGAATGAATATATATGATATATATTATTCTAATACCATTCTATAAATGATATATCTATAATATAAAAAGTGGAATAAGAATTTATTTGACAAAACACACATAAGAACATAAAGCAATGAACACCCGAATAACAAGTAGCAATGAAATATTACTAATAAAAAGCTAAGAATAAGACCATATATGATATAATAACAATGAGTATGATTCTGGAATAAGTAAATGACATTATTTAAATCATTATACAAGAGGTTCGGACACATACGAAGCATATCAGACCTAAGTTAAGGGATAATTTTGCAATCTCATTTTTATCCAAGATTTCTTATACGTAAGTATTTACAGGGGTTATATTTTTCATCCATGTCCATAAAATGTTTTTCATAAAGTTTTTAATATTTTTCCATGTATTTTTAAATTTATGTTTACCCCTCTTTGACTTTTACTCTGTGTATGGAAGGAATCTTTCTTTTGTTTACCATACATGAGTACTTTTTGACTTTTCCATTAAAAGTTAGAGGAGAATGTTTTTTAACTTATAAGGCATGAATGAATTTTTATGATTTCATAGAACATTATTTCCATGAAGCTTCCTTTAAAAGTTTTCAAGTTTATTTTTAATTAACTTCTTTTAGTTTAAAATTGTATGACATGATAAGAAAGGAAAAATGTTTTTGAAGTAGAAAGGATATTTTCCTCAAGAATGGAGTTCAAATGTTTTATCAAAATTGTTTTTCGTATAAGATAATATAGGGTTATATTTCTATCCCTATTATTACATTGATTTTATTATGTTATGATGAAATTATTTTTATCAATTCCTTTTATCTTATATGGATTATGTTGTGATGGCATGATGTTTAGGAATCCTATTTTTATTACATGGGTTATCTTATGATATATGATTTATGATTTTGTGGCACACATAAGAATGGTTTAATTATTATATGGGTGTGACATATATCTCCCTCCAATGCATTGGGTAAAGATTTATATCTCATGAGATATACATGGATGAAATGACAAGTTAAACCAGTTCAGTGATACAGGACTGGAATGAGGAGTGAACTCGATTCATAAAGGGAATTTGTCCGCTAAGATAGTCTTGGTAATGAGTCTTGACTACTAAGAAATGATTTTCTATGATTATTTGTGTATTACACAATGTTTCATGTTTTATGATATGATTATTGGGATTAAATTTCACTACTATGATTTATGCCATGTCATGATATTATGATCTCTTTTGTAGGTTAAGATTTTCAAAATGTTATGTTATTATGAATATGATATGATTGGTATTTCCTTTGTTTACCCTAACTGAGCATTTGAGCTCACCCTTTTGTATGTTTTATTTTCCCCAGGCTAGGAAGAATGGTATTAAGTAGGATATTCCAAAAGGGACTCTAGATATGATGAAATAAGGGAGAGACAATGTAGATGATTTATGAACCAGTTTTTTATGTTTCTCAGTTTCTAAAGACACTATACCTATACAGTCCTATCATGGTTTTGTTATATGTTGTAATAAGTGTGTTTCAATTTTGAAGTAATAACAATGTATGTTAAATATGGGTCGTTATATTAGTACTCAATATTATAGATCCTAATTCTCTATTACCAATTACTACTGAGGAGATAACTATAGTTGGGGATTGTCTGGGTCTTTTTTTACTTTGGAAAATTGGTTTTATTCATTATATTTCATATGAGGTATGTGTTTTTTAAATATTAATTATAAATAATTCAAAATTAATTATAATTTTTTCTGAAATTTAACTGATATAGGATTATATGAATGCAAAAGAATATTTAAAAATGAAACAAAATGTTTAGGAACAATCGACTGTAGATACTTCAGATATTTCTTATGGGATACAAAGATTATCTCAGGATTATTATTAATTTAATTATATCTATGAGTTTCGAATGAAGGATGATATATGTGGAAGATAATATCCATTGAGATTACTCAAATAAGATATCATGCATCTAGTTGATTTTGAAGAGCTCAACCTAAATGCGGTGAATTTGTTTTCCATGTAATTAAATTGACATTTGAATTTTTATTTATTTAATAAAATATGGTTTTAAATTTAATAACTATATTTTATTTTTAAATTAGGTATCTACACACGATTCTTCTACAAAATAAAAGTACATGCATTTACGGTTTTATGGACACATAATTAATTTCCATGGAAGTGCAACATGTGAAGAATCTTAATAGATTTGCATATATATATGTGAGATATTATCACATATAGAGATTGAGTGTCGGTTTTTTTCCATTTATTGATAAGTAATAATAGAAACATAAATATGAATTAATGATCATTATAATGTCATTAATTGTGAAATTTTTGTATTGTAGGGGGAATTGAATGTTAGGCGTATTGTGCCCAAGTGAATGCACCTTATACTGGGTTTTCTCTTTATTCGGGAATGTTCATAAATGATTTTCCACCTTATTAGACAGGTAAGTTTTTTTATTCTTTTTGAGATAATTATGTTTAATTATAATTTTTAGACATGTATTATTAGTTCATATATATGAAAATGCAGTTCATGGAAAAAATTTAACAAGGAATACGTGTTGATAAAGACACCAAATAAAATCCAATATGTAGAAGTACAGGTAATTAGTTTTTATATTAGTTTTTATTCTGATTTTTTGTTATATTTTAATTTTTATTATCAGTTTAATGTTTTATAACTATAGTGTCATCATCAAAAAGGACATGTTGAATGTGGTTATTATATTTTATGATTCATGTACAAGATAATCACAACTGGGGAAACTACTGAATTTGATAAGGTAATTTGTATTAATTTTTTTTATATTTTTTCCATATTATTCTATTTTTTATATCATATAATTCAATGTTATTATAGGAATTCAATGATTCCTAGTCTTATTCTCAATCTGATATTACCCATATTTAATCTATTTTTTCAAACAATTTCTTAAGTTTGATTAGAATTTGAGGTATGTATATTTTAATATTTATGAATAATGTTACTTATGGGTTCAAAAAACTAACTCTTTTGATATAATAGGTGTTTGAACATATTGATAATCAACTGAATTCTTTAACAATAATAAAAAATGAGCATGTTATAACTTTTAGGTACGTGTATTTTAATTTTACTTTATAATACAAATGTGTAGGTAGTTTTTTTGATTAACTAGATAAAATATTGTAATTTATAGATTTTTTGTAAATGATAAATACTATTTGATTGTTGTATATTGGGTTTTTATTACAGGGGTTTTGATTATTTTGGAAGTGTAATATTTTTAATTTTCTAATTTTTTTTAACTTTCGACATCGGTTTTTAAAGTAACTGATGCCGAAACTTATTTGGAGAGGGTTTTCAGCATCAGTTTTTAAAAAACTGATGTCGAAACCCTTAATGAAGATCCTTTTTAGCATCCGTTTTGGGAAAACCGATGCCAAAAATGATATTTTTATGTCACCTTTATGAAGATCGGTTAAAAACCGACATCAAAAATAAAAAAATTGATGTTAAATCCTATTTTTTCACTAATGTTGTTTAAGAACCACCATATGTGGTTTTTTATAACTTTAGTTCTTTTCAAATTTTAGAGTACCCCTTTTCCAGCTTCAATCAAATATCCCTTCTAAATAGTGGAAAACCACTTATAGAGTGTTGGAGGGGTAAACAAAAAGTAGGGGTACTTCCCTCCTTCAACATCTTGAGGTTAAGGGTGCACAAGTATTAATGATGGGAATCTTGGATGTGTCTTGTCTTATGGTTCAATCTAGTCATAAGATTCTTATTTTACAATAAAAAATGTTTCAATATCCACTTTTTGTCCCATGAAAAACTCAAATAGTTCCCCTTCAATAGTAGCTCCCAAACTAGATTCTTCATCTAGAATTGGGATCTCCTGAAGTTTCTCATCATGTGAAACCTCAATCTCCTCATGAATCTCTAGTAAATCACAAAATTACTTACATACTCAATAACTTGAAAGGTAGAAATGGAATTTAAATCAGTTTCCACTTAATCCAAGTTAAATAAAAATGAAACTTCTTCAATAAAATTATCAACTCCTTGTAACAGTGTAGTTTTTTCTTTTTGGTTGAACATTGTTCTTGGGAGTGTGTTTGTGGTAGGAGTTAGGTAGTCAACATCCTCAAGCTTCCCTTAAAAAAACCCTCCTATGATGTGGTGTCTTCCAAGGAAAATTCAAAGATGTCATGTGATGGTTTTACCTGTTAATACATTGAAAAATCATTAAAAATATCAGTGTAAAAAAAATCATCTAATGAAGTGCAGGAAATAAAATGATCTCCCAGAATGTGCCCAGCTTCTTCGAAAATATTATTTTCCACCTCCTACCAACTCTTGGTAACAGATTCTGTATGTAGATTGTGAATTTCTAGTAGCAAATTAGAGGGTAACTCAGAATCAAAAGTAGGAAGCTCCATCTTATTATCTCTCATTCTGTTTCTTTTATCATTTCTCTAAAGTGGTTTTCTAGAAGGAGGAAATTTAGTGGGCTGCTGGGATTCTACCTTTCTTATTTGGTTCTCTTGAGCTAGGTAGGTGGGTCCAAGGAATTCCATGATCCTCTTTATATCCAGTAGATCATTCTTGGAAGGTACCTTCCCCTATTGACCCCTCTTAATTTTTTTGAATCTATGTTCATATTGTTGCTTAGTCTGATGTGTAATATCCCTTGTAGCTTTCGATAGGTCTCATACTGGTCAGATTTGTATCCAAAATTTAAAAAGTGTTACATCCTCACAATGTGTTTACACGTCAGAAAAATATAAAAAATCTTCATAATCAGTAAAGGAGAAAACAATGAACATTTTTTCTCTTTTTTTTCCTATTTTTAATTAATTTGTTGTT
The DNA here is from genome assembly GCA_963277665.1 of Viscum album. Lineage (NCBI taxonomy): Eukaryota > Viridiplantae > Streptophyta > Magnoliopsida > Santalales > Viscaceae > Viscum > Viscum album. Next base: position 1,714,486,512 of record OY728122.1, read on the forward strand.
GTTGTTTTTTAAGAAAAAATGGAAAAACCCACCAAAGAAAACAATGCATCCCCAGAAATGATGGAAAAATTTGACAGCGTCCTTGTCGCAAAGTCGGTAATGTTTACATTTATAAAGACCCAAGATATAGTATAGTGGCTAACCTCAGGGTTACTTATAAGGAAGCATGGTCAAGAACCTTAGTGACATTTCTAAAAATACTTTTTGGATTTTTTATATTTTGAAAACAAAAAATGGAAACTAGTGAGTATAGTACTGAGAAACACACAGGGGTTGGTGATGAAATGAGAGTGATGAAATCATGAAAAGACCCAAGTACCACACAGAACAAAAAAAAATAAAAAGAAATAAAGACAAAAAGACACAGAAAATAGTTAGTGAGAACAAGGCTTGATCTAGGAGTATCCACCCTCAACTACCCTATCATAGATCTACTAAAAAATGAATCAACAAATCTCAACCTCACTCAGTGTATGTTTGATTACTCGAATAAAATACCCACCTCTACTAAAGAGTGAACACTCAAACATAGATTTTGTTCAATGCCTGAGCATCCATCTAGATGAAAAATGAATCCCTCAATCAAATCATTCTGGACAGGATGTCATAAGCCATAATGATCAAGTTGAGTTCACTAGATCACACAACCCAACCCAGTTTTCTCAGTTCAAGAAACTGAGAAAGGAAGGGGAGAATAGATGAAGTGAGAAAGTAGAAACCGATCCAATGAAAGAATGTTCTCACCTACACCCCAATTTTCCTTTATGATATACTAAGGTGAAGAAGAAAATTTTTATCGTTATGATGTTCATATCTCCAGGTTGTGTTGAGTTTTATAACTAGGATCTATCCTCATAAATTAGATCCACATTTTTGGAGATTTCAGATTACAATATGAAATGATAATGAAAGAACATAACATAAAAATTGAAAAAACATCACAATTCACATATAAAAATATGAAGATTGAAGGTATTTATAGAATAGAAAGTAAACACAAAAACAGAGAAAAAATAAGAACAAGAAAGAAGCGGAAGCAGAGGATAGAGATGGAGTAGGGATCCTGTCTTTGATGTCAAAGATGATTCCCCCTATGGGTGGAATGTGTATGAATCATCGAGTTAGGTGTGGAGTGTCCCCCCTTTTTTTGAGTGAGGAGTTGGGGATCCTTTTATTTGAAAAATGAAACTGAAAATAAATGATGACCAAGAAGTTAATAGATCCATGTGGCTCACTTTCATGTGCACATCACCAGCATTTTAGTGAACTCTTAGTGAGTGTACTCTACCTCTCTCAATGACCTATTAATCCTCTAAGTTTTCCCACAATTATTTTAGAATATCCTACTCACGATCACCTACTACCCAATCCTATAATAAAATATAGAAAAGAAATACGTTAGACAACAAATCTAAAAAAAAGAAACAAAAACTATCATTAATTACATAAAAATATTAATAAACAAAAAAACGAATTAAAAAATATATAAATATATATTTATATAAACCAATAAATAGTATTACTAATATTATAAGATAGCTAAATATATGTATTTACAAAATTATTAACCTATTGATACTAACATTATAATAATTATTATTATAGTTATTATTATTATTATATATATATTATAAATATTTTTAAGAAAAGATAATTATTAATATATACTAATATATTATTATTTCTAATATTATTAGATATATATATATATATAATTATAATATATAAATATTTAAATTTACTATTATAAATATATTAAATGTAATATTACACACAATATATATATATATATGTAATTACAAATAAAAATAATTATTATTTATATTTTTTATTATTTAATGTTATATTAATTATATTATTTATCAAATATATTACTATTATTATATATAGTATACTATATAGATAAAAAGGTAAAAAGAAAATGAAAGAGCGGGGGGGTGGGGGGGTGGGGGGGGGTGGGGGGGTCGAGTGGAAAAGAGGAGGGGAGGGGTGGGGTTCACGATGGAATAAGGGAGGAGGAGAAGGGTGCATGAGTAGAGGGTATGGTAGAGGGATAAAGAAGGTGTGGCTTTAGATGGAAGGTATTGGCCTAATGGAGATCGGCGGCGGCGGGTCATAATGGATGAGTGAACAGGCACCGTTCGCATTGGAGTAGGGAGAAGACCTTATGACGACGACTTTGACAGGAGGCGGCAGTGCGACATGGTGATTCAGGTGAGGTGAGTTCGATATTTGAGATATAGAATAGAGTTGCATAATCTCGGCTTCACATGATGGATGAGAGACTACTTTAGTGGGCTTCATGGTGCGGATCTACAACAACATTGTTGACTCCTTTTGTTTTGGTATGTGTTCTTCAGATTTGGACTGTTGATTTTTGATTGTTCACTTTTGAGAATACATTGTAAATTTGGGGGGTTTATTCTTACTTTGGGTTTAGATTTGAAATTGTTTCTTCATTTGATTTGGGTTATGAGTTGATCTATTACAGTTATTTTTCTTCTTTTGGGGATTTATTTTTATGCTGTTGCCATGGATTTGATTTTGTTGCTATTGAGTTTGTGTTGTGATGTGATTTGGTTCTATTGACGGTGCGTGACAGTGAGTTGGGTGAAGGCAGAGGGTGCTGAATGAGAACGGTGATTTGGAGAAGGGGAGAATGGTGACTTGGAGAAGGGGATCAATGAATAGGAATGGAGAGGAGAATTGTGATTGGGAGTCACCATTGCTGAAGCGGCGGAAGGAACGGAGAACGATGACTACGAGCCACCATTGGTGAAACAACGGTGGCAGGGAGGCACCTCTAGGTGAAGGGTCTAGCAGAAAGATGGAGTCACCGTCAAGAGTTGGCAGTGAGTGGAAAAAATGGAAAAGGGGTGGAATAGTGGCTCTATGAGTCATCGTTGAAGGATGCTGGTGGTGACTCAGCGAGTCACTACTTCATTGCTTCCGGCGGCAAGTGCACCTACAACATAAAGAAACAACAAAAATAAATAAAAAAATAAATTAAACTAAAAATAAATTTTAAAAAAATATAAAATTAATAAATTAAAACTCACAACTTGAAATGTTAAAAAAGAAATAAATTTAATTGCAATTTATTCAACTGCGTAATACAATTTATTCACAATTAATTTAAAACACAAAATTAATAATAAAAAATCTAGTCTGGTAAGTAAATTAAAATGTTAATTAATTACAGAATTAATGAAATTAGTGAATGAAATTAAAATTAAATAAAACAAAGTATTTAAATATTTAAATAATAGAATATAATTATTAAAATTAATTTAAATTATTAAAAAAACAAAGGTGAAAATTTATTCATTTATAGAAAAATTAATTAAATCAAATAATTAATAATATAATTATTTTAAAAAATAAAATAAATGAAATAATGAAAGAATAAAAATAATAATTTTTTTAATTTTAAATAAAAAAGAATAAAAAATGTAAGTTAAATCATAATTAAATAATAAATTTAAAAATTATTCAAAATATCAAAATCAAACACTAAAATACATGATTTTAAAACAAAAACATAAATCTAACAATTTAAAATAAAAAATACAACAATTATTAATTATTATATAAAATATATTATTTTAATATAAAAAATTGAAGAAAAAGTGAAAAATGATTTGGAAAAAAACAATGAAAATCAACCATATCACACATCGTCCAGACGTTTCCTCTCTAGTTTTGGTTTTGATGGGGAACATATCCATATTCTAAACCTTATAAATCCATCTTTATAAAAGTTGAACTTTGGAATATTTTGTACCTTTTGATGTAACACCTCATCATCTTTTTGGGCCTCCTTGATCCTCTCAAGAATGGATGTTTGAGCAGTTTTTTTGAGCATGGTAGGATTAATTTCCTTTTATTATTCCCATTTCTGTCCCTTTCATGTTTAGGAATATTGTATCCCTTTCAATGCTCATCATGGATAGGGTTGCATGATCCTTTTTACTGAGAGCATCTTCTATGTTTTTCACCCTCCCAGGATGGTAAGGGATTAAATAATCATAATCACTGATTAGATCTTACCACCTTCATTGGAATATATTGATCTTCTTTTGTGTGAACATATACTTGAGACTTTTATGATCCATATATATGTCACACTTCTCCCTGTAGATATAATACCACCAAATCTTTAACATAAAGATCAGTACAACCAATTATATATCATCTATTTTACTCATTGATATTTAATTTGTAGGAGGCATAGTCTATCACTTTATCATCTTTCATGATTACACAACCCAATCCCTTTTCAGATACATCACTATAGATGAAAAATCCTTCCCCGCTGGTGGGTAATGTGAGCACTTGTATGATGATCAAATTTTTATTCAACTCTTTAAATATCTCCTCATATTCATCAGTCCAAAAAAAATTCACGCCCTTTCGATTTATCTTGGTTAGTGGGCTTTAAAATCATGATAATTTTCTCAAAAATAGATGATAGTACCCAAATAATCTAAGGAAACTACAGATTTCCATCACATATGTCTGTTTGGGCTATCCTTCATTTTCCTATTTTTTGATGGATTCACATATATCCCTTTAATCATGATAATATTCCCCAGGAATGTTATTTTATCTATCCAAAACTTACATTTTTTTACTTCACGTGTAATTTTTTCCCAATATCTTTAGTATGATATTATAATTTTCCTCATGTTTCTCCTTGATTTTTGATTAGATAAGAATATCATCTATAAATACTACTACAATTTTTTTATATAATCCCTAAAGAATATATTCATTGAGTCCATGAAGATCGATGGAGTATTAGTGTGCCCAAATGGAATCACTATGAACTCGTAGTGCCTGTACCTCATAAAAAATTAAATCTTGGGGATATCCTCCTTCCACTTTAATTTATAATATCCCGACCGAAAATCCCCCTTGGAGAAGTACTAGGATCCACACAGTTGATTAAACAAGTCATCAATCTATGGTAGAGGATACTTATTATTTTTCCTGATCTTGTTAATCTCATGATAAGCATTTCTGATGCACATTGACCCATCCTTCTTCTTAACAAATTAGACTAGTGCACCCCATGGTGAAGCAATTGGGCATATAAATCATTTATACATATTCTCTTATAGTTTCTTATTCATCTCTTAATGTTCAATAGTGGCCAATATGTTTGGAGTCTTGTATATTGGAAAACTTGTGGGTATAAGTTCAATTGAGAACTCAACTCTTGAGTTGGAGGAAGACCAGAAAATTCTATGGGAAACACATCAGCGTATTCACTTATTATGGGATTGTCACCAATGATGGTATTTTCCTTAGTCTCAATCATTTTATCTAGACATGCTTTCTTATAATAAAACAATATCCATGTTTGATGTAATGATTCCAAATGATATTCATCCTCCTCATTACACTTATATATAATCATAGGGATATTCGTGATATATAGGGTGATTTACTTATCTCGATAATTTATGTTGGATCTATACAAGGAAATCCAATCCATACCCAGAATTTCATTGAATTCCATTAATGGGAGTATCAAAAAGTTCACTAAGAAATTCATCCCATAAATTTTGATAGGGGATGAGTTATATTCTTGGGATACAATAATTGAACCATTTTTCATCTTCACCAATTAATTGACTTCCATGTTTTGAGGTGGTTTTTGAATAGTTCTACTAAAATTTCATTGTATGAAATTATGTATATAACTATAGTCACATAAAAAATTTGAATGGATGGTAATCCCACCTTTCAATATTTTATTCTGCTTCTAATAATTTACATCAAACAAAAATAGACTCAGGGATGAAAATTTTCAAACTATTAAACACGTAAAAAAAATAAAAATTAAAGGGGTAAATAATAAATGACATATATTCCTTAACCTATAAATTTCTAGGTTTCAATATAAGTTATCCATGTCTATTTTCTAACATAAAATTTTATTGTCACTTTTGATCCCTTCATAATGGTTTATAAAGAGCTTATGAATTTATCAATGCGTATCCCCTTGGAGTGTCAAACTAGGTGTGCATCAAAGTCTCTTTTTCATGCACCAAGTGATGATCAAGTTAATACAAAATGTTACCTTATTGGGGATATTACCCCTATGTACAACTATTCCAGATCCACACCCACTTGTAGTATCCAGATAGAGATTTTATTTCTTTTAAACCACTTACACTATACTTTACCAAAATCTAGGGTTGTTTTCCTATGTTTAGATTTATCCCTAAGGCTTTCACTAAGGTTTTATAATCCAAATTCTTGAAAATAACCATACTTTCCTCTAATACCATCTTTGACAACCCATGTATTTTATACACTTTATTTCATGATTTATTACATAAATACACACATAATACAATCCCATAATATTTTGAGGAATAGATTCCTTGGGGTATTAGGTATAGAGTATAGTAACTTATAAAAAGGATATAATGAAATTATTTAAAACCCCTTAACATGATCTTAAAATTCCATTGCTCTTATAAAACTACATGGGATAACCTGGGGATGTACATAAGAAATGGATGACCTATAAAACCTAGTAAGGTAATAATCAAAGAATAACATGATGAAACTAATATATGTGAGTCAAGAGGCATATCAAGTTGACATAAAAGTGGTGAGATTCATAAACATGAACATAAAATCATGATATAATATAATAACATTAAGGCAACATAGGAATGTGGCGACAATATAAAACATGACATCATAAGAATAATTCAAGGATAAACACTAAGAAATCATAACATAGTGTTATTAGGATAACTTTTTATGAACCATACATGGAATCTCATGAGATAATAATATTCCCAAATGCATTGGAAGACTATAAAATTCTAGTCCCACCCGCCACATTCGTATCATGTACATGTATTTGTGTGCTATATAGATTATACAACATAAGAACATATTTAATAATTTTTAATCCCCTAATTAAAGAGTGTGAGTTATATACATGGGATTTACCAATTAATTAATGATAGGTAATATAATGGTTTATGCCCTCTTGGTCAGTTACTTTGTCATCTTTGGGTGTTGGAGGTGTTTGGGAGAGGTTCTGAGAGTTTTTTGTGGAAACTGGAGGTGCAATAGAACTTCTACAGAAAATAGACGTCGTGTAAGTGTATTACACAATGTGAAAGTTGGTTTCAAGACTTGTACAGGGATGATTCACAACGTGTGAATTTTTAGGTTAAATAATATAAAGGTACCATGTTTTTTAGCGGAACATGGAATCCCAGGATTACATGACGTGAAAGGGTATTACACATTGTGTAATTCCCTGATGTTGTACAGTTTTAAAGGTTTTGGCCACTCGGGTTATTTCTCAAACACTATGAAAATTACTATCTCTCTCATTCTAGATGATCAAGCAATTCCTTCCTCAAGCATTTTAGATTCCTTTTGACGGGGATCGATCCTTGGGCTTCTATCTTCTATTCATGGTGAGTTCTCCTCTCATTCTCATCCTTTTTTTATATTCTTATTCAGGGTTCCACTTTGGCGATGTTTCTTTGGTTTTGGGTGTGGTTTTACCACCCTATGGTGCGGTATAGGTTGATCAATGTTTTCTCATGGTGCGGTTGTGGTTTGTGGGCATTCTTCTTCACCCTACGGTGCACAGTGAGTTGAAAAAATCTTCTATAAGGAATGATTTCCCTCTTTTCTCTTTATTGTGTATCATGCAGGAGGGGTTTTCTTTTGTTTACCTATGGATTATGGTTGTGCTATAATAATTAAAGATAAATAATTGGTTAAATTTAATTTATAGGGGGTAAATGGGGGTTGATTCGGATGTGTTTACAGCCTTGATATTATTTGTGATATTGTGGATTGTATGGGCTTGATGCCATGCTGGAAATCATGGCTTTTATAGGATTTTCTTACACTATATATATGTATTGTGTTTTTTTCTTTGGTAGTGATTATTGTGATATCAACCTAAATGGAAATTGGTTAAGTACTTATACTTGGATAATGAAATGGTTTCCCCAAGATTTTGGTATGTGTGATAAAATCCATAAAGTAAAGTGGAATGTGATAAAATCCCCTTTATAAATTGGTAAAAGAATTTCGATGTGTTGTGATGTTTGTTCATTGTTATGGGACGATGATGTGTTATTGTAATGGGATGTGGGGTGAAATGTGGTTGTTTGGACATGTTTTTGGGGTGTTGAGTTGAGATTGCTGGAGATGAAAGATTTCTTGTGATATGTAGTTTCTTTATACTAGATTCCTAGGTTGTGATGGAATAAATAATTGTTTAATAATATTTGGAATGACATGAGTTGGTTTGGGTAATGGGATGAAAATGGTTAATGGATAATTAAATGGTGGGTTGTGTGGTTAAATGTGGTTGATACTAAATAATAAAAAGAATAGAATGAATTAAATGAATTTGGTTGGAAATGTACAATGTGGTTTATGACTTATTATGTGGTGTTATGCATTTAGTGGTGGTAACAAAGGTGATGGTGTTGTGAGTTGGTTATTTTTTTGAGAACCCATAGGTTGGGCTTGAGTGTTTGATACTATATATATATATATAACTGTATATTCTTGTGATTTATATAAACACCCCACCCATGTTGAGAACCAAGTTCTGAACACCTACATCATCACACATGGGGTGTCTTTCCCAACATCTTGATGGGAGGATGGATATATGACCAACCACTCTTCCCTGATCCATCTTCTAGGCAAGGTAGGTATTTCGTAGGTTGTGATGGCCAAAGGTATGTTGGTGCATGAGATGGTGGTTGTGATGTCCCAAGTGTCTTCAGGATGAGTTATGATGTGGTACCCAAGTGTCTTCAGGATGATTTGTGATGTGATTTCCCAGGTTTCATCGGGATGAGTTGTTATGTGGTGTCCCAAGTGTATTTGGGATGATATGTGATGTGTTGTGAGGCCCATGTGTGTGTATCAAGGATATGTTGTGAGGCCCATATGTGTGTGGGCAAGATGTGTTGTGAGGCCCAGGTGTGTGTGTGGGGGGGATGTGATGTGGTATATTCAAAAGAGGTGGGAGCACTAGGATGTTTTCCATTGGGGAGTGAGAGAATATAATTAGTGGTAAAGTGGAGTGAGGTACCCTATAATAAATTTTATTTACTTTATATTATATTACTTGGATTGCCTTATTTGGTGAGCATGCCTTAGTGAGGTTGGGATGGTTAGTATACCCGTTTAGGTGCTGTTTTGTTCTATTACTTCTAACAAGAGCATTAGTGTGCTTCACATGTACATGGGAGACTTTGGTTTTCCTACTGAGTATACTTGTATATTCACCGTATGTATATAAAATTGTTTTCAAGGTTCCAAGACAATTTCATGTATCGTGCTGGAACTTACTAGCTCAGATCCTTGAAAGTTTCTTTGTCGCTGCTTTATCTTTACTTTTGGGTACTTACTTTGGAGACTATTATTTGTATTGGTTATATTTACACATGCATTGTGGGATGGTTTTTGGTTTTCCTTATATATATGTCATGGATTTGGTTTTGGTTGATTCATCCTATCTGCTGATCTTGTTTCCTTATAAAGGGTAATGCCTCCCATATTGTGATATTTGCACACCCTTGATGCTAGTCACCAACCCAGGGCCTTCTGGAGTTAGAAATCATGGGTCATTATCTTGATTTCTTCATTTTCATCTCGAGAGGGGTATCTTTGGAGGGAGGGGGTTGTGATAGAGTGGTATCAGAGGTGATGGTTGGGAGATAGGGTGGAGTTCAGTGTTAGGCATAATGAGGAATGCATGGGTTGGTATGGAAATAGTTTCAGTTGAACTTGGTGCATGAAATAGGCTAGGGAGATCGTCCAGGACATGGGATTTTAGGACCCCCCTAATCTAGTAGACATACTCTGAGCTTATTGAACGACCAAGTGATATGGGACTATTTGTAGGGTAGAGACCTAGGAGAGGTACATTAATCATAATGACTTGTATTCCTGTTTGAATTGTGTTGTTTGTGGAATGCTAAAATGGAAAAAATGAATTAAATAGATTAAAGTTAATTAAAATATATCATAATAAAAATCCATACTACCAGGATTAGTAAATCCTTGTTTGTTTTTCAACTATGGCTCCTGGTCATCGTTTGCATGTGGCTCAGGTAGTGGAGGTTCAACAAGCTGACCTGGTTGATCTCTATAGGGTTGATCCTGCTGAGGATGATGATCAGTGGTATAGGAAGTTTTGCGATTTCTAGTGGCATGATTTGAGGAAGTACGAGATTAGTGTTTCATATATGGAGATAGAGATCTGGCTGGAGGAGATAGAGATTAATTCTAGTTTGATTTGATCCCGGATGGGGTACTGGGTCCCTCTAGTGGTTAGTCAAATGCTAGGAGCTATGCTTCAGTAGTGTACATTGTATCTTGGTGAGTGGAAGGAGTTATATTTTTTGTGGGTCAACTTCCAGAAGGACTTCCGGACAGAGTTCCTTTCATCAACCATGAAGGAAGTAAAGATACAAGAGTTTATTTCTATTCAGTAGGGGAGCATGTCAGTGTGGAATCTAGTAATCAAGTTCAAGGACCTTCTCTGTTTTTCCCTAGATCTTTTTAAATATGAGGTGTCTCATGTGAGATTTCATAAGGAGGCACTTCATCCTTCTATCCATTATGTAGTTACTCCTTATACATTGCCAACATATCTAGAGGTTCAGAAGAAGGCATAGGTGATCTAGAAGATGCAATTATGAGGAGGTTTACTGTGAGAGGGGATCCATAAGGGTTCTTTGAGGGGAATAATTGTTAGTGGTAGGTCTCAGGAACTAGGAAATTCTAGGTTTTGATTAGTAAGGATTCAAACTCATCAAATTACTTTCCCACCTTCTGATTCTATTGGTTTCTATGATTGTCTTGGGAGCTTTGTGACAGTGTGTTTTGGTTGTGGGGTTTATGGCCATTTCTATAACCAGTGACCAGTTGTTCCCTGAGCTTAGTTTGGTGGAGGTGGACAAGTTCATAACTATCCTCAACAATAGTTTCTAGTGAGTCTATTTCAACACGAGGGGCAATATGCTTATGATCCATCAAGGGGAGATGAGGTAGGTAGAGGATGAACTCATAATTTTCCTCATGTTCAGGGAATTCGGCTCGAGCATGGACATGGAGGTGGTTTTCAGTAGAGAAGTAGAGGATCTGGGCATGGTTAGTTGCACATAGTAGAGTTAGAAGTTCCAGAAGCACCAGATATCATCATAGGTAAGATCAGTTTATTTAGTTCCCTAGTTTGTGCCTTGTTTGATCTAGGATATTCACACTCTTTTATTAAACCAGATCTATCCCATTCTTTATAACTATACATAGAGATGCTTCCCATGACCTTGGTGTTGACTAGGCTAGTCAGAGGCCAAACCAACATTTTTGATATGTACTGGAAGTGTTGACTGATAATGGGGCTGCATCAGTCCCGTTGGGATATTTTATTGCTATAGATGCAGCCATACGATGTCATCCTCAGCATCGAATGACTGTATTATGTACATTATTTTATCAACTGATTTTAAAGTAGAGTCATATTTCTAGATGTGGATGGAGAACATGTGGTTTTCATTGGTGAGTAGGGGTTTTAGGTGGGAAGTTATTATGTGGAGCCTCTTCTTTCCGTGTTGGTTGAGTTGTCAGTGAAATCAGTGGACCCTGAGATAGTAGAGGTTCTTAGGGTTGTAGGGGAGTCCCTGGATGTTTTAACTAAGGAGGTTTTTGTTCTACCCCTCGATTTGATGTTGAGTTTGGGATAGACCTACAACCTGGTGATTTTCTAATTTATATGGATCCTTATCGAATGGAACCTTCTGAGTTGCAGAAGTTGAGGATCTAGATAGATGATTTGATGTAGAAGGTTTTTATTCGGCCTAGTGTGTCACCATGGGGTTCTACAGTGTTGTTCGCAAAGAAGGTTGATGGTTCTATAAGGTTGTGCATAGACTACCAGAGGTTGAATCAGGTGATAATCAAGAACCATTACCCACTTTCGAGGATAAATGATATTTTCAACCAACTGAGAGGGGTGATTTAGTTTTATAATATTGATTTGTAGTCTAGATATCATCAGTTGAGGTTGAATTAGGGAGATATCTTGAAGCCTGCCTTTAGATGTAGGTATGGGCACTTCAATTTTATAGTCATTCCATTCGGTGTTACAAACACACCATCCATGTTCATGCGTCTTATGAACTTTGTGTTCTGGGAGTTCCTGGATCGGTTCATTATCGTATTCAATGATGATATCTTAATATACTCGATGTCAGAGGAGGATCATGTCGATCAACTCAGAACTATATTGCATGTTTTTAGATGCCACTGAATCTATGGAAAGTTTTCCAAGTGTAAGTTCTAGACATGAGAGGTTCATTTCTTTAGGCATGTGGTGTCTTAATAGGGTGTGGTAGTAGACCTGTTGAAGGTTTAAGCAATTTTTTCTTGTGAAAACCCCAAGAATGTGGTAGAGGTTAGTAGTTTCCTTGGTCTTTCATGATATTATTGGAGGGTTTTACCTAATTTCTCTTGATTTACAAAACCATTTATATATTTTACTAGGAAATACCAAGATTTTTTATAGATTTATTAGTTCCATAAATCATTTAGTTACCTGAAGGGGAAGTTGGTTTGCGATCTAGTGCTCCAATTGACTATAGAAGGGGTAATTTTTGAGGTGTTTTGTGACACTTACTATCTAGGATTGGGATGAATGATGATGTAGTAGTGGGATATGATCTCTTATGGGTCTAGATAGTTAATTCCATACAAGCGTAACTATTCCACCCACAATCTAGAGCTAGAAGTGGTTGTGTTTGCACCGAAGTTGTGGAGACATTACCTCATTGGGGAGTGCTTTGTGGTCTTCATAGATCACAAGTGTTTTAGGTATATATTTTCCCAGTGTGACCTGAATCTATGATAGTAAAGTTGGAAGGAGTTCCTTTAGGACTATGATTTTGAGATCTCCTACAACTTAGGAATGGGTAATGTTGTGACTGATGATTTTAGCATTAATTCAAAAAAGAATGTTGTTTGGGAATATGCGGATGCTTTAAGAGTGATAAAGGAGTTGGCAGACCTATTCTTAGATGCAAGAGTGTATGGTTGTAAAGGATATTTGTTTCAGTTGATGGTGCAGTCTTTTATAATGCAATATGTGGAGGAGTCTTAGTGGGGAGACTCAGAGGTAGAGGTGTTGTGGAATCGTGTTGGCCATGATGATGATCTGGAGGGATGGTTAGAGGATGGTCAGAACTGGGTGCTATTTTGTGAGATGTTGCTTGTTCCTATAGTAATGCATGATGGATTCCTTCATGAGTTTCATAGCTCACCTTTGGAAGTACACCTAGGATTTTGCAAGAAGTACCGTGGCTTGAGGACACAATTTTGGTGGATCGGGATGAAATAGTTAGTGAAAGAGTTTGTGGCTCGATGTCTGGTTTTCCAATATATAAAGGCTTAGAATCATGTTCCTGGTGGTTTTTTCATCCCTTGGATTTCCTTGAGTGGAAATGGGATGAAATCTCAATGGATTTCATCATAGGTTTTTTCTAGAACTCAGGGAAGCTGTGATGCTATCTGGGTAATTGTGGATCGGTTGAAGAAATCATCCCACTTCTTAGAAATCAAGAAGCTGAGCATAGTGTATGCCTTAGATAATAGGTTCATGGTTGAGGTGGTACAATTTCATGGAGTTCTGAGATCCATTGTATTAGATCAATACGCAAACTTTACCTCATGAGTCTGGAAGGGATTGCAGCATGCTTTTGGAACTCAGTTACACCTCAACACTACTTTCCACCCTTATATAGATGGGAATATGGAATAGACTATCCATATGTTATAGGATATGTTGTGGGCGTTAATCATGGAATTTGGTGGATATTGGCTATGGAATCTGTATTTGATATAGTTTTCTTATAATAATAGCTATCACTCTTCAATTGGAATGGACCCAGTTGATGCTTTATATGAGATACTGTGCTGTTCACTTTTGTGTTGGATGAAGGTTTGGGAGATAGTAGTTCTTGGCCCCGATGTGGTCCAGAGCATGATAGATAAATTTAAGCTTGTTCATGAGAGGAAGAAAGTAGAGCATGACCATAAGAAGTATTATGCCGATTGCAGGTGGAGGCCCCTGGAGTTCGAGTTTGGAGACCACATATTCTTGAAGGTTTCCCCTCTATATGGGTAGTGGAGGTTTGGAAGAGGGAGTAAGATTTCTCCGAGGTTTCTTGGACCCTTTGAGGTGTTGGGGTGATTTGGTGAGGTGGCGTATTGGCTGGCATTTCCACCACGGATAGAGAGGATCCACGACATCTTGCATGTCACTCAGCTTTATCGGTATCTTCATAATGAATCTCATGTCATTGACTGGGGAGAGTTGGATATCAAAGATGGTGCGATGTTTGTGGAGTGTCTAGTAAAGATCCAGGATCACCAAGAGATAACACTAAATGAATGAACCATTCCTTTTGCTTGTGTGTTGTTGAGGCATGGTGGCCAGGAGGAGAGTACTTGGGAGTGAGAGATGCAAATTCGTGACCAGTACCCAGAGTTGATTTTAGTTTTTAATTTCTCTGTTTTACTTTGTGATGTGATGTATGGATATTTATATTTATGATGTTGGACTCCTCATGTACTAATCATGTTTTAATGATCAAAAATACCATTCAACCTATTCAACCTGGTTAAATCATGTAAATTATATCAAATCATGTGTATTATTGCTTAAGTATTCTCATGCTTTAAGAAGATCCATTAAAGATCTTAATTTCTCTACATTCAGTTTAATTACATTATACTATCCTTTATTTACTTGTATAATACCTTCTTTGACAAATGATTAAGTCTAATCCATTCTATGATCATCATTGCTTAAGTCTGAATACAGTTATTTTGAAAAGTCTGAGAAATCATGAGTCTGACACTAGTTATGTCTTTTTGGAAAAGTAAAGCAGAAACCGTGAACAACAGGACACCGTGAAGTAGACACCATGAAGCAGACACTGTGAACAAGACAATGTGAATAAGACACCGTGAACAAGACACCATGAACAACAAGACACCATGAACAAGACACCATGAAGCAGACACTATTAAAAAGACACTGTGAATAAGACACCATAAACAAGACACCGTGAACAACAAGACACTGTGAAGTAGACACTGTGAACAACAAGAAACCGTGAAGCAGACACTGTGAACAACAAGACACCATGAAGCAGACACCATGAAAAAGACACCATGAACAACAAGACACCGTGAAACAGACACCATGAAAAACAAGACACTGTGAAGAAGACACCGTGAATAACAAGACACTGTGAAGTAGACACCGTGAACAAGACACCGTGAACAAGACACTATGAACAAGACACCGTGAACAAGACACCATGAATGCAAGACACCGTGACCAAGAGACACCGTGACTACGAGACACCGTGACTATGAGACAACATGGCTTTAAAACACCATGACCAATCCAGACACCGTGTGAAATGGACACCGTTTCCATGAAATACTGTGACATCATTTCCTAATATATTTTGTCGTATTTAAATTTAATCTCGGATGGTCATATTTGAAGTTTTTAATGCACTGACATAATTAATGTTTCTTTTTAGACATATCATCGGACAATACGAGGTACGAGGTGTAGAACACATGCAACCTATAGACCCCAACATGTGCACTCCAAGATAAAAGAGTGCGGCCCAGAAACAAAGGACACATGAGAAAAAAAGCCTGTAAGAAGAGCACGACAATGAAGAACACACTTAGAGAAATTTTTGAAGAAAGGATTATTGCATAAAACTTTATTCTACTGAAGAACACACAAAGCATACATTAATCCATAAAACATCTTCACACAGTGAAACACCATGAAGAACATAAGTCGAATATGTCTGTCTTATAACACTCTGGTTTCCAGACAATGACTCGAGTTTTGCATCTGCTTCATCCTAAAAGTCCAGAGCTGCAAAGACCAACACTCAGATCACTTTTAAACCTATCTCAATCTTTCTACTTTGTTGTGTATCATTTTATTAACTTTTGAGCAGAGTCTGTATCTGTATAATAACACACTCTGTCTCCTGCATCAAACTGAAGGATACAAGATATACTTACTCAAACATTCCTTTAATCTTATACCCATGGATAAGTGTGGAAGAGGTCCCTGTATAGTCTGGTAGCCTATACCCACAAAGAACTGTGGAAGAGGTTCTTGTGTGGCCTAGACAGTACTTTGTACTATTGTTAACCCTGATCCAGGGTGTGGATCAAAGTTTATTTATATACACTGCTTGGTGGTAGGTGATCACCAAGTGAAGTGGATTTGGTCTCAACTTGAGACTGAACCACTTGTTTTATATCAGCTGTGCTGCTTACTTTAGTTTTCTCTATTTTACTGCTTTTCTATATAACACAAAAATCACTAAATTCACTTTGATAATTAGTCTTGGAAATAAGTTATAACTATCTTGTCTTAGTATAATAGCTTCAAAAGTATCTTTAATAATTGAAATTTAGATTACTGAGAATTAATCAATCTTCTGAGAAGTTATTTAAATAGTCAATATCTTATAACAGTATAACCTTGATTAACTGGGCTTTATTTAATTTTTGGGAACATAATTTTTACATAAATTTTTATAGTTACTCAATTCACCCCTCCCGTCTTGAGTAATCTACTCCAACCAACATTTGGTATCAGAGGTTGTTTATTAAGACTCTTTTTAATCATATTCAACTGTGATTTTAGTTAAACCTTAAAGATCTGTAAATTTTTGTCAATTCAAAATTTCTAGATCTTTATACCTATTATGCTAGTATGGATAATAGATTGGAAGGTGATGTAACCAACAGAACACCATTATTTAATGGAACCAACTTTGGTCAATGGAAAATCAAAATGAAAATGCATTTAGAGAGTATGAGTTTTGAAATTTGGTCTTCCATTATAGATGAATATAAGATTACAAATACTGATAGAATCACATGGGATGAACCTACCAAAATTGCCTACAATAACAATTTAAAAGCTATGAATACTTTATATTTCTCCTTAAGAGATGAGGAATTTAATAGAATTTCTGCTTGTAAAACTACCCATGAAATTTGAGACACCCTGTCTGTGTCAAATGAAGGAACATCTAGTGTAAAAGAAATGAGACTTAATACTTATACTATCAAATATGATAATATTAAGATGAAACCTGATGAACCTATCTCTAACATTTATCTTAGGTTCAATGAGATTGTCAACACAATGATCTCGCTTGGAAGAGAAGTCACTGCCAATGAAAAAATCATGAGAATCCTTAGATGTATACTTGATAGATGGAGGGGAACCTCTATCTCTATTAGAGAATTGTGCGACATCAGAAAAATAACTGTAAAAGAACTCATTGAGAAACTGATGATGTATGAAGAAGAACTAAAAGTCAACAAGGAAGAGGAGGATGATCCAAAGAGAAAATCTGTTGCATTCAAGACCACCAAATCTAAACACAAAGACAAAGGGAAACTGGAAGCTTCTGTAGAAAGATCTACTAGTGAAAAATCATCACTTGAAAGTGATGAGTATATGGCTCAATTAGATAGAAGATTTAAGAGATTTTACAAGAAGAAAAACTTTTTCAGAAAGCCTAACTTCAAGGGAAAATATGACCAAAAAGGAAATTGGAAGAAGGACTGGAAAAGAAGTGACAAGACTGATGAAATTGTCTGCTATGAATGTAAACGCAAATGACATATCACGATAGACTGTCCAAAGATCAAGTACAAAAAGAAATATGAGGATAAGGATAGGAAATAAAAAAAGGCCATGAAAGAAACCTGGAGTGCTTTTGAGGACAGTTCAAGCGACTCAGAAACATCACATGATGAACAGGAAAACAAAGCCAATATGTGTTTTATGACAAACACATATGAGGTAACACTGGATTATCCTGTACTTAATTCATACTATTCTAGAGATGAGAGTGACTATGAAAATATGACTAATGAAGAAATGTTTGAATACTATAACATGCTTGAGGAAACATGCAATGAACTAAAAGACAAATATAAATCATTGAAGAAATATCATGCTCTCACTGTGACTATTAAATCTAAAATCACAACTAAAAAAGATAAAAATTCTCAACTGCTCAAAGAAAACAACAAATTAAAAATGTCTAATGAGAAATTGAAGAATGACCTTGAAAAGTTTACCAATGGAAATAATACCCTTGCCCAAATGATAGGAAAACAAATTGCCCTTAAATAAAACACTGGCATTGGTTATCAACCTGGAAAAATAAATCTTGGAAGAACAAATTTGCTTTCAAGATCTAGGAAATATAGTTTCACTCCCAATTCTAGACACAAATAATCTAATTCAAGTTATGATACACTGCCCACTGTTTCCAGGTTTTGTGGACTGCATAGATCTTATTTTTCAAATACTTTACATAATGATTATAGGAAACCTATGAGGAAAATATGGGTTCCCAAAGCACTTATCACTAATATTACTAGACCCAAACAAGTATGGGTACCAAAATCTATTTTTGCTCAATCTTTTTGTACGAAAGCTATTTAAAGAGTTCCTGTAAAAGTATATGGTACTTGGACAATGGATTTTCAAGGAACATGACAGGAGACTACTCATGCTTCAAGAACCTGATAAAAATAGATGGAGGACATGTCACGTTTGGTGACAATGCCAAAGCAAAGATTATTGGCCTCGACTAAATCGGTAACTCTAAATCAGTTTTAAATTCTAAAGTACTATTTGTTGATGGATTAAAATATAATCTTCTTAGTATCTCACAATTATTTGATGATGTATTTCATGTTAGATTTGAAAATGATGCTTGCAATGTCTTTAATTATAAAGTTGAATTAGTGTTTTCTACTTTAAGAAATGAAAATGTTTACCCTGTTAACTTAGATTTTTTAGCTTCTCAAAATGTTTCATGTTTAAGTGTATTTCATAAAGAGTCTTGGCTCTGTCATAGGAGACTAGGACACTGTAATGTTCACTCCCTTAGAAAGTTAACTAGAAAAATCTTAGTTAAAGACTTACCCAAACTTGAGTTTCCAAATGAAAAAGTGTGTAATCCCTCTCAAAAAGAAAAACAACACAAAGTTTCCTTCAAACCAAATAAAGAAGGGTCAACTTCTCAACCTCTCGAACCGGTTCACATGGATTTGTTTGGAACATCTAGAGTTTCTAGTTTAAATGGGAAGCACTATGTTTATGTTATTTTAGATGACTTTTCTAGATATACTTGGACTTTCTTTCTGGATCACAAAAGTGAAGCCTGCTCTTATTTTACTAAATATTCCAAGTCTGTAGAAAATCTTAGTGGACTTAGAATTAAATCCTTAATAAGTGATCATGGTCGTGAGTTTGAAAATCAAGAGTTTGAATCCCTTTGCTCACAAAATGGTTATAGTCACAATTTCTCTACCCCTAGAACACCTCAGAAAAATGGAGTTGTAAAAAGAAGAAATAGAACCCTACAAGAGATAGCTAGAACAATGCTTAGTGAGCATGACCTACCTATTTATTTTTGGGTTGAAGTAGTCAATACAGCATTCTACATAATTAATAGAGTATTAATTAGAACCATTATTAAGAGGACTCCTTATGAGTTATGGAACAATAGAAAATATAAAGTTAACTACTTTAAAGTTTTTGGCTGTAAAGTCTATATCCTTAATACTAAGGACAATCTTGAAAAATTTGCATCCAAGAGTGATGAAGGTATATTTTTAGGATATTCCATGTCTAGTAAAGCCTATAGAGTGTTAAATAAAAGAACTAAATGTGTGGAAGAATCTGTCCATGTAAAATTTGATGAAATAGATCTACATGAGCCTAAAACCATTTTGGAGAACCTGGAGGATGATGTATCAAATCTTAACATCAATTCAAAATCCTCAAACACTTCTATGAAAGAATCTGTGAAAACTTCTAGTTCTAAAAATTCCCTAGAATCAAGTCACAATGAACCTGGACCTGTCAATGAACCTAAAATCACTAGTCCCTCCTTTTCTATAATGGTTAGAACTCTTAAGAACCATCCTTTAGATGTTGTTGTAGGAGACCTAGAAAAAGGAACACAAAATAGAGATTCTCTTAGAAATCAGGTTGAACATTATGTCTTCTTATCACAACTTGAACCTAAAAACATTAATGATGTTATCAATGATGAATTTTGGGTGATGGCTATGCAATAAGAGCTTAATAAGTTTGAAAGGAACAAAGTTTGGAAACTTTTTTAAAGACCTAAGGACACATTCACCATAGGCCTTAAATGGGTGTTTAAAAATAAGGTATATGAAGCTGGTAACATAGTTAGAAACAAGGCTAGATTAGTTTCACAATGCTATAGTCAAGAAGAAGGAATTGACTATGAGGAGACTTTTGCACTAGTAGCTAGACATGAAGCCATCATAATTCTTCTTGCCTATGTTGCACATCTGAATTTAAAACTATATCAAATGGATGTTAAAAGTGCATTCTTAAATGGGTATATAGTTGGGATATTTTTGTTGAACAACCCCCTGGATTTACAAACCCTCATTTTCCAAATCATATTTTTAAATTATCCAAAGATTTATATGGTTTAAAACAATCTCCAAGAGCCCGGTATAATAGACTAAGTACTTTTCTTATTTCCAATGGTTTTACAAAAGGAATAGATGATCCTACCATTTTTATAAAATGAATTTATAATGATGTTTTAGTTGTTCAAATCTATGTAGATGAAATTATTTTTGGATCTTCAAAAAATTCCTTATGTGTTGATTTTTCTAAAATAATACAAAACGAATTTGAAATGAGTTTGATGGGTGAACTAAAATTCTTTCTCGGATTTGAAATATTTCAAAATAATGATGGAATTATTTTAACTCAAAGTAAATATACTAGATATCTTCTAAAACATTTTGGATTGGATAGAAATAAAAGTATTAATACTCCCATGAGTACCACTTGTAAGTTGGATCTTGATGAAGATGGAAAATATGTTGATCAAACCACTTATAGAAGAATGATTGGAAGTTTACTCTACTTAATTACTAGTCACCCTGACATTATGTTTAGTGTGTGTATGTGTGCTTGTTTTTAAGTAAATCCTAAGGAATCTCATTTAAATTTTGTAAAGATAATTTTCAAATACCTCAAGCATACAACCAATCTAGGATTATTCTATCCTAGAGGACGATCATTTGAATTAGTAAGTTATTCTAATGATGAATTCGGTGGCTGTAAGTTAGATAGAAAAAGCACCTCTAGAACATATTACTTTTCAGTAAAGTCACTAGTATCATGGTGTAGTAAGAAACAAAATTCAGATGCATTATCTACTGCAGAAGATGAATACATAGCTACTGACAGTTGTTGTGCACAAATTTTGTGGATGAAACACACATTACTAGATTATAGATATCAATTCAGGCATGTACCTATAAACTGTGACAACACAAGTGCTAGTAACATCTATAAAAATCCTATTTCACATTCTAGGACAAAGCATAATGATGTAAGACATCACTTTTTGAGAGATCATTATCAAAAAGGTGATATCACTTTGGAATTCATTGGTACTGAATATAAGATTGATAATATATTCCCCAAACCATTAAATTATGAGAGAATAGAATACATCATACATGAATTAGGCATGATAAATATTAAGTAAATGTCTTACTATTTTATATCTTACTATTTCATGATTACGATCTCACAGTTAGTGATTCATGACTACTGTCTGATGTTTACTGTCTCACCGTAATGCTCAATTACTGTCTCACCGTAAAGACCCGATATGATCTCACTGTAAATATTCTTTATGAATTTTATATTTGAATTAAAAACCATATTGCAGTAATTATCCTTTTCACCTTTTTTGTTTTCCCGCACTTTTACTTTTGTGATGTTTGGAATTCCTAAATGATAAAATAAAGAAAGTATCACTTGATTCTTCACTCATCCTTTCTTCTATTCACTCTTTAAAATCCTTCTTCAACCCTAAAACCCTTTTCTCTCTCTCGAACCTTTGGTCTATTCCTAGGATGAAATGACCCTGATCGCTGACTCCTGAGAAACATAGCATAATGAAGAAGAATATTGCACCTAAGCTAGCACCCGAAGGACCTCTAAACCAAAATCTGGTAAACCAAGTTTTTGTACCTGAAAAAGAGGTTTTCTCCAAATGGCTTATGTCTAGTAAGTCTTTGGTTTTAAAAGTGTTAGAACATCAAGGTTGGTTTGAGTGGTTTTAGAAGGATGATAGACCTATCTATCCTAAGTTAGTGGCTCAGTTCTATCAATATGTTCAGTTATCCTTTGATTATGAAGATTGATATATTGTGAGAAGTTGGATCAATGGGTAGATATAATCATTATATTTGAGGTTATGGGATGCATGCCTTATGATACCTCATGAAGGAATCTGTGAGGATTATTAGAGAGGACCTCCACCTTTAACTGTATTCTTTGATCTAGAAGATGATTTGAAAGCCTTAATTGGAAATGGCACCAAGAGGAGAGCCATTGCTGCAGAACTAGATGGAGTCAAGACTTTTGTTCAAGTTTATTTAGAATCTAGTTATCCCAAGAAAAGGTGATTTTGTCCTACTGAAATATCAGGATGTGTTTCTGACACACCTTATAAAAAATGGGCATAAGATCAACCTATGCAGGTATATCATACACCATATGTGTGAGCTGATCAATGCCACATCCAAGTAAACCTCCTTGTTTTACTCTAGGCTTATCTCAGCCATGATTCATGCCAAAGGCATGGTTGAACCTAATGAGGAAGTAATTAAGGATTGTGAATTCTGCCTCTCAAAAGCCACTATCAAGAGGATGAAGATAAATTGGAACCCTTGCAAAAAGAAATGGGTGGAAGACAATGATAGAGTTTATGAGAAATTCAATCTAGTGGAACATCCTTCAAGACCAATAAATATTTCTGATCCTAGTTTGGAACCAGATGATATTGTTGAGTACTCTTCTGAAGAAGAAGAATAGGCTGTTGTGCCTCCCAAAGAAACTATTTCTGTTGAGGAAGACAATACTACTGTTCCTTATGAAGTTCTTGAATAAGAAGGTCCTGCTCCTAAAAATGTTATTAATATGGAAGATCAACCTGAGGTTGAAACAGACTCAGTTCCAAAGAAACTTACAATAATGCCATGAAAGAACCTATAGTGGAAGAGATACCTGGTATGCAAGAAGCTAATCTTGAGGAACTCCTAGTGAAACAATCTATTCCTGAAATCATCCCTTCGGATGAAGAAAGGATGGAGCCATCTTTTCAGCTAGCTAGGTAGGAAATGGGTAAGGAACCAAGAGTTATTTTTATGGAATTAGATCAAGATCCTAATCCTCTCAGCCCTGAGAAGTATACTACTATTGAGAGGGAGAAAACCCCGAATCTGGAATCTATTGAACCACCAAACCCAATTGTTTCAATTCCCATAGAAACTTGATATAAGTTCTATAGTTTTTATGATGCGGATGAATCTCAGAAAGTTTCAGTAAAAGGCCTTGACATTTCTACTATGTTCTAATGGAAATCTGTCTCCAAAATTGCTCTTGAGAAGGAACCTGAGCCTATATCATTCCCTGTTTCTGAAACTTCATCTGAACAACCATCCTTTGTGAGTAAGGATGATCTAAAGGAATTTAGTGCTACCCTTTTGTCTGGTGTTGAAAAAGTTTTGAATTCCCAACCTGCTCTTGTGAAACATCTAAGTGATAAAGATTCCTCTTTATTGTTGGAGAAAGTTATTTGGAATATTCAACCTAAAATTCTTCATGAGATTCAATAAGTTAGAGTTGAAAATAGGATTCTTAGTGATGAAGTGAAGACTCTGAGAGGTATGATCGAAGAAATGCAGAATGAGATACATTCTAGACCAAAGCTTGTTTCTCCTCTTATAGAAAATTTTGTTACTCAAACCCCACAGGATGTTGTGTCTCAGATTCAACCTTATTTAGCTTCCTTAGATGATAATGTCCCTGAAAGAAACAAATATATTGTGAAAGAGATGAGAGAGTTTGTGGTTAATCTAAACAAACTCACTTATGAGTATACGAGGTATCTTCAAAAAAGTTCTAAATCAGCTGAAATCTCTCACCACCACTATCAATGCTTATAAATCCTCTGGTCAATCCTCTCAACCCTCTTTTAATAGTGACCTACTTAGAAAAGTGGTCAAAGAAGAACTTCAGACTGTGCTGAGTGGCTTCAACAAAAATTCTCTACATGAAGTTATCAGGAACAGTGATAGAGTTATTGACCTGGTCCAAATCCACTCTAAAATTTCTAATGATTCTCAACAAGATATTTCTAAGAAAGTGGATTTCTATTTCAACCAAATTTTCTCCAAGAATGATATGAAAAATCATTTCAAGTATCTTTTGGAAAATATTAGGATTCCTCATGTTACTCAAGCTTTCAAAACCCAAGTCCAAAATCTCAGAGAGTTTACTCAATTACTAGACAAGTTTATGGAGAACAAGGATGATTTTGAGAAATCCATGCAGTATGGTGGAGATATCATTAGGATTTTATTAAGCTTTTGTGGCCTTAACTTCATATACAAAGTACAACCATTGTTGCTCTAGCGGCTGCACCTCTAAGGCCTAGTTTTCCTACTTTCACTTCTGCCCTAGCCTCCACTACTATGTCTGTCAGCCAAGCCTTGAGTCAGATCAGGCCTGTGATCCTTGATCAACACCTCCCTCAATCTTCTACCACTCCCACTCCAGCTCCATCTATTTTTGAAGGCCTTCCTTTACCTTATTTATTGACCAACTCACTCCCTTCTTCTACCTCCACTTCAGCTCCTATAGATTCCTCTTCTACTGCTACTGATAAAGGAAAATAGAAGACCAGTCAGTGAAGGAGAACAATGATTACTCCTTTTTTTGATAGGAATGATGTTGTTTTTATCCTTTCTGTTTGTACTGGATCTTATTTTTCTTTAATGAAATGTGCGCTTTTCTTAACTTCTCTTATTACTACTTTTTGATAATCCCACAAGGGGGATAAATCTCTATATATTAGACATTTATCTCTGTATCTATAGTTAAACCAAATATGCACTTTAAAGCTACATGATTTGTGATCATAAAAAAGGGAGATATTGTTGGACTCCTCATGTACTAATCATGTTTTAATGATCAAAAATCATATTCAACCTATTCAACCTAGTTAAATCCTATAAATTATATCAAATCATGTGTATTATTGCTTAAGTATTCTCATGCTTTAAGAAGAGCCATTCAAGATCTTAATTTCTCTATATTCAGTTTAATTACTTTATACTATCCTTGATTTACTTGTATAATACCTTCATTTACAAATGATTAAGTCTAATCTATTCTATGATCATTATTTCTTAAGTATGGATACTATTATTTTGAAAATTCCGAGACATCATGAGTCTGCCACTGGTTATGTCTTTCTGGAAAAGTAAAGAAGACACCGTGAACAATAAGACACTGTGAAGAAGACAACATGAAGTAGACACCATGAACAAGACATCGTGAACAAGACACCGTGAACAATAAGACACCGTGAACAAGACACCGTGAAGCAGACACCGTGAACAAGAGACCGTGAACAAGACACCATGAACAAGACAACGTGAACAACAAGACACAGTGAAGCAGACACCATGAAAAACAAGACATCGTGAAGCAGACACTGTGAAGTAGACATTGTGAGCAACAAGACACCGTGAAGCAGACACTGTGAACAAGACATCGTGAACAAGACAACGTGAACAAGAGACTGTGAACAAGACACCGTGAACGATACACCATGACCAAAAGACATCGTGACCACGAGACACCATGGATTTCAGACACCATGACCAATCCAGACACCTTGTGAAAGAGACACTGTTTCAATGACATACTGTGACACCATTTCCTAATATATTTTGTCATATTTCAATTTAATCTCTAACGGTCATATTTGAAGTTTTTAATGCACTGACATAATTAATGTTTCTTTTTAGACATATCATCGGACAGTATGAGGTACAAGGTGTAGAATACATGAAACCTGTCAGCCCCAACACATGCACTCCAAGATAAAAGAGTTCGGCCCAGAAACAAAGTATGTGCGAGCGAAAAATCCAATAAGAAGAGCACAACAACGAAGAACACACTTAGATCAATTTTTGAAGAAAGGATTATTGCATACAACTCGATTCTGCTGAAGAACACATGAATCATACTTGAATCCCAAGAAAATCTTCGCATTGTGAAACACCAAAAAAGAACACAAGTCGAATTATACTATCTTGAAACGCTCTGGTTTCCAGATGAGGACTCGAGTTTTGCATCTTCTTCATCCCAGAAGTCCAGAGCTGCAAAGACCAACACTCAGAGCACTTCTAAAACCATCTCAATATTTCTGCTCTATTGTGTATCATTTTATTAACTTTTGAGAAGAGTGTGTATCTGTATAATAACACACTCTATCTCCTGCATCAAACTGAAGGATACAATATATCCTTACGCAAACATTCCTTTACGCTTATACCCACATATAAGTATGGAAGAGGTCCCTGTGTGTCTTGGTAGTCTGTACCCACGAAGAACTATGTAAGAGGTCCTTGTGTGGCCTGGACAGCACTGTGTACTGTTGTTAACCCTGATCCAGGGTGTGGATCAAAGTTTATTTATATAAACTGCTTGGTGGTAGGTGATCACCGAGTGGATTGGATTTGGTCTCTGCTTGAGACTGAACCACTTGTTTCATATCCACTATGCTGCTTACTTTAGTTTCCTCTGTTTTTCTGCTTTTTTATATTACATAGAAATCACTAAATTCACTTTGATAATTAGTCTTGGAAAGAAGTTATAACTATCTTGTCTTAGTATAATAGCTTTAAAAGTAACTTTAATAACTAACATTTAGATTACTGATAATTAATCAATATTCTGAGAAGTTATTTAAATAGTAAATCTCTTATAACAGTATAACCTTGATTAACTGGGCTTTATCTAATTTTTGGGAACATAATTTTTACATAAATTTTTATAGTTACTCAATTCACCCCTCCCCTCTTGAGTAATCTACTCCGACCAACATATGAGATGAGCTATTTTACTTGGTTTATGATGTGTGTGGTTTGATGTGTGATAAATTCATGAAATATGAAAAGTGGAGTATCTGATTCCTAATCTAGAATCATTAACTGCTGTGTGATTAAACCAATGCGGGTGAGTCAGTACTGCCCATAGCAGATAATATCTTGACATAGAGGACAAAATTCCATGATTTTTGTGTCAAGGATGGTACGGTTCGTTGGTTATAATGGTTGTTGGTTTGGGATGCGTGGAGGTTTAGATTGTTGTGAAGTGGTGATGTGGTAGTCTGGTTGTGTGAGAGTAGGCATCTTGTGGTTGTGTAGTGTACCTTGTGTCTATTTTGGTTGGCATGTTTAACTGGTGATAGCATTTGAGGTATGATGTGATCCTTGAGATGTATCTCATGGGGTGGTTGTTCGGACCCCTTTTCCTTGTGGTATTGGTTTTGGATTCTCGATGGAGAGAATCATTTGAGTGGTATCTTATGTAATGGTATTTTCCCTCCCAATCTATTACTTTTTCAGCTTTGGGTGTTGCAGGTGTTTGGGGGAGGTTTTGGGCGGTCGAAGTAGAGGTACATAAGAACTGGTATAGGAAATAAATGTTGTGTAAGTGTATTACATGATGTGAAAGTTGGTTTCACAACTTTTCCAGGGCTGTTTCACAACATGTGAATTTTCAGGTTAAATAATATAAATGCGACACATCCTTCGGTGGAACCTACAATTCTGGGATTAAATGACATGAAAGGTGATTACACATCATGTAATTCCCCAATGCTGTATAGTTTAAAGGTTTCAGCCACTTGGTTTATTTCTCAAACCATATAACAGTTCCTACCTCTCTCATTTATAATGATTCAATGATGCCTTCCATAAGTGTTTGATATTCCTTTCTATGGGTATCAATCCTTGGGATTCTGTCTTTGATCTGTGGTGAGTCTTACTCTCATTCTCATATGTTTTCTTTTTTTTCTTCTCCGGGGTTCCACTGCGGTAGTGTTTCTTTGGTTTTGGATACATTTTGGTTATGTTTTTAACCACACTCTAGTACGGTATAGGTTGATCCATGGTTTCTCATTTTGTGTTTGTGGTTTGCGGGTGTTCTTCTTCTCCCTATAGTGCATTGTGAGTTAAAAAAAGCTTCTTTGAAGTAGGATTTACCTCGTTTCTATTTATTGTGTATCATGCGGGAGGGGATTTATTTTGTTTACCTATGTATTATGGTTGTTCTAGATTAATTAAAGATAAATAAATTGGTTAAATTGAATTTAAATGGGGTAAATGGGGTTTGATTCACATGTTTTTAGAGCCTTGATATTATTTGTGATATTGTGTATTGTACGAGCTTGATGACCCGCTAAAAATTGTGATCATTAGGGGATTTTCTTGTGATTCATATATGTTTTTTTGTTTTCTTCTTTGGTTGTGATTTTTGTGATATCACCCTAAATGAAAATTGGTTAATTACTTATACGTGGATAATGAAATGGTTTCCCTAGGATTTTGGTTTGTGTGATAAAATTCCTAAAATAAAGTGGAATGTGATAAAATCCCCTTTGTAAATTGGTAAAAGAATTTTGATGTGTTGTGATGTGTGTCTATTCTTGTGGGATGATGATGTGTGATTGTAATGGGATTTGGGGTGAAATTTGGTTGTTTGACTATGTTTTTGGGGCAGTGGGGTGATATTGTTAGAGATTATAGGTTTCTTGTGATATGTGGTTTCTTTATACTAGATTCCCAGGTAGTGACAGAATAAATAATTGTTTAAAAATATTTTGAATGACATGATTTGGTTTGGATAATGGGATGAAAATGGTTAATGGATAATTAAATGGTGGGTTGTGTGGTTAAATGTGGTTGATAATAAATAATTAAAATAACGAAATGAATTAAATGAGTTTGGTTGGAAATGTGAAATGGGGTTTGCTACTTTTTGTGTCATGTTATGTATTTAGAGGTGGAAACAAAGGTGCTAGTATTGTGGGTTGGTTGTTTGTTTGAGAACCCATATGTTGGGATTGAGTTTTTAATACTATATATATACTTTTATATTCTTTTGTTTTATATACGCACCTTACCCATGTTGAGAACAGTGTGCCAGACATTTGAATCTTCATGTGGGTGTGTATTTTCCAACATCCCAGTAGGAGGATTGATGGATAATCACTCGTTCTTCTCTTATCCCTCTTCCAAGATAGGTTGGTATTTAATAGGATGTGATGGAAGGAGATCTATTAGTGCATTAGATTTTGGTTGTTATGTCCTAGGTTTCTTCATGATGAGTTTTGATGTGGCATCCCTGGTGTCTTTAGGACAAGTTGTGTTGTGATGTCCCATGTGTCTTCAGGGCGAGTTGTGATGTGATGTATCAAGTGTTTTTGAGATGAGATGTGATGTTTTGTGAGGCCCAAGTGTGTGCAGGTGTGATGTGTTGTGCGGCCCAGGTGTATGCGAGAGGGATGTTTTGTGAGGACCAAGTGTGTGTGGGTGGGATTTTTTGTGAGGCCCAAGTGTGTGTGAGTAGGATGTGATGTGGTATATTCAGAAGAGGTGAGAGCATGGGGACCTTTTCTATTAGGGTGTTAGAGCGACTAATCAGTGGGAAAGTGTTGTGGGGTGCCCTATCATCGATGTGATTTAAATTTTATTATATTACCATATTTTATTATTTGGTGATCATTCCTTGGTTAGGTTGGGTGGTTAGTATACCTGTTTAGGTGCTATTTGGTTTTGCTGTTTTCTCATAGGATCATTAGTATGCTTATTTCACATGCACATGAGAGACTTTGGGTTTCCTATAGAGTATACTTTTATGCTCACCCTACATATATAAAATAGTTTTAAGGTCTCTAGGATGATTTCATGGACCATGTTGGACCTTACTATCTCATATCCTTGATAGTTATTGTGTCGCTATTTTAGATTTACTTTTGGGTACTTACTTTGGAGACTTTTATTGGTATCAGTTCTATTTACACATGAATTTTGGGATGGATTTTAGTTTTCTTTATATATATTTAATGGATTTGGTTTTTGTTTATACATCCTATCTCTTGATTTTGTTTCCTTATAAAGGTTAGTTCCTCCCATATTGTGAGATTTGTACACCCTTGGTGCTAGTCGCCAACCCATGGCCTATTGGAGGTGGGAATTGGGGGTCATTATCTCCCTTTATTCATTGAAAACCTATGAGGGGTATATTTTAAGGGAGGGGGTCATGACAAGTACATCTAGGTGAGTAACCTTGAGTGAAAATGGGGAGGGGTTTTCACAACAAAAAGTTTTGAGATGGAAAAAACATAGGATAATTTTGGCAGCATAATGAGTGTACATAAAGATTTATGGAAGTGTTTAATGAGAGTCAAAGGTAATATATAACTACTTGGAAATAATAATTATAATAAAGGGATGTGTAAAAACACATTCCAACATGAAAAATTGGAAATAAAACGTTATAATACAAAGAATGTGTTTGAATAAAGGGGTGGAGGAGAGAATTCATTACCTTGATATTGTGGTTCTAAAATTTTGGGAGGATATTATTAAGAGATTGGGAACACATTGGGAGGGATTTGGAGAGGTATATAAAGACTAAATTCATGATCAATGTGTTTTAAGTGAATATGAGTGGGAGGTTGGGTGGGTATTTGTAGTAAAAAAGAGGGGAATTCTTTATTAATTTCTAAACATAGGTTTTGGAATCTATATAATAAAATAATCAAAACCAAAATCCTTCCCATGGTTTCTACCCATGGTTTCTACTAAATAGAAATTATTTTAAATATTTTACAAGTATAAGAACCTAAAAAATTAAATAATACCATTGGTAATGTGGAAGTGAGTCATGTTAATAAAGAATTGATTTTAAAACCTTAAAATAAAATATAGGTTTTGGAGGATTCATTAAAGGATTATAAAATTAATAAAATAACTTAAAAAAATTATTTTAAATAAGAAATATATATTTGGTCATGTATGAATTTCATAGTATTTATTACATCAATTTTTGGATTTTATGATGTCATAATACATACTGTATTTTTAGGCCAAATTTAATTTTTTCTCAAAAATTCATCTATCTCAAAAAATTATAAAAAACTCACAATTTGATAATTTGAATATGATAATTTCAAAAATTATATTTTTTTAAAAAATAATTTTCTAAATATGAGAATTTAATTTTTTAAATAAAAAACATTATATATTGGAAAATATTAGTTTTTATGACCCTAACCACTTTCTGAACCTTATAAAAATCATATTGGAATTAATTAAATTATATTATCATTCATATTAAAATAAATATTACTTAATAATAATATTTTAGGAAAATAAAATCTATTTTAAAATTATTTAATTTATCAAAAATAGTATTTTAATCAAAACTATATATTTCCCTAAAATACAATTTTAGTTTCTTCGTATCAAAATATAATTTTTATCAAAATAATGATTCAATAATATATATATATTAATAATAAAAAGGGATAAATATAATAATTTTATTAAAATAAAATAAAAAAATTCAAATTATTAAGGTCTAGATACATAACCCATTATTACACTAGTTTACACTCTAAGGGTAAGGTCTGCAATGGTGCTACTATCTTGGGGTGGTTCAATGAACAAAGTTTGGGCCACAATTTTGATAAGATTGAACTTCTATTATAAATGGTTTTTTTCATGATTTAGTTATGGAATATGATCTTAGGCTTGGTCAAGGGAGAATCCCAATTATTCCACCTTCCTCAAAACCTCAGATAAATGGGTTTCATAGGGTACAATCATATTGGTCGAGACCATCGATTCTTTCATCTGTGTTAATTAGAATTTATCAGAACCCTTAATATATACTAATCATAACAGTTAATATACAATGCAAATATTATCAATGGTTATGATAATTAACTATCTTTCAAATCTGACAGGCTATAATGGTCCACTCAGCCCACCCCTTACTTAGCTACAATGTGCACCTCTGTTTGGATTTGAACCTTTGACCTCCAGCCGCGCATGCTTGTGCCCTTATCATTTCATCATATTGATTTTTTATATATTTTATGATATATCTACTTATTTATATATATTTAGATACATCTTTTTTATCCATATAATTATACAATTTTTTTAAATATATTTATAAAATATTTGTGTGTATGTGTGTGTGTGTTTATATATATATTTATAGATATATGTGTGTGTCTATATATAAATATATTTATTTACATATATTATATATTAATATTTATTTACATATTATTAGAATACATACATAAATATATATGTATTTTTTAATAAAAACACACACATAAACATGTTTATATATAAAAATTATATACAAATTTTTATAGGCACGTACATATTCATATATCTTTATTTTAAATAAAATGGATAATAATTATTTCCATATGGTTTATATATTTAAAAATATATTATACATGTAAATATGTTTAAATATATATTTATACAAATAAATTTTTATATGTAAATACATGAAAATATGTATATATATGTATATATTTAATTATAAATAACACTAAAATATGAAAAATGTTAAAATTTCAACACTATTACATCCATATGAATGTAATCATGGTCAATGAATATAGTATCCGCTGAAAAAAGACAATAATACCCTCTTAAATGAAGCTTAAATTTTACTAAATGTTCAAAAATTAGGGCATCACAACTAAAAAATTAGTTTTAGAGGCCTTTAGGGCCCTTTGAGACGAGAAAAAATGGAGAGCATGACCCCTTGGTTTATATAGCATAGATATATTTTCAGACATTGATTTGACATATCATGAAGGGGTATATTACTGTTCATTTTTTTGAACCATGATGAGAACACCCCGTTTGGGTATGTTTTGGGTGTATAAGGGGTAACATGAGCGAACCAGGGGCCTGGGAATAGAAACTGGGACTATAGAATGCTACTGCAACCCTAATTCCTAGTCAGTCCAGGTTCACTAGCTATCCATTGGACAAACTAACAGCCCTACAAGGCCAATGGGCTCACCAGTTAGTTAGTGGGAACCTAATGGCTAGCCGGTGAGGTGTTGGGTGTTTTTTAAATGGGGTAATTTTAGTCATTTTCTCCCTTTCTCCTTAAAACCCCTTACCCAATTCCCCTTCCCTATTTATTTTCAAAGTATCCCTATTCATGCCCCACCATTTTCTCTTATTCCCTTGATGAATCCCCCTCAATCCCTAGCTGTTTGAGCTTCTATTTCATATAATCAACAACTTGAGGTAATACCATGAGATGTTTGTATTATTAGTTAGCAAACCATAATTTATGTAGAAGGTTTAATGGATGTTTTCTTATGAATTAAATATTTGTAAGTTGAAAATACAAGTGATGTAATGAGAATCAAAATATTTGTGTGAAGTTAAATGGAAAGGAAGCCAAGAATGTCCATTTAATAAATAAAAGGGTGATACCTTAAATTGGTATTGATATAATTTTTGGTAAACCATGGTATATGAAATGGATAATGATTTTTATAATGTGAATTGATTTATTATAAATTAAAGGCAATTTTAAAGTGAGTTGGGAAATAGATTTTGAAATGGTAAATTGGAATGGATCTTTATGAATGTTATTGTTATGGAATATAAAAACAGTTGTATGGGTGGTCCATGATAATAATGAAAACACTTAAATGGGTGGTCCTTGACAACTATGCAAAAAATCATATGGGAGGTCCATGAGGACTATGAAAATTCCCCATCGTTGTGGTATGTGATACTCTAAAGAAAATACCCCTTCAGGGAGGCCCATGATACTCTAAAGAAAACACATGTGGGAGTGGTCATGAATCTATTGTTGGAATAGTCCATGTGATATGCTTAGATATACCTTGATACTAGACAACATAGTTATTTTCAATCAGGGCCACAGACCTAAATATTGATGCTGGTATGGAATAGTCATAGGTGTCACCCTAGATCCCAAACATCATTAGTTATTTACTATTTTTAAATTTAATTGTTGAACTATTTAATTGTTAATTTTAATACTTCTGCATGCACTTTATATTGATTCATTATTTAGGGACTTCATTGGTGGTGGCCTACTAAGTTGTACTCACACCCTTTTTGAGCCTCTATGGCACTTGGGTAATATTATGATTTAGTCATAGGTATAGGTTGAGTGAAAGGAACATTGCATGCTGATGTTTAGATTCCTAGGATGGAGCATGGGATGATGGGATTAGTCCAAACTAGGGACTAGTTGGGAATAATCTTTAAACTCAGTTTTATTTTGTTTGTTTTGGTTTCTTTTGTATATGATCCACCCATTAGGGATGCGTCTTAGTATATATGAAATGTTCATTTTGTTATCACATGTGATGCTATATTTATTTTACATGTGCTTGTTTGTTTGTGATGTTTTTCTAGGATATTGTATGTGATTGATATTGTTTCACTATTATTTCACTCTGACACTGGGGGTATAGTCTCCCCACATCCACCTTACACCCTCACTGTTAGTCTCTAGAATACGAGGATTTGTGGATGAGGTTACATGGTGCCACCGGTCCAGGGCATGGTTTGTGTGGATTTAGGGATGAGATCTTACAAAGTGATATCAAAGCTTCTTTTTTCTTTAGTTGTTCTATTTGGGAACGGTGGATAGGAGAATAGGATGTGTCAGGTCTTGGTAATGATATTGTTCCAAGGTGTAGCTAACCCACATATGGGGTAAAACCCAAGTTACCAGGGTTAGGACTTGTTGTTCATGGAATTCATTTGTTATAATTGTATTTTATTTTCACCTTGAGTGATACACATAGTTTTGAATATTATTTATGTAGTTTTTACTCTTTTATGGAATAGAAATTGGTTGTGTGCATTCATACATCATTTTAGGCATGTAGTAGTTATATGTAATCTGTATGTTTCTTATGATTCATAACTACTTGTGATTTACTTATATGACTGATATATATATTCTATGTGATTTACATATCCTAGAAATTTATATCTGCATATGGATTAAAATAATTGAGAGGGGTTGGTTATTTAAAGTTTTAGAAGTGATTTATATGGTGCTTCTCTATGTAAGTCTATGGTGACATCTTACTTAGACAACTCCCTAAGTGAATTCCTATTAATTATTAAGATATAAATGAATTATTAAAAAGATGGTTCTCGTTAAATGAAGTGATAGTATGAAAATTATAAAGTGTTTTCCTTTATAACCCATGAATGGAATTCTATCCAACCAAACCTGGAATGTAGTGTCCATGTAAATGATAAACTTTTAGAAACAAAAAATTTTAATAAATAAGGGAAAGGGTTAAAATGTAAACCCTATAGGAAATAATGATATATGGTTATGAAGAGTAGATGGGGCTTGAGAGAGTGCCTATTTTATAATAAAATTTTTGTATAATTGTACTTAAAAATTGGAACCTTTAATTAAAGTGAAAATAGATTTGGTGAAATTTTAAATGGATTAAGGAAATAGAAAATGTTAAATGAATGTGGTGACTTATAGGCCTTGCATACTTTAATTGACCCTATTGATGGGTAGTTTAAGCTATTTAGAGTTCCCAATTTGTGAGATTCCTGTGATATTACAAGATTGTATAGTGATGCTTAGGCCTGTTATTTCTTCCTTTAATTTTTGATGTTAGTGAATCTCTAATTGGAATGTGTTATTGTGTAGGTAATAAATGTGCATAATGTGGCTTGGGTGGGAATGGGTGGATCAGTTCAGAGAGAAAGAGATCCTGGGTGGTAGTTCCTTTATGGATGTGAGTCGAACTAGAGCCTGGGTGGTGAGGAATTTATAGATGTGAGTCATACTAGATAAGAGAGTGTCATACCTATTGTCTCTTCATTTGGGATGTGATATTGAGAAGTGTATTACGCCTTAATGTATTGTGACTATAGTAACCTTTTTGGGTTTGTGTATGATCAGAGATTAGATAAGATGGGTTGAGATTGAACCTGGATATGTGTGAGGCCCCAAACCGGGTGCCTTAGAACATGGTGCCTGATGATAAGTTAATATATGGGTGTGTGATACCCTAGAGTAAGATGTTGGGTTCATGTGTTAGATGTCACATGTTTTGAGGTAGGGGAATGATTTTCGCCCATGGGATGTGTCTTTTATGAGACCTAATATAAAAAGATTGTGATAAATGATGAAAATATCCAGTTGCTTCCCACCATTGTTGTCAAAGGTGGATGGTGCACTAACTCCACCTAATATCATGGTAAGTGGTAGCCATGGAATAAGTACATGGTAGGTGGTATCCATGGGAGAAGTCATTGGTAGGTAAGGTATTTGTGGGATTTATGTCAAACTTGACACCTCCCACCATGGATATATAAGGAAACCTTGGGGAGCTTCATTCATCATCAATTCAAGCCAAGAAGTGATTAGTGCATCTAGAAGATCCTTGAGAGCTCCATGTGAGATATTGATAGGTGTAGAGAGAAGTTTTTTAATATTTGTTCATTGTGAAATAAATCCCATTTTATTCCAATTTTATTCCTCTATTATCTCTATTAATGATCAAAGAATCACAACAGTGGTATCAGAGCAGGTTTCAGTGAAACGGAAGGGGGTAGTGGAAATTTTCTGGTGACCATAAAGTTCAAGTTGCTTGAAATCATGTTTTAAAGGTAGATTCTGAAAGTTTACGGCAAGTAGATTCCAATGGTGAAAATGACATCACAAATGGAGCTACAACGTGATCTATAGGCTTGGTAAAAGTTTAGTCAAACCTTGGGTGCTACAATAACCCCTTGCTAGAAAGAAGGTACTATTTTGGCACCAGTGAATTTTCAAATGAGTTTCAGAAGCTGCTCCAGAATGCCACATTAGTGCCACATTATCACCACGTCAGCTCCATGTCATCTGTTGATCTTGGCCATTGATACTGTTTTGATCATATCTTGATAAATCGGTGTCTGATTATGAAAATCCATGAGCCAATTACACTATTTTCAATCGTCTCAGATGCAACAGTGAGATCCATTTTTCTAGATTCCACACCAAATTTTTTAGAATTAAAATTCAATGGAGGGATCATCCATGATCGGGATGATCATGTTGACTTCTTTGAACGATTCCATTTAGAAGTCTCGAATGGAATATTTCCTCAATTCTAAGGATCTTTTTGACCCCATTGAGAATGAGGGAGTCAATCCCGATGCCACCAAGTAAGCAGAGTGGAAAGAGATAAACAAGAAGATGATCGGTCAAATCCAACAATGGATTGATCAAAATGTTTACCACCATGTTTTTCAAGATACTGGTGTGTATGAACTTTGGATGAAGTTGGAAAATATATACCATTCAAAGACCGCTCGAAAAAATATCCTCTGGTTGAAGCAGTTGATATATCTTCGACTACATAGTGGATGCTCTATAGCCAAACACACCAATGAGTTCCAAATCCTGGTGAACCAGTTGGTGGATTCCAGTAAGACTCTAAATGATGAATATCAGGTGAACCACTTACTCCACACACTTCTCGATAGTTGGGATACACTTTTCATCTCACTCAACAACTCAGTGCCTAGAGTTAAACTTACCATGGTGATGGTAAAGGATGAACTGTTCAACGAGGAGGCCCAAAGGAAGGATGTGAGTTACAACCAGATGCATGCACTAATTTTGGATAAGTGAGGGAGACAAAAAGGAGGAGGTCATGGGATAGTACCCAGAGGATGAAGTAAGAATAGAGGAAGGTCCATAGATGGCAGGAGGCCAACATACAAATGCTACCATTGTGCCATGGAGGGACATGTGAAGAAGACCCACCAAAAGTTGCTACAAGAAAAGGGTCAAAGTATCAAACAACAAAGAAGAAATGAATAAGCACATGTGAGTGTCACTGGATAAGTTATTATTTTCTAAAAAGACAAAAAAGATACATGATTTCATACATCAGGCCAAGACATAGAATGGGTGGTCGATACTGTAGAATCGTACCACATCACTCCGCATCGTGAGTATTTCTTGACTTATCAAGTTGGAGAATTTGGTGCAGCCAAGATAGGGAATACTAGTTCAGAAGAGATTGTTGGAATGGGTGATATCCAAGTCAAGACAAACCTTGGATACCCAATCACCTTGAAATATGTTTGACATGTTCCAAGTCTTGGACTTAACCTATTATTATGTATATCCTTTTATCAACAAAGATATGAAAACATCTTCAGTAATGGAGAATGAAAGATGACAAAAGGATCCATCATCAACACCCGAGGACACATATGTGGTATGTTTTACAAAACTCATGTGAAGATATGTGAAGACAAATCTAACATGGTGGAAAGAGATACACCATCCAATATGTTGCATAGGATACTCAACCACATGAATGAAAGAGGGTTATTTACCCTAACGAAGAAGATGTACCTCAGTATTAATAAGGATGAAACACTTGATCCTTGTAAATTCTTATTTTATGGGAATATGTATAGAGTCTCATTCAATACTGCATCATCAAGGAGATCTGAGTTGCTGGATCTGGTGCACTATGATGTATGTAGACCCATGGAGGTGGATTCACTCATAGGTAAAATATATTTCCCATATATTATTGATGATGCATCTAGAAGGGTGTGTTTGTTCTTATTTCAGATGAAGGATCAAGTAATGTTCTACTTCAAGATGTTCCATGCCATGGTGGAGTGTAAAACTAGAAGGAATTTGAGGTGTCTTCATTTAGACAATGGAAAAGAGTACACATCCAGGGAATCTGAAATGAGAGGATGGTCCGACACACGCAACAACACAATGGAGTTGCAGAAAGGATGGATAAAACTATCATATAGAAGTTTAGAAGCATGATGAGTTTGGATAATCTCCCTAAGCCGATTTGGGGAGAAGTTTTTTAGGTTGAATGCTACCTCATCAACAGATCACCATTAGTCCCACTGAATTTTGAGATTACATAGAATAAATGGTTTGGTAAACATTATTCTTACTCTCATTTACGAGTATTTAGATGTTTTTCATTTACACATGTATCCAAGGAGCTCATCCAGAAGCTAGACAAGAGATCTACTCCATGCGTCTTCGTAAACTATGGAGATGAGGAGTTCAGATATAATCTTTGGGACCTAAAGGAGAATAAGGTGATCAGAAGCATAGATTTCATGTTCCATGAGAACTAGACAATTGAGAACATTCAAAATCCTAGAATTTCTCAATGGGAAAGTGTCAAGGAATAAATTCACGATCTAACACCTGTACCGGCACCACCTATCAATGAAGAGGAGGAGGTGAAATAAGACTCATCGGCAATAGACCAGGAGGTAGTGGAAGAGGATATTGAGTAGGGAGATACTCAATCTTTTCAACAATAATTTTCTTAACCATCATAGGATCTAGGTGATATTGTTCCTCCTGAACCTAATATTTCACATGTTCTAAGGTCTTCACAAGGAAGTATTCTATCAAAAAAATACTCTAAGTCAGAGTAATTGTTGTTAATTTATGAGGGGGATCCAGAAAGATACATGGAAGC
Source organism: Viscum album (assembly GCA_963277665.1). Taxonomy (NCBI): domain Eukaryota; kingdom Viridiplantae; phylum Streptophyta; class Magnoliopsida; order Santalales; family Viscaceae; genus Viscum; species Viscum album. The sequence goes on from OY728122.1 coordinate 1,714,526,144, forward strand.
AGTGTATCATCCTAAAAAACTCAAGTGGATGCATGCAATGGTGGATGATATATAGTCTTTTACAAAGAACCAAACATACAATTTTGTGGAATTACCCTAAGGTAAGAAGGCACTAATGAACAAATTAGTGTTCAGGATGAAGAAGGATGGTAGAAAAAAGGAGTTCAATCATAAATCTTAGTTAATTTTAAAGTGATTCTTTAAGAATAAAGGAGTTGGCTTTGATGATATCTTTTCACTCGTGGTGAAGATGGATTAAATCCGAGTCATTTTAGGGTTGGTGGCTAGCTTGGACTTAGATCTTGAATAGATGGATGTGAATATAACTTTTATTCATGGTGATCTCTCCGAGGAGATCTATATGATGAAACCTAAAGGATTTGAGGTTTTTGGACAACAAAACCTCATCTAAAAATTAAATAAGAGCTTGTTTGGACTGAAACAGGCTCCCAAACAGTGGTACAAGAAGTTTGACTCATTCATGGTGAGTCATGTCTACAAAAAACATAGGAAGAACAGTGTGTCTATATTGAGTTATTTCAAGATGTTAACTTTTTTTCCATTCTACTTTATATTGATGAAATGTTGATCATTGAGAAGGATACAGTAAAGATTATCCAGTTGAAAGAGCTATCCAAGTCTTTTGATATGAAGGACTTGGGAGTAGATCAACAGATTTTAGGGATGCATATCATTCATGACAGAAAGAGGATGTTATTATGGCTATCTCAGGATAAGTATGTTGAACATGTTTTGAAACATTTCAACTTGTAAGAATCAAAACCAGTGGTAATTCCTCTTCTCGACCATTTTCAGTTGACAAATAGTCCATGCCCATCATCCAAGGAAGAAATCGAGGTGATGGAGATGATACCATACTTCTGAGTAGTTGGAAGCTTGATGAATGCTATGGTGAGTATGAGACCTAACATTTCCCATGTAGTAGAGATCATGATCCAATTTCTTTCAATCTCGGGAAGTAGTACTGGGATGAAATCAAGTGGATTTTAAGGTATCTTTAAGGTAATTCAAAGTTATATTTGTGCTATGGGGGATATAAACCTATATTGGAGGGATATACAGATAAAGATATGGATGGAGATAGTGATAGAAGGAAGTATACATCGGGATACATCTATAATTTTGTAGGAGGAGTTGTATCATGGCAGTCAAGGTTGGAAAATTGTGGATAAAGAATTTTCTCCAAGAGCTTGGATTCATCCAGAAGGAGTATAAAGTTCATTTCTATAGTCAAAGTGCTTTGGAATTGAGAAATAACTCCATGTACCATTCCCAGATGAAGCACATCGATATTCGCTATCATTGGATATGTGAAGTGACAGATCAACAACTACTGTGACTTGTGAAGATCCACATGAAGGAAAACCCGGTTTATATGTTGAAAAATGTGGCTTTTTTGTAGAAGGTAGACCATTACAGATGCTCTAGAAGATTGTAGTTGGAGGGGGATAATTGATGAAAATATCCAGCTCCTACCCACCATTGTTTTCAAAGGTGGATGATGCCCCAACTCCACCTAATATCATGGTAGGTGGAAGATATGGAGGAAGTCTATGGCAGGTTGAAGCCATGGTATAAGTCCTTGGCAGGTAATGGATTGGTGGGAGTTGTGTAAAACTTGAAATCCCCACCATGGCTATATAAGGAAGTCTTAGAGAGCTTCCTTCATTATCAATTTGAGCTATGAAGTGCTTAGTGCATCCAGGAGAGCCTTGAGAGCTCCTTGTGAGATATTGAGATGTGTAGAGAGAAGTTTTGTAATATTTTTTCATTTTGAAATAAAGCCCATTTTCTTCCAATTTTCTTCCTCCATTATATCTATTCATGATCAATGAATCATAACATGAAATCGAAGTTACTATTAGCATGTGGAACAAGATTGAAGCGAGTCAATGAGTTTTGGTTGTTGAGGGAAACCCACGAGTGTGGTTAGCCTGGTTTTATAGATTCTTTATATACATACAACTTGGGTAGATGATTCGACATATGGGATTGATGCATGGAAGGTGTTATCGAGTTGATGGTAAAGGCACAGTCATGGCCTGGTTCTGTGTAAGGGAAGCACTCTATGTGATCATGTTTAGGTGTTATGGATGGTTTGAGGGGAAAGGTCATTTGGATGCCTAACCCTATTATTTAATGGTATGGTTTCAATGTGATAATTGGTTTTGAAACTAGATGGATGGGTTTAGGATATTTAGAGCGTAGGTAGACACTTTTGATTTTGTAGAGACACCGGGTAATGAGTGATCGTTTTCTGAACTATGGAATGGTGTGGTGCCAATCTTGGAAAGGAGTTCCAAGGGTGCTCCTAGATAGATGAATTTACATATAGGGTAGCATGGTCAAATGATTAGTTGGACTCATAGGCCTAGGAACAATAATGTACGAATCTTAGGATCTTGAGTTAGGTATCATAATCAGTTACAAGGGCGCGTATGACCCCTAGGGTTTCAATGAGATTGAGGTTGAAAGTGTTTACTAGAGATGAAGTTCCTGAAGCAATGATTTTATCCATATAAGTTCAAAAAATGATGCTGAAATAACGTGATACTCTTCTTTTGTATAGGTATGGGAGAAACCAACTTATTTCCTCGAAGACTAGGATATAAGATTATCCCCTAGGAAGACACAAACACCAGACTTGGGCCGACAATCATCCAGATATGATCCTTAATCACCATGTTTCATAACCATAAAAAAATGAAAAGTGTATCTAAATTGAAGTCCATAATTAATAGTGATCTTTATTTAGTGAAAAATTATTTTAAATACTATCTAGGGAGATTCTGTGGGAATTTACTAAACTAACAAACTCATTTGATAGAATAATAAATTTCAAGCCTTGAAATAATAAATATTGTAGAGATCCAGCAGTAGAATGATGTAATGTAAGATTAGACAATGGTGGAGAATCCATGGATGGAATCCATCCCCACCAACTATAGGTGTGGGACAAGGATTATAATGAAACATATCTCTCTGAATAAGAATATAATGATTTTTTTTGGGTTGATAAAGAAGACAACCACCTTTAGAGAGAGTTGAAACTTGAATCACCCCCCAAATATAGGGAGATACACTATCCTTTAATGGGAAATGAGTATCAAGTTTTCCAATGAGATCAACAATCACCCAAGTATCATTTATAATGGTCAAAATATCATCTACATAGTCAAAAAAACAACATTAAGTGTCATTTAATACGAACAAACAAAAAATGATCACCACAAGTGTAAGAAAACACAATTTGTTCTATAATAGTTCATAATCGATCAAACTAGGTTTCCATGGGTATTTTGAGACCATAAATGGAATGATTAAGCTTAAAAACAAAGGTATAATCTTGTTGTTCAAAACCCAGGGATTATTTCATATAAACATCTTCTTGAACAAACCCATTGATCTGTTTAATATTCCAATCATGCAAGATGGAAATATAAATAATTCATAAATAATAAAATTCTTATTAATAGGATTAAAGGTCTTAGTGAAGTCAAGCCCATGAAATAGATGAAATCCTTTGACCAAAATATGATATTTTTGTTAAATAGAGCTGTAAACATTTTTATTCAATTAAAAAAACCATTTTCACCAAAAAATAGATTTACCTTTTTTTAAAGAAACTAAAGACTGAGTTTATTTCATAACAAAGATGGAAACTCTTCATGCATAGTTTGACACCACTGGGGGTTAAGTAAATCATCTTGAAACAAGTGACATTCCATAGAAGTAGTACATATTTTAGGCTTGAAAATACTATATTTATCATGTATGATAATAGGATGAGAATTAAGAGGAATGGAAAGAGATAATATTTCAAAAAACAAAGTATAGACTGATTAAGTAGTATATCCAGGAAACTGCTGTGTGATAGATTGAGACTCACTAAAGGAAGTTGGAGTAGCAGGAGAATTATTTTTTAAAGAGTAGTAGAAGTAGGTTACAACACTTTAGTGGTAGAAGAGGAACCTAAAAAATTAACAGGTTTAGTGATAAGATCAAATAAGACACCATTAGGTGGAACTATCCAGATTCAAAACCCATTTCTTAAAGTTTTTAAGATGAATAACCCAAACACCAATGTAATAATGGAAACTATGATTCATAAAATATAACATGATTTGAAACAAATTAAGGTACCAGGTGTGATACTAAAGAATGAAATGATAATATCATAAAAATTGTATTACTGGTGAGACATAATGACATAGTCTTTGGTGATTCCCAACACCCAATAGAACCCTAGGATCTCATGTAATTTAAATTAAGTATAAAAAATAAATTGAAACTATACCTCATCTAATTTTGATATAAAATAAATTTCACTCATTGTAGGTGATTGTTTCTTGAAGGAACCAAACTACGATCCCTCTAGTTCATCTACACATGTTCCAATAGCTTAGATATCATCGATATTCATGCTTTGAGTGCTACTATTGATAAATAGAGAGCTCTTCGACATTACAATGATTATGGGATCCCCATATCTTTGATATGGGTAAGAAATATTGGATTTAGGTTAACCGATCATCTATTTCTCTCTCTAGAGCTGAGAGCGAGAGGGTATAAAGTCTCTCCAATTTGATTGAATTAATAATACCTTGAATTTTAGATTATTTTTGTATTTTTAGTTAGTGTTAAACTTATTAAAATTATAGTTAATAACTTTAATAAGTTAACCCCTCCTCAAATTCCCAAAATAAAACTTATAACCACGCAAATGTGTCATAATGATCAAAAGTGATTTTTCACTTAATTATAAGAATAAAACTATATTAAATTATAAATTTTGAGTCATTAAAACGACTCATATCCCCATGAATATTTAATAAAACTCAAATATAAAATTATAATTATTCATTAAAAAAATATTTTTCTTTATATCCATGTTAAATTACTTGTGAATATAATAAGTAAATAAATTCAACTATTATTATTATAAACTCAAATAATATTGAATTAATTTATTTCTTTTGGGGTCTTATAAACATAGACATTACCCAACCCCTACCATGGGGCCCATAATATCCAAAACTCCAATTCACTATAATTGGACAAGATCCTGAACACACTTTGTGTGTGACCCTCCAAGTACTCATCCCGATAGTAGGGAGTAATACTCAAAAACCAGTAGTGGAGTCTAGAAACCCATCAAGTCCCCTAAAAAGATAAATTTTAGTCATAACAATGACAAACTCCCACAAAAAAACTCTATGTAATATAATCTCTTTATCTCATGATGCCTCATAAAACAAGAAACACATTTCATATCATCATTCTTTCATACTTTATTATTTTATAACCTTACTGGATGGACTTACTTTATTTAACCATATACATGAATTTAGTAAAGGTACTACCATCCTGGTCAATTGGGCCCTAGACATCTCTTCCTTTATGAAAGTGAAAAATCCCATCTTGACCATTCAATCACTGCCATACCAATAATAATTCACTCAATGCAAGCCACCACACCATGAAATAAATTTCTTATTTTTATTGAATCATAATACATAATCAAATGGTATACACCAACAATGATTTCAAGTCAAGAGTCCAATAAACATTCTCGTAAATAGGAAGAACTAATGACACATGAAACATGTGGTGTTCCTATTGGCATGTCAGTCCTCATGATATCCTATACTTGAGATTACCAAATAATAAATTCATGATAAGTCTCAATGATTATGATGCCACAACACCTAATAGTGGGACATCATCCGTTTCCTATCAGTATGATGTATCTAGACCATATGAATTTTTTTAAGATTATTATCATAGTATCTCTAGATTCTCATTATAGTTAGGAACTACTATAACCTTTTTGATATGAAAAGAACTCCAAATTTCACTAGATCCAACTTTCCAACCATCAACTTGATATTTCACATGATAAGATCATGCTGTTTCTGATTTATGGCATTATTCATAGGGAATTATAATTTTTTCTTTCACGGATACTCTATAATCTGTGACTTTATATCATTGAGTAAGACTTCCAAAGAGATGGAATCCTTGAGTATATACCTTTTTGTATTTATTATTACCTTGAAATCTTGGGTCGTACCTTTAGTATGATTCCAATAACTAGAAAAAATTGTTATGTTTTTTTAATACTTCTTTTTAGCTACTTCAACATACTTAATTTTTTATATGGATGCCACCTAATTTAATGAGGTATTTTTTCTCATAACCATATCCTAACAGTGATATTAGATCAAATATATATGTTATATGGCTAGTTTGTGACACCTTATAACTAGTGTTCCTTAATCTCCATGTACCAAGTATATATCCCTATAATATTTCAAGTACCATTGGATAGTATTGACTGCTTCCCATACTGTTCTCCTAGATTCATATGATATTTTTCATACCATAATATATGTGTCGAAAATATAATATCTAGTACATAACATGGAATATGTGATAGATTCATCATTGAAGAATATACAATTCCACTCAAAATTTAATTATCCTTTTATGTATCATACATGTATTCTTGGAGAGAATTATTCCATGTGACATGAGAAACAATTCCCTCTTGTTTTTTAAAGGATTTAGTCAATGCCTCTTTTATTATAAAAAAGGCAAAAAAGTAATGAAACCAAATAGGGTACATGAAAAAGATGTTAAAAAATTACCAAATCACAAAATCTAGCCACCTAACTTTTTTCTCAACCTTCTACCTAATTTTCTTTCTTATTTTCTAATTTTATTCTAGTATAATATTCCATTTCCATGCCCCTGACCTTTGGTTCTCCCCATACTTGAAGGACGATATTTAATAATATCAATTTAGGTATAAACATTAGTGATTTCAGAGTCAGATCTACAAGTCTGCTGCTCCTTGATTTTTTCAGGAGAGGCATCCCTTGCCAACAAAGTCAACATCCTATCAACCTATTTTGTTTTTGTAACGCCCCAACCCTAGTTACCCAGATTCGGTGAATTATTACATAACATTGGCATGATAACAAAAGATCAAGTCTCAAAAGACCGATTAGTTTAGTATCCTTGGAATCACTAGATACATTCATAAAGTATACATTACATAATGAAGTGAAAAAAACTACAACAACATCTTGTCTCCATATACCACACTCATATCCCCTCATACTATCCCTACAGGTCATTCAAAAAATACTTCTTCACATCTTGGAAAAAATAAAACATAGAAAGGGGTGAGCTCAGATGCTCAGTAAGGATAACAATATAGCGGAAAATTTCATAAATAAGCATACACATTTAAGGAAATTTATAACTAAAATAAAAGACTTTTAAACTTGAACTTCAGCATAATATGGAAAAAAAAAATAATTCCATTTAATTATTCACATAGATATTCTACTAGTCGAATAATCACATGAAATATCAATAACCACTTTCATAATGATGGAATGCATAATTCTAGACTATCATAACCACATAGTCAAGGCCTTATGCCAAAACTACAAATAATATTTGGTCAAGGCCTTATGCCAAGACACCAGTTTTTCTCATGAGACCTACCGATGCCTTGAGGAGCTATAGAGGGCTCCAACCGTCACTTATTAAATCCAACGCATTCCTCATATGAACAGGTTCAAACCTAACATAAACATTCGTATTAAAACTAGCATACGAAATGTCAATATTTTTTTCATTTACCATGAATGGTATAAAAATAACACATCCAAAGTCAAACATATCACAAAACCTTCAATACAATATGGAGGTTTTGTATCATAATAAATCAAATTCAAATAAGCTTAAAATCCATCAAAGGATATTGACATAGATGAAATCAAAACTATTTGAGAGAAATATCTCTTTTTTTTAAATCATTTAAAAGTCACATAATTATAAAAGAAAAATTTTACTTTGAAAATATTCTTATAATCTTGTAAGGTAAGATTTGATGATTTTATAACAGCGGAAAATAGCCTCACCTGCTGTATAAGTTAAAAAAAGACATTATTACCTTAATTTTGTTCAAAAGTTTAAAAAGGACCTTATTTGGAAAACGACGGAAAGATTCCTTTATAAACATCTTATAAAAATTCAACATGGGTATAAATGACTTTAACAAATATTTTATAAAATATTAATAATTATTTGAAATACATTTTTAAGAAACATGGATGTGGATGATAAAGAGGTCCCAGTAGATACTTACGTAAAAACAACCTCGAATAATAAAGAGATTGTGAAATTAACCCTAAACTTATAATTTTCCTTGGTAGAGGGTAGATTAACCTCATGTATAATGGTGAAATAATTTTTATTAAATTATACAAGAATCATATACATTAATATGATATCATATATGATCTTTTAACATTGCTTTGTTAATAATATCTTAGTATTATCATTTTTTGGGTGTTAACTGATTCGTTTTCCTTTATATTCTTTGTTTTCTGTGTCATATTTGTTATGGATGGGATTTATATTATTCATATCCAGAATTATATATTTTCTTTAAATATTAAATTTAATCATCAAATGAAAATTAGTCTTTAATGGATACGATGGGGAATGAATATCATCACGTTCATGGAGACAATAACTCATACGTACACACAAGCGACAATATCATTCTTTTGATATTAAAATAATATATAATTGGATGGTATATCATATATAAAGAATAATTATAATTTTATATTTATTATTTACTTCAATTACACATCATTATCATACCCATTAAAATAATAATTTTTTGAATAACAATTACACCACGACGTGGAGACAGTAAGCCGTACTTACGCACGTATGGTGACATGTCATTCAAAGGATAGATAGAATACTGAATATGGTTGTACCATATTTATAATAACATCAAAGTATAAAGAAGATACTGGAATTATTATTTTATAATGGAAATAACAAATAAAAAAGAAGTTGAAGAAGAAAGGAACTTGAAAGAGGGTGGTGAAGACATTACCTCTTCTTCAGGTTCTTCCTTTTGATTTGATCAAAAGGTCTCCTTAGGTTGGATATATGATCAACATAATGCATCTAGGTTGAATTGAGGGAAGTTTATAGAATATTTGGGCAGTTTTTTGCCGTGCCAAAAGGCTTTGATGGTGTGAATTAGAGAGAAGGGGGAGTGCTCTTTTATAAGAGGGGTGAGGGGCACCTTCGGAAAAGCTAGAATGTTTATTTTATAATAAATTCATATTCAGTTTCTAATGGCTCAAAAGTGTATTATTTAAATTTTAAGGTAGGTATGGGTATAAATAATTTAAAACAATAGATTTTAGATAGGTTTGGGTCACTATATTAACCTTATCATTTATATTTAACTCTTAGTTAAATAGTTTGACATTTACCATGTCTCTTTGTATATTTATATTATATGGCTAATAAACTTACTATATACTTCCAAGAGAACCCCAAGTGGTTCATTAATGATACACCTATCATTATATAAGTCTTTTGGACGAACCTTATATTTTTAGGAATAGAATATGAATTAATAATATAATATATTTTTTAAAAACTCTTTTATGTCAATTTTGACACTATTTGGTATTTTGTTTTTTCTAAATTCATAAAAACATTATCACTTTGAAAAAAAATCATCTAACCAACCCTAATATGTTATATTAACCTATAAAATTAGTGTAATTCATAAAAAGTCTTAAATTACATTTATTTTGATATTTATAATATCAATTATTTTAATATTTTATTAATTAGGTAATTACTGCATCACCATTGTGTCCTAAATAAATTAAATTATTTAATGTCTAAAAATTAAAAATAAAATATCATTATGTAGGAAATACTTTTATCTTTCTAATGAATATTTATAATCTAATTTATCTTATGTATAACCCTATATTAAAAATGTTTTAGTTATTTAACTTTGATTTTATCTCTTTTAACTCTTCTTTGAATTAAATAATAATAAATGTCGTAATCTAATCCAAGTGGACATAATAGGTTCATATTTTATTCCTAAAGTTGTTTTTGGTCGAATTATACTTAGAAAATAGAATTAGGACATGTGTTAGGGTAATAATATCATTTTTACTCTTAATTACCCTATTTACTTTTAACCGTGGTAAATAAAATTAAAAAGTTACTATTCACAAAAAAATATTTTTATCTTATTGAACCAAATTTTACTCCTTTATATTAATCGTGTCTCTCAGATTTTCGAAATTCCACTCACATAAGCGGTAAAATTATGTTTTATGTGAATTTGCAAATTTTCCTAGGAGATGGGTAAAAGACGGAGAAAGTTCAATAAAATTTTTATGTATCTAAAATTATTATAAATTGACTCCAATGAATTAAATTGAAATTATATAGGTATTATGTATCTATTTTGACCTAAAATAAATTTAAATAAAATAAATAATTATTTAAATAAAAATACGGTTTGAAACTATAACTTAGTGTTTTTCACTATTCATCAAATATTGAAAGTTTTCAGAAAAATACCAAAATTTCACCCTAGGATAATTTCGATATTCTGAATCCAAAAATGAAGTCCATTTTAAAAGATAAAATTTATATAATTTCGAAAAGTTGCTATTACTATTCATAATGACTAGTTTGATTGGTTGTGGTGTGTTAGAACTTGAAGTTGCGTACAACACACGCTACTGTATTATTCAAAGAGAAACATATCGTGGAAGCTTGGGGTGTTACATTCTCTCTTCCTTCAAGTAATTTTTCCCTCGAAGTTTCTATAATATTACTGCATAAAAATAATCGGGTGGTTCTTCATCATTAGTTCCTCGGGTCCCCACATTGCCTCTTCCATCTTATGGTTTCTCCATAGAACTTTTACCAGACGAGTCTTCTGGTTTCTCAACACTTGTTCTCTGGTATCGAGAATCTTGACAGGATATTCACAATAAGAGAGATAGGGTTCCAGTTCTACTTCCTCATAGGTGAGTACATGCGTTGGGTCAGGCATGTATTTCCTCAATAGTGATATGTGGAACACATCATGAACTTTGGAGAGACTTGGCGGCATTTCCAAATAGTATGCTACAACCCCAATTCATTCTAGAATTTCGAAAGGTCCTATGTACCTGGGACTCAATTTACCTTTCTTACTAAATCATATAACTCCCTTCCATGGAGATACCTTCAAGAAAACATGATTTTCTACCTGAAATTCCAAATCCTTCCATCGGTTGTCAGTATAGCTCTTCTGCCTACTTTGAGCTGATTTGATGTGGTTTTGGATTACCTTCACCTTTTCCATCGTTTCCTCCACTAGTTCTGGGCCTACAAGTTTTCTTTCACCAACATCATCCCAACAGGTTGGTGTACGACATCTGTTTCCGTATAACGCTTCATATGGTGCCATCTGAATACTTTAATGGATGCTATTGTTATAATAAAATTCTACCAAAGGTAAATATTGATCCCACATACCTTGAAAGTCAAGTGAGCATGATCTCAAAATGTCTTCTAAGTTTGAATAGTCCATTCTGATTTTCCATCAGTTTGAGGGTGGTAGGCAGTGCTCAAACGAAGTTTAGTATCCAAGGCCTTCTGAAGAATCTTCTAGAATCTTGAAGTAAAATGTGGATCACGATCAGAAACAATCAATAGTGGTACTCCATGAAGTCTCACAACTTCATTAATATATAGTTTTTCTAGACGTTAAAGTGGTAGATCTTCTCTTATAGTAAGAAAATGTGTTGACTTGGTAAGATGACCAACAATGACCCATATTGCATCATTCCTTCTAGGAGTATTTGGTATCCCCATGACAAATTCCATCGTGATATTATCCCATTTCCACTCAGGTATGTGAAGAGGTTGCATGACTCCTCCAGGCTATTTCCTTCCAGCTTTCACTTGTTGACAAACCATACATCTTGAACCAAAATCAGCAATCTACCTCTTTATTTTATCCCAGCAAAATTTTTCCTTCAAATCTCTATACATTTTGGTGCTCCTAGGATGTACAGAGAAATTGGAACTATGAGCATCATCTAAAAATTCCCTTTTTAAATCAGGTATATTGGGAACACAAAGTCTCTTCCCAAATTTCAAAATTCCATCTTCATACACAAATTCACTCAATCTCTCATCATTCACATCTTTAATCTTCTTTTTAATCTCCCATATCCATCTTTACTAGATCCATGTATATATAATCCTTTTCAACTCTCATCTTGTTCAAAACTCCATGATCCTTTCTGCTCAAAGCATCTGCCTCCTTATTTTCCTTCCTCAGGTGGTAGTGTATCATGAAATAATAATCCTTGAGTAGTTCAAGCCATCACCTTTTCCTCATGTTGATTTCTTTTTGTGAGAAAATATAATTCAAACTCTTGTGATCGCTATATATCTCACATTTTTCACCATAGAGATAATGTCTTCATATCTTCAAAGAAAAGATTACAACAGCTAACTCAAGATCATAAGTAGGATAGTTTTTCTCATGAATATTCAGCTGTCGTGATGCATATGCAATAACTCTATCATTCTACATAAGGTCACAACCAAGTCCTTTCTTTGATGCATCGCTATAAATAACGAACCCATCATTCCCCGATTGTAGATTCAATATAGGATCATTGACTAATCTTTTCTTCAGTTCTTCAAAACATAAATCACACTCTTTTTTCCAAACAAATTTAACCCCTTTACGTGTGAGCTTCGTTAATGGGTTAGCCAATCAGGCAAAATTCTGGACGAAACGTCGATAATAACCTGCTAAACCAATAAAACTGCGTACCACAATTATACTCGTTGGTTCTGGCCATTCTTGGATTGCCTCGGTATTAGAAGTATCAACATAGATTCCATCCTTAGAGATAATATGGCCAAGAAAAGAGATCTCCTGAAGCTAGAATTCACACTTGCTAAACATCCCATATAATTCATGTCTTCTAAGAGACTTCAGGATAATTCTTAAGTGATTTTCATGGTCTTAGTAGATTTTGGAGAATACCAAGATATCATCAATAAATACCACCACAAAATCATCGAGATATTCCTTGAAAACTCTATTCATTAGATCCATGAAGACAGAGGGTGCATTAGTCAATCCAAAAGGCATTACTGTAAACTCGTAATGCCTATACCTAGTTTAAAATGTTGTCTTTGGAATGTCTTCCTTCTTCACACACAATTGATGGTTTCCAGATCGAAGGTCAATCTTTGAAAAATATTGATCTCTATGAAGTTGTTCGAATAAATCATCAATTCGAGGTAGGGGATACTTGTTCTTTATTGTTATAGCATTGATCTCCCTGTAATCGATACATAACCTCATAGATCCATCTTTCTTATTAACAAAAAGGAAAGGGGACCCCCATGGAGAAACACCAGGGTGAATAAATCCCTTATTACTCAATTCCTATAGTTTTTTATTTAGTTCAACTGATTACATAGTGGCCATTCTATAAGGGGTCTTCGATATAGGCCTTGAACCAGGAATTAAATCAATGGAAAACTCAATTTCTCGTTCTGGAGGATGTCCAGGTAAATCTTTTGGAAACACATCTACTTATTAATTCAAAATAGGTACATTATCTATTTGAACATTCCTTTCCTCACCCATAGTTATTTCATTCTATTTCTTCCTGATAATTGAATTTAGTTGAGCTACTGGGGGAAGATCTAGATAAGAATTAGGTGGTAATGATTCTGCTCTAAAGATAAGGTTTTCCTTATCATCATCATAAAAAATCCTAACCTCCCTCTTCTTACAATAAATCTTCACATCATGGTTCAAACTACAATCCATACCTTGAATTATATCAAATTCAGTCATGGGTATGAGGATGAGATCAGTAGATAAATAACATTTATGTGCTCTAATGGGGACTAATTCACAAAACTTTGTTGCAATGATACTTCCCTTAGGGGTTTTGACTGATAACTCCCTTCTTCAATAAAATTTGAAATATCTAATTTTCTTTTCAAACTGGGAAGATATGAAACATTGCGATGATCCAGAATCAAATAAAGCATTGACTAAACTTGAGGAAACCATTAAATTACCTGCCACCACATCTTTCAGAGCTTCATCCTCAATAGTAGTGATCACATAAGCTTGGCCTTGATCCCTTGGCCTTTTCTGGGGTAATTTTCCCTGATGCTTAGGACATTCATTCGCATAATGTCCCATCTCCCTGCAATTGTAGCATTGAACATCGGTAGCTTCCTTCTTCCCCTTGCAATCACGAGCTTGGTGGCCTTTTTCACCACACTTATAACAGACTCCCATTCCCTTAAAGCAAGTACCAGGGCGTTTCTTACCACATTTTATGCAAGATGTATATTCAACTTTTCCATTCTTCCCATTATTTCCATTTATATAGTGATTATAAGATCTCTTCTTCTCTTAATTTGATTTAAAGTCATAAGACATAGAGAATTCTTTTTTTGTCTTGATAGCACGTGAGACAATATCTTCGTACGACGAGAAGGATTGTGAGACTAATGATTGATGGAGAAATAGTTTTAACCCATAAAAGAAATGATCAAAATTACTCTTTGGGTTATGTATATAATCTGCTGCATGCCTCGCTAACCTTGTAATGTTATCCTCATACTTTACGACATTCTCATCCTCCTTTTGTCTCAGACTCAGAAATTACCTTTCCATATTTTCTCGATGGTCACGAGGAAAGTATTTTTCTCAGAGAATCTCTTTAAACTCCATACATTTCATATTTGATACTTCCTCATCATCCTTTGTGTTTTGAATCAATGAACACTATTGACCAGCATCTCCAGTAAGGCGATAAACTGCCATGACAATGTTTTCCCTTTCGTTACTTCCCAAAGTGTGGAATATTTTCTCTAAGGAATTTATCCATTTCTCAGACACTAATGTATTTGTAATACCATTGAATGTAGGTTGTTGTTACCTCATGAAGTGATCTAACATTGATCCTCCATGCTGCGGATCAGGGTGCTACATACGGGTAAGGTTATTATTCATAACCTGAGTGAGTTGTCCCAGTATGGTGATAAGCTGATCAACACTATTTGTATCACCAGATCCATTTTAATTATCTCGAGCAGAAGGGAAATCCCTACATGGAGTGCGTACATTGGTATGGTTTCCATTCCTTTCACTAGGCACCATTTATAAACAATAGCATAAACTAGATCAGTTTATGAATCGAAATACATAATTCCAAACTTGTAAAACACTTCACATAAATTGAACAGTTTATGGATATAATCCATAATAATAAAAAAAATTTCTTTGAGGAATTATTTACTCATAAACCCTTCATAATGGTTTGTAAAGAAAATGAGAATTATCCTAAGCATATCCCCCAAGAGTATCGTAACCAAGAGTACAGCAAGGCCCATTATCATGCAACGGTTCTCATTCGAGTCTAGCTCAAAGCATTGTTTTCAGGTTTTACCCCTAGGTACATCTGTGCTAGATCTGCCTCTATCTTCTCGTATCCAAAAAAGGATGTATTGCTCAGAAAACTAACAAAATCTCTACAATACCAAAATTCTAGGAAGTTTTTCTATAATAATACTCAAAGTTTATCTTAGGGCTATGTGATATAATCAGATTTTATCTAAATATAGCTCCCAAGGTTTGTACTAAACTTCATTTGATACCAAATGTAACTCCACGACCCTAGTTACCCAGAGTCGATGCATTATTACATAACATTGGAATGATCACAAAAGATCAAGTCTCTAAATACTGATTAGTTTAGTAGCCTTGGAATCACTAGATACATTCATAAAGTTTAAATTACATCATAAAGTGAAAAAAACCACAACAACATCTTGTCTCCATAGACCACACTCATATCCCCTCATACTATCCCTTCAGGCCATTCAAAAAATACTTCTCCACATCCTGGAAAAATAAAACATAGAAAGGGGTGAGCTCAAATGCTCAGTAAGGATAACAATATAGCGGAAACTTTTATAAATAAGCATAAACATTTAAGGCAATGTATAACTAAAACAAAAGCCTTTTAAACTTGAACTTCAGCATAATATGCCAAAAATAAAATGAAATAATCCCATTTACTTATTCACATGGATATTATACTAGTCAAATAATTACATTCAATATCAAAAACCACTTTCATAATGATAGAATGCATAATTCCAGACTATCATAACCACATAGTCAAGGCCTTGTGCCAAGACTACAAATAATATTTTGTCAAAGACTTGTGCCAAGACACTAGTTTTTCTCATGAGACCTACCGATGCATCGAGGAGATATAGAAGGCTCCACCCGTCACTTATTAAGTCCAATGTATTCCTCATATGAGCAGGTTTAAACATAACATAAACATTCATATTAAAACTAGCATACTAAATGTCAATATTTTATCCATATACCATGAATGGTATAAAAATAACACATCCATAGTCAAACATATCACAAAACCTTCAATACAATATGGAAGTTTTGTATCATAATAAATCAACTTCAAATAAGCTTAAAATTCATCAAATGATGTTGACATAGATGAAATCAAAACTATTTGAGAGAAATATCTCTTTTTTTAAATCATTTAAAAGTCACATAATTATAAATAAAAAAATTTACTTTGAAAGTATTGTTATAAGATTTTAAGGGAAGATTCAATGATTTTATAATGGCAGAAAATAGCCGCACCCACTGTATAAGTTAAAAAAGGCATTCTTACCTTAATTTTGTCGAAAAGGTTAAAAATGACCTTGTTTGGAAAATGACGGAAAGATTCCTTTATAAAAATATTATAAAAAGTCAACACAGGTATAAATAACTTTAACCCATAGTCTATAAAATATTGAGAATTATTTGAAATACATTTTTAAGAAACATAGATGTGGATGATAAAGAGGTCCCAGAAGATACTTACGTAAAAACAACCTCGGATAATAAAGAGATTGTGAAATTAACCCTTACCTTGTAATTTTCCTTGGTCAAGTTAGATTAACCTCCTTTATAATGGTTAAATAATTTTTATTAAATTATACAAGAATCATATACATTAATATGATATCATATATGATCTTGTAACATTCCTTTGTTAATAATATCTTAGTATTATCATTTTTTGGGTGTTAAATGATTCATTTTCCATTATATTTTTTGTTTTGTGAGTCATATTTATTATGTATGGGATGTATATTATTCATATATATAATGATATCATGTATTTAAATATTAAATTTAATCATAAAATGAAAATTATTCTTGAATGGATACGATGGGAAATGAATCTCATCACGTTCGTGGAGACGGTAATCCGTACGTACGCACGAGCGACAATATAATTCTTTTGATATTAAAATAATATATAATTGGATGGTATATTATATATAAAGAATCATTATAATTTTATATTTATTATTTACTTCAATTACACATCATTATCATACCCATTCAAATAATAATTTTTTTGAATAACAATTACACCACGACGTGGAGACAGTAAGCCGTACGTACGCACGTATGGTGACATGTCATTAAAAGGATGGATATAATACTGAATATGATTGTACCATATTTATAATAACATCACAATATATAGAATATACTGAAGTTATTATTTTATAATGGAAATAACAAATAAAGAATAAGTTGAAGAAGAAGGGAACTTGAAAGAGGGTGGTGAAAACATTACCTCTTCTTCGGGTTATTCCTTTTGATTTGATCAAAAGGGCTCCTTAAGTTGGATTTATGATCAAAATAAGGCCTCTAGGTTTAATTTAGGGAATTTTAGAGAATATTTGGTCAGGGGTTGGTCGAGCGAAAAGGCTTTTAAGGTGTGAATTAGAGAGAAGGGGGAATGCCCTTTTATAAGAGGGGTGAGGGGCACCTTTGGAAAAGCTAGAAATATTATTTTATAATAAATTAATAATCAGTTTATAATGGTTACAAAGTTGATTATTTAAAGGTTAATGTGGGGATGGGTCTAAATCCTTTCAACCAATAGATTTTAGACAGGTTTGGGTCACTATATTAACCTTATCATTTATATTTAACTCTTAGTTAAATAGTTTGACATTTACCATGTCTCTTTGTATTTTTCTATTATATGGTTAATAAACTTACTATATAATTCCAAGAGAACCCCAAGTGGTTAATTAATGATACAAATATCATTATATAAGTCCTTTTTTTGAACCTTAAATTTTTAGTAATAGAATATTAATTAATAATATAATATTTATTTTAAAAACTCTTTTATGTCAATTTTGACACTATTTGGTATTTTGTTTTTTATAAATTCATAACAGAATTTTTCTTCGAAAAAAATCCATCTAACCAACCCTAATATGTCATATTAACCTAGAAAAATAGTGGAATTCATAAAAAGTCTCAAATTACATTTAATTTGATATTTATAATATCAATTATTTTAATATTTAATTAATTAGGTAATTACTACATCACCATTGTGTCATAAATAAATTAAATTATTTAATTTCTAAAAATTATAAATAAAATTCCATTAAGTAGGAAATATTTTTAGCTTTATAATTAATATTTATAATCGAATTTATTTTATGTATAACCCTATATTAAAAATGTTTTAGTTATTTAACTTTGATTTTTTCTCTTTTAACTCTTCTTTGAATTAAATAATAATAAACGTCCTAATCTAATCTAAGTGGTCCAAAGAGGTTCATATTTTATTCTACGATTGTTTTTGGTAGAATTATACTTATCCAATAGAATTAGGACATGTGTTAGGGTAATAATATCAATTTTACCCTTAATTACCCTATTTACTTTTAACCGTGGTAAATAAAAGTAAAAAGTTACTATTCAACAAAAAATTATTTTTATCTTATTGAACAACATTTTAATACTTTATATTAACCATGTCTCTCTAATTTTCTAAATTCCACTCACAGAAGCGGTAAAAATAAGTTTTATGTGAATTTGAAAATTCTCCTAGGAGATGGGTAAAAGACGGTGAAAGTTCAATAAATTTTTTTATATATCTAAAATTATTATAAACTAACTCCAATGAATTACATTGAACTTATATCGGTATTATTTATCTATTTTAACCTAAAATAAATTTAAATAATATAAATAATTATTTAAATAAAAATTCGGTTTTAAACTATAACTTAGTGTTTTTCACTATTCATCAAAGATTGAATGTTTTCAGAAAAATAGCAAAATTTTACCCTAGGATAATTTCGATATTCAGAATCCAAAAATGAAGTCCATTTTAAAAGATAAAATTTATATAATTTCAAAAATTGGGTATTAATATTCATAACGACTAGTTTGATTGGTTGTGGTTTGTTAGAACTCGAAATTGGGTACAACACACGCTATTGTATTATTCAAAGAGAAACGTACCATGGAAGCTTGAGGTGTTACAGTTTTAGCCTGAGGAAGAGTCTCCTGGTGTTTTGTTTCTTCATGAAGTATATCTAAAGAACCAATAATTGCTTCTTTCATCTAATTGGTATAAGAAATAATTTGTTCAGAAAAAGGAGCACATTTACCTTTAGTTGATTGATCAACCACCACTTGGGAGTCAATTTAAGACCTTGTATTCTTATAAGAAACAAGTTGAAATCCCTCTTTATTCGTGATGGATTTTTAAGAATCATGGGAAACTTTATAAATCATTGGAGAATCATATTCTAAAATTTTCTTACCCTTTCGAGTACCAGAAGTAGACATCCTTTCTTGTGAAAGCTATTGATCAACCAATTTTTGAGTATCTTCTTCATTAAATTGTTCAAACAGAAAGTCATAATCACTTCTTCATTTGTTATAAATATCATCATTGTTAGACTCTTCAGAGAATATGGTAGCCTAAGTTTTCATACTAGTCACAGAAGTAGAGGCATTAACATTAGATGAATCACCTCGAAGGCCACACTTCTCATCATCTATTGGTTTAACTACATCATCAGAAAAAGGTTCCTGTTCATTTCTCTTCTGTTTGAAATTATTAGTAGCAATTTCATTTGCATCATCATTATAAGGATCATTTCTATTAGGAGGCAATGACATATGCGGAATAACATGAATCTTCCAAACAAATGCATTTTTACTCTTCTTAAGATAGTTTTTCATAACTTTCCCACACATAAAACAAAACTTTAACACTACAAAGCACCTATAGTTTGATGATTTATGACATATAACATTACAGTCCTTGAATTTTTTTGAGAGTTTTTTCATACATATTCTTCAAATCAATAATAAAATCATTTGTTTCAAGCACAACTTTATCAACCAGATCTGAACCCAATTCAACCTCAACCAAGAACCTAGATAAGTGTCCAAATCTTACAAATTTTTTTCCTAATCAATTTTAATCAGGATATCGATAGACAGTGAAATTTCATAAATAATTTTAGGATGCCAAAGTATCCAATTCAACCTATATAACCTTATCCAAATTTGAGTAGTGGTGTTACCAACCTCAAATGGGTTGAATTTTTTATCCCATTCACAAAGGTGAACAATACCTGGTTTGAGCATAATTGAACCAAAACCCCAGGTTCAGACTTTCAATTCTTTAGAGGGAAAAATCAAATGGAAATACTATTGTCCTAGAGATACAAATTTCCATGTGGAGAATCCCCAAATCAATGAGATCCACTAATTCATTTCATATATTTTCATAGGCCAATAGCCCTTAGGAATAAAAATACAAGCTATGATCGAGAAATCACCTATTTTAAGCCAATCTAAAAAAGATTCAGGGTCTTCTTTGATGTGTGAAACACTTCCTTTCCTTCAAATATAATAATCAATCACACCTTTAATAATGGAAAAGGAGCGATTCGTTGTGCGTCCGTCGATCCCAAAATCACCATGTCAAGCCTGAATCTAATTATCTGAATCGGAACTAGAGAGGTGATGAGAATCAAATCTCCCTGGAATGAGAAATAATTCTTCAATGAATATTAGGGGTCGAAGTATCAGAGGAGTGAAACCCTAGTCACCCAAAGCTTTAGAGAGATACTCTCTTGGCGTTTCTTACACGTCTCGCCTCCACCCCCTCTTGAATTGTTCTAAATTGTATTTTTACAATACAATATCAGTATATGTACTTTGACTTGGTCTAAGAAACACTTATATCTACCTCAATAGATCATTTTCCTAGAACTTTTACTACTTTAAGACAATCTATAGAGAGTTAATTTCAATCAATTCTTAACTAACTATAAGACTAAAAATATTTTCCATATGTTGTCAACATATTTTACCTGGAAAATAGTGGTACTGCCACTAAACTCTTATAGACACTTGGAATAATTTTTATCAAAATGAATACTTTATGATCATGATTATTACTCTAAGAAAAAATGGGATATGTGTAAACTTACATCCCTTATTGGTAATTTATGATATCACTAACCCTTTTTGGTTGTGTTATACATAAACCTTCCATGAAAGGTGGTCTTGACATCCAATTCCTAATATAATGATCATAGAATGTAGCTATGATAATTATAAGTCCAATTAACCTAATAACAAATTCTAAACATAACCAATCTAGCCTTACTAGTACCACACTTGTAGTTTGGGGCTTACATGAGTGGTAAAGATTCCCCATAATTCTACATTAGAACCAGGTTTAAATTCGGGTGGGAGAAAATTTCTATAGGTATTGTAGAAGGAACAATAGTGGTATTATAGCACTCTATAAGTTCATGTACTATAACACGTACTATAGTAGGGTACTTCATTAGAAGTACTATTCATACTGAATGAGACTTTGGGCCACAAAATTAGTTCTTTAAGCCATCTATGGACTTCAATCCATAGGGACTTCGATCCATCAATCATGGACCAAAGGACTTTATGCTGGAGCATTAATTAACTAGTGAAGAGTAAAATATAAAAAGGCAAGACCTGATGATCAATTGGATTTGGAGGTTCATTCATGGAGTGGATAACATACACCAATTCATGACCTCGTGAATGGGAGGCACTAATGGATAACCATGAACATAATGTCAGGACTACAAGCTAGAGTGATTGATGTAGGATACAGGGGTTTGTTTCATTGTGGGGCCTTGATATTTGGGATTATGGGTCATGTATTAATCCTCTATACCACCGATAATATGGGATATGTAATGGACTTATGCCACTAGGATTTTGATCCATGTATGATTTATCTCTCAACACAGTTAAAAATGGGATTATCTAGATATAAAAATAAAACATCTAAGGCCTTATGTCCATTGGATTCATTGGAACCACACTTGTACCACTCATTTATTGTTTCAATTGAATACCCACCAAAAAAGTTATATTAATTTGAGAAACTACCAAAATAAAGACTTGATTTTGGTATATGGAATCCATGCTACTAAATTCATATTCAAATTTCATTTTATCTTATTGTCATTTATTACTTCCTTATAGGATAAAGATTCATTATTCTTATTGAATAAAATATCACCTTGATTTTGTGATCATAAAACAATATCACCTTGTTTTTATCATTCCTACATAGTATGTGTCTTTGGAACAATTTCACTTCCATGAGCTCTTCTGGGACTTATTCCTATGCCAAATACTTATGCATCTTGAGTCTTAACTTTTATCCAAGTCAATATTACTACCACTATCTCTAATAGATATGTGCAACCTTTTATAGAAATATTGTCTATCATTTGAATATATATTTTCTATCTCAAGTATTTATGTAATATCCTATATAAACTTTAGGATAATTATCTTGGATACACGTTTTGTTTTTCTTGATGCATGTTTGTTCATTTCCTTATCCTTAAAAAAATATTTGTATCTAAACACATTATATTATGAAAAAATTGTTTTTCTTCATATCATAACTCATTTGATACACATTTTCATTGTTTTTAGCATATGTTTATGGGTTAATTCCACTATTTGAGTATCATTTATAAAAAAGACAATATAATACTTTGCATAACTTATAGGTCTCATCATTGATCCTCTTTATATTAACATCATGGTTATGATGTGTATAAGGAAATATGAGTTTAGTAATAGATACAATCTATATTATAATGATCAATATATACATACAAGAATCATCATTGATCCTCCTTTTACCCACATCACATATTTGACATGTATAAAGAAATGTGAGTTTAGGAATTACTCTACTCTACATTTTCATGATTGATGAATGCTTAGTCAAGATATTATTTAGATCACGGGTTCAAAGAAACTCATATCTTCTAACCATGCATGTTACCTACATATATTTTACTTTCATCATATTTATTAAAGGAATATATTGAAGTATATGAATTCTAATATAGCTTCTACTTGAAATAGTTCACATGTATCACATTGAACAATCCCTATAATCTTTATGGATTACCTTTTTTTAATGTTTTATTTGTCTAAATCCTGATAAATAAATGTTTCAATAATACCTAAGATTATTAGATCTAAAGTTTCTAAACATTATAATAGGTATATACTTGAATATTACTTTTAGTTTTACTTAAAAAAGATTTATCTTTTCACAACTGGGTATTATTAAGTCTTACATCTTATATTCATCATTCTTTATTGATGATTCAAGTATTATTGATATATTAATTTAGTATGAAACACAAAAAACAATATTCATCCTAGAAGGAAAAATTTATCGTTGTGTATTAAATAACACTAAGATAAATGTTTTGGTAACTTTAAATACACAATTATAGTTACAAATGAATTAATCTACTATGCAATAAAAAATCATGTGCTTCTCACCGCTGACGTGGGAATCACCCATTCTCAACCACTTGGAGAATGCACTATGAATTCTATTAATTTTTGTATTCTAATTTGGTTTCTATATTTAAATACACATATGTGATAGCTATATTATATTTAATACCCCAAAAGTATAATATAAGTATTACTTTAAATTGATGAATATTCCTAATGTATAAGAGGCGACCTGCTTCTTCAATTCATTATAGTCTCTCTTGCATAAACTTATCTTTCGACATGAGAAGAAAATAACCAATTTTTTGATGCTCTTACTCTTTATCATTGATTTCTTAGAAATATGTTGTGAAGGTTACTTTGGTGTCACACTTTCCATTATCCTTTTCTCCTTGTCTTTCTTCTTATTCACTATAATAAATAAAGATTTATATTTCTTTAAGTTTTTATATTCTTAGTGAACATTTCCCAAAAGATATTGAAGAAGTTTATTTATACTATTTGTTTTATAATCCTAAATAAAAAAGGATTAATTGGGTGATAAGGATGTAAGTATGAGATAATATCATTCATTTATTACTTTAATTTATCCTCAAAAACATTTTTGAGATGGGACAACATGATAAAACCATCATATCATGATGTTACTTTTGAAACACACTAGAAATTTATTATAGCATTATGATGTGAACTCTAATACATCATCCATGAGTCTCCTATAAGCTTATTTTCACCTTCACTTGATTCCTGAGGTATAATAATAGGTAGTAAGGACCTTTACACATATAATTTTTTAGATCATAGTACTTTACATAAGTTCCTATACTACTCATGGAAATTCATACTGGTTAAGACGTGTTATTTTTTCAAAATTTATCACAGTAAACTTGTGAAACTTTTTCAAATTTTTATACAGAGAAAAACATTAGCATATTAGTAATTTTATCATGATTATCAATTATTAGACATTATAGATTAATTAATCTTAAATTTCTCCCATTATTTTATCAAATCCAAGTTTCCTTGAACTAATAGATTCAAAAAACT
The DNA here is from genome assembly GCA_963277665.1 of Viscum album. Lineage (NCBI taxonomy): Eukaryota > Viridiplantae > Streptophyta > Magnoliopsida > Santalales > Viscaceae > Viscum > Viscum album. Next base: position 1,714,550,820 of record OY728122.1, read on the forward strand.
CATCCCCTTGAGTATTATACCAGAAAGGATTCTTAAATACCATCCTCATAGTCCAAGCTATGAATATTCCACTACTTATAGAATATCAAGGTAGGATTTAAGATGGTCAACCACATTAAATCAGGGTTCCTTGATCTATTGAGGGGAGTCTTATCTAATAAAAAGAATTACCTTTCATTACTCAATGTTTTTCCTCTAAAGTTAGAATAAGCTAGAAATGAATTATTTTCTTCCAAATTTAGTTGATTTAACCCACCAATTTCATAAGAATGAACCAATAGTAAGTGTAACAGTAAAATAGGGCCAATGAACACGTCAAACATATAATTTTGTTCAAATTCAAGTGATGAAAGGTGTTTATGGACTTAATATTTATTTTGAGGTATTTTAATTATGTTTTGAAAATGTATTTTTTTCTTTCTATTTTCATTTTATTTATCTATTTGAATGCACTCACAAATAAACCATGCTTTAAATAGAAAAAAATTCACTATATATGTTCATTTTTATCTATGTATGCTTGTTTATTATTCTATTTGATTTCTTGTATAAAAACACACATAAAAAATTATTAAACCATGCATAAATAAATAAAAATAAAAGACATTATCCTGAGCCCATTATTATAGTTTATCTATTGAAAGAATAATGGATCAACCTAATTCTTAGGTGGAAATCCTTTAGGTGCGTCACATCGCATCTGACTTGAGTTGTAATGCTTACCCCGTTCAATGTTTTGAACTCCAATTTGGTGCATTTCCATGTCTTATCATAAATTTCATCTCCTTTCATCCTTCTCATTATAGAATAATAATATCACATAGGTGAGGGGATATGAAGAATAAAAATTATAGATAAATAATTTTATCTAGGTGAACATACCCTTATACATATAAAAATGATAAATATGATACATAGATAATCATTTATTAAACAAATATTTCAAATAAAATCATTGGAATATATAAATAAATGGATACTAAAAATGCATTGGTTAGTCTAAGACTCATGATTAGTTATCACACAATAAAATCATGTAAATAAATTAAATTTTGTTGGTAATTTTAATGTGTTTAAATAAATTAAATCAATTTTAATTCACAAAATTCAAGCAGCATGGTCCCAAAAATAATTTGAATAAATTAATGTTTTTTATGATTTATTATAATTTTTATATATTTTTTTCAGGCTTCCTAGGGCTTCCCAAACACCGTATATGGGTTACTAGTTTGTGGGATGACCTAGATGGTGTGGAAGGATTGGTAAAATCTTGATCCATTCAGTCGCTAAGTTGGTTGAGGAGTATCACCCTGTCAACTATGCATGGGGATGAGTGAGGTAGCAGTGTTCTATGAATACTATAAAACAAAAAATAAAGATTTTTTTATAAGAACATATCACATATATGAAGTGGGTAACTACCTCCCACCAGACATGAGAGGTTTTCCTCCATGCAGTCCAACATAATGAAACCCTTTAAAAAGTTTATTTTTTATTTTAACCAGGATACAACGCAACATTCCCCTCCTAGATTTTTTTTCTTTTACTTTGTTTTCAAAATCCAATATAAAATAAAACTATGTTTACTGGCTGGTAATGACCCTGTGTGCAATAGTAACTCATCCTGGAGAAATGACCAACATCAGCTTCTATCTATGTCTAACCACACCTCAAACAATACAAACACACACATTAATATAATTTTAATCCCAAAAATTATGTTTCAATCCAATTTTAATCTTTGGATAACCATAATGCATACATAAAACCTCAGATTGATGCATCGTCAATGGTGTGGGGACCATTGTGATACCCTCTACTTGAATTCATGCAAAAATAATTTTAATTTAGCATAATTAAATACATTGTAGATTTGATACCAATTGAAGGCATTGGGAATGCTGCAAAATCATGAAACAGTGTGTTTTTTAAAATTTTATCATTGGAATGAAATCATAACATCATCTTTAGAGATTCACAATTCTCTATACAGCCCATGGATCCCATATAACTAAAATTAATCATAAAAATGAATCAAAACCATAACTCATCCGATTTGGATCAGAAATGAATTTCACTCCTCATCGATGATCATTACTTGAAAGAACTGATATAGGAACCCTATATATCATCCCAAAACATTAAAAAAGCTTTGGGGATCATAAATCATCGTGATTTGGCTACTAGTACATAGAAATGAAGATCACTTTGATGTCACAATGATCACAGGATCATAATTTCTTCGATCTGGGGAAGAAATCATGGATCAAGGTGACCTGATCCTTCATTTCTCTCTCCAACTTGAGATAACGGGAGAGAGTTTCTAAAATTCAAGGGAATGAATAGTAATTTTTAATTTTGGAGTATTTTGGATTTTATTGTTAGGTTTAAACTTATTAAAATAGGACTTAATCCCTTTAATAAGTTAACCCTTCCTTAAACATCCAAAATAACATTTATAACCATACAAATGTGTCACAATGATCATAAGTAATTTATCACTTACTTTTAACAATAAAAATAGATTAAAAGATAAATTTTGTCTCATTAAATCAACTCTTCTCCCCATGAATACTTAACAAACCTGAAATATTAAATATTAAATATTACTTTGAAAAATATATATTTTATATTCATTGAACTACTTGTGAATATAATAAATAAATAAATTTTAATGTTATTATTATAAACTCAAATAATATTGATTTTATTATTTCCATTGTGATCATATAAACTCTAACATTACCTGCCCACCAACATGGGTACCACCATGTCCAAAACTCTAATTCACTAGAATAGGAAAATCTTTTGAATATTCTTTGTGTGTGACACTATAAGGACCCAACCTAAAAAAACAAATAATCTAGAATCTTTATAATAGAATTCACTTTATTTTATTCCCAAATATCTTTAATATTTAGAGTTTTAGAGATTTAGGTCAAAACTCTTACATAAAAAACCCAAATAATATAAAATGTACACTTCTAATCCGTATCCATTTTCCCATAATATAAAACTTTTAAAATAAAACAAGATTTATTTTTATGGAAAATCTTCAATACTTTAAACTTGAATTATTGTTTTATTTTATCCATCCTTAAACCCAATGAAAACATTTTACAAATGTGGTATGAGAAAAAAAATATTAGTAAGGTACATAAAAATAAAGAGATAAATCGGTAGTCCTTGAATACTTATAAAAAATAGTATTTTTCAAAATAAACTTTAAGCTCAAAATAAACATTTTATTACCAAATAAATCACCTTCTCTACCAATATATTTTCATAAAAAAATTCTTAAAAATATTAAAGTAAAATAAGACCCATAAAGTTTATTTTAAATCATTTAAAACTCATAAGAAATTTTTTCACAAAGTTATACTTTTCACTCATAAAAAGTGGCATATACTTTCCTCTAAACATAAGATCATTATCTTACCTTGAGAAATCATAAGATTCCTATAAAAATCCATAGTAAGAATAGATAAAAAATATAGGTTATTTGTGACATAATTTCCTTATCTGTATTAAAATCACTCTTACATATAGAATAATTATATGACTGACTTCCATACCCAATGCGTTGGAGGGGTGTCATGGACCCACCCGTTATTAGTTTATTACATAATCACCTGTCATTGGTTAATTAAATAATCACCCATCCTTGGTTTATAAAATAATCAACCTTGATCGTAAAAATAACTAAGTACCATAACATAATAAAAACACATAAAATATTGAAATTTACAACACTACACTCATAAAAATATTCTTGAGGAAAAAACATTTCCATTTTAAAATAACTTAATTTAAAAAAAAATTCCATTATAAAGGAATAATTTTCTTTGAAAATAACCTTGTAAACTTTTAAAGGAAGATATAAATAAAATATTATTTATAATGGCAATAAAATAATATCATTTCATATAAGTTAAACAAACGTTCCTTCCTTATTTTTGTTAGAAAAGTCACAAATCAACTCATTTTGAAAATGACAAAAATATTCCTTTAAAAAAATTTATAAAAATTACAACATGGGTAAAAATGAATTTGAAAAATCATAGGATAACAGAAAAAAAAATTCTTCAAAATATTTTTTGAAAATATGGATATTTAATAAAAAAAGGGTTTTAAGGGAAACTTAAAAACAATTATTTTTAAAAGAAAGACCATTACCATGAGTCCAACTCATCACGTATGTTCTTTTTTGTCCTGAATAAAAAAATTATGTTATTTTTCTACTTGATTAAGAAACTTTTTCATGTTTATTATTTATTTATTTCATTTAATACCATGTTATATAAAATTAATTAATTAATTAATTTCACATTGGTCATTTTTGATGATATTCATCTTATATGTCAGAAATATCTTTGATAAGTTGACTATGGTGAAGGTGTTCATTACTACACCTTATCCAGAATAATAATCATGAAATAATTATCATTTTTATACCTCAATTTTACTTTTAAAACCAACCATAAAATATGGTTATGAAAAATTAACTACGTAACAATCATAGAGATGGTAGTCCGTACATACACATGAGTAACGATTCCATTTTTCAACGATCATTATGGAAAGAAGGTAAGTATTATTTTTTCATTATAGAATGATCATAATATCATAAATATCAGTATATATATATATATATATATCATCCATGTGATGTGCTGTTGAAAAATGAATCACCTCGCTTTGTATAAGTGGTAGTCCATATGTACACACGAATGACATTATCATTTTCCAATGAATGGAAAGGTAAGAAAATATGTTTTGTATATAATGACCCAAGGTTTTAATACATGTGATGTGCTGTTGAAAAATGAATCACCTCGCTTTGTATAAGTGGTAGTCCATACGTACACACGAATGACATTATCATTTTCCAATGAATGGAAAGGTAAGAAAATATGTTTTGTATATAATGACCCAAGGTTTTAATACATATATATTACATATTTATAGATTAATATTCATTAAATAACATAAAAAAACTAATCTAGAATCATATAGGCATAGTGTCTTTGGAAACACGGAAACATAAAAAACTATCTTATAAAATATCTATATCATCTCCCGCTTATTACTTCATAACTAGAACCATTTTTGAAATATCATACTTAATAAATTTCTTCATACCCTAGGGAAAAGAAAAATAAGAAAAGGGTGATCTTAGATGCTCAGTAAGAGTAAAAAATGGAGATATCAATCATAACATGAGCACAGGGGTAAAAGAAAATGAACATAACATTTGAAAATTATACCCTTCATAACAGAAATCATAATTTGAGATATATAGAATAAATTTGGTAGCTCATATGTCATGAATAATAAAAGAACATGAACCATGAGAGAATAAAATAAGACATGGAATTATTTCATACACATAAGAATGTAAACAAATTTACTTAGTTGTTAAGGATATTTGATAAGACTATCATAGTGAAATGGGTTCACTTCCCAAACCATCATAATATTCAAGGTTTACTCCCAAGACTATCATAGTGGAAAAAGTCTCTTACTGAACTAGTTTAAATTCCCATTTTAGTCTTTTCTATCTCATGAGATATAAATAATTACCCAATGAAAACCATACATATTTCTTTAAAAGAACATAAATCATTAATCGTATCAGAACTCATGGAAAGAAGTTGGTTTCATAAACATTTCATCATAACATAACATGTGGAAAAAGAACATATTTCATAAATATCATACCATTGTAAACATAAAACAACCAGATAAAGAGTAAGGATAGTATACTTGGATCATATTCCCAGTAAAGAATAAGTAACATCAAATAATGTTATATTATATGGAAAATTATTTTAAAAGAGAACTTGAAATAATTCTTGAGGAAAGTATCCTTTCCATTTTGAAAACATTTCTTTTAAAATCCGTATAGTTATAAAGGAAAAAAATTCTTTGAAAATAAAATATTAAGATTTTAAAGGATTCTTCAAAGCATGAAATTTTCATGACAGTAGTAAAATACTCTCATTCTTTATAAGTTAAAAAAATTACTTATTTTTTTCAAAAAAGGCACAAAGAACCTCATTCAGAAAATGGAAAAAAATATTCCTTTAAAAAAATGAAACATGGTTAAAAATGATTTTAAATAATTTTATAAAATTGAAAAAAACCTTTTTGAAAACCTTTTTAGAAAACATGTACATTGAATAAAAATATTCTCTAATAGAGACTTCAGTATAAACAATATCAAATAATGATGAGATTATGAAATAAACCCTTACCTAAAGTCTCGTATTTCTTTGTTAATGTTCAAAACTCATGTATAATAAATATAAATTCATTATAAATGAATTACATAAACATATGTATATATATATATCATAACATTTATGATTTATTTATAACATCTTACCACCCAATTATTAATAATTTGTTATTAAAATCATAGTTCTATGTGATAATTGCTTCGTTTTCGAATCATGTTTCGGTTTGACAATTCTGGTCCTTAAACTTTGATCATGGTCCCATAATTTATGAAATGTTAAAAATGGTATAAAAATCATATATATTAATTATATAAATATTTATAATCATTCATAAAAGTTAGATATAGAAAATTAATTACACCATTCATGGAGATGGTAGACCATACATACACATGAATGTTGTTTTCATTTTTTGACTGAAGAAGTGAAATAAAGGTAAATAATTTAACATTTGAAAAATTATTATTATATCATATATATAATATATATTAATAAAAGTCATAATTTTTACAATCCATTTTAAATATAAATGAGAAACAAATCACATCGCATCGTGGAGATTGTAGTCCATACATACGTACGGGCGACGTTCTCATTTCTCAAAAGATTGGATGATATGAAAATTGATATTACATTGTCATTAAATAAGTATTTATATTTCATAAATATAATATATAAACATTAAAACCATATTAATACCGAACCATAAAATATGGTGATGAAAAATTAATTATATCTCTACGTAGAGATGGTAATCCATACATACACATGAGTGTTACTTCCACTTATTCTTTGATGGGAAAGAGGGTGTATAATGGTGTTTTAATAATCATAATAACATTTAATAATATTTAGGATAATAAATTTATTATTTTATGATATATATCATATATTTATAGGAGTTAAATAAGAGTATAAAAAAGTGATTGGTTTGAGCGATTACCTCTTCTTCAAAGCAAATCCTTTAGATCTTCTCTAAAGGCATATAGGGTTGGTATTCTAGGAAGGAAAAAACCAATAAAATGTTTACATAGAAGTGAAGAATATAATTTTTAAGAGTATGATATTGGTATAAGACTCAATGTTTTGAAATTAATTGAGGGAGAATATGTCCTTTTATAATGGAGGTGAGGGTCATATTAGGAATTTCTCAAAAGATTAAAATATATTAAGACTATTCTAGAGATAAAAGCTTCCAAATAACCTATAAATTCATAGGGAATGAAATTTTGGATAATATATTATTTCCTTTGGACTTATTTAAGTTTTTTGTGATTTTTATGTAATTTAATAAAATATTAATCCCATAGAATATCATTATTGTCAATTTTGATACTATTCATTACTATGACTTTAAAAACATAAAAAAAGATTAAAATTTAAAAAAAACTATTTTATTATATTATAAAAATATCAAGTTAATATATATAATTCTTTTATCACCTTAAATATCTCAAATTATATTTATTTTAATAATTTTAATATCATTTATTTGATTTTTCCATTAATTTTATAATTATCGCATCATCATTGTATAAACATTTAAAGTAATTATTTATTACCTAAATTTTTTAAAAATATACCATGATGAAGATAAATATTTTATCTTTAAACATACTATTTATGGTTATAAATATCTTTTTGATAACAAAATATTAAAAAATGTTATACATATTAAAAACAATAGTGTGGCATCTTTTACTTTTCATTAAATAAAATACTATATGAGTCTTAATGTCAACCATGTGGATCCAAAAGGTCATAAATTTGACCCATGGATGATTATTGTTGAAAATTAATGATACATTATAATTGGGTAAAGTGTCGGTGTAACACCCCGATATTTTATAGTATGTATCTTCTTAAATCAATTCAATTTATTCGATAGCTTATAGCTTAAACAAATCGTGATATACCATTAAATATTGACATGACCGTTATAATAGAAATGTGAAAATTAGGAATAGTTATATGGAAATTAGAGTAATAACCTCAAATATTGAATTATAAATAAAATTAAGGTATCTCATAAATGAAAATATGATATATTTATATCATAGAATAAGTAAATAAATGTTTTAAAAATGATAAATTATGTGTTGGTATTTTTGTTGAGAATAAATGTTTATTTACAATTATATAATTAATTTAATGATTTAAATTTTTTTTAATAAAAAATATTCATAAATTATTATTTTGTTTTATTATAATTATAATAAAATATTATAATACCATAATCAAATTTTAAAAGTGTTATAAAATCAGTGAAAATATTAAAATCAACATTTTTTGAATAAATGATGATTTTAATTAAAAATTAAATTTATCATATTTAAAAAATTATTTTCATAAAATGTAATAATGTTTTGAAATATACACATCTAAAAATTGTTAGGGTGATGTTTTTGGATTTTTCTAAAATGGTTTAATTTTTCGTGAATAATGAAATTTGGTAATTTATAGTATTAGCTAAATACATGAATTATTGAATCATGGATGATGTATAAGTGAGTTAAGAACCCATTGGTTCAAACTAAAATGCACTTGTTACTGTATTTATTCAGAATAATCCTCACTATTGATAGTATTGAGCAAAAATAATAAACTAATGAACGAAATAATAAAAAAATACCCCTCTCCTCTACTATAAATACCACCCTCACCACCTCTTCTCCTCACACATTCTAAGCTTTGGAGCCTACCCATATTATACCTAATTAATCTCTCAAACCTATTATTCACATATAGGTCTTTTTTATCAATGAAATACCAAACCCAAGTGCTTTAAATATGTTTTCAAAGTGAAGAATTCAAGAGCTAAAACCCTTAATCCTTCTCTTTCAATTTCTTTTATTTTCTTATCCTCTCCTTACCTCCTCTATAAAAAAATGCACTATAACTATATAATATTATATATATTTTAATTTTATTATGTTAATTCAATATCTAACATAAAACCACTTCTCCTATCCCTTTTATTCTAAAAATTAAAACATCATCTGTGATGTGTCGATTTACCACCATCGTCGATGATGCATTTTCATTTTTTATAAAAGACTTCAAGGATGTTACTAAAATAATTTTAATTGTTAAAAAAGAGTATAATATGTGAATTAATACTTATTGAATGTTTTTGATCCATTATATAAACATAATATAAAATAAAATGATACTAGTTCGTAACAGTCCTAAAAACTGCCAAAATAAGCTAATCATTTTTCATTAAAATTTTATCTAATGAATCATCCTAATATAATAAGAAATGATGTATAAGAAAATATAATCTTATATAAGTTCATTAATACTAAATAATTTCACTTCTGGAGAAGTTATTCCCATTTTACGAGAACTCCCATAATTACACAAAAGGGAACAAGCCATAATATCATGAAACAAATATTCCCAGAACATTGAAATTAAACATTATAACTCATCATAATGGCCATAAATGAACTTAATAAAATTATAATAAATCAAATAAATGTATAAAATGTTTTTAATTAATTAATTAATAAATAAAACTTTATTATACAGTACATTAAGTACAACTGCATAATGCTTTCAGACATAAGGTAAGGGTTTTCTCATCTCACTTTTATTTCAATGAGATATGCCTTATTCACCAATTATTCCTTGTGTGTGGTGTATGAATAATGCAATTTGACATATCATATAATTATTATCTTTATATACATGGTATTAAATACTTAATTTGATGATTATTAATTTTATGGGTCATACGATTCAATTGATTACAATGTGGTAAGAGATTCTCTCTGAACCTCTATTTTCCCCTTCGGGTTACACTTTCTTCCTCTTTAACCAAATTTATTTTTTTATATAATTCTTATAAATTATGTGTATAGGTTAAAAAATTATGTATCTAGATCAATTCATCCTTCTTTTATGGGGAAATACATGTTTTTAAAAGGCCTCATTCTCAATTCCTCCTAACAAGCAAGCCCAATTAAAGGGAACTTCCCAATTTCTTACCCATTTTTAAGTTCCATCCATAATATATTTTAATCCACCATAATTTTTAAAAAAACACTCATTTTATCAATAAAAAATGTCTTTGTTCATTTTTGTTTTTATACAAATAATTATTCCTTTGTCTTTTTTAAATACCCTTTAATATTTTCCCATAAATCGCAATAAAGTGGATTATTTATGAAGTTTCTTAAACACAATTTTAAATGTTTTAAATTTAGTTAAACACAATTGATCATGATATATTATTATTTTCTATTTTAACTCATTTATTCATGGTTATGATTATTTTCTAAGCTGTATAAATTTTTTTACATACGGTGTTTACCTTGAAAGTTATTTGATTAATTACAGAGATATTGATAAATATGTATCTTTTATTTAATATAGATATATGATAATAAGAAACATTATTTATTAATTAAATAGATAAATGTGGAATTATTTGGACTGGTATGACATGGGGTGGGGACCATTTAAGGCAATACCTATGGGTAGGGGACCGGTTAATAAAAGCCCCTCGATGCATCTGTAGTATCATGAGATGAAATTTGTTAGAGAAAAAACATTCACATTTGTTTCCAAGTAGAATTAGATGGGTTTCTATTCATATAATTAAACAATATTAATGTTATAATGGTTGTTTTTCTAGATATATGACGTCTAATAATTAATCATTTCTTACATTTAGAATTTAGTTATTATTATCTTGAGTATTTTCACTATGACAAAATATATAGATGAATTTTCATCCTTAGTTTATTGATTGGAATGTGTTTTTTAGTTATTTAACTTTCCATATTGATTATACTTATTGAATCAATTTATCTTCGGATATACCTAACCCTTACTAAGCATTTGAGCTCACCATTTTATTTATTTTCCTTCCCCAGATTATGAAGATGAAATATTTAAATAAGTGTCAAGGAAATAATTTATTTTCCTTTATTATGTTATATGTTTAAATACCAATGTTATAAGGTAAAAATGTATGTATCTAGTTTTCAAGACTACTAAACTGATCAATTCTTGGTGATGTGATCTCTTGTATCTATTCCATTGTAATAAAATAACCACCGAATTTGGGATACTGGGGTCGGGGTTATTACAGTAGGTATTAGATAAAGTTTAGTAGAAACCTTGGTAACTAGATTTAGTATATCCTATATTTGGAAACATAACCCCATAATATACTGTTAGGATAATTATAGAATAACATCCTAAACAAACCATGTTTATGAGTTTAGCTACGCATAAATTTTCAAATTTAGGTTAATTATTTCACTATTCTTTTAGATTAAACATTATGTTTCATAATGATATGATATAATCTAGTGTATATCATCATTTACAAATGGAACCTCATAGAAGGAATAATAACCTCTCCAATGCACAGGATCCAAAGAGTAAGGAGGATAAAAACTTTTATGGACTTACACTAATCTTTCAAGGGGAACAAGTCTCCTAAACAATATCATCATATGAGGATATAATATCATGTGATAACAATAAAAATAAGGAATCCTATAAGTATTATGAATTTGGAAGGTATAAATAAAATAAGAGTATAGTTGGAAAAAAGTTGGATAAAGGAAATAATATAAAGAATCATTCTCCCACATGTGATAATTGTGGAATGAAATACCCTGGAAATTTCTTAAAAGAAATAGGAGTTTATTAAAAGTGTGGAGAGAAATGAGATCTAGATTATGATTTCAATATAAATAAAAAGGTTTCTAATGTACAATTTTCAACTATAAGGAGGTGAGAAAATGTTCAAATCAATGTCTTAAGCATCAAATGAATATACCATAAAAGAGGATAATGGATCATGGTCAAAATTATGCTATTACCACAAATGAGGATGAATGATTAGTATTCCAATGTTTAGATTAAATAATTATGTTATTTGAGTATTTTATAAATAATTATATGTTTAAAAGAATCATGAGATGTATAAGTATTTTATTATAGTACTTTTTATGTAAGGAATTAGAATCATGTGATAAATAGCACCAGTAATCGAGAGAAGTGATTCTATTGTAAGTTTATATTCTTGAAACCATATGAATTCGGAAATATAACCCTAAATATGTTCTTGATGTTGATATAATAATAACTAGATAATTATAGGATAGTATTGGTGTCCATGAAGGTGATTAGTGATATGATGGTTTATGTTATGATGGAATTATTAGATGTTTGGATTTAAGGGCCTGGGATTTCACTATTGGTGGAAATAATGTTTCTTAAAGGTTTAAATGTGATTAAGGTATTCATATATTTGGTATGTGACAATAATAGGAACAATATTTGGGGAAATATTATGTTAAGTTTATTTTGAAAATTTAGTGACCTTCCTTCTAATTTTTTGGTCTTTAAATTTGGACAAAATGTATTTTGGATGATTCTTAAGGTTAACTACTTATGGAATAGAATAAGGATATTATTGACTAAGATTAAAGTATGAATTTTCATATTTGATAACTTATGTTAACCATTTTGGTTTTAGTAAAAAATTAAATACTGAAGGAATGAATTTTAGATTTTATGATTTATAAAAGTGCTTTAGGGAAAAAAATTGTCTTGAATGTCCATCCCTAGATTTTAGAAATGAAGTGGACATAGATCAAAGCACAACCAAAGGATTCGATTATAAAATTGGAAGGAATCAAGTATATTTAGTTTCTCAAGAGATTCTATGGATAGTAAAAGAAACCCTCAACTCTAGGAATATTATTTTGGAACAAAAATCTCATCCATTGACTTTTCATTCTAAGAAATAAATAGTCTTTTAATCAATCACATATTTAAATTTTTTTGATGGATAACTTTCTAATGAGCATATTCTATTTCACTATCCATCAGAACTTGTTAGTTATATTTTCTTTCATGTCCATATTTTCACATTTCACTAATTTTATCCTATTCAAATGCCTAATTTTGTGGTTACCTTCTCATTTACCTTTCCCACTTATTAAGAATATGTATTATTAACCCAATTTACGATGTGGGTTTCCAAAAAAGTAATTTTCAAGTATTAACCTTTGATTTTTGAAGTGAAATTTGAAAATTATGAGGATGAAATTTGTTGTAGGAGAGAATTTAATGTCTTAATATTCTACACTATGTATCTTCTTAAATAAATTCAATTTATTTGATAGCTTATAGCTTAAACGAATCATGATATACCATTAAATATTAACATGGATGTTGGAATAGTAATGTGACCGTTAGGAATAGTAATCTGGCCATTAGAATAATAACCTCACCTATGAAATTATGAATAAAATTTAGGTATCTCATAAATGAAAATATGCAATATTTATATCATCGAATATGTAAATAAATGTTTTAAAAATGATAAATTAGTTGTTGGCATTTTTGTGGAATGTAAATCTTTATTTAATTTTTTTAATTAATGAAATTATTTAAAATAAAATTAATTTTCATAAAATAGATTCATAAATTATTATTTTGTTTTATTATAATTATAAGATAATTATATGACACCATAATTAATTTTTCAAAGTATCGTAAAATCAGTTATAAATTTAAAATCAACATTTTTTTGAATAAATGATGATTTTAATTAAAAAATAAATTTCTCATATTTAGAAAATTATTTTTCTAAAATTGAGTCCATTTTTAAAATATAAACTTTAAAAAATTGTTAGGATGAATTTTTTAGATTTTTCTAAAATAGTTGATTTTTTTGTGGATAGTGAAATATGGTAATTTAAGACATTTTATAAATACATGCATTATTGAGTCATGTATGATGTATGGATGAGGTAATAAACCATTGGTTAGAATTCACATGCACTATTTACTGTATTTGGTCACAATACCTATCACTATTAATAGTCTTGAGTCAAAATAATAAACTAATGAATAAAATAATCAAAAAACACCTTTATCCTCCACTATAAATACCACCCTTCACCACCTATTCTCCTCACACCTTAAAAGATTTTGATCTTTATAATATTATTACCAATTACTCTCCCAATACACTTCATACAAGATATTATATTCTCAATAAAATACCAAACCCAAGTTCCTTAAGGAGGTTATCAAGGAGAATAATTCAAGAGGTAAAACCCTCAATCATTCTATTTCAATTTATTTTCTTTTATTTTCTTATCCTATCCTTACCTTATCTATCAAAAAATGAATAATAACCACAATATATTATATATACTATAATGTTATTATGTTAATGTAATATCCATAATCAAACCCATTATCCTCTACCTTTTATTCTAAAAATGAAAACATCGTCTCTGATGTGTCAATTTACCGCCATGGTGGATGATGCATTTCCATTTTCCTTTAACAACTTCAAGGATGGTCATAAAACCATTTTTATGGTTAAAAAATATTATAATATTTTTATTAAAACTTATTTAATGTTTTGGAACTAGTATATAAACATAATATAAAAAATATGATACTAGTTTTTAATGGTTGTAAAAACTGCCAAAATAAACTAATCATTTTTCATTAAAATTTTATCTAATGAATTATCCTCATACCATATAACCAAATGATATATGATACCATTTAATAAATTTTAAGTTCATAAATAATAAATAATTTAACTTATGTACAAGTTATTTACATTTTATAAGAACTCCCATAATTATACATAAGGGAACAAGACATAAAATCATGGAAGAAACCTTCCTAGAACAAAGAAATTAAACATTATAACTCATTGAAATAGCCATAAATGAACTTAATAAAATTATATTAAATAAAATAAATGTAAAAAATGATCTTAATTTAGTAATAAATAAATCCAATTTTATTATCTAATACATTAAGTACAAGTGCAGAATGCTTTGATACATAAGGTATGGGTGTTCTCATCTCACTTTTATTTCTGTGAGATATGCCTTATTCACCATTTATTCCTTGTGTGTGGTGTATATATAATACAATTTTATATATCATATCATGAATATATTTATATTTATGTTATTCAATGTTTAATTTTATTATTATTAATTTTATGGGGAATGATATTTGATTAATTACAATGTGGTAAGGGATTCTCTCCGAACATATATTTTTCCTTCAGGTTACACTTTATTTCTCTTTAAACAAATGTAATTATTATTTATTTTTTATAAATATTCTCAATTATATGTCTATATTTCAAAATTATATATCCAGATAAATAAATACTTCTTTTATGGGGAAATACATGTCTTTAAAAGGCCCCCTTCTCAATTCTTCATGATAAGCAAGCCTGATTGAAGGGAACTTCCCAATTTCTTACCCATTTTCAAGTACCATCCATAATCTATTCTAATCTACTATCATATCTCTAAAAACAATAATTTTACAATGAAAAAATAACTTTATTAATTTCTGGTTTTATATAAACAATTATTCCTTTGTCTATTTTAAAGGCTCTTGAATGTTTTCCCTCAAACCGCACTAAGTGGCTCATTTCTAAAGTTTCTTAAACACTATTTTTTCATGTTTTGACTTCAGTTGGAAATAATTTATCATGATATATTCCTATTTTAAATTTTTAATCCATTAATTCATGGATATTTTTTAAGACATGTACTGTAAAGATATGGAATTAATTCTAGTGGACTATAATCGATACCTACCAAGGCACTCCATGGGCGGCTACACCCCCTGGACGGGACACACTACCATCCCCAGTGGTAGCCATTTTCTCATGAAGCCCTTGGGCAAAGAGCCATGCTTCGTCCAACGATCACATGTGTGAGTTCCCAAGGATCAGATTCATTCTTACCTCCTTTTCCTTTGATACCAACTGTAGAGACCCAAAACTTGACGTACATGGACATTACATTACTTTTTGTGGAATAATTAATACATAACAAAAACATACACACAAGGACCGTAATAGTTTAGTGTCTTGGGAAACTCGGAATATAATATTCTAATCGTGGTGAAAGATCTTCAACATCTCCCGTAAAGATCTTCCCCTTTTTGTTTTCTTACCTAAAACCTTTCTTTAAATCCTGGGAAAAAGAAAACATAAAAAGGGTGAGATCAAATGCTCAGTAAGGGTAAACATAGAGAACATAAAACAATCCATAAACATTTGAATGCAAAAACATGAACATAAAATCTAAACATCAAAATCTTAAGCAAAGACATAAATCTTTGAAGTACGTAAGGAATATATCATAAAGGAATAGCATGGGAATAAAACATGTATTTGTAGAAAACCATTAAGCACATGATATAATTTCCATCGTAGCCAAGGTATTGCTGCCAAGACCATCTTAGTGGAAAAAGTCCCTTTCTGAATCAAGTTCACTCCTCGTTCCAGTCCTATATCACTGAACCGGATTAACATACCATTTCGGCCATGTCTATCTCATGAGATATTAATCTTTACCCAATGAATTGGAGGGAGATATAGGTCTCCCCCATCTCATAATTAAATCATTCTTACTTGTGTCACAACATGAACATAAATCATTCATCATTACCCAAAGTATAAAATGGGTTTCATAAACATCATCCCATCCTAACATAATCCATACAAAAAAATGGATATCATTTCCTCATAAAAAAATTGAAAAAATTTAAATCATAGAGATATTTTACTTGAAACATACACATATGAAATAATGTCATCTTTGATGGAAAATAGTTTTGATAATACACTTGAAAAGAATTCTTGAGGAAAATATCCTTTCTTCTTAAAAATCATTTTCTGTTTACAAAATGCCATGAAATTTTAAAAGAAAGGGATTTTGTTGAAAATAGTCATTATATATTGTAGAGTAATCTTCATAAAAATAAGGCGTTATGAAACCGTAAAAATCTTTTCATGTCGTATAAGTTAAAAAAAATATTCTCCTCGTACTTTTGTCGGAAAAGTCAAAAAGTACCACGTATGGTAAACAAAAGAAAGATTCCTTACATAATACAAAGTAAAAGTCAAATAGGGGTAAACATGATTTTAAACATACATGGAATATTATTAAACACTTTATGAAAATCATTTTTATGGACATGGATGAAAAATATAACCCTAGTAAATACTTACGAATAAACAATATCGGATAAGAATGAGATTGGAATAATTATCCCTTACCTTAGGTCCAATATGCTTCATACATATTCGAACCTACTATATAATGATTTAAATAATGTCATTTACTTATTACAGAATCATATTCATTTTTATGATATCATATATGGTTCACTTATGACTTTATATTACCCGTTCTTTTATAAATTTCATGTTAAAGCTGCGTTCTTGGGTAAAACGTTTTATTTATCGTACGTGTTTGGACTTGTTGTTCTTGATATTATTACTAATTATATCATGATTTAATTACTTCTACAATGTAAATAATGATTTATATATCATATATATTCAGTATATATATATATATATAATAGATAGATAAATGAAATGAAATACACCGTTCATGGAGACGGTAGGCCGTACGTACGCATGAACGATGTTTTCTTTTCCTTATTGACTTGAATGGAAGTAAGTAGATGATATATATATATATATATGTATAAATAAATCCATTAGATTTATTATTTCATATATTTCATTATTATTCATTATATATACTTTATAATCATTCTTGAATGGTTAATCATGGAAAATGAATCTCATCGCGTTCGTGGAGACGGTAGTCCGTACGTACGCATGAGCGATGATATCATTACCATGATCGTGGAATTGTATTGAAGTGCATGTATAATATTTCAAAATCAATATAACTTTACAATAACCATATATAGTTATTTATTTACACCATTATACCCATCCATGTAAGGTGGTGGTGGAAAATAGATTACACCACAACCTGGAGACAGAATTCCGTACGTACGCACGCGTGGTGATTTCATTTTCCATAGGATGGATAGAAGGTGAAATAGGGTTGTTTAATATTTATAATAAAATATCAGTATATGAGTGATACTGATGTTATTACTTCATAATTAAACAAATAAAGAAGAGGAAGTAGAAGAAGAAATAAACTTGAAACAATCGGTAACGGACATTACCTCTTCTTTGAAGCGCCTCTTCTTAACCTCCTCTTAGGGCACTAAATATGGTCTTTGAAGAAGACCAGGAACTCTAGGATGTTTCTAGGGAAGTTTATTAGAGAACTTTTTAGGGTTTGGCCGAGCTTCAAGGCTCAAAAGGGTGTGAAGAGAATAGGGAAGTGGTGCCCTTTTTATAAGGGAGGAGAGGGGCACCTTAGGAAAACTTAAAATATTATTTTATAATAAAGTCATATTCGGTTTTTAATAGCTCCAAATTGATTTATTTTGAATCTAAGGTGGGGATGGGTCGAAATAATCTCAACTAATAGGTTTTAGACAAGTTTATGTTACTATTTTAACCTTATCATTTAGATTTAACTCTAAGTTAAATAATTTAACTTTTACTGTGTCTTTTTGTTTTCTTACACAATATGGTTAATAAAATTACTATAACAAGCCAAACGAACCCCAAGTGGTTCATTATTAATATATATAACCTTATCTAAGTCATTTGGCCAAACATTAGATTTTTAGAAATATAATAACAATTAATAATATAATATTTGTTTTAAAAACTATTTTATGTCAATTTTGACACTATTTGGTACTTGATTTTTGTGAAAATCATAACATTATGATCAGTTCAAAAATAGTTAATTAAATCAATACTAACATGTCATATTAACCTATAAAATTATTTTAATTCATAAAAAGTCTAAAATTACATTTATTTTGGTAGTTATAACATCAATTATGTTAATATTTCATTAATAAGGTAATTACTACATCATCATTGTGTCATAGATAAATTAAATTATTTAATGTCTAAAAATTATAAATAAAATACCATTATGTAGGAAATCTGTTTATATTTATAATGAATATTTATAGTCAAATTTATCTTATGTATAACCCTATATTAAAAATGTTTTAGTTATTAAACTTTGATTTAAACTATTTTTGTTCTTCTTTAAATAAAATAATAACAAATGTGCTAATCTAATCCATGTGGACCTAAAGGGTAATATTTTATTCCTAAGGTTGTTTCTGGTTGAATTAAACTTATCCAATAGAATTAGGACATGTGTTAGGGTAATAATATTATCATTTTTACCCTTAATGACCCTATTTACTTTTTACCGTGGTAAATAAAAGTAAAAAGTTACTATTCACAAAAAATTATTTTTATCTTATTGAAAAACATTTTACTCCTTGATATTAACAATTTCTCTTAGATTTTCAAAATTCCACTCCCAGAAGCGGTAAAATTAAGTTTTATGTAAATTTTCAAATTCTCCTAGGAGGTGGGTAAAAGACGGTGAAAAGTTCAATAAAATTTTTATATATCTAAAATTATTATAAAATGACTCAAATTAATTACATTTAACTTATATAGGTATTATGTATCAATTCTGACCTAAAATAAATTTAAATAAAATAAATAATTATTTAAATAAAAAGTCAGTTTTTAAATAGTAACCCAGTGTTTTCAATATTCATCAAAAATTGAAAGTTTTCAGAAAAATACAAAAAATTCACCCTAGGATAATTTCGATATTCCGAATCCAAAAATGAAGTCCATTTTGAAAGATAAAATTTATAAAATTTAAAAATGTGGGTATTACTATTCATAACAGCTAGTTTATATAACATATCTTTGTTTAGTGAAACTCAGTATTGCGTACAACACACACTATCGTGGAAGGTCGCGATTGCATGTAATTAAATCCAAGTTAGGGATGCGTGTAGTGCAAGCTCCTTTTGGTTTAGCGTACAACACAATACATCATTAAAATTAAAAAGAATATTTTTCATAAAATCACAGGGTGTTACATTCTACCCCCCTTAAAATGAATTTCGCCCTCAAAATTCGTCGGGGTTATAAATGGTTTACTACTTTAAAGTTTCTTTCATAGAAACCCATAGTGTAAGAAGGAATACTAAAACTTAATTTTAAAAACTAATGTATGAAACATAACGGTTACCCAAATTAACTAATCACTGGGTTTCCATATAGAAGAACATAGGTGAAAATATGGACATGGAAGAGAAATATAACCATAAAATTTTGATGAAGAGTGGTAGAGAACATGGCTATGAAAAATCCAACAATCTCAATGCTGTAAATTTGTGATGATCTAAGGTACCATTCGATTCATCAGATATGAGAGTACTAGGACAACATTTTTGGTTTCCAAGATCATTTCCCTAACATTGATGAACTTTTACATAAGGAGAAATACTTACTTGATTTTAGTGTAATATCATTGTTGGTCATTCCATGAAAAATTTATACTTCATCTCTATTTAAAGAAATGAAGCTGAATTTTTCATTCATGAAGTGTTAGCAGATCATGCGATAGAATGATAAGTCATTCCATATGTCTGAAACAAAATGTTAGCAAAATTTATCAAATATACATAGGTCCAGCTATGGTGAGGTTAATCATATATGATTCCAAAAATGGACTTATACTTCATCTATCATACTTCTTAATAAAACTAGTTTCTACTAACCAGGTACTTCCTGTAGGCTAGTGGTATGCGATAAAGTCCTGTCGTGCTTCAGTTTTGGGTTAGATTCCCACAGCCTTGTCCGACGTGATGGGTTATCGCCCGTCCTGTAGGTTGTCCTTTTTCTAAAACTACATTATTATAACATTCGATAAATAATATCGATAAAAGTTCTAGCCGTAAACAATACTCACTTATGTCTTACATAATCCATTCGAATCTTTAGGCTTATCCAAAATACTTCTGTCCAAGCTCATAGTATAAAGAAAACAATTACTAGAAATGTCATCTACTGAGCATGTGAATACCATCATTTATCCCCCATATATCATATGATATATCTTGTTGGTCAAATTACAAACATATTAATACCTTAATCATGTATTCTCTTGAAAAATGAATACCCATTGACTCTTAGTGAAAACATGAATGCTATAAAAATTTAACACTTTCCACATACCAAAATCCCAAATTTTTTATATACTCAAACCATGATATAACTTTGTCCTTATATCAGTCATGAGATCATTTAATTTTTTCTTTATCGCTTCATTATGCACATATCATCTTCTTTCCAAAAATATTTCAATCACTTTTCATGGTTACCGGTACCATATAATTATTAAAAACCGATACATAGATATTCCAAAATTCCATGATGCCATAAATGAGATTCCATGATACTATTTTGAAATCCCATTACATAAACACTTAATCATTACACAACATCATTTTCATACTCAACATCACAAATAGTGATCTCATGTGACTTCCCTTTATCCTTTTACTTAAGAGGTTGCTCACCTTGATCATCATTAACCCTTGGATTCGGGCATTGATTAGCATAATGCCCCATTTCCTTGCACTTGAAGCATTGAAGTGTTGGTGGTGCGTTCTCTGCAGTATTTTCTTTATTAACATAATTAGCAACCCTTTTTCCATTACTTCGACACTCAGCTGCTCGATGACATTATTTTACACACTTAAAACATTTTATAGTCCCTTTAAGACAATCTCCACTATGCTTCTTTCCACACTTTGAGCATAAAGAAGCATTCATCTTCTTTTCACCATTATTCTGAGATTTCTCCTTGAACTCCATCTTTCGTTTCTTGTCAAAACCATGAGATGGATATGTAACACCAACTTCCATTTCTACCTTAATAGAACAACACACAATTTCTTCATAGCTACTGAAGTCTATTATAGCTAATTCCCTTCGAAGACTTGGTTTTAAGCCACTGAAGAATCGATCAACTTTACTTTCAGGTTGGATGACAAAGACAGATGCATACCTTGCAATTATTGTAAAATTATCTTCATATATACCAAAATATTCATCATACTTCTTCTTAAGCTCAAGGAACTCCTTTTCCATCTTTGTTTGAAGAATACGAGGGAAGTACTTACTGAAAAACAAGTTCTTGAACTCATCCCATTATATGGATTCAATTTCATCTCAGGGCCTCGTATTCTTAATTAGAGTCAACTATTGATCTGCTTCACCTTCTAAACGGTAAATAGCCAGAATGAATTTTTCATGTTCCAAACTGCGAAGTATGGAAAATATCTTTTCAATGGTACTGATCCATTTTTCAGCAACAAGTGGATCAGAAGACCCACTGAAAGAAGGTGGACGTTGCCTCATGAAGGACTCAATAGAATATTGTTCCATTATCTGCTCATTTGGAAGTCCAGAATGATTCATAGATTGTGTAAGTATAGAAATAAGATTTTTCACTCCATCTCCCATAACATTGGTTTGTTCAGGAGGAAAATCATTTCATAGTCCATTACATTGATCAACACGGTTCCTTCGGGTTCCAGCCATCGTCTAAAACCCAAAAAGAATAGTGTGAGAGGAAAAAATCATGCTAGGGAAAACAACATAATAAAGGGGAGTACCTTAAATATATAACATATTAGGGTTAATTCTAATATTGTTACCATAATTCTAGGACTATAACTTATACTTATACTTAACCTTAGGGACATCCCTAGACATACCTCATAAATATCTCTAGGGATCTCACTAAAGTTTTCGCATTCTAGTTTCCAAAGGTTAACTAAACCTTTCCTCTGATACCAACTATAGTGGTCTGTAATTACATCCAGTGGACTATAATTGATACCAATCAGGGCACTCCATGGGTGGATACACCCCCTGGGCGAGACACACCACCATCCCTAGTGGCAACCATTTCTTCATGAAGCCCTAGGGCGGAGAGCCATGATTCGTCCAATGATCACATGCGATAGTTCCCAAGGATCAGATTCATTCCTACCTCTTTTGCCTCTGATACCAACTTTAGAGACCCAAATCTTGATGTAAACAGACATTACATTACTTTTTGTGGAATACTTAATACATAACAAAAACAGACACACAAGGACCGTAATAGTTTAGTGTCTTTGGAAACTCGGAATATAATCTTCTAATCGTGGGGAAAGATCTTCAACATCTCCCCTAAATATCTTACCCTTTTTTCTTACCTAAAACCTCTCTTTAAATCCTGGGAAAAGAAAACATAAAAAGGGTGATCTCAAATGCTCAGTAAGGGTAAACATAGAGAACATAAAAAAATCCATAAACATTTGAATGCAAAAACATGAACATAAAATCTAAACATCAAAATCTTGAGCAAAGACATAAATCTTGGAAGTACATAAGGCATATATCATAAAGGAATAGCATGGTAATAAAACATGTATTTATGGAAAACCATTAAGCACATGATATTATTTCTATAGTAGCCAAGGAATTGCTACCAAGACCATCTTAGTGGACAAAGTCCCTTTCTGAATCGAGTTCACTCCTTGTTCTAGTCCTGTATCACTGAATCAGATTAACTTACCATTCTAGCCATGTCTATCTCATGAGATATTAATATTTACCTAATTCATTGTAGGGAGATATAGGTCCCAACCATCTCATAATTAAATCATTCTTACTTGTGCCACAACATGAACATAAATCATTCATCATTACCCACAGTATAAAATGGGTTTCATAAACATCATCCCATCCTAACATAATCCATACAAAAAAATGGATATCATTTTATTATAATAAAAGTGAAACAATGTAAATCATAGAGATATTATACTTGAAACATACACATATGAAATAATGTCATCTTAGATGGAAAACAGTTTTGATAAAACACTTGAAAAGAATTCTTGAGGAAAATATCCTTTCTTCTTAAAAATCATTTTCTGTTTACAAAATGCCATGAAATTTTAAAAGAAAAGGATTTTGTTGAAAATAGTCATTAAATATTTTAGAGTAATATTCATAAAAATAAGTCATTATAAAACCGTAAAAATCCGTTCATTCTGTATAAGTAAAAAAAACATTCTCCTCATACTTTTGTCAGAAAAGTCAAAAAGTACCACGTATGGTAAACAAAAGAACGATTCCTTACATAACACAAAGTAAAAGTCAAAGAGGGGTAAACATGACTTTAAAAATACATGGAATAATATTAAACACTTTATGAAAAAACTTTTATGGACATGCATGAAAAATATAACCCTAGTAAATACTTACGAATAAACAATCTCAGAAAAGAATGATATTGGAATAATTATCCCTTACCTTAGGTCCGGTATGCTTCGTACGTATCCTAAACTCCTATATAATGATTTAAATAATTTCATTGACTTATTAAAGAATCATATTACTTGTTATGATATCATATATGGTTCACTTATGACTTTATATTACCCATTCTTTTGTAAATTTCATGTTAAAGCAGCATTTTGGGTAAAACGTTTTATTTATCGTACGTGTTTGGACTTGTTGTTGTTGATATTATTACTAATTATATAATGATTTAATTACTTCAAAAATTTAAATCATGATTTATATATCATATATATTCAGTATATATATATATATATAATAGATAGATAAATAAAATGAAATACACCGTTCATGGAGACGGTAGGCCGTACGTACGCATGAACGCTGTTTTCTTTTCCTTATTAACTTGAATGGAAGTAAGTAGATCAAATATATATATATATATGTATAAATAAATCCATTAGATTTATTATTTCATATATTTCATTATTATTCATTATATATACTTTATAATCATTCTTGAATGGTTAATCATGGAAAATGAATCTCATCGCGTTTGTGGAGATGGTAGTCCGTACGTACGCACAAGCGATGATATCATTCCCATGATTGTGGAATTGTATTGAAGTGTATGTATAATGTTTTAGAATCAATATATATTTACAATAACCATATATAGTTATTTATTTACACCATTATACCCATCCATGTAAGGTGGTGGTGGAAAACAGATTACACCATGGCGTGGAGACGGTATTCCGTACGTACGCATGCACACTGATTTCGTTTTCCGTAGGATGGATAGAAGGTAAAATAGGGTTGTTTCATATTTATAATAACATATCAGTATATGTGTGATACTGATGTTTTTAATTCATAATGAAACAAATAAAGAAGAGTAAGTAGAAGAATAAATACATTTGAAACAATCGGTAACAGACATTACCTCTTCTTTGAAGCACCTCTTCTTAACCTCCTCTTAGGGCACTAAATATGGTCTTTGAAGAAGACCAGGACCTCTAGGATGTTTATAGGGAAGTGGAGAAGGGAAATTGGTAGGGATTTCTTGATCTTAAAGGCTGAAAAGGGTGTGAAGAGAAGAGGGAAGGGGTGACCTTTTTATAAGGTAGGAGAGGGGCACCTTAGGAAAGCTTAAAATATTATTTTATAATAGAGTCATATTCGGTTTTTAATAGCTCCAAATTGATTTATTTCGAATCTAAGGTGGGGATGGGTCGAAATCATCTCAACTAATATGTTTTAGACAAGTTTAGCTTACTATTTTAACCTTATCATTTAGATTTAACTCTAAGTTAAATAATTTAACTTTTACCGTGTCTTTTTGTTTTCTTACACTATATGGTTAATAAACTTACTATAACAAGACAAACGAACCCCAAGTGGTTAATTATTAATATATATAACCTTATCTAAGTAATTTTGTCTAACCTTAGATTTTTAGGAATATAATAACAATTAATAATATAATATTTGTTTTAAAAATTATTTTATGTCAATTTTGACACTATTTGGTACTTTATTTTTATGAAAATCATAACAACATGATTAGTTAGAAAAAAGTTAATTAAATCAATAATAATATGTAATATTAACCTATACATGGAATTCCTAAAAAGTCTAAAATTACATTTATTTTTGTATTTATAACATCAATTATGTTAATATTTCATTAATAAGGTAATTACTGCATCATCATTGTGTCATAAATAAATTAAGTTATTTAATGTCTAAAAATTATAAATAAAATACCATTATGTAGGAAATATTTTTATATTTCTAATTAATATTTATAGTAGAATTTATCTTATGTATAACCCTATATTAAAAATGTTTTAGTTATTAAACTTTGATTTTAACTATTTTAATTCTTCTTTAAATAAAATAATAATAAATGTCCTTATCTAATCCAAGTGGATCTAAAGGGTAATATTTTATTCCTAAGATTTTTTTTGGTCGAATTACACTTATCCAATAGAATTAGGACATGCTTTAGGGTTATAATAATATCATTTTTACCCTTAATTACCCTATTTACTTTTTACCGTGGTAAATAAAAGTAAAAAGTTACTATTAACCAAAAAATAGTTTTATCTTATTGAAGAACATTTTACTCCTTAATATTAACCGTGTCTCTCGGATGTTTGAAATTCCAATCGCAGAAGCGGTAAAATTAAGTTTTATGTAAACTTTCAAATTCTCCTAAGAGGTGGGTAAAAGACAGTGAAAAGTTCAATAAAATTTTTATATATCTAAAATTATTATAAAATGACTCAAATGAATTACATTGAACTTATATAGGTATTGTGTATCAATTTTTACCTAAAATAAATTTAAATAAAAAAAATAATTATTTAAATAAAAAGTCGGTTTTTAAATAGTAACCTAGTGTTTTCAATATTCATAAAAAATTGAAATTTTTAGAAAGATACAAAAAATTCACCCTAGGATAATTTCGATATTCCAAATCCAAAAATGAAGTCCATTTTGAATGATAAAATTTATAAAATTTCAAAACGTGGGTATTAATATTCATAAGGTCTAGTTTATATAACATATCGTTGTTTAGTGAAACTCGGTATTGCGTACAACACACGCTATCGTGGAAGGTCGTGATTGCATGTAATTCAAGCCAAGTCCGGGATGTGTGTAGTGAAATCTCCTTTTGGTGTAGCGTACAACATAAGACATCAATGAAATAAAAAAGAATATTTTTCATAAAATATCAGGGTGTTACATGTACCTTTTTTACATACGGTGTTTACCTTGATAGTTATATAATTAACTGGGGAAATATTGATAAATCAATATCTTTTATTTAATATAGATATTTGATGATAAGGTATATTATTTATTAATCAAATTGATAAATTGAGGAATGATTTGGATTGGTATGACATAGGTTGGGGACCATTTAATAGAAGTCCTACGGGTTGGGGAAAAGTTAATACAAGACCCTCGGTGCATCAGTAGTCTCTTGAGACAAAATTAGTTGATAAAAACCCCTTCATGTTTGTTTTAAAGTAGAATCAGATGGGTTTCTACCCAAAAACTTAAACCTTATTGACAATATAATGGATTATGTGCTAGATACATGATTTAAAATAATTAATAATTTCATATATTTAAAGTTTAGTTATTATTATCCATAATATTTTTACTATGAAAAAATATATGGATGCATTTTAATTCTCAGTTTATTGATTGGAATGTGTTTTTTAGTTATTTACCTTGCCATATTGTTTATACTTATTGATTCAAGTTATATTTTTTTATACTTAACCCTTACTGTTCATTCGAGATCACCATTTTAATTTTTCCTTCCCCAGGTTATAAAGATGAAATCATTGAATAAGCACCAAGAAAATAATTTATTTTCCTTTATTATGTTCTAGGTTTAATTACCAATGTAAAAAGGGAACCATATTTCTATCTAGTTATTCAATACTACTAATTTGATCGATACTTGGTGATGTCATCTCTTGTATCTATTTTATTTTAATAAAATAACCACCAAATATGGGATAATTTGGCCAATTTGTTTATAGTTAGGGACATTTTCCAATCTTTTTCTTATGATTTTTACCTGTAATTACCTGATTTACCCTTAATCGTGGTAAGAAAATTACTATGGTTACTATTCATATTGACAAAAAATAAAAGGGTTATATTTTCTAAATTTGGACCTCCTTGTAAAAAATATAGTATCCATTTTTAAAAACTCAAAACACATAAGTGGCGGAATTTAATTTAATATTAAACTCGAAAAAGGCAATGAAAAATAATTTTTCTGAAAAATGCCCCTTTTAAGTATAAAATTGTTTTTATACTAAATTCATATATAAAGTTCATTTCAAAGACCAAAATTATATTAAAATGAACTAATTACATTTTAAAACTAATCCAAAATATAATTTGACATTATAAATGCTTTAAAAGAAAACACGTTTTTAAATATAAATCAATATTTTTCACTATTCATTAAAAATTTTAACTTTTCAGAAGATTATCAAACATTCATCCTAATAAATTTTGACATACTGAATTTAAAAATTAATTTTATTTTTTAAAATAAATTTTATAAAGATTTTAAAATTAATTATATTTATTTTCTTATAGAGAGGAATAAAAATTTTGTTTTTAAGAAAACTTATTTTTGAAGAATAAAATGACTTTACTAAAACATTTAAGTGTTTCTTTCATAATAATAAATAAATAAATTTTTATTATATATAAAATTAATATTTTTTTCATAATATGTTTATTCTTATTCATACCTACCAATTTAACTACTAGGTTATAATAGTCGCATTAAAATAATAATATTTTAATAGTATATCACAGTTTATTTAAATTCGATGTTGCATGAAATGAAAACTATCAAATAAATAAAATTATTTAAAGAGAAATATTTCATGAAAATATCTCGTTGTTACATTCGACCCCCTTTAAAATGAATTTCACCCTCGAAATATTTCACTCAGCTACAAACATATGAGGATACCTATGCCTTATCACATCTTCAGGTTCCCATGTAGCTTTCTCAAATTGGTGGTTCCAGCAAAAAAATTTAACTAGGTGATTGGTCTTGTTTCATAGAAATTTATCTATATGATCCAAAGTCTCTGTTAGTTGTTCTTCATATGAAATATCTTTCTTTAGAAGTACGACCTCTGAATTTAGTACATATGAAGGATCATGTATGAACTTCCTCAAGAGAGATACATGGAAGACATCATGAACTTAAGAGAGATACAATGTAAGTGATAATCAATAAGATACCATCTTTATATGATCAAGAACTTCAAAAGGACTCATATACCTTGGGAATTACTTTCCTATCTTTCCAAGTCTCATCACTCTCTTACAAGGAGATATTCATATAAATACCTTGTCACCCACTTCAAACTTCATATCTTTTTTTATGATTGTAATCATAAATATTTTTTCAACTCTAATATGTTCTTATGTGTTGTTGAATGGATCTAACCTTCTATATCATCTCCTCAGCTAGATCGGGTCCTAATATTTTTCTTTCCCCAACTACATTCTAGCATGTTGGGGTTCTTCACTTCTTACTATAGATGGCTTCATAAGTAGACATCTGAATACTTGAATGAAAGATATTGTTTTAAGAAAATTCTACCAATGGGAGGTTTTGATCCCAACCACATTTGAAATCCATAGATCATGATCTCAACTTGCCTTTCAGAGTTTTATTGGTTCTCTCAAACTGACCATTAGTATGAGGATGATAAATAGTACTAAAAGTTAACTCTATATCCATAGCATGCTAAATATTTTCCTATAACTTTGAGGTAAACCTCATATCTTGATAAGATACAATGGAAATTGGTACTCTATAAAATATTAAAACTTCCTTAATATATATTATGGAAATCCAATCAAGGGACAAATCTTCTCTGATAGCAATAAATCATGCCGAATTCTTAAGGTGATCAACTACAACCCTTTTAGAAATGTGACCTTTATATTTTTTGGGGAGTCCAATGAAAAAAATAAATCATGATATTTTCCAATTTATATTCAAGTATTGTTAATGGTTGTAACATCCCCTTAGATTTTTGAATCTCAACCTTAACTTGTTGACAAACCAAGAACTGAGAAACATACTTTGCAATATATCTCTTCATTTCATCCCACCAGAAATACTCTTTCAGGTTTATATATATCTTTTTACTTCTTTAAATAATATATAATTATGAACTATGAGCCTTATCCAATAGTCATTCTTTAATTATGGTATGGAAAAAACACATACACAGTTCCTAAAACTTATTATTCCATAAAAATTGAGGTTAAAATCAAGGAAATTTCTAACTTTATTTTTTATCTCTACATCTTCCTTATGTTCCTCTTTAATATTCACTTGGATAGATGGTTGGATATTCATTTTAGCTAGATAAGAGTTCCCCCCTTTAATATTTCTAGGTCTATTATTTGTAAATCCCTAAATATTGAATCTTTTTTGATCCACATAATAGATAAGCTAGCATGATCATTTTGGTTCAAAGAATATGGCACCTTGTTTTCTTTTTCAGGGTGGTAATGTATAGAGTAGTCATACTCTTTAATCTGCTCCAACCATATTATTTGGAACATATTTATCTCTTTTTGATTGAATATATACTTTAATGTTTTGTGATCAATATATATTTCACACCTTTCTCTATATAGATAACACCTCCATATCTTTAATGAGAAAATTTTCATAGCTAACTCCAAATCATGAGTTGGGTAATTTTTCTCATGGACCTTTAATTGGAATGAAACATAATCTATCACCATATCATTTTGCATGAGAAAAAATCCCAGTCCCTTCTTTGATGCATCACTATAGATCACAAACCTTTCTTTACTATAGGGTAGTGTGTGAATAGGTTGATTAACCAACCTTCTTTTTATCTCCTTGTAATTATCCTCACATTACTCCATCCATATGAACTTAACTCCTTTTCAGGTGAACTTGGTGAGTGGATTATATAATCATGATAAATCTTTCACAAATATGTAAGAACCCAGTTTTTTCTGCGAAAGACTTTAGACTATTTCTTGATGTTATTCCAGAGCAGCGCCTTCAAACGGCGTACGATTTCGATCCCCGGAGTGGCCGTAATTAAATTTTTAGTGCGTTCACACTAGAAACACAAAATAAATGTGATAACTCCTAAACAGTGATCCGGATCAGAGATCTGAGTGTACGGATGGGTCCGGAACGGGGTGTTTACCATAAGAACGACAAAAAACATGTCGGTGCGGGACATTTGGACCCCTCGCCCGCTTTCGGAACGTTAAACGGATTAATTAATTAATTAATTGATTTGTTTAATGGTTAAACTCAAGTATCTCTTAAATGGTGGCTAGTATTAGAAAACCGAGGGCACCGTTGAGTTTGTAGCATTCCATTTACCTTATGAGGGGTGTAACTTTCGCGGGTGCGGCCCGTCTGTGAAAAATGCCGCCAGGGGTATTTTCGTAATTTAGCAGCTTCAGACGTTAAATTTTATAACATCCAAACGAAATATGGGAATCAAATTCTGAGACCTCCTTTGTTCTCGGGAGGTGGTGTTTACCCTAGGGGAGGCTTAACCTCGACCCCGTCGGGAGTTTTGGTTACGAGTTAATTTGGGGTGTTTTGAAATTAATTAATTAAAATTATTTTTTTCTATTTAAGTAAACCCCCCACCCTCCTCCCCTTGTTCACCCTCTAGAGGAAGGCAGTAATAAAAGGATAGTTCTCCATCTCCTCTCCTCTCCCCAATGTGGTTGTAAATCCAGCCAGCGGATCGTCGCGAAGCGACGGGCTTAGTCCCACGAGGTAGTATCGTGTTTCGTTTTTGATTTCCTGCACCCCTTTCACACAAATTTTGTCATATTGAAATGTTGTTTAAACTTAAATCAAAGCCCATTCTTGTTTAGTTCATATCTTGAGCTTCCTGTAACACCTTACGGTTTTGAAATTCGAGTTTGGAGTTGTCTGAAATCGATCGCCGAAGTTGGGAATTTTTTGAGTGTTTCCGGCGATTTTTTTGGGGCGTTCTGGCGAGGTACCGTGGTGGTCCGACGTGCGGGTGCGGTGGCGCGGTTGGGATCCAGGAAAAGGCGGATGGCTCGGGTGCAGGCGGTCGGCGGACTCCTCGGCAGCCGCGGGTGTTCGGGCGAGCGAGGCACGAGGGCGAGGCCAGCGGAGACGTCTGCGGGCTTCTGAGGGCGTGCGGCGCAGGAGGCCAGCAGAGGCGGCTGGGCGGAAAAGGGAGGTCGATAGTCGTCGGCGCGAGTGGTGGAGCGGTCTCGGCCGGTTGAGCGCCGTGGAGGCGTGGCAAGCGGGAGAAGCCGACCGGCTGTTCGGCCGACGACGTGCGAAAAGGGGTCGCGCGGCGAACCCGGGGGTGACGCGGACCCGCCAATGGCGGGTCTCCGAGTGGAAAGGGGGGGCCGACCGGCAGTTGGCCGGTCGGTGGTAAGTTTTTTTTAGAAAAAAATAATAATTTTAGTTTAAAATAATAATAATAATAATAATAATAATAATAATAATAATAATAATAATAATATTATTATTATTATTATTAGGGGAAATGATTTATGATTTATAAATCATAGACTGAGCATCAGATTCGGGCGTCGTCTGCAGCGACGAGCTCCTTAAATTGCGATGAATATTTTGAGATCGTTTATGGAATTTTTAATTCCCGAAATGATGGGCCTCGGAGGCGCGACGTGTCTTTACGTGAATTGACGTTTTTCCGGGGAACTTGTTTTGGATGGCGCAGACGCGTTTGACGTCTGTTTTGAGCACCGCCAGCGGCGTTGGGACCCTGGAACCGAGGCGAGGCTTTCCAATGTGGTTTCGGGCGCTGAAGCCGAAGTTGATGCGTGGGCCCCACAACCCATCTTTCAAGCTGCGTATAGGGTTTCACAAATTTTTCATCAGACATCCGTTCGGGGCGTGCGAGCAGTCGCTTTTGGGTGTTTTTCCGAGGGCATTGCAATGGTGAAATCTGACCGCTCTAATTCGGCACGCTGGTGCGGGCCCCGTGAGGGCCGTTTTAGGAGTTGACGGTGATTTCCAGCTTTATCACCAGGTGTCCGTTTTGGACAAGTGAATAGTCCATTTCATGTATTTTTTCGAGAGGATCGCAACTGTGCGATCTGTTCATTGGGTTTCGGGACCAAGATGCGGGTCCCACGTAGCATCACTCGTGTGCGGTGCGCCGGAATGTATCTTTTTCTCCGGATATCCGTTGCGCTCAAGTGAGTAGGCTTTTTGACATGTTTTCTCGAGGGGATCACAATGGTGCGATGCGCCCAACTGTTTTCGGGGCCGAGGCTCGGGATCACGGGACGCCGTTCGGGCGTGAGGTGGTGATGGTGACTTTTCCGTCGGATATCCGTTAAAGGCGAGTAAGTAGTCGATCTCGCGTGTTTTTCCACAAGGATTACAACGGTGTAATCTTTTCAGGCGGGTAGAGCCTCTTACACGATCTTATTAAATGTGGAAATGTGAAGGTGCCCCGATGGTGGTTCTTTCTACAGTGTTTGTAGAGAACCCTTGGCGTGTGATCGCATGCACTCTCATGTGAGTGAAGTTATGCTTAACGAGTTGTGGTTGGTTGTGCCTCAGCCATTGAGGTGGCTGCTTGGAGTTGTTACGTTACGTCTTCGCGTTGACGTTGGGTGCCATGTGCACAATAGCCTTTGGGCTGGAACATGGTATACTCGGGGAGTATACAGAAACGCTTAGAGGTACATGTGGTTGTTTGTACCTTAGAACGTTCGTGCGCTTGGTTGGGGGTTGAATTGGGGCCACATGTTGTGTGGGCCCCACGTGCGTGTCATGATCTGCTTTGTGTACTTTGACCTCTCACGACGTAGAGGGTCCCTCTGTGCTCTTTTGTTTGACCAGCTAGGTTGAGTGGTCTCCCCATGGTTTCATTCTCGATGGTTTGGCTGATGGAGATGGTTCGTACCCTCTGTTTCTTCAGCTGTGAGAGGTTTCAGTTCCGTGCCCCTCCACCAGACTGCGGTACCGTTTACAACTACGGGTGTTCAAAAAGTGTGGGTGTTTTCCCCACTTTCTAGGATGATTTGACTTGGTCCGCTTCGACAGTGACTCAGTGGATTGGAGCGTGATTGCCTTGAGAGGCCTGGGGAGTTTCCCCCATTCCTTCGTGACCCCTGGTAGAGTTCTTGTGGTTTCGGTGTGACCAAAACTTTATGCGGGCACCAATCCTCTACCCAGGAGCTTGTTTCCAGTAGGGCTAAGGTTGTTTCCAACAGGGCTGAGGTTGTTTCCAGCAGGGCTGAGGTTGTTTCCAGTAGGGATGAGGTAGTTACCATCAGGGATGAGGTTTTATCGAGCATGGCTCGCTAGTGGGTTACCATCCAGCAGGGATGGCAGTACAACGTTGTTCACCAAACAGTACCATCCAGTAGGGATGGCCAGAGCAGTTCCGAGCTTACCTCCAGTTGGGCTGGGCAGTGGTCCCCGATGCTGGGCTTACCTCCAGCGGGGCTAGGCAGTGGTCCCCGATGCTGTTATTACCTCCAACTAGGCTGGACAGTGGTCCCCGATGCCGGGCTTACCTCTAGCTGGGCTGGGCAGTGGTCCCCGATGCCGGGTTACCTCCAGTTGGGCTGGGCAGTGGTCCCGTCGCTAACTTTAGCCGGGTTTCCCTCCAGTGGATTACGCTATTACGGGACTGGGTAGTGTGGCACCCGTCAACTCTTGCCGGGTCTCCCTGTAGTGGGAACCCATCGTCTTCTAGGGACCCTCCAGCGGGGCTGGGCAGGGGGTCTCCTATCGACTTTGAGCAGACCTCTCGACTACAAGGTAGTGACGAGTTGTGGTTTGACGTTCCCCCAGAACTCTCAAGTACGAGGGGCATTTTCCCCCATCGAGACACATCCTTGTGATGCGACCTAAAACCGTGTGGGCGAGTCAGTGCCGCCCAAAGTGAATAGTGGTGAGGTGCGGTGGTTTGAGCCCCTTGACTTGTAGTTCGGGGCAGACGTGCAGGATGCTGGGCATCGATGGTGTTACTTCTGGGACTGTTGGATACTCTTTTCTTGGGATGATCTACGGGATGGAGATCCCCTTACGACCTTGTTCGGGCTTCTTGTTGAGCATATGTATTTGTATATACCTTGTTCCGGTACCCACTTCTTGGGTTTGGTTACTCTCCTTCCAGGAGAGGTGAAGACGTGCGGGGTATGCCACGTTCTTTTCGTGTCTAGCTTCTCATGGTTGGACGAGTCTACTCTCCTGATATAGGTAGCGAAGACTCGATGGGAAGTTCATCTTCTCACCATTTCCAGCTCCTTGTATCTGGACGAGTCTACCTTATTTCCTCTTGTTGGGTTGATCTGGACTCTTTACTGTACTCTTTACTGCACATTCAGTTGTTCTCCTATACTTTCCATGTTCAATCTACTTCTCACCCTTCAATACCTCTTTTGTTGCTCCCTCGAGCCTTCGGGGTATCCTACTGAGTATTTTTATACTCACCCCTTCTTGGGATTTTCCCGCACTTGGTGTGCCCCTGTAGATGACAGACAGGTTGGTCGTGACGTCAGAGGAGCTTAGGAGCCGGGAAGTTGGACCGCGTGCGGTGGTCGGAGTCGGGTTCTAGGTGGGGGACCCTTCCAGTTGTTTTCCTTTTTGTTTACCTGTTGCCGGGTTGTGGCACTTTTCTGGTTGGGCGCGTGTTTTCCCCTTTTCCTTTTTAGTTTACTTTTAGTACTTTACTTGTACTGTTTAGAGGTCTATTCACATTTGGGGTATATATATAGAAGTTTCCATTTACTTTACTTGTCTTTTCTCTTTTGCTCTGTACTTTTGTATTGAGTGTGCTGCTTGTGTGTGTACAGTTACTCAGGAAAAGGCCTCCCCGAGTTGTTTTGCCTTCGACGCTTTTCGCCAGCCCCCGGCCTATGGAGGCGGGCTTGGGGTAGTTTTGGCGCGAGCCCGGGTAGGGTCGGGTCATGAAAAGTGGTATCAGAGGTGGTTCGTTCCTTGGGGAATTATGTGGACGTCCCTAAAAAGGAATTGGTTGGGATTTAGGGCAACATTGTCAACGTGTCTCGAGAGCGGCTCTTAGGACAGGGAGTCCAGTGTTGGTGCGGCGATCGACGTATCCATTCACCAGGACCTTGATAACCCGCTTGTTGACTCGGCATACTGAGACACTTGTTGTAGGGGAAATTGGTTTGTGCATCACATAGGATTGAGTCTTTGTCTATCCTTATTGAGTCAGCTCCCCATCATTGTTGTATTGGTATATACATATATGCTCATCTGACCACAACACTCCTTGATAATATTCTGGATGTCTCCACAAAGACAGCCAGCCAAGATACCGGTTTTGGTGCGTGACGATGACCCCATGAGCTACGAGGCCACAATTCATGACCCATTATGTGAGAACCTTTCTCCAGGTGGGCCGGTAGCAGCACCCCCACCTGTTGAGCAGTAGACAGTTTCAACAGAGCAGGCTGAGATTGAGCACAGGTTGAGCATGCTCCGTGAGTTCCAGCAACAGAGATCGCTGAGGTTCATTGGTGATCCAGACCCTCAGGCAGCAGAGGTTTGACTAGAGGCAGTGGTTCACCTTTTAAGGATTTTGCAGACGCCGACAGATCAGAGAGTGGCTTTGGAAGCCATCCCTTTTTGTGGATCAGCTTGGCGTTGGTGGAGTCTGGTGACTCAATTTCTTGATGAGTCATCGCTTTCGTGGGGTGACTTTAAGTTGTTGTCCTGTGGGGAGTTTTTCCCCTCCTACTTGTGCTCCGTTTGGATTCAGGAGCTTCTGTTGTTTTAGCAGGGAGGGATGACGGTGGCTGAGTACGCGACTAGTTTTGCAGACCGTGCATGCTTTTACCCAGACTTGGTTCATGACGATAACATCCGAGCGCAGAAGTTTGAGCAGGGTCTACGCCGAG
Source organism: Viscum album (assembly GCA_963277665.1). NCBI lineage: Eukaryota > Viridiplantae > Streptophyta > Magnoliopsida > Santalales > Viscaceae > Viscum > Viscum album. The sequence goes on from OY728122.1 coordinate 1,714,587,645, forward strand.
AGATTCGTGCTGTCATAGTACCCTTGGACATTTCCACATATGCCAGGGTGCTAGAGCAGGTGCTGGTGACAAAGAGCTTCCTATCACGTTCTGGAGTTGGTGGTGGCAGCAGACACGTTGGATCTAAGACATCTGCCACAAATAGTGGGCGTCGGCAAGCAGAACCTCGACGCAGGTGGCTTTCTGAAAAATGGACTCAGGGGCGTGGTCATACACCACAGTGGCGCCGGAGGGCACCAGTGCAGCCCAGAGAGAGTCGGTGCTATGCTTGCGATGGGTGAGACCACTTGGAACGGGACTGCCCGACCAGGCATGCGAAGAGCTTCGAGCAGGCAGCAGGTGCACCACCATGACAGAGGTAGCGTCATGATCGGATTAGTACCTAGAGAAGTGGTTCTAGTAGAGGAGCGAGAGGATCTGGTAGTGGGGGAAGACTTTACGAGGTATTCCCATCACCACTAAGCGGTCCACGTTAGGCTCCGAGAGATGACAGTTGGGACCCAGGATAGCCACGAGCTTTGGATGTCTACGATCCTACATAGCATGATGAGATAAGAGGTACGCTCTACAGCTCTTCTACTTTTTTCAGTATAATTGTTAGACTCTGGGTGTGCAATTCTTTTCTCCCTGCTCCTTGCTTGAGGTGTTACCGGGGTGACGCGGGGCGTCGGTATGGCCCTGTGTAGGAAAGTTAGAAGGTGTGGAACCTTCCTCTTTCGTCGATGGTAGCGACTCCTTCTCCTTTAGAGCGTGTAAGAGGGTCTTGGTCGTGTGACATTGATTGTGAAACCTTGTGTGACCAGATATCCTTGGGTATTTCACCATATGGATATTCTGAAGGAGGGAATAATCGAGCCTTATTCTAGGTGGGGATGGTGATTCCAGTCGTGACATGCGACGTAGAGGTTCGGTTGGAGAGGTGAGTTAACCCCGAGGTCCTTCAGGCCATTTGAGACTGTGCGAAGGGATGGCGAGGTTCCCTACCGCCTTTCCCTAACCCCAAAAGCTGGTTTGGGTGTATAGCGTCTCCCGCGTGACTCACCTGGGGAGATGTGTGCATGCTCCCATGCACATCATCGGAGAGGGTAGACCTCCCGTGAATGGATCAGTCCTTTGGTCTGTGTGTGGTGGCGCAGAGCGGTGCTTGAGTTCTTCTGGGTACGGAGGAGCCGGGTGTGGGCTTAGTACCCTGTGTTGCTCCCTAGTTTTGCTTTTCGGGGATGAAAATCTTGAAGTAGGGAATGATGTAAGAACCCAATTTTTTGTGTGAAAGACTTTGAAATATTTATTAATGTTATTCCGGAGTAGCGCCTTCAAGCGGCGTGCGATTCCGAGCCCTGGAGTGGCCGAAATTAAATTTTTAGTGCGTTCACACTAGAAACACCAAATAAATGGGATAACTCCTAAATGCTGATCCAGATCAAAGATCTGAGTGTACGGATGGGTCTGTAACGGGGTTTTTACCCTAGGAACGACATAAAACATGTCGGCGCGGGACATTTGGAACCCTTTCCTGCTTTCAGAATGTTAAAAGGATAAATTAATTAATTAATTTATTCATTTAATGGTAAAACTAAAGTATCTCTTAACTGGTGTCTCAGATTGGAAAATAGAGGGCACCGTTGAGTTTGGAGTGTGCTGTTTACCCTAGGAGGGGTGTAACTTTCGTGGGCAAGGCCCGTCTGTGAAAAATGCCGCCAGGGGCGTTTTCGTAATTTAGCAGCTTCAGACGTTAAATTTTATAACTTCCAAACGGAAGATTAGAATCAAATTCTGAGACCTCCGTTGTGCTCGGGAGGTTGTGTTTACCCTAGGGTAGGCTTAACCTTGACCCCGTCGGGAGTTTTGGTTACAGGTTAATTTGGGGTGTTTGGAAATTAATTAATTAAAATTAATTTTTTCTAATTAAGTAAACCCCTAACCCTCCTCCCCTTGTTCACCCTCTAGTGGAAGGCAGAAATCAAAGGAGAGTTCTCCATCTCCTCTCCTCTCCCCAAGGTGGTTGCGAATCCGACCGGCGGATCGTCGCGAAGCGACGAGCATAGTCCCACGAGGTAGGATCGTGTTTCATTCTTGATTTCACGCACCCCTTTCGCACAAATTTTTTCATACTGAAATGATGTTTAAACTTCAAGAAAATCCCATACTTATTTAGTTCATATCTTGAGCTTCCCGTAACACCTTAAGGTTTCAAAATCCGAGTTTGGAGTTGTCTGAAATCGATCGCCGATGTTGGGATGTTTTTGAGTGTTTCCGGAGATTTTTTTTGGGGTGTTCCGGCAAGGTACCACGGTGGTCCGGAGTGCGGGTACGGTGGAGCGGCTAGGATCCAGACGGAGACGGCCAGCTCAGGTGCAGGCGGTCTGCGGACTCCTCGGCAGCCGCGGGTGTCCGGGCGAGCAAGGCACGAGGGCGAGCGGGCGAGGCCGACAGATGCGTCTGTGGTCTTCTGAGGGCGTGCGGCGCAGGAGGCCAGCGGAGGCGGCCGGGCGGACTAGGGTGGTCAGCAGTCGTTGGCGCGAGCGGAGGAGCGGTCTCGACCAGTTGAGCACCGTGGAGGCGCGGCGAGCGGGAGAAGCGGGCCGGCTGTCCGGCCGGCGGCGTGCAAACAGGGGTCGCGAGACGACCCCGTGGGTGACGCGGACCCACCAATGGTGGGTCTCCGTGTCGAAAGGGGGGCCGACCGGCCGCTGGCTGGTCGGTGGAAAGATTTTTTTTTAAAAAAAATATAAAAAATAATAATTTAAGTTTAAAATATTAATAATAATAATAATAATATTATTATTATTATTATTAGGGGAAATGATTTATTATTTATAAATCATAGACCGGGCGTCGGATTCGGGCGCCGTCTGTGGAGACACGGTCCTTAAATTGTGACGAATATTTTGAGATGGGTTCGGGAATTTTTAATTCCTGAAACGATGGGCCTTGGAGGCATGACGCGTCTTTAAGTGAATTGACGTTTTTCCAGAGAACTTGTTTTTGACGGCGCAGACGTGTCTGACGTTCGTTTTGAGCACCGTCAGTGGTGTTGGGACCCTGGCGCCGGGGCGAAGCTTTCCAGGGTGGTTTCGGGAACTGAATCCAGAGTTGAGGTGTAGGCCCCCTGTCCCGTCTTTCGAGCTACGTGCAGCGTTTCGTGACTTTTTCATCGGACGTCCGTTCGGGGTGTGCGAGCAGTCATTTTTGGGTGTTTTTCCGAGGGCATTGCAATGGTGCAATCTGACCGCTCTAATTCGGCACACTGGTGTGGGCCCCGTGAGGGACATTTTAGGAGTTGATGGTGATTTCCAGCTTTATCACCGGGTGTCCGTTTTGGACAAGTGAATAGTCCATTTCGTGTACTTTCTCAAGAGGATCTCAATGGTGCGATCCGTTCGTTGTGTTTCGGGACCAGGATGCGGGTCCTATGTAGCACCGCTCGTGTGCGGTGCGCCGGAATGCATCTTTTTCTTCGGATATCCATTGCGATCAAGTGAGCAGTCTTTTTGATGTGTTTTCCTGAGGGGATCGCAATGGTGCGATGCGCCTGACTATTTTTAGGGTCGAGGCTCGCGATCACGGGACACCGTTCGGGCGTGAGGCGGTGATGGTGAATTTTCCATCAGATATCCGTTGGAGGCGAGTAAATAGTCGATCTCATGTGTTTTTCCGCATGGATTACAATGGTGTAATCTCTTCAGGTGGGTGGAGCCTCTTACGCGATCTTATTAAATGTGGAAATGTGAAGGTGCCCCACTGGTGGTTCTTCCTGCAGTGTTTGCAGAGAACCCTTGGCGTGTGATTACATGAACTCTTGTGTGAGTGAAGTTATACTTAACAAGTTGTGGTTGGATGTTCCTCAGCCGTTGAGGTGGCTGGTTGGAGTTGTTACGTTACATCTTCACGTTGACGTTGGGTGCCGTGTGCATGATAACCTTTGGGTTGGAAGGTGGTATACTAGGGGAGTATACGGAAACGCTTGGATGTACATGTGGTTGTTTGTACCTGAGAAAGTTCATGCGCTTGGTAGGGGGTTAACTTGGGGCCACACATCATGTGGGCCCCATGTGCGTGCCATGATCTGATTTGCGTACTTTGACCTCTCGCAACGTAGAGGGTCCCTCCGTGCTCTTTTATTTGACCAGTTGGGTTGAGTGGTCTCCCCCTGGTTTCGTTCTCGATGGTTTGGCTAACAGAGATGGTTCTTTCCCTCTGTTTGTTCAGCTGTGAGGGGTTTTAGTACCGTTCCCCTCCACCGGACTGCGGAACCGTTTACGACTACGAGTGTTCACACAGTGTGGGTGTTTTCCCCACATTATAGGATGAGTTGACTCGGTCCGCTTCGACAGTGACTTAGCGGATTGGAGCGTGATCGCCTTAAGAGGCCCGGGGAGTTTCTCCCGTTCCTTCGTAACCCCTGGTAGAGTTCTTGTGGTTTCGGTGTGACCAACACTTTATGCGGGCACTGATACTCTAACCAGGAGGTTGTTTCCAGTAGGGCTGAGGTTGTTTCCAGTAGGGCTAAGGTTGTTTCCAGCAGGGCTGAGGTTGTTTCCAGTAGGGCTGAGGTTGTTTCCAGTAGGGCTGAGGTTGTTTCCAGCAGGGCTGAGGTAGTTACCAGCAGGACTGAGGTTGTATCGAGCAGGGCTTGCCAGTGGGTTACCATCCAGCAGGGATGGCCAATACATCGGTGTTCACCGAGCAGTACCATCTAGCAGGGATGTCCAGAGCAGTTCCGGGCTTACCTCTAGCTAGGCTGGGCAGTGGTCCCTGATGCCGGGCTTACCTCCAATTGGGATGGTAAGTGGTCCTCGATGCTGGGTTACCTCCAGCTGGACTGGGCAGTGGTCCCGTCACCGACTTTAGACGGGTCACCCTCTAGTGGATTACCCTGTTACGGTGCTGGGAAGTGTGGCACCCGTCGACTCTTGCCGGGTCTCCTTGTAGTGGGAACCCATCGTCTACCAGTGACCCTCCAGCAGGTCTGGGCAGGGGGTCGCCTGTCGACTTTGAGCAGACCTCTCGACTGCGGGGTAGTGACGAGTTGTGGTTTGACGTTCCCCCAGAAATCTCAAGTATGAGGGGCGTTTTCCCCCACCGAGACGAATCCTTATGATGCGACTTAAAACCATGCAGGCAAGTCAGTGCCGCCCAAAGCGGATAGTGTTGAGGTGTGGTGGTTTGAGCCCCTTGACTTGTAGTTCGGGGCAGACATGCGGGATGCTGGGCATAGATGGTGTTACTTCTGGGACTGTTGGATACTCTTTTCTTGGGCTGAGCTACGGGATGGAGATCCCCTTACGACCTTGTTTGATCTTCTTGTTGAGCATATGTATTTGTATATACCTTGTTCCGGTACCCACTTCTTGGGTTAGGTTACTCTCCTTCCAATAGAGGCGAAGATGCATGGGGTATGCCACGTGCTTTCCGTGTCTAGATTCTCATGGTTGGATGAGTCTAATCTCCTGTTATAGGTAGCAAAGACTCGACGGGAAGTTCATCTTCTCACCGTTTCCAGCTCCTTGTATCTGGACGAGTCTACCTTCTTTCCTCTTGTTGGGTTGAGCTGGGCTCTTTACTGTACTCCTTACTGCACTTTCAGTTGTTCTCCTCTACTTTCCCTGTTCGATCTACTACTCACCCTTCGATACCTCCTTTGTTGCTCCCTCGAGCCTTCGGGGTATCCTACTGAGTATTTTTATACTCACCCCTGCTTGGGATTTGCTCGCACTTGGTGTGCCCTTGCAGACGACGGACAGGTTGGTCGTGACGTCAGGGGAGCTTAGGAGATGGGAGCTTGGACCGCGTGCGGTGGTCGGAGTCGGCTTCCAGGTGGGGGACCCTTCCAGCTGTTTTCCTTTTTGTTTACCTGTTGCCGGGTTGTGGCACTTTTCTGGTTGGGCACGTGTTTTCCCCTTTTCCTTTTCAGTTTACTTTCAGTACTTTACTTATACTGTTTAGAGGTTGATGCACATTTGTGGTATATATATAGCAGTTTCCCTTTACTTTACTTGTCTTTTCTTTTTTTATCTGCACTTTCGCATTGAGTGTGCTGTGTGTGTGTGTGTACAGGTACTCAGGTAAAGGCCTCCCTAAGTTGTTTCGCCTTCTGTGCTTGTCTCCAGCCCCTGTCCTATGGAGGCGGGCTTGGGGTAGTTGCGGCTCGAGCCTGGGATGGACAGTGGGTCGCCTGTCGACTTGTTAGGGTTTACCCTCCAGCGGGGCTGGGAAGTGGATCACCTGACGGCTTATTCTAGGTCTACTTGGTGAGTGGATTATATAATCATGATAAATCTTTCACAAAACATAGATAATATATAGCTAAACCAAGAAAACTATGGATTTCCCTCAACGTGTTTGGTTTATTCCATTTCTTAATAGCTTATGTCTTTGAAGGATCTACAGATATACCCTCACTTGAGGTTATATGACCCAAAAAATGAAACATTATGAATCCAAAATTCACATTTAGTAAATTTTTAATGAATCTTATCATTCCTTAGGGTCTTCAGTATAATACTCAAGTGATCTTCATATTCTTCCTTACTCTTTGAATACACAAGATTATAGTCTAAAAAGACCACCAAAAACTGATCAAGATAGCCTCTAAAGACTATATTCATTAAATCCATGAAGATAGTGGAAGAATTAGTTAGACCAATAGGCATCACTTTAATTTCACAGTGTCCATACATTGTATGGAATTCCGTATTTGGTATATCCACCCATTTGAATCAAAATTTATGATATCTAGAATGAAGGTAAATCTTGGAAAGTATTTAATTTCATGTAGTTGATCAAATAAGTCATCAATACGGGGATATACGATACTTGTTCTTGATAGTGATCTTGTTATGTTCTCAATAATGAATACTGAGTCACATTGATCCATATTTCTTCTTAAGAAATAGAATAGGTACACCCCAAGGTGACATAATACAACATATGAATCCTTTATCAAGATTCAATTGGAGTTTCTTCTTAAATTATTATAACTCAATTGAAACTATTAAATAAGGAATCTTCAGAATAGGCATAACACCATATATGAGTTATATTGAAAACTCAACATCAATATTATGTGGAAGACTTGGAAATTATTTCATAAAGACATAAAAAAACTCCTATACAATAGGCGTATCCTTAATGTTGAGTTTCTCCACAACCATATGAGATAGATAACCTTCATTTATAATTAATAAGACCCATAATATATAATCAATTTAAACTAGAAGTTTATATTCATCCTTTCATTGATAAATTATTATGGGTTTATTTGGAATATGAAACGTGACTTCCCATCCTTGGAAATTAATATGATCCCCATATAGAGAAATTCAATCCATGCCAAAAATCACATAAAATTCAACTAAAGGTAGAATCATAATATTTTTAGGAAGAACTTTCCCACAAACTTCAATCAGAGAATAATTATAAACTAGAGGTGTGACCATTGATCCATTATAAGTTTTCACTTCTAAATCAACATCTAATTTTTGAGGTGATATGGTGATACCCATAGAATTATTTTTAGAAATAAAAGAGTGGGTGGATCTAGAATCAAATAAGATATTATATATTCTAGAGTGGATGATGAGTGTACCTTTCACCACATTATCCTCATAACCCACTTCAACATTTGATATCACATGCGATTTCCCTTTTCTTTAGTCTTAATATGTTATTAATGTTGATCAGAAAAAATATTCAGATTCATGCAGTGATTGAAATAATTCCCATAATCCTTGAATTTATAGCATTGGATCATGGGTTGTGAATTCTGTGGAGATTTTTCTCTATTCACATATTTAGATAACTTCTTTCCATAACTTAGACATTTGTTTTCCCGATCCCATTACTTTACAAAATTGAAACATTTACCAGAACCCTTATACCAATTTCTCTCATGTTTCTTTCCATACTTCAAGTAGAAAAGGAAATCTGAAAGAAAATATATATTATTCATAAAATTTAGAGCACGGGTAAACAAGGAAATCAATGGGTTATGTAGAAATAGAGGTCTAGAGCATCACCAATGGAAATGTACACCCCTAGGGGGAAGGGAACTAAATCTATCAAACAACTTGAGGGGGACCTCCTAGGAAGCCTTCGAAGTCAAAAAGTTAGCTACCCGATTGCCTTCTCGCTACGTATGTGAAAGATCAATGTCATGGGAGAGATACTAATTACATTTCCAGATCAAATATATGATTTCCCAAGGAATGGGAGAGAGACCTCTGAGATATATCCATATAATCTTCAAATCTATCTCAATAACTAATAAAGAAATCTTTTTGGAGAAGCATTAAACCAGACCACTAAGCATGGAATCCTCTTCCGCCCATAACTAGTTTCCATCCCCATAAAACGAATTGAAACCAAGAATCACCTATCCAATTTGGTCACAGACCACACCACCACCCCGTATGATCCCTTGGTTGTATGATCCATCAATATTTAACTTAAGACTGAGGGTTGGGGCAATCCATTTCACCCAATGACCCATTGGTTGGGGACTAGAGAAAACATGACCTTGCCTTCTGGTCATGAAGAGCCTAAGAGAAGGATTATCCTCCATTTATCCTTTATACTATCAAATTCCTCCACAAGAAATTTAGTACTCACCATTAGGCCAACATCGAAGGGAGTTTCTTTGTGGTGGGAGTGGTTCCTTGCCTCCCAGATAAACTAGTAGCCCGTGGAGAGAAGGAGGGAATATGCTCTCTCATCTTGGTTATTTCTATTGGAACTGTTGAACCACTTCTTTAGAAAATCATCAGCAGAATACTCTACCAATTTATAATCAAATTACTCACCCAAAATTCTCCACACCTTCCTGGCCCACTCACTTTGGAAGAAAACTTGGGTTGTAGTTTCCTCTTTCGGATACTAACAATAGGAGAATCGTGAGTCCAAAAATATACCTTTATGTTTGATCACTACTTCAGTGGGAAGAGCAGAATTTTGAATCCTCCATATAAGAAAATTGAATTTCATAGGAATGGTTTTCCACCATAGAACTTTTCCCCACAAATCACTAACCTAATGCAAATACGTTTCCTTCCTACAGGATTTAGAAGTGAAAGTGCCTGATGTAACACTAGTGAAAATGTAGACATCAGGTGTGTCCTATATTATAATGTCGCCAAAGACTCTCCTTTAGGTGGGATACAAAATAGATTGAATAAAAGAGGAGATGGAGCAGGCCTGCTTGAATGTTAGGCTAGGAATGGGGAAACCTAGATATCCCAAAACCTCACCAACCAAATTACAATCCCAAAAGTTGAAGTTTATACAACTAGCAATCAAATGAGAGTGAAAGAGAAGAACTAGAAAATGAACCTACATGGACTTCCATAAGGAGGAGGGATGAATCCTAGCCATTCTCAAGTCTCTTCTATATTTTTTCTTATTAAACCGACTCCACTAGGATCGAACCTTGATGACCACCCATGCATGTTTACCTTGAAGGTGATAAATTGTCTCCATCACATTACAAATGTTGATACCTCCATTATCTATCGGTATAGTGAGTTTTTTTCAGGAATCCTAGTGACACCAATCGGATGTCCCTGAAGAGACACCTACCCTTACCTTGAGAATCCCAAATGAAAGTGCTTAGAAGGTTGTTAATATCTTTCAGGACTGATGTTTGAACCTTGTGCATCGAGATAATGTGCATTGTAATTGAAGTTAGTACACAATTCATAAAGGTAATCCTACCACTGAAGGATATGAACCTATTCTTCTATTTAGTATTGCTGTTGGTGATCTTGTAAAATTTTCTTTATAGGCTCTAATAGATTCATAGTCCTTTTTCTTTAAATCAATGAATTACTTCTCCATTTTATTATGAAGAATATGAGGAAATTACTTATTAAAGAATAATCTCTTGAACTCATCCTAATCCATGGATTAAATTTCAACCCCTTTCTTTGTATTCTTGATAAGATTACACCATTTATCCACTTTACCTTCTAAATGATAGACAAACAAAATGCCTTTCCCATGTTTTGAGAATTGTATAATAGAAAATATATTTTTTGTGGTAATGATCCATTACTCAGACACTAGTTTATTAGAAGACCCACTAAAAGAAGGTGGCCATTTCCTCATGAAGTACTCAAAAAATATTGTTCCCCTGTTTTCTGATTTGGAAGTATAGTATGATTCATATCTTGAGAATGTTTTTTGAGGATAGAAATAATATTTTTCATCCCATATACTATATCATTTTTTTATCACAAGTAATATTGTTTAATTTATTGCTGCATTCAGTATTAACATGACTCTTTTGAGTCTTAGACATTGACTGAAACTAAAAAACATACTATGAGCAGCACTAGTCATAGTGAGAAAATCACATAATCAAGGGAAATTACTTATAAAATTTCAATCTGTGATACCTTAGGTTTATCCTCATTTATTCATGATCATTACCAAAAATATAATATTGTAACCTATACTTAGACTTACCCTCAGGTTTCTTACTAGGGTTTTCTTATCCCAGTTTCAAAAGGTTATATATACCTTGATCTGATACCAAATATAATGAACCAAGGGTTTCATACATAGATATTATATATTTTCCGATGCATATTCATTACATAACATAAAAAATCCAATCCAAAAAATTAGAAACATATAAAACTGGTTCATAAAATATCTACATCATCTCCTGTTTATTGCTTCAGAATTAGAACCATTTTTGCGATATCATACTTAATACATTTATTTATATCTTGGAAAAAATATACATAAGAAAAGGTCGAGATCAGATGCCTAGTAAGAGAAAAAAGGGATATATCAATCATAACATGAGCATAAGGGAATAAAAAAATGAACATAACATTTGAAAATTAAACCTTTCATATCAAAAATCATAATCAAGTGTCATGTAATAAATCTTGGCATTTCATAATACAAGAATTATAAAAGAACATGAACCATGAGAGAATAACATAAGACATTTAATTGTGGAATAAAATTAAGAATATAAAATTATTTCATTATTAGTAAAGGATTATTTCCAAGAATATCATAGTGGAATGGGTTCACTTACCAAAACATCATAGTAGTCAAGGTTCACTCCCGAGACTATCAGAATGAATAAAGTATCTTACTAAACCATTTTAACTTCCCATTTTAGTCCTTTATATATCATGAGATATATATCATTAACCAATGAATTAGAGTGAGATATAGGTCCCACCAATCACATAATGAAAACCATAAATTTGTGTTTCATAAGAACATAAATCATTCATTATATCAGAACCCATGGAAAGAAATGGGTTTCATAAACATTTCATCATAACATAACCTGTAGAAAAAGAACATGTTTTATAAATATAATTCCATTGTAAACATAAACCAACCAAAAAAAAAGAGTAAGGATGGTATCCTTGGATTATATTCCAATTAAATAATAAGTAACACCAAATAATGTTATATTATATGGAAAATTATTTTGAAATATTTCTTGAAATAATTCTTGAGGAAAACATCCTTTCCTTTTTTAAATTATTTATTTTAAAAGCTATGTAATTATAAAGAAAAAAATTTATTTGAAAAGAACCTTGTAATATTTTAAAGGAATATTAAAATACTTAAATAATGATGATGGTGGGAAAATATTATCATTCCTTATAAGTTTTAAAAAAACATTTATTCCATATTTTTTTATTTATAAAAGACAAAATGAAACTCATTTAGAAAGTAAAACAAAATATTCCCTTTAAAAAATAAATCCAGGGTAAAAATGATTTTAAATAATTTTATGAGAATATTAAAAACAATTTTTTAAACATTTATAGAAAATATTAAATGGAAGATAAATATTCCCCAGTGGAGACTTAAGTATAAATAATCCCAAATAATGATGAGATTGTGAAATAAACCCTTACCTTAAGTCTCATCTTTCCCCATTCACGTTCAAACCAATGATATAATAAATATGGATTTATTATAAATTTATTACATAAATATATATCTATAATTCCATGTATTATTTATTTATGTCATATTATCACCTATTTATTAGTAATTTGTTATTAGAATCACTATTTAGGGTGATAAATGCTTCGTTTTCTAAGCATGTTTCGGTTCGTCAGTCCTGGTCTATATACTTCAATCGTGGTGTAATAATTCCTAGAAAATTAATAATGGTATAAAAATAATATATATTATTTATATACATATTTATAATCATTCATAAAAATTATATACAGAAAATGAATTACACCATTCCTAGAGACATTAGGTTGTACGTACGCATGAAAAAGTTTTCCATTTTTCGATTAATGGAGTGAAAGGAAGGTAAATAATATAACATTTACAAAATTATTATTATAAAACATATATAATATATATTTATCAAGTTCATAATCATTATGATCCATGTTAAATATAAATGAAAAACAAACCACATCGCATCATGGAGACGATATTCCATATATACGTATGAACGACGTTCTCATTTCCCAAAAGATTGAATAATATGAAAATAGATATGATATTATCATTAAATAAGTATATATATGTCATAAATATAATATATAAACATTAAACCCATCATAATATCCATCCATAAAATATGGTCATGAAAAATTAATTGTATCTCTATGTGGAGATGGTAAACTGTATGTATGTAGGAGCGATACTTTCACTTCTTATTTGATGGGAAAGAAGGTGTATAATGGTGTTTTAATAATCATAATAAAGTTTCATAATATTTATGATAATAAATTTATTATTTTATGATATACATCATATATTTATATGAGTTAAATAAGAGTATAAAAAAATTGATCAGTTAGGGAGATTACCTCTTCTTTGAAACGAATCATTTAGATCTTCTCTAAAGGGATCTAGGTTTGGTTTTTGGGAAGAAAATAACCTCTAGAATGTGCATAGGGAAGTAGATAAGATATTTTTAAGAGTATGGTTGAGATATAAGCTCAAAGTTGTGAAATTAATCTAGGGATAAGATTTCCTTTTATAAAGGAGGTGAGGGGAACTTTAGGAATTTCTCAAAAGATTAAAATATACTAAGACTATTATAGATCCAAATGCATCCAAATTTCCTATAAATGCACATGGTGTAAAATTTTAGACCTTATATTATTCCATTTAGACTTATTTAAAATTTTCATGATTTTTAACTAATTTAATAAAATATTAATCCCATAAAATATCATTATTGTCAATTTTGATACTATTCATTACTATGAATTTAAAAAATATCAAGACAAAAATTAAAATTCATACCAAATATTTTATTATATACTAAAAATTTGATGGTCATCAATATAATTATTTTTTCACATTAAATATCTCAAATTATATTTATTTTAATACATTTAATATTATTTAATTAATTTTTCTATTAATTTAATAATTACTACATCATCGTTGTGTAAGCATTTAAAGAAATTATTTATTCCATAAAAATTAAAAATAAGTTACCACGATGAAGATAAATATTTTATATTTAAAAATTTATTTATGGTTGAACTTATATTATGGATAACCACATATTAAAAAATGTTATACTTACTAAAAATAATAGTGTAACATCTTTGACTTTTTTTTAAAATAAAATACTATAGGAGTCTTAATGCCAACCATGTAGATCAAAAAGGTCATAAATTAGACACATGAATGATTATGGTATAAAATTACCCATCCAATTGAGTTGGTTTAAGTTTTAGGGTCATTTTCTAATCCTTAGCATATTATTTTTATCCTTAATTACCTGATTTACCCATACCCGTGGTAACAAAAATTACTAAGGTTACTATTCATATTAACCAAAAATAAAAATGGATTATTTAATAAATTTGGACGTTATAGTTCCAAATATGGAATTAATTTTTCAAAATTCAAAATGCATAAGTGGAAAAATTTAATTTAATATTAAACCGGCAAAACACAATGAAATTTGTTTTCTTCAAAAAAATTCCATTTTAAATTATAAAATGTTTTCTATATTAAATTAATGTATAAAATTCATTCAAAAAACCAAAATTAGATTACAATAAAAAATTAAATTCTAAAAATAATGAAAAATATAATTTTATTTTTTAAATTCTTCAAAATAAAATACAGATTTCAATGTAAACCAGCATTTTCACTATTTATTAAAAATTCAAACTTTATAAATTTTTTTCAAAAACTCATATGAAGATAATTTTCAAATGGAGAAATAAAAAATGAATTTTATTTTTTAAAATATGTTTTCTAAATATTTGAAAATTAATTATATTTATTTTCTCAAAGAAGGCATTAAAAATAATTTTTTTGAAGAAAAAATATTTTTAAAGAATAAAAGGACTTTAATAAAAAAAATAAGTATTTATTTCCTAATAATTAATAAATAAATGTGTATTGAATATAAAATTCACATATATTTTGTAATATGGTTATTATTATTCATTCCTTATAATTAAACAACTAGTTTATAATTATCATGTTAAAATAATAATATTTTAATAGTATTTCATGGTTTATTTAAACTTAGTGTTGCATGCAACAAAAACTATGGAAGAAATATAATTATTTAAAGAGAAATATTTCATAGAAATTTAAGGGATTTAAATTATATTATCTTTAATGAGTGATAAATATTTCATTAATATTGTATATATAACTTAAATCTATCATTATAACCATTCTTGAGAGACAGTGATGGAAAATGAATTACATCAGTTCAAGAGGAGGTAGTCCGTTTTACACATGAACAACAGTTTCATTTAACATTTGATGAAAGAGGAGATGGATATAGGTTATTAAATTAATAAAAAAACATTTCAGTATATGGAGGATACTTATTATTATTATTTTATAATGGTTGAATAAGATTTTAAGGGGGTGGGAGATGAAATAAAACCAAAAAGCTCAATTAAAAATGATACCTCTTCTTCAAAAAATCTCATTTGCTTAACACATCAATAACTTTAAGGCTGGTGTTCGTTCCTAAACCAAAACCTATAGAATGAGTGTATTGATTCTAAGAAGGGATTTTTGGAAAGTCTTGTTTGAACCAATTTTTTTTTAATTGTGAATAAATGAGAAGAAGTGGTTCCCTTTTATAAGAGAGGGGAGGGGCACTATTGGAATTACTCTAAATATTAAATTAATATAAATTAATATTCAATTATAAATGTATCCAAACTAATTTATTTAAAATATAGGATGTGTATGGGTTTAAATCCTCTAATCTAATAAAAATTATATAAGTTTTGACAATGTTTTTATACGTATCTTTTGGTTTTAACCCCTCGTTAACCCTTTTTAAACTTACCGTGACAACATGATTTTTTATTATTTAAGGGTCAAGATATTTACTATAAATGGAGAAATGTAAAATAAATGGACCATGGTTTATATTTTCAACCATATAAAATTCATCTAGACAAATATAATATTTTTTAAAAATTAATTATCATTTAATTAAATATTGTTTATTTTAAAATATCATTAATGTAAATTTTTAGAGCTATTATATCCATAAAATTTCATGTTTATCTATAAAATTTGTGGATCACATTATTTATCTCAAATTATATAAATCTTAATATTTTTAATATCATTTATTTGATTTTTCCATTAATTGAATAATTACCGAGTCAGTGTTGTGTAAATATTTAAGGTAATTATTTATTTAATGAAAATTAAAAATAAATTCCCATGATTATGATAAATATTTTATATTTCAAAATATTATTTATAACTAAACATATCCTCTAGTATTCCCTATGATAAAAATATTATAGTAATTAAAAACAAGAGTGTGACATGTTTGAATTTTCTGGAAATAAAATACTATAAAGGTTACAATCTCATAAAAATGGAAAAAAATCAATATAATTTAATATTGGATGATTTTGGTTGAAATTTACTCATAAAATAATATTTATAAATGTTTTAGGGTAATTTTATAGTCCTTATCATTTTATTTTTAACATTAATTACTTGATTTACCCTTTATAGTGGTAAAAAAATTAATAAAATTACTATTCATATAGAACAAAAATAAAAATAACCCATTTTATGAATTTGGACCTCATGATTCAAAATAAGAAATCTATTTTCAAAATTCAAAATAAATAAGTGGTAGAATTTAATTTGAAATATAACCAAAAAATTGCAATGAAAAACAGTTTTTCAGAAAAATGTCCTTCTTAAATATAAAATGTATTTATATTAAATTCAATTATAAAATTTATTATAAAAACCCTAATGAGATAATTTTAAATAAAAATTAAGTAATAAAATTTTAAAACTAATCCAAAATATAATTTTACTTTGTAAATAATTTAAAATAAAAAATTGTTTTCAATAAAAATCAATTTCCCCCATTCATTTAAAACTCAATATTTTTAGAAAATATTAAAAATTCACCCTAATATAATTTTGAAACGCTGAATTAAAAAAATGAAATTAATTTTTTAAAATAAATTTTAAAATTTTTATTGAAATTAATTGTATTATTTTCACACAAAAAGAACTAAAAATAATTTTTAAAGAAAATGTATGTTTGAATAATAAAATGACTACTAAAAATAGAGTGATTACTGTCTAAGAATTTATCAATTAATTTATATTGAGTTGGAGATTTATATTTATTTCATAAATTAGTTATTCCTATTCACACCCGCTAATTTAACTACTAAGTTATAACAATCACATTTAAATAATAATAATTCGTTGTTCATTTAAGCTCAGTGTTGTGTGTCTTGTACGCTAACGAACATTGTATTTCTTTTTTTAAAATATTAGGATATTAAATTATACCCCTCTAAGAAATTTAATCCTCATAATTTTAACTCAAGATTTGTAACTAGGGTTTGAATTCTCAAAACACTTTTTTTGAAATTCCACATCATAAAAATGATTAATAAATTTTCCACTTGAAAAGAGTGAAAATGGAGGTACAAAGGTCATATGAAATGACACCTAACTGGGTTTACATGTAGAAAAACACAAATGGGAATTGAAAACATGGATATAGAATAAATACCTAACTTCTAAAGACTGTTAGAGAGTGATAGAGTACATGGTCATGATAAATTTAACCATCCCAAAACCGTAAATATAAGATAGGTTAAATGACTATTGATTTCATGGTTAGAAAAATAAAAAAAACGTTTTAGTTTTCAAAATACTTTTCCTATTATTGAGGAATTATTTTAATTATTAGACTAAGAGTATAAATAAATATACTTACTTGAAAAGTATAATTTCATCCTTCAATCAATTTTCACCATAATCACATATTTTTCTCTAAACGATGATAATTCATGATAAATTTTTCATGCCTAAAGCACTAGAATCAAATTAAAATATATCACATAGTCCTAAAAAAAGAAAAAAAATACATTCCTCTTGTATTTAGACATTAACCATAACAAAAATAGCGAGCACATGATAAGATGATTCCCCAAATGAATAAACCTTCAAATTATGATAAACTATTTTAATCACTAAAATTCAACAGTAATCCCAATGTTCAACTTATATCATTCAATAAATAAAAATTACATAAAATATTATAGATTAACATTTAAAAGTAAAAACTAGAAAGATTTTATCACATAGTCTTCCAAGATAAATTTAATATTTATCTTCCAAAATAACATCAATCACTCTTAATGTATCATTATAAAAATGTAATTTCCCAAATTACATAATCTCCAAGATATGACAGTCGTTTTTATAAATAAAATGAATCACCATAAGCCATAATAATGTCATATATGCTTCTAAAATATAATTCAACATTTATTTCTCAAGTAAAATCCCATAGTATTATGTTTACTTAAATCCTATAATGACCCCTAAAATTATAACAAACTTCTTTAAAAATAAATTTAATCACTTAATCACCAAATCACTTTTCAATATCATGGTTTCCTATACAATAAAATATATATTTCAAAAATTAACTTAAATTTTATCTTTTAGATCATATAAATAAATAAAAACAATTTTATACTAACGAGGACATGACATAGGCCAGTGGTAGGAGATTCACCATTGTTTCCCTTTGATTGTGGGTTCAAGACTCACGAACTTACGAGATGTGACATGTTATCACTGGACCTGTGGGTTTTACATTTTATAAAAATTAATCCTTATAACATTCCCATAAATGTATTAAACATACTCCAAATAACCTTAATATATCTAATATTAAAGAAATGTTTTAACCTAAAAGGTTATCTCATACCTTTCATTTTACATCCCAAAAATGTAATAACCCATAAATACCTAGAAATAAAAGTTCATATAAACCCTAAAAGTTATCCATGTCATTAAAATAATGTCCATGAAATGATAAGATCATAGTTTCTCAAATAAGTTTTTCACATGATAAACTTAAGGGTTCCATATATCTCAAACATCTATGAAAACATAACAAAAGTCTCCCAAAGTACTCTCATCATAAAAAGAGTATTAATTCTTTTAAACTTATTATCATCCTTAAATCTACCATAACCCTTGGATACATTATATGTAGATATATTAATCATTCATCATTATTCATAATCCTTTAACCATGATTTTCAATCTTATTCCTTAATACTTATTTCCTTTAAACAAAAATATGAATCTTGTTCTAAGATTCAATAATGTCAAAACATAATCCATGAAATAATCAATACCTTTCATATTTAATTTTTACTTTCCTAATTTTTAACTACAATGGAATTAGGTATTTATAAATAGATATCTATATAGTCTTTTTGATCCCATTTGTGAGCTTTCCCCCTAAGACATAAATTTACATAATGACCATTCTCCAGATATATAAAACATTCAATTGATACCTCAGGAAGAACTTATTTACCCTTCATGAGGTTAAATAAATTATTCATTTTTTCTTAGAATATTATTTATTTATAACCACCTTTACCGTATATAAAACATATTAACATTATTTTAAGACATTTTCATGGGTGATTCTTTCAGCGTTATTGACACATAGGTCATTGAATATATTTAACTATTGATCATTATCACCTAAAATTCCATAGGGATTCATTTTCATTGTATTTGATAGATTAGGAAACTCACCTAGGTTCAAGTTGTTAATCATTACTCATGCTATTAGGTTAAGAATAACCACAAGATTTCTCACTACAACTCCCACTATGTTCATTATCTCATTCATACAACCATTGTATTTTCCTTTACATCCATTATCACTTTGGTTCCTATTGGATCTAACCATTTACTAGACCAATAAAGGTTAGTGTAAGAATATAAATAAAATCACAATATACCATCTTATGATAATGTTAAACACCAATATATCCTTAACCATGGTATATTAAACTCATTTCTATTTATCTAAAATAACCATAATTCTCCCTAACATACTATCCTTTGTGGTTATAAAGGACTTTTAAATTATGTTAAAATAATATCCTAACCTATAAGGTTACTTAAACCCTGATCTGATACCAAATGTAAGGACCCATACTTAAATATCACATAATATAGTGTATTTATACTAGAATTCACTTTTTTTCATTCCCAAAGATATTTTATGTTTAGAGTTTTAGAGAGGTAGATGTCACAACTCTTACTTAAAAAACCCTAATAATACAAAGTGGAAAATCATAATTAGTATCCATTTTTCCCATAATAAAAAACTTTTAAAATAAGATAAGATTTCATTTTATGAAAAATATTCATGATTTCAAATTAGTTTATTATTTTATTTTACCCACCTGTAAACACTATGAAAAATATTTTTTAAATTTTGGATGAGAAAAAAATATCCGTAAGGGACATAATAAGAAAGAAATAAATCATTAGTCCATGGATACGAATAACTTTTTTCCTTTTTCAAAATAAAATTTGGGCACAAATTTAAAATTTTATTACCCAATAAATCACCTTTTCTGCCCAAATATTTTCATAAAATATTTCATAATAATTCCAAAAGGTAAAATAAAACTCATAAATGTTTTTTTTGAAATCATAAAAAACTCAAAAGAACTTTTTTCACAAAGTTATAATTTTAATGCTTAAAAAGTAGCATATACTTACCTCTAAATATAATATCATTATATTACCTTGAGAAATCATAATATTCCTATAAAAACCCATAGAAATTATAGATAATACATGCAGGTTACTTGAGATATCATTTCCATATCACTCTTACAAATCACTCTTACCAATGGAATAACCATATGGTTGACTACCCTACCCAATTAATTGGAGGGCTATCACGGACCCAATCGTACTTGGTTAATCATGAAACCACTAGTCATTGGTTAATAACATAAACAACGATACTTGATTTATAAAGAAACCACCCATAATCATAAAAATTATCAAGAACTATAATATAATCATAATATATACAATCTTGCAGTTTCTAATACTACACTCATAAAAATATTCTTGATGAAAATAACCTTTCTATTTTTAAATCACTTAATTAAAAAAAGTGAGCAATTATAAAGGAAAAAAATTTTATTTGAAAATAAAATTGTAAAATTGTAAAGGAATATTCATAGAAAACATCACTCATGACTGTGGGGAAAGATACTCTTTTTGTATAAGTTAAATAAACATTTCATCTATATTTTTGTTAGAAAAGTCACGAAGTACCTCATCTGGAAAATGAAAAAAAAGATTCTATTAAAAAGGTTTTATAAAAATTAAAACATGGGTAAACATTAATTTAAAAAATAGGATAACATAAAAAATATTCTTTAATTTTTTTAGAAAATATGGATAAGGAATCAAAATAGAGTTTTAAGGGAAGAATAAAAATATTATTTTTAAAATAAAGTCCCTTACCTTAAGTATGAATTTTCACATACATTTTTTGTCTTAATGAATGAAAAAATCATCTTATTTTTATAATTTCTTAATAATTTTTTTTTCAATTTCATTATTCCTTTATTAATTTTAATTCAATTTAATATAAAATTACTCAATCAATTAAGTTTATGTCAACCATTTTTGATGATATTTAGTTTATATGGAAGAAATAACTTCGGTAGGTTGAATTTGGATAAAGTGGTTATTAATAAAAAAATATATAGAATAATAATAATTAAATAATTATCATTTTTATACATCAATTATAATTTTAAAACCAACTATAAAATTTAGTTATGAAAAATTAACTACGTTGCAATTATGGAGACAGTAGGCCATACATATAGATGAGTAATATTTCCATTTTTCAATGATCATTATGGAAAGAAGGTTTATAATATTTTATAGTTCTAGAATGAAAATAATATAATAAATATAATATTACTTCATTATATATACTTGTATATATCATCCATGTGATGTGGTGATGAAAAATCACATCGCTTTGTGGAGGTGGTAGTCCAAACGTACACACGAACAACATTATCATTTTTTAGTGAATGGAAAGGTATGAAAATATATGTTATAATATCTTTATATAATAATAAATCTATAATTAATATCATATATATATAAATTAGATCCATCATTATAACCAGTCTTGAGAGATGCTGATGGAAAATGAATTATATCAGATCGCGAGGCGGTAGTCCACCGTACACACGAACAATGGTTTAATTTCCCATTTGATGGAAAAGTTTATGGATATAGGTTAAGTATATATATGATATTGGTGTTATTATTTTATAATTTTTGAATAATATTTTAAATAGGTGGAAGAATAAATAAAACAAAAACGCTCGATTAAAAACGATACCCCTTCTTTGAACAATCTCATTTTTAACACCTTAAGACTATTAAGGTTGGTGTTTTACCTAAAACAAGAGATATATAATGAGGGGATGGATTCTAGGAATTTATTTGGATATTTATTTTCTTAAATAAATTAGAATTAAATTGAAAATAAATGATAATAATTTTTTCCCTTTTATAAGATGGGAGGGCCACTCTTCGAATTTCTCAAAATATTAAATTAATATAATTTAATATTCTATTATAAATTGATAAAAAATAATTTATTTTGAATATAGGATGCGTAAGGATCTAAATAATCTCAAAAAATAAAAATTATATATGTTTTGACTACGTTTTTACCCTTATCTTTTGGTTTTAACCCATCATTAACCCTTTTTAAACTTAATGTGAAAATAAGGGTTTTTACTCTTTGAGGGTAAAAATTGTTACTATAAATGAAAATACAGACCATAAATTGACCATGGTTGATATTATATACCATATAATATTAATTTGGATAAATATAATATTTTAAGTAATTTTATATCATTTAAGAAAATATTATTTATTTTAAAATATCATGAATATCAATTTTTAGAATAATTCATTACTTTGATTTTAATAACATCAAGATAACAAGAATTTTTTTAAAAAAATACACTATATCCATAAAATTTCATTTTAACCTAAAAAAATTATTGTAAAAAATTATGTATCTAAAATTATATTACTTTTAATATTTTTAATATCATTTATTTGATTTTTCAATTAATTGAATAATTACTGCGTCAATGTTGTGTAAATATTTAAGGTAATTATTTACTTAGTAAAAGTTAAAAATGAATTACCAAGATGAATATAATATATTATATTTCAAAATATTATTTAAATTTGAACTTGTTATCTGGTAATATCCATGTTAAAAGTATTATAGATACTAAAAAAAGAGTGTGACATATTTGACTTTTCTTGAAATAAAATACTATAAAGGTAATAATCTCATCCAAATGGTCAGAAAATGTCATATAACCGAATATTGGATGAGTATGGTTGAAATATAATCATAAAATAAGATTAAGGAATGTTTTAGTATCATTTAATAGTCCTTATAATTTTGTTTTTAACTTTAATTACCTAGTTTACCCTTTATTGTGGTAACATAA
Source organism: Viscum album (assembly GCA_963277665.1). Classification (NCBI taxonomy): domain Eukaryota; kingdom Viridiplantae; phylum Streptophyta; class Magnoliopsida; order Santalales; family Viscaceae; genus Viscum; species Viscum album. Next base: position 1,714,610,495 of record OY728122.1, read on the forward strand.
ATTACTAAGGTTTCTATTCATATTGACAACAAATAAAAAGTACATATTTAATAAATTTTTAACTCATAATTTAAAATATGTAATCTATTTTTCAAAATTGAAAACATATAATTGGTAGAATGTAATTTATTGTTAAACAAAAAAAAAACGCAAAGAAAAACAGTTCTTCAGAAAAATGTCCTTTTAAATATAAAATGTATTTATACTAAATTATAGTATAAAATTAATTTCCAACACCATAATTGGATCATTTTAAATAAAAAATAACTAATTTAATTTTTAAACAAATCAAAAATATAATTTTACTTAGTAAATATTCTAAAAAAATACAATTTTCAACAGAAATCAATTTTTTCACTATTCATTGAAAAATCAATATTTTTTGGAAATTATCCAAAATTCATCCTAAGATAACTTTTACAAACTGAATTAAAAAATGAAATTATTTTATTCAAATAATGTTTTTTAAATTTATATAAATTAATAATATTAATTTTACATAAAAAGAAATATAAATCATTTTTAAATAATAAAACGACTTTACTAAAAATTGAATGATTATTTTATAAGAATTTATAAATACATTTATATTGAGTAGGGAATTTATATTTATTTCATAAATTAGCTACTCCTATTCATATGTGAAAATTTAATGGATAGGTTATAACAGTCACATTTAAATAATAATTCATTATTCATTTAAGCTTGGTGTTGTGTATCTTGTACGCAATCAAACACAGTCTTTATTTTTTAAAATATCAAGATATTATAGATGCTTATTACATATCTCAATAATAGTGAGTAATTATCACAAAACAGGATAAGATACTAGAAACCCTTCAAAGCCCCTAAGGAGATAAGGTTTAGTCATAGTAATGAAAACCTCCAAAAAACACACTCTTTAATAAAATCTATTTGTCTCATGATATCTCATAAAGAAGGACACACACTTAGTGTAATCATCCTTTATTGATTTATTATTTTTTGACCTTACTTGATGAAATTAACTTCTTTTACCATGACCATTGATTTTATAAAGGTATTACAATCCTAGTCATATGGTCTCGAGATATCTCTTCCTCAACAGAAGTGAAAAATACTTTCTCCACCATTCAATCAATGGCATACCGCAAATAAAGAACCCATAGAAATTTACCTCACTAAGAAATATATGTTATGGTATTTTTATTGAATATAAATATGTGATCAAATGGCATACACTATAATGTTATCAAGTCAAAAGACCAATAAAGGTGCTTATAAATAGGAATAACCAATGAAACATGAAATACGTGGTGTTCCTATTGGCGGGTCAATCATCACGATCTCCTATAATTGAGATCACCAAGTGAAAAATTCCTGAGAAGAAGTCTCACTGATTATGATCCATAAAACCTAATAGTAAAAATAATATATGTCTTATAATATGATATATCAAACCATATTATATATATTTAAAATTACTATCACAATGTCTCTAGTTTATCATTATGGTTGGGAACTACTGAAACCTTTTTGATATGAAAAATAATATAAGGAATTTACCATATAAATAGTGGACAAAAAAGTATCACAATTATTATGGAAAGTATACATAATTCATAACTCTATATACAAATGATATGATAATTGAAACATACTATTCATTTTTGGTCTAGGGTACCGACTTTTAAAACAACAAACACATGACTAGTTGAATCCAAAGACTTATAGCATTTTTGAAAATTTGAATGACTAATAAATCCACATTCATGAGATTATGACTCCATATTATAGGAATTATAAGGGCACAAGTAAAAAAAGAAAGACTAGTGAAAATGAGATCCCATTTTGAAAGACCATTTTGTTCAAAAATGTGTCTAGATAGTAGAGTAAATCCTGTTGCAACTATGTGTTTATGCTTAAGTTATAGAAGACCATTTTGTTTAGGTGTATGTGGATAATTAAAATGATGAATAATCCCAAATTACTTTAGAAATTAAGTCAAAGATTGAAACTCACTTCCACCATCTAATTGGAAATACATTATTATAGTATTCAGCTGAAGCTCAACTATAGTCTTGGATTGTTTGAAAGAAGGTAAAAAATAAGATTTTTTCTTTAATAAAGAGAACCATGAAATTTTATAATAATCATCAATAAAATGAACACAATATCCAAAGTCACCATTAGATATCAATTGAGAAGAATCCCACACATTAGAGTGAATAAATTCTAAAGGAACATTGGGTATAAGAAAATAATATTGAAAAGTTAATCTATGTGATTTATTTACCAAAAAATGATGCCAAAAAACTTTCATGCTTGAACAATAAATGGGAATCAAACAAATATGAATATATAAAGGTATAATTTTTTAAGATGAATTACCAATTATGAGATTCCAAATATCATAAATTTGAACTCCTATTGTGAAAACCATCACTTTAGGAGCCACATAACTCAAACTAAAATAGTTTATCCCTTTAACATCATGTAAAAAGAATTTTAACAATGATAAAAGGTTTTTTTGTCCTCAGAGACCTTAGGGGGGGGGGGGTTATCAATGCTAAAAAAGTGCTGATTAAGGTTCTCATTTATCAGTGATACTTTAATGCTCATAAATAACCCCTTTATTTACCCTTTTTCTAGCACTGATAAAGGGAACACTTTACCAATGCTTTCATTAGCACTGATAAAGGGGGGCCTTTATCAGCACTAGAAATGGAATTGGTAAAGGCCCTACTGCTGTAGTGTGAAATTAAAACACAATACAGTAGAAATCTAAATACACATACAAAGTTCATAATTTAATTGAAATAAAAATAACATCACAAATTAAAAAAAACATTATTATAGAAATTTGAAACAATTTTTTGTAAAATTACATTAAAAAGTACTATCATAAAAATTCAAAAACATCAATATTTCATTTTATTTGGAACTCGAACCCCTCTTATAAAATCGGAATCATGGTATCAGTTTGTGAAGAAACCACCCCAATTTGAGAAAAATAATCCACCTATATAAGAAAACAAATCTTATGTTAGTAATACTATAAATAAATAAATTAAAAATTATATGAAATAATACATGGAAAAAATGTTGATATTAAATAAAAGGATACACTTAGAGTCATACTGGTCACATTGTGTGTCATATTGAAATGAGCATAATTCTTACACAACCCAAATGATTTATGAATCATTTTCTTAAATTATAGAAACAATATGAATGCATTTTCTTAGTTTTGAGAATGTCATTTTTCTTTTTTACTAAAATGTCATTCGAAACTAAAAACACACACTTTGAGTGATACTAGTCACATAGTGTGTCAGTTTTATAAGAGACTAATTCCAACACATCAAAAATGACTTATGAATCATTTTTCTAAATTATTATAATAATCTGATCATTTTTGTTATTTTCAGTGAGTGAGACATGTTTTGAACTAAAATGTCAATTTTATACTGATAACAAACAATCTGAGTTATACCGGACACACCGTGTATGGGATTCAGTTTGACTGATTCCTATATGTGAAAAAATGACTTATGGATTGTTTTCCTAAAGTATAAAAACAATCCGAATTCATTTTCCTAGTTTTGAGTATGTTAATTTTCTTTTTTACTAAAAAGTAAATTTTAAATAAAAGGACACACTTAGAGTTATACTAGTCACAACATGCATTATATTGAGTTGGGGATAATTCTTACATTCAAAAAAGAAATATGGATTGTTTTTCTAAAGTAACTAGAAAATTCAAATGATTTTTCTCAGTTTTGAGTATCTCACTTGTATTTTTTTACAAAAATGTAATTTAAAAATGAAAACATGTACTTTGAGTGATACCGATCACATCATGTGTCAGTTTTACATGATACTAATTCCTACACATCAAAAATGAATTATGAATATTTTTCATAAAGTAGTAAGACGATCCTAGCATGTTTTCTTAGTTTTCAATGAGTGACACATGTTTTAAACTAAAATGTATATTTTATATAGATAACAAACAATTTGAGTCATACTAGGAACACATGTATCAAATTGATGTGAGGATGATTTCTACATGTCCCAAATGAATTATTTATTATTTTACTAAAGTATAAAAAAATCATAATGTGTTTACTCTTTTTTGATTATGTCATTTTTCTTTTTTTTCTAAAATATAAATTCTAAATAAAAAGAAACACATGGAGTCATACTGGTCAAACCTTGTGTAGGATTGAGGTGGGGCAAATTCTTACACATTGAAAATGATTTATGGATAAATTTACTAAATTATCAAAATAATACAAATGTGTTTGATCAGTTTTGAGTGTTTCACTTGTGTTTTTTACTAAAATGTCATTTTAAACTAGAAACACATACTTTGAGTCATACTAGTCACATCGTGTGTCATTTTGATGTGATACTTATTCCTTGACATAAAAAAAATACTTATGAATTGTTTTAATAAATTATTAAGATAATATAAGTGTGTTTTCTTAGTTAAAGTGTGTGACACATGTTTTGAAATAAATTATCAATTTTAAACTAATAATGGACATTTTGAGTTATACCAGAAACACCATGCATCATATTGAGGTGAAGATAATTATTAAAAATAAAAAATGACTTATGGATATTTTTTATAAATTATCAAAACAATATAAATGTTTTTTATTGGGTTTTGAGTTTGTCACTTGTCTTTTTTACTAAAATTTAATTTTTAAAAAATCAGACACACTTTGCATCATACTAGCCACACCATACGTTGAATTTAGGTGTATACGTTTCCTAAAAATCCAAAATTATTATGAAATATTATCATAATGTATCAAAACAATATTAATGTTTTTTCTTAGTTTTGAGTATGTGATGTGTGTTTTGAACAAAAATTTAAATTATTAATTAGAAGCATAGTCTGAATCATACTGATCACACTATGTATCAGATTGAGGTGTGGATAATTAAGTATACAAAATATATTTTTATTTAAACCATTTAAAAAAATCTAGTAAATAGAGAACATGCTTCATTATGATATAATAGAAAACCCCTTGCCGCCTCAAACAATCCACATTTTAGGAAGCATGGGTTTTCCTATTCCATAAGAAAGGAACATGTTCTTTATTTTATGACATTTTGTGGTTAGTTGAAATAATAATATGGATTCCACAAATATCTTTGAAAAAAATAAAATAAGTATTAAATAAAAATGATAAGGAAATTAACTTAAAAATAGTAGATAAAATGATGAAATAATTAATTAAATAATTAGTATGAATTCACCTTTTCATGATGGTTTTATAAATTATTGACCCATTTCCTTGTTATAATTATATCAGTTGAAGCCTTGAAGTCCAATCTCTCATGAGCACGAGCAGCTTCAAAAAAACCACCCCAACTTGAGAAAATGAATCCACCTGTATAGGAAAACAAATATTATATTAGTAATATAATAAAGAAATAAATTAAATATAAATATAAAACAATACATTAATAAAATGTCAATTTTTAATTGAAACCATATAATTTGAGTCATACTGGGTACACCATGTATCAGATTGAGTGCATGATCATAGTAAAAGAGTGAACCATCCTTGTTGATGAAGTCATTTATTCACAATCTCTATGAAAATTTTAAAAAATAAGTATCAAATAGAAATTATGAGGAAATTAACTAAAAAAGTAGATAAAATGATGACAAAACAATCTAAATAAGAAGTTGGAAGTCACATCTTCATGATATATGTGTACATAATGATACCAGGTATGATTCCCATTCATTTATAAACAAATATATTTTGTCTTGTGAATATGAGGAATTTTGATAGTCCTGGTAGTACTGGAAAATTATAAATACACAAAGGATTAATAAATATTTTAAATGAAATAGTAATAACTTGAAAAATACCTCTTTAGGGATACTTGTTTGTTGATGGTATATGATATCTCTCATAAATTTTCAAACATAATAACCAAAATCATTTCCATTTTTTCATTTCAAACACAGTATAAACACTGGGAAAAATAATTAATTTGGTTTGATATGTGTTTTGATACTGAAATATTATTATATATACCCTAATACTTATCGACTTGTAGAACTTGACAAGATCATTGTGTGTATGGACTATCCTCATGATATGATTTTGAAGATATTTAACCACCACCCTATCATAAAATAATTATCATTAAAACAAAATATAAAATATATGAATTGAATTTTAGTTATAAAACGTTTGATTTAGTGAATTAAAAATTTAAAAATTTCATCACATGTGGTTATTTTGTTAGGTTTCTATGTAGTGAATCCAGAAAATAAATATTTAGAGTATCCAAATTGATCTTAATGAGTACCCAATGACGCTTAAAAAAGTAATAAGTAATTAAAGGAATGAAAATATATTTTATATGATTAAATCATAGTGTTTTACCCTGGAATTATTGGTATTAAGAAGAGTATATCATCCATAAGTTTTCTTTAAAATGTTGTGACCATTGTTTCCACTATTTAATTAATTTTAGTTGATTCCATTTTGGTTTAGTCTGTAGAATTGATGTGAGGACTAATGAGTCCATATTTATGTTCATAGGATTTTCCCTTTAAATATTATTGATATAAAAACATATAAAAAAATGAATTTTATTTAGTCATAATTAATATAGTAGATCAGATATCAGGATTAAATCATGAAAATACACCTCATGTATACATTTAAAATTGAGACTCATAGTCATTTATACTTGAGGATTTCATTTAAATTATCCAGATAAATGAAGTTTTAAATGGACTCCCTATATACTTTTTCTTCAAAATAATCTCTGTGATTACTACCACTTTGTAACCTTATTTCAATATAAACCTTCAATGTTAGTAAATGCAAATATTCAATAAGTGGGGTAAAGGTTCTTTGTGAATATCTTTTTGATTGGTCAGTTGATCCTTTAGATCAGTGTGATTTAACATTTCATTTCAACCTCTTCCCTTTGTATTTCTATAATAACATTCATCTATTTAGTCATTTTTTCTTTAATTTTTTATGATTTAATACGAAAAATAAATTGGAAATTAATACCTCCGTTTTGAAATGTTTCTTACAATATCTAAAGACCATGCTTTGAATACTCCAATAGGTTTCTCAACCATATGAATATCCTTTTCATCAAGTGGAATAGGTAGATCAGTACTTGGCTCATGAGCTATTATAATCCCTACTCTAACATGACATATTTGAAATTTTATATTATTTAGAGTGAATTATTGAATATTGAACATGGAAGCCCTTACAACAGAGAGATGGATGGGTGTTTATAGATATAAATCATAGCCATTTTCACCACATAGAATATCAATACAAAAAAGGTATCAGTATCTTCCTAATTCACATTTCACATAAAAAATTATATGAATATTTATTACCTCATCTAATATAGCCCTCTAAGTGGAATGGATCACTTCAAAGCTGGTGGGGGTGGGGGTGGGGGTGGGGGGATCTTCACACAGTGGTTATTATTGAGTTGTTTATTCTTATTTTATTTACTTGTGTAGCATTTTCTTAGAACTAAAACTAACAAAGAAATTTTTCTTAAAGGGAAGATAATATTTCCTTCATATCTTTCATTTTTTATCTTTATCCCCATGTTATTTTATTTTCTCAAAATATGTTTGGGGTGTTACCCCAAAACCCACACCTTTAACACGACCATACTGTTCTGGTTGTTGCAAGTCTTTTGATAGTAGGTGTTTATTAGGTACAACTATTGATTATTACTATGTATAATTTGGATAAAAAATATAGGAAAATAAGTATTCCTTTTTATATAATACCTATTTAAAAAAAATATATTTTTATTTCATCATACTTACACATTCTTACTGAACTTTTTGTGTGTTTTCATCTATTAGTATCCCATATTTATCTACACATTACTCCTTCCATTGCACATGACTTGGGGTGGAAGTGGATTTGTATTTGGATTCGTCAATCTACATATAAATAGAGAACATAATTATGTTTTTTGTTTCATGTCACATAAAAGTATTAAGGTAGATTTAAAATACATACCAATTTTCTTTCAAGTGAAGCATACCCCATCCTTGCTTTATAGTAGGGGTACGTTGGTTTTTCTACCCATTGCATATTTTCATCAATCAATTTCCATTTTATAAATTAAAAATTATTAATAAAAGTTAATAATACATGTATTTTATAACAATGTATTACTAGTCATAATGCACTTGAAAGGTTTACTCCTCACGATGGCCAGGAAACTCATCCCATGCTTCTTTGCTTATCAGGTGTGCATACATATATGGTAGGTTTAGGTTTATTTTACCTTCCACATCATTGAGATAAAATTTTGTTATAATTATGATAAATATTATGTGATACTTTCTAGTATGAATTAATACAATTTATTTTGGGTGTAATCTACTATAAATGCACTCTCAAGGGATAATGAATAGTAAGTCAATGTTTCATTATTTTGTTTTGTAAAATAAATAAAGGATATCATAATATCACCCTAATATCCTCCCAAATCAGTTTATTAAGCATGGAAACAACATAGTTTCATTAATATATATCAATCAGTACATGATTTCAAGTGATAAGCCCAATGAAACTATTAAAAATGGTCTTTTGGGGTTAACAAGCTAGCAGTGTGCATTTCGTATGACCTCGAATTTGATGCATTTTCTTTTAAACTTAATATTTTTTTCTAACCCTGTCATGATATAGAGTTCCTATTTTTTATGCGACATCGATTCTTCACTGTCTTCCATTTCTTCAGGTTTAAAATCATCAATATGTTGTTATTATGGATTGGTATCATCAACATGTATAGAAGTATTTTGTTCCTATACACTGGGAGAATTAGTAGGTTGAGAAACCCATTGTTCCTCAGTATTTGGAGAATTATCACATGAAAAATTCTTTATATGTAGAAGTGGTTAAATATTTAATTTAGATTACATAATATCATATGTGAATAGATAATAACATGAAGCAACTCAATGTATATTACAAAAAAATATAATATGATTATTGAACTATCTTTTTTAAAGGTTAAAGGGATTTGAATCCTCTATTGAGTATCTAAATCCCTTAATTATGGTCTCCTCTGACATACAAGACCCCGTCTACATTGAGACCACTATGAAATTATTATGATGTCCTAATGAAAGGGTCATCATCAGTTGAATTTTTATCTGACCCTTCAATGTTTTGGTCAATAAAAAAACAATTGAATACTTTCAGTTTGTAGGATATAGAACATAAAATACTTGTACTTCCTATGATTCAACTATTAAAGGTTTGTCTTTGTCCCCTTGTTTACTGAAATCCACTTTCACGAATCCTAATTCATCTATTTTATCAACACTTCTATTATCAAACCACTTGTATTGAAAAATTGGCACTTGGAATATTTTATAATCCCACTCCCATATTTTTTTGATGATTCCAAGTATAACATATTTGTATAAATTGTATTTCTGTACTTGGTACTAGATACATGCATCAATTCAACCATAAGTGTAACACCATTAATTTTCATGGTACTACCTTCATCCTGTTCATTTTAATAGAATGTATAATGATTAATTACATAACCATTATAAGATAATGCATTTACACTTGGTCCTCTAGCTATCCATTAAAGTCGTTTTGAAATTGAATCCATATTTCATCCGACTCCTTAAAAATATGGTCTCTAAAACATCCTATAAATTTTTTATTATGTGTATTTTATTTATATCTTTCAACCCTTGATGGTTTCAAATGCATAATAATTTATTTATGGGTTTCAATATATAGGGAAACCTATAAAACGTTATGAAAAACATAAAGGTGGAATTTCTCCTGATATGTAATACTGGCTGTGACAATATCTATTCCAAAAAATACTTCACCCACAAGATGAATAATGTGATTAAATTTTTCTAGAACAATTATTTTCACACCGTCCAGGTAGTTGATATAGAATTCAATAAATTCCTCAACAATATATCGATCTATGATACAAACCTCTTGATAAATTTTATTTTTAACTTAAACTTTCAAAATATTCATATACCATTCAATGGGGTACATCCATTAATAATGTACAGAACCACATAGTTGAATCTATATCACCAATTGAACCATTAAGTGAACCATCCTATCAAAGAATGTAGTTTGGAATAACATTTCCAATTCACATAATATGATGGAAATTTTATTTTCCATAGTTTGAAATTTCTTTGGGTTTATAATATTTCTATATATATATTTGAAAAATAAATAGAGTTTGGTTAATATATGATAGAAATTATTTTTTCAAAATGAAACATAAAGCTATATGCATTAGATCTTGCATAAAAAATGATAGTCATGTGATTTCTGACCCTTTCACTTTAAATTATTCATTTAAATAATATTCTTAATATTTGATTAATAACCCTCTCAAACCTTTACATAATTCAAGAAGTTTTAAAACAGATATCTCACATTCTTGGAATGAGTGTAAGTAGTTGGAGGAAGAAAATTCTGTTTTTCACCCTTCACTGGTTCCAACTCTTCCCGTATTCCCTTGTCAATCATATCTGACCTAGGTAGTGATAATAATTATTGGTTTTCTTGAGGTTTTGGTCAATTCATGGTTCATTTATATTATAATATATTTTATTGACAAGTCACTTTAGTATTTAGAAAAATGGCATGGAAATGTTATAAAAAATTATATCAAAACTTTGTTAGTACCTTCTCTTCTGGTTTCAAAACCATGCCATCAGATTTTATTACTATATCATGAAATATATATGATCTTACATTGTATCTTGAATTTGGATAATTTTCATATATCAAACCCTCTTCTCACAACTTATGTCAAAATTTTGGAACTTATGATGGATCTGAACATGTTCAACTAAGATATTTTTAAAGTATAAATATTTTATATATAGAAAGTATCACATTTTCCTCACCATTTTTTTAAAATTTACAACTATTTAATTATATTCATGCTCATTCCATTCATAAAAATTTGATGATTGTGTCTTTATTTTCTTGAGACAAAGGATATAATTAAGGATAGGTTAGAAAATATTGACTTGGGAATACAAGAAGAGTTGGCACCACAAAAAGGTGAAAAACAGATTTTTCTTCCTCTAACTGCTTACAATCTTTCCAGTTAGGAGAGATATAGTTTTCAACTTATTGAATTATGTAAAGTTTATATTGGGGTATTCATTGAATATTAATAATATCATGTCAATTATTGATTTAAAGTTATAGGGTCTGAAATCACATTACTATCATGTTTTGATATAAGAACTAATTACTATTTCTTTACGTTGAATTTTTCCCAAGAATGTCTATTATACATTAAACAAGATCTATTTAGTTTTCAAAGCCATATATAGAAAACTTATAGACCCATAAAATTTACAACTATGGAAAATGAAATTGACATCATATTATGTGAATTGGAAATGTTCTTACCCTTGACATTATTTGATATGTTGGTTCACTTTATAGTTCACTTAGAAAGAGAGATTTGACTATGTGGTTATGTACATTATATGTAGCACCCTGACCCCAGTTACCCTTAGTCAGTGCATTATTACATAACATTGGAATGATCACAAAAGATCAAGTCTCGAAATACCGATTAGTTTTGTAGCCTTGGAATCACTAGATACATTCATAAAGGTTACATTACATCATAAAGGAAAAAACTACAACAACATCTTATCTCCATAGAACACACTAATATACCCTCATACTGTCCTTGCAGGTTATTCATAAAATAATTCTTCACATCCTGGGAAAAATAGAACATATAAAGGGGTGAGCTAAGATGCCCAGTAAGGATAACAATATAGCGGAAACTTTCATAAATAAGCATAAACATTTAAGGCAATGTATAACTAAAAAAATTCCTTTTAAACTTGAGATTCAACATAATATGGCAGAAATAAAATGAAATAATTCCATTTACTTATTCACATAGATATTCTACTAGTCGAATAATCACATGCAATATCAATAACCACTTTTATAATGATGGAATGCATAATTCCAGACTATCATAACCACATAGACAAGGCCTTGTGCCAAGACTACAATTAATATTTTGTCAAGGCCTTGTGCCAAGACACTAGTTTGTCTCATGAGACCTACTGATGCATCGAGGAGCTATAGCGGGCTCCACCCATCACTTATTAAGTCTAATGCATTCCTCATATGAACATGTTTAAACATAACATAAACATTCATATTAAGACTAGCATATGAAATGTTAATACTTCCTCAATAAACCATGAATGGTATAAAAATAGCACATCCACAGTCAAACATATCCCAAAACCTTCAATACAATATGAAAGTTTTGTATAATAATAAATCAACTTCAAATAAGCTTAAAATCCATCAAAGGATGTTGACATAGATGAAATAAAAAATATTTGATAGAAATAACTCTTTTTTTTAAAATCATTTAAAAGTCACATAATTATAAAAGAAAACAGTTACTTTGAAAATATTCTTATAAACTTTTAAGGGAAGCTTCTAATATTTTATAATAGCGGAAAATATCTGCACCCACCGTATAAGTTAAAAAACACATTCTCACCTTAATTCTGTCGAAAAGGTTAAAAAGGACATTATTTGGAAAATGACAGAAAGCTTCCTTTATAAACTTCTTATAAAAAGTCAAACAAGGGTATAAATGACTATAACCCATAGTCTGTAAAATAGTAAGAATGATTTGAAATACATTTTCAAGAAACCTAGATGTGGATGATAAGGAGGTCCCAATAGATAATTACTTATAAACAACCTTAGATAATGAAGAGATTGTGAAATAAACCCTTACCTTGTACTTTTCCTTGGTCGAGGGTAAGTTAAACTCCAGTATAATGGTGAAATAATTGTTATTAAATTATACAAGAATCATATTCATTAATATGATATCATATACGATCTTTTAACATTGCTTTGTTAATAATATCTTAGTATTATCGTCGTTTCGGGTGTTAACTTACTTGTTTTCTTTTATATGTTTTGTTACATAATCCATGTTTGTTATGGATAGTTTGTATCTTATTCATATCCTTAATGATATAAAGTCCTTAAAAATTATTTTTAATCATCAAATGAGAATTATTCTTGAATGGATACAATGAGGAATGAATCTCATCGCGTTCGTGGAGACGGTCACGAGCGACAATATCCTTCTTTTGATATTAAAATTGTATATAATTGGATGGTATATCATATATAAAGAATCATTATAATGTTATATTTATTATTTACTTCAATCACACATCATTATTACACCCATTCAAATAATAAAGTTTTGAATAACAATTACACCATGATGTGGAGACGGTAAGCCGTACGTATGCAAGTATGGTGACTTGTCATTCAAAGGATATATATAATTCCGAATATGGTTGTACCATATTTATAATAACATCACTGTATATAGAAGATAATGTAGTTATTATTTTATAATGTAAATAACAAAGAAAGAAGAAGTGGAAGAAGAAAGGAACTTGAAAGAGGGTGGTGAAAACATTACCTCTTCTTCGGGTTCTTCCTTTTGATTTGATCAAAAGGGATCCTTAAGTTGGCTTTATGATCATACTAAGGCCTCTAGGTTGAAGTGATAGAAGTTGAGAGAATATTTGGGTAGGGTTTGGCCGATCCAAAAGGCTTCGATTGTATGAATGTGAGAGAAGGGGGAGTTCCCTTTTATAAGAGGGGTGAGGGGCACCTTAGGAAAAACTTAAAATATTATTTTATAATAAATTCATATTCTATATAAAATGGATCCAAAGTGACTTATTTCTAGTATAAGGTGGGTATGGGTCAACATCGTTTCAACCAATATATTTTAGACAGGTTTGGGTCACTATTTTAACCTTATCGTTTATATTTAACTCTTAGTTAAATAGTTTGACATTTACCACGTCTCTTTGTATTTTTATATTATATGGTTAATAAACTTACTATAACAAGCCAAGAGAACCCCAAGTGGTTCATTATTAATATATATAACCATATCTAAGTCATTTGGACAAACATTAGATTTTTAGGAATAGAATATCAATTAATAATATAATATTTGTTCTAAAAACTCTTTTATATCAATTTTGACACTATTTGGTATTTTGTTTTTTCTAAATTTATAAAATCATTATTACTTCGAAACAAAATTCATATAACAAATCCTAATATGTTATATTAACCTATAAAAGTATTTTAATTCATAAAAATTCTCAAATTACATTTATTTTGATATTTAGAATATCAATTATTTTAATATTTCATTAATTAGGTAATTACTGAATCACCATTGTGTCATAAATAAATTAAATTATTTAATGTCTAAAAATTATAAATAAAATAACATTATGTATTAAATCTTTTTATATTTCCAATTAATATTTATAATCGAATTTATATTATGTATAACCCTATATTAAAAATTATTTAGTTGTTAAACTTTGATTTTAACTCTTTTAACTCTTCTTTGAATTAAATAATAATAAATGTACTAATCTAATCCAAGTGGATGAAAGAGGTTCATATTTTATTCCTAAGGTTGTTTTTGGTCGAATTATACTTATCCAGTAGAATTAGGACATGTTTTAGGGAAATAATAATATCATTTTTACCCTTAATTACCCTATTTACTTTTAACCATGGTAAATAAAAATAAAAAGTTACTATTCACTAAAAATTATTTTTATCTTATTGAACCACATTTTACTCCTTAATATTAACCGTGTCTCTTTGATTTTCGAAATTCCACTCACAAAAGAAGTAAAATTATGTTTTATGTGAATTTGAAAATTCTCCTAGGAGATGGGTAAAAGACGGTGAAAAGTTCAATAAATTTTTTATATATCTAAAATTATTATAAACTAACTCCAATGGATTAAATTGAACTTATATAGGTATTATGTATCTATTCTGACCTAAAATAAATAAAATAAAAAATTATTTAAATAAAAAAATTGGTTTTAAACTACAACTCTCTGTTTTTTCACTATTCATAAAAAATTGATCATTTTTAGAAAATTACCAAAAATTCACCCTAGGTTAATTTTGATATTCCGAATCTAAAAATGAAGTCCATTTTGAAAGATAAAATTTATAAAATTTCAAAAAGTGGGTATTAATATTCATAATGGCTAGTTTTATTGGTTGTGGGGTGTGTTAGAACTAGAAGTTGCGTACAATGAAAGCTATTGCATTATTCAAAGGGAAGCGTACCATGGAAGCTTGGGGTGTTACATTCTCCTCTCCTTCAAATAATTTCATCATCAAAATTTCTAGAATATTACTTCATAAAAAGACTCGGGTGGTTCTTCATCATAAGTTCCTCGGGTTCATATGTTGCCTCTTGCATCTTATGGTTTCTCCATAGAACTTTTACCAGACGAGTCATCCGGTTTCCCAACAATTGTTCTCTAGTATCAAGAATCCTGATGGGATCTTCATAATAAGACAGATTACGTTCCAGTTCTACTTCATCCTAAGTGAGTACATGCGTTGGGTCTGGCATGTATTTTCTCAATAATGATACGTGGAACACATCATGAACTTTGGAGAGATTTGGCAACATTGATAAATGATAAGCTACATTTCCAATTAGTTCATGAATTTCGAAAGGTCCTATGTACCTGGGACTCCATTTAACTTTCTTATCGAAACATATAACTCCTTTCCATTGAGATACCTTAAAGAAAACGTGATCTCCTACCTGAAATTCCAAATCCTTCACTCGGTTGTCAGCATAGCTCTTCTGCCTACTTTGAGCTGCTTTGATGTTGGTTTGGATTACCTTCACATTTTCCATTGTTTCCTCAACAAGTTCTGGGCCTAAAATTTTTATTTCACCGACATCATCCCAACAAGTTGGTGTACGACATCTCTTTCCATATAACGCTTCGTATGGTGCCATCTGAATACTTTAATGGAAGCTATTATTATAGGAAAATTCTAACAGAGGTAAATATTGATCTCAAATTCCTTGAAAGTCAAGTGAGAATGATCTTAACATGTCTTCTAAGGTTTGAATAGTCCATTCTGATTTTCCATCAATTTGGGGTGGTAAGCAGTGCTCAAACGAAGTTCACTATCCAGGGCTTTCTGAAGACTTTTCTGGAATCTTGAAGTAAAACATGGATCGCGATCAGAAACAATCGATAGGGGTTCTACATTAAGTCTCACAACTTCATTAATATATATTTTTGTTAGAAGTTCAAGTGTTAGATCTTCTCTTATTGTAAGAAAATGTGCTGACTTGGTAAGATAATCAACAATGACGCATATTGCATCATTCTTATAGGAGTCTTTGGTAGTCCCTTGATAAAGTCTATCGTAATATTATCCCATTTCCACTCAGGTATGGGAAGTGTTTTCATGACTCCTCTAGGCTATTTCCTTACATCTTTCACTTGTTGATAAACTATACATCTTGACACAAAATGATAAATCTCCCTCTTCATGTTGTCCCACCAAAAATGTTCCTTCAAATCTCTATACATTTTGGTGCTTCCAGGGTGTATAGAGAAATTGTAACTATGAGCATTACCTAAAAATTTCCTTTTTAAATCAGGTATATCGAGAACACAAAGTCTCTTCCCTAATCTCAAAATTCCATATTCATACATAAATTAACTCAATCTCCCATCATTGATAGCTTTAATATTATTTTTAAACTCTTCATCATTAGTCTGAGAACTGTTTATCCTTTCTAGTAAATATGGTTTGGCAACCATTTGAAAAATTATTGAGGTTTCACCTTCCATGGTGATTCCCATATCCATCATTACTAGATCCATGTATATAGGATCTGTTTCAACTCTCATCTTGTTCAAAACTCCATGATCCTTTCTACTCAAAGCATCTTCCACCTTATTTTCCTTCCTTGGATGGTAGTTTATCATGAAATCATAATCCTTGAGTAGTTCAAGCCATCTCCTTTGCCTCATGTTGAGTTCTTTCTGTGAGAAAATATACTTCAAACTCCTGTGATCAGTATATATCTCAAATTTTTTACCATATAGATACATCTTAAAAGAAAAGATTATAGCAGATAACTCAAGATCATGATTAGGATAGTTTTTCTCATGAATTTTCAGCTGTCGTGACACATAGGCAATAACTCTATTATTCTGCATAAGTATACAACCAAGTCCTTTCTTTCATGTATCACTATAAATAACAAACCCATCATTACCTGATGGTAAAGTCAATATAAGATCATTGACTAATATTTTCTTCAGTTCTTCAAAAAAATTCTTCACACTCTTTTGTCCAAACAAATTTAACCCCTTTACGTGTGAGCTTCGTTAATGGGTTAGCCAGTCGGGAAAAATTCTGGACAAAACGTCGATAATAACCTGCTAAACCAATAAAACTGCATAACTCAGTTATAATCGTTGGTGCTGCCCATTCATGGATTGCTCTTGTCTTATAAGGACCAATAGAGATTCCATCCTTAGAGACAATATGGACATGAAAAGAAATCTCCTGAAGCCAGAATTCACACTTGCTAAACTTCCCATATAATTCATGTCTTTTAAGAGTCTTTAGGATAATGCGCAAGTGATTTTCATGATCTTCGTAGATTTCGTAGTATACCAAGATATCATCAATAAATAACACCACAAAATAATCGAGATATTCCTTGAAAACTCTATTCATTAGATCCATGAATATAGAGGGTGCATTAGTCATCCCAAAAGGCATTACTGTAAACTTGTAATGCCCATACCTGGTTCGAAATGCTATCTTCGGAATGTCTTCCTTCTTCACACACAACTGATGGTATCTTGATCGATGGTAAATCTTTGAAAAGTATTGATCTATATGAATTTGGTAAAATAAATCATCAATACGAGGTAGGGGATACTTGTTCTTTATTGTTACAGCATTAATCTCCCTGTAGTCAATACATAACCTCATAGATCCATCTTTCTTATTAACAAAAGGACACGGGCTCCCCATGGAGAAACACTAGGGTGAATAAATCCCTCATTACTCAATTCCTCTAGTTGTTTCTTTAGTTCAACTAATTCCACAGTGGCCATTCTATAAGGGGTATTCGATATAGGCCTTGAACCAGGAATTAAATAAATGGAAAACTCAATTTATTGTTCTGGTGGATGTTGAGGTAAATCTTCCAGAAGCACATCTACATATTCTTTCACAATAGTTACATCCTCTATTTGAACATTTCTTTCCTCACCCACAATTATTTTATTCTCTTCCTCCCCAATAATTGAATTTAGTTGAGCTAGAGGGGGTGGATCTAGATAAGAAATAGGTAGTGAAGATTCTTCTCTAAAGATAAGGTGTTCTTTATAATTGTCATAAAAAATAGTAACATCCTTATTCTTACAATAATTTTTTGCATCATGGTCCGAAATCCAATCCATAGTAAGGATTATATCAAATTCAATCATGGGTATGATGATGAGATCAGAAGATAAAGAAAATTTATGTGCTCTAAAGGGGAATGATTCAAAAAACTTTGTTGCAATGATACTTTTCTTAAGAGTTTTAACTGAAAAATCCCTTATTAAATCAAATTGGAAATATCTAATTTTCTCAGCAAACTGGGAAGATATGAAACAACATGATGACCTAGAATCAAATAAATCATTGGCTAAACTTGAGGAAACCATTAAATTACCTGCCACCACGTCTTTCGGAGCTTCTACCTCAGCAATAGTGATAGTATAAGCTTGGCCTTGATCCCTTGGCCTTTTCTGAGGTAAGTTTCCCCGAAGCTTAGGCAATTCATTTTCATAATGTACCATCTCCCTATACTTATATAATTGTACATCGGTAGCTTCTTTCTTCCCCTTGCAATCACGAGCTTGGTGGCCTTTTTCACCACACTTATAACAGAATCCAATTCCTTTCAAGCAAGTACCGGGGTGTTTCTTCCCAAATTTACTATAGGATTGATATTCAACTTTTCACTTCTTCCCCTTATTTCCATTCCCAGAGTGATCAGCAGATCTCTTCTTCTCTTGCTTTTCTTTAAAGTCATAAGATTTAGAGAATTCTTTTTCTGTCTTGATAGCAAATGAGACAATATCTTCACATGACGAGCAGGATTGTGAGACTAATGCTCGACAAAGAAATGGGTTTAAACTATAAAATAAATGATCAATCTTACATCTTCAGTTACGTATATAATCTTCTGCATACCTCACTAACCTTGTAAAGTTAGCCTCATACTTTGCGACATTCTCATCCTCCTTTTGCCTCAGACTCATCAATTTTCTTTCCATATCTGCTTGATGGTCACGAGGAAAGTATTTTTCTAAGAAAATCTCTTTGAACTCTTTCCATTATATATTTGATAATTCATCATCTTCCTTTTTGTTTTGAATCAATGACCACCATTGATCAACATCTCCAGTGAGGCGGTAAACTGCCATGATAACTTTTTCCCTTTCACTACTCCCTAAGGCATGGAATATTTTCTCTAAAGAATTTATCCATTTCTCAGCTACTAGTGGATTTGTAACCCCATTTAATGTTGGTGGTTGTTTCCTCATAAAGTGATCTAACATTGATCCTCCACGCTATGGATCAGGGTTCTCCATACAGGTAAGTTTATTATTCATAACCTGAGTGAGTTGTCTGAGTATGGTGATATGCTTATCAGCACAAGTTGTATCACTAGCCCCACTATAATTATCTTGAGTAGGAGGGAAATCCCTACATCGAGTACATGAATTAATATGGTTTCCATTACTTCCACTCGGTTCCATTTCTAAAAAATGGCATAAACTAGATCAGTTTATGAATCAAAATACATAATTTCAAACTTGTAAAACACTTAACATAAATTGAATAGTTTATGGATATAATCCATAATCCTAAAAATGGTTTCTTTGAGGAATTATATACTCATAAACCCTTCATAATGGTTTGTAAATAAAATGAGAATTATCCTAAGCATATCCCTTGGGAGTGTCGTAACCAAGAGTGCAACAAGGCCCATTGTCAGACACCAGTTCCCGTTCGAGTCTAGCTCAAAGCGGTGTTTTCAGGTTTTACCCCTAGGTACATATGTGCCAGAGCCACCTCTACCTGATCGTATCCAGACAAGGATGTATTTCTCAGAAAACTCACAAACTCTCTACAATACCAAAATTCTAGGAAGTTCTTCTATACTAATCCTCAAAGTCTATCTTAGGTCTATGTGCTCCAATTAGAGTTTATCTAAATCTAGATCCAAAGGTTTGTACTAAAATTCCTCTGATACCAACTGTAATGCCCTGACCCGAGTTACCTCAAGTCGGTGCATTATTACATAACATTTTCATGATCACAAAATATCAAGTCTTGAAAGACAGATTAGTTTAGTAGCCTTGGAATCACTAGATACATTCATAAAGTTTACATTACATCATAAAGTGAAAAAGTACAACAACATCTTGTCTCCATAGAACACACTCATATACCCTCACACTATCCCTGTAGGTCATTCATTAAATACTTATTCACATCCTAGTAAAAATAAAACATAGAAAGGGGTGAGCTCAGATACCCAGTAAGTATAACAATATAGCGGAAACATTCATAAATAAGCATAAACATTTAAGGCAATGTAAAACTAAAACAAAAGACTTTTAAACCTGGACTTCAACATAATATAACAGAAATAAAATGAAATAATTCCATTTACTTATTCAAAAGGATATTCTACTAGTCGAATAATCACATGCAATATCAATAACCACTTTCATAATGATGAAATGCATAATGCCAGAATATCATAACCACATAGTCAAGGCATTATGCCAAGACTACAAATAAGATTTTTTCAAGTCCTTGTGTGAAGACACTAGGTTGTCTCATGAGACCTACTGATGCATCTAGGATCTATAGCAAGGTCCACCCGTCACTTATTAAGTCCAATGAATTCCTCACATGAACAGGTTTAAACATAACATAAACATTCGTATTATGACTAGCGTACGAAATGTTAATACTTTCTCCATAAACCGTGAGTGGTATAAAAATAACACATCCATAGTCAAACATATCACAAAACCTTAAATAAAATATGGAAGTTTTGTATCATAATAAATCAACTTCAAATAAGCTTAAAATCCATCAAAGGATGTTGACATAGATGAAATCAAAACTATTTGAGAAAAACATCTCTTTTTTTAAAATAATTTAAAAGTCACATAATTATAAAAGAAAACATTTACTTTGAAAATATTCATATAAAATTTTAAGGGAAGATTATAAGATTTTATAATGGTGTAAAATAGCCTCACCCGCTGTATAAGTTAAAAAAGACATTCTTACCTTAATTCTGTCGAAAAGGTTAAAAAGGACATTATTTGGAAAACGACAGAAAGATTCCTTCATAAAATTCTTATAAAAAGTCAAAATAGGGTATAAATGACTTTAACCCATAGTATGTAAAATAGTAAGAATGATTTGAAAAAAATTTCATGAAACATCGATGTGGATGATAAAGAGGTCCTAGTATATAATTACGTATAAACAACCTCAGATAATGAAGAGATTGTGAAATAAACCCGTACCTTGTATTTTTATTTTGTTGAGGGTAGGTTAAACTCTTGTATAATGGTGAAATAATTGTTATTAAATTATACATGAATCATATACATTAATATGATATCATATATGATCTCTTAACAATGCTTTGTTAATAATATCTTAGTATTATCGTCGTTTCATGTGTTAACTTACTCATTTTATTTTATATGTTTTGTTACATAAGCCATGTTTGTTATGGATATGTTTTATATTATTCATACCCATAATGGTATCAATTCCTTAAACATTATTTTTAATCATCAAATGAGAATTAGT
Source organism: Viscum album (assembly GCA_963277665.1). Lineage (NCBI taxonomy): Eukaryota > Viridiplantae > Streptophyta > Magnoliopsida > Santalales > Viscaceae > Viscum > Viscum album. The sequence goes on from OY728122.1 coordinate 1,714,632,340, forward strand.
CTTGAATGGATACGATGGGGAATGAATCTTATCGCGTTCGTGGAGACGGTAGTCTGTACATACACACGAGCGACAATACCATTATTTTGATATTAAAATCATATATAATTGGATGGTATATCATATATACATAATAATTATAATTTTATATTTATTATTTAATTCAATTACACATCATTATCATATCCATCAAAATAATAATGTTTTGAATAACAATTACACCACGACGTGGAGACGGTAAGCCGTACGTATACACGTATGGTGGCATGTCATTAAAAGGATAGATACAATAATAAATATGGTTGTACCATATTTATAATAACATCATAGTATATAGAATATACTGGAGTTATTATTTTAGAATGTAAATAACAAAGAAATAAGAAGTGGAAGAAGAAAGGAACTTGAAAGAGGGTGGTGAAAACATTACCTCTTCTTTGGGTTCTTCCTTTTGAATTGATAAAAAGGGCTCTTTAGGTTGGATTTATGATCAAAATAAGGCCTCTAGGTTGAAGTGAGGTAAGTTGATAGAATATTTGGTTAGGGGTTGGATGAGCCAAAAGTATTTGAATGTATGAATGTGAGAGAAGGGAGAGTGACCTTTTATAAGAGGGGTGAGGGACACCTTAGAAAAAACATAATATTTTATTTTATAATAAATTCATATTTAGTTTATAATGGCTCCAAAGTGACTTATTTAGAGGCTAAGGTGGGGATGGGTCGAAATCCTTTCAACCAATATATTTTATACAGGTTTGGGTCACTAGATTAACCTTATCATTTATATTTAACTCTTAGTTAAATAGTTTTACATTTACCACGTCTCTTTGTATTTTTATATTATATGGTTAATAAACTTACTATAAAAAGACAAGAGAACCCCAAGTGGTTCATCATTAATATATATAATTTTATCTAAGTCATTTGACCGAAACTTAGATTTTTAAAAATAGAATATCAATTAATAATATAATATTTGTTTTAAAAACCCCTTTATGTCAATTTTGACACTATTTGGTATTTTGTTTTTGCTAAATTTATAACAGTATTATTACTTCGAAAAAAATTCATCTAACCAACCCTAATATGTTATATTAATCTATAAAATTATTGTAATTCATATGAAGTCTCAAATTACATTTATTTTGATATTTATAATATCAATAATTTTAATATTTTATTAATTTGGTAATTACTACATCACCATTGTGTCATAAATAAATTAAATTATTTAATGTCTAAAAATTATAAATAAAATACCATTATGTAGGAAATATTTTTATCTTTATAATGAATATTTATAATTGAATTTATCTTATGTATAACACTATATTAAAAATTATTTAGTTATTGAACAATGATTTTAACTCTTTTAACTCTTCTTTGAATTAAATAATAATAAATGTCTTAATCTAATCCAAGTAGTCCAAAGAGGTTCATATTTTATTCTTAAGGTTGTTTTTTGTCGAATTATACTTAGCCAATAGAATTAGGACATGTGTTAGGGTAATAATTATATCATTTTTACCCTTAATTACCCTATTTACTTTTAACCGTGGTAAATAAAAATAAAAAGTTACTATTCACCAAAAATTATTTTTATCTTATTGAACGACATTTTACTCCTTGATATTAACCGTGTCTCTTGGAGTTTCGAAATTCCACTCACAGAAGTGGTAAAATTAAGTTTTATGTGAATTTGCAAAATCTCCTAGGAGGTGGGTAAAAGACGGTGAAAAGTTCAATAAAATTTTTATATATCTAAAATAATTATAAACTAACTCCAATGGATTAAATTGAACTTATATAGGTATTATGTATCTATATTGACCTAAAATAAATAAAATAAATAATTATATAAATAAAAAATTTGTCTTTAAACTATAACTCACTATTTTTTCACTATTCATCAAAAATTGAATGCTTTCAGAAAATTACAAAAAAAATCACCCTAGGATAATTTTGATATTCCGAATCTAAAAATGAAGTCCATTTTGAAAGACAAAATTTATAAAATTTCAAAAAGTGTGTATTACTATTCATAATGGCTTGTTTGATTGGTTGTGGTGTGTGTTAGAACTCGAAGTTGCGTACAATGCAAGCTATTGCATTATTCAAAGGGAAGCTTACCATGGAAGCTTGGGGTGTTACATTCTCCCCTCATTTGAATAATTTCGTCCTCGAAATTTCTAGAATATTACTACATAAAAAGACTCGGGTTGTTCTTCGTCATAAGTTCCTCGGGTTCCCATGTTGCCTCTTCCATCTTATGGTTTCTTTATAGAAATTTTACCATATGAGTCGTCCGGTTTCTCAGCACTTGTTCTCTAGTATCAAGATTCCTGACAGGATCTTCCCAATAAGACGGATCGAGTAGTAGTTCTACTTTCTCATAAGTGAGTACATGTGTTGGGTCAGGTATGTATTTTCTCAACAGTGATACGTGGAACACATCATGATCTTTGGAGAGATTTGGCGGCATTTCCAAATGATAAGCTGCAGCCCCAATTCGTTCTAGAATTTCAAAAGGTCCTATGTACTTGGGACTCAATTTAACTTTCTTATCGAAATGTATAACTCCCTTCCATGGAGATAACTTCAAGAAAACATGATCTCCTACCTGAAATTACAAATCCTTCCTTCGGTTGTCAACATAGCTCGTCTGCCTACTTTGAGCTGCTTTGATGTGGGTTTGGATTAACTTCACCTTTTCAATTGTTTCCTCAACAAGTTCTGGTCCTAAATGTTTTCCTTCACCAACATCATCCCAAAAAGTTGGTGTGTGACATCTCTTTCCATATAACTCTTCATATGGTGCCATCTGAATACTTGAATGGAATCCATTGTTATAGGAAAATTCTACCAGAGGTAAATATTGATCCCACATTCCTAAAAGTCAAGTGATCATGATCTCAACATGTCTTCTAAGGTTTGAATAGTCTATTCTGATTGTCCATCAGTTTGGGGGTGGTAAGCAGTGCTCAAACGAAGTTCAGTATCCAAGGATTTCTGAAGAATTTTCCAGAATTTTGAAGTAAAACGTTGATCGAGATTAGAAACAATCGATAGGGGTTCTCCATGAAGTCTCACAACTTCATTAATATATAATCTTGCTAGACGTTCCAGTGGTAGATCTTCTCTTATAGCAAGAAAATGTGCTGACTTGGTAAGAAGATCAACAATGATCCATATTGCATCATTCTTCTACGAGTCTTTGGTAGTCCCTTGATAAAGTCCATCATAATATTATCCCATTTCCACTTAGGTATGGGAAGAGGTTGCATGACTTGTCTAGGATGTTGCCTTCCAGCTTTCACTTGTTGAAAAACCATTTATCTTGACACAAAGTCAGCAATCTCCCTCTTCATGTTGTCCCACCAAAAATGTTCCTTCAAATCTCTATAGATTTTGGTGCTCCCAGGGTGTATAGAGAAATTGGAACTATGAGAATCATCTAACAATTCCCTTCTTAAATCAGGTATATCGGGAACACAAAGTCTCTTCCCAAATTTCAAAATTCTATCTTCATACACAAAGTCACTCAATCTCCCATCATTAACAGCTTTAATCTTTTTTTTTTCAAATCTTCATCATTGGTCTGAGAACTCTTTATCCTTTCTAGTAAAGATGGTTTGGAAACCATTTGAAAAAGTATTGATGTTTCACCTTCCATGGTGATTCCCATATCCATATTTACTAGATACATGTATATAGGATCCTTTTCAACTCTCATCTTCTTCAAAACTCCATGATACCTTCGGCTCAAAGCATCTGCCACCTTATTTTCCTTCCTCGGGTGGTAGTGTATCATGCAATCATAATCCTTGAGTAGTTAAAGCCATCTCCTTTTCCTCATGTTGATTTCTTTCTGTGAGAAAATATACTTCAAAGTCTTGTGATCGATATATATCTCACATTTTTCACCATGGAGATATATCTTCAAAGAAAATATTATAGTAGCTAACTCAAGATCATGAGTAAGATAGTTTTGCTCATGAATTTTCAGCTGTCATGATGCATATGCAATAACTCTATCATTCTGCATAAGGACAAAACCAAGTCCTTTCTTTGATGCATCACTATAAATAAAGAACCCATCATTCCCCAATGGTAGAGTCAATATAAGAGCATTGAATAATATTTTATTCAATTCTTCAAAACATTCTTCACACTCTTTTGTCTAATCAAATTTAACCCCTTTACGTATGTGCTTCGTTAATGGGTGAGCCAATCGGGAAAAATTCTGGACGAAACGTCGATAATAACCCGCTAAACCAATAAAACTACGTACCTAGGTTATACTCATTAGTGATGGAAATTCTTGGATTGTTCTTGTATTAGAAGGATCAACAGAGATTCCATCCTTAGAGACAATATGGCCAAGAAAAGAAATCTCCTGAATCCAGAATTCACACTCGCTAAACTACCCATATAATTCAGGTCTTCTATGAGTGTTTAAGATAATGTGCAAGTGATTTTCATGATCTTTGTCACTTTTGGAGTATAAAAAGATATCATTAACAAATACCACTACAAAACCATAGAGATATTCCTTGAAAAACCTGTTCATTAGATCCATGAATACAATGGGTGCATTAGTCAGCCCAAAAGGCATTACTCTAAACTCTTAATGCCCAGACCTGGTTCGAAATGCTGTCTTTGGAATGTCTTCCTTCTTCACACACAACTGATGGTATCTAGATCGAAGTTCAATATTTGAAAAGTATCGAGCTCCATGTAGTTGGTCAAATAAATCATCAATACGAGGTAGGTGATACTTTTTCTTTATTTTTATAGTATTAATTTCCCTGTAGTCGATACATAACATCATAGATCCATCTTTATTCTTAACAAAAAGGATAGGGGCTCCCCATATAGAAACACTAGGGAGAATAAATACCTTATTATTAAATTACTCTAGTTGTTTATTTAGTCCAACTAATTCCACAGTGGCCATTCTATAAGAGGTCTTCGATATAGGCCTTGAACCAGGAATTAAATTGATGGAAAACTCAATTTCTTGTTCTAGAGGATGTCCAGGTAAATATTCCGGAAACACATCTACATATTCTTCCAAAATAGGTATATCCTTTATTTGAACATTCCTTTCTTCACCCACAGTTATATCATTCTCTTCCTACCTGATAATTGAATTTAGTTCACCTACTGGGGGTGGATCTAGATAAGAATTAGGCGGTGACGATTCTGCTCTAAAGATAAGGCGTTCTTTATCATCATCATCAAAAATAGTAACCTCCTTATTCTTACAATAATTTTTTGCATCATGGTACAAAAGCCAATCCATACTAAGGATTATATCAAATTCAATCATGGTTATGACAATGAGATCAGTAGAAAAAGAACATTTATGTGATCTAATGGGGACTGATTCACAAAACTTTGTTGCAATGATACTTCCTTTTGGAGTTTTAACTGACAACTCCCTTGTTAAATCAAATTGGAAATATCTAATTTTCTTATCAAACTGGGAAGATATGAAATAATGCGATGATCCGTAATCAAATAAAGCATTGGCTAAACTTGAGGAAACCATTAAATTACCTACCACCACGTCTTTTGTAACACCCCAAGATTTTATGAAAAATATTCTTTTAATTTCATTGATGTCTTCTATTATACACCACACCAACTTTAGCTTATACTATATGCAACACCGTATTATCTTGCAGTATACGCAACACTATTCTTGGATCGTGTTACACACAATTTCAAGTTCGTTTTATAATAGTCATTCTATGCAACATTGAGTGTGTTTATATATATATATATATATATATATATATATATATATTCAATGTATAAATAAAATATGGTTGGATTCTGTTATACGAAACAATGAAGAATTCTTGCACAACACACAACCCTGACTTGGCTTGCATTTCACGCAATCACGACCTTCCTCGATAGCGTGTGTTGTACGCAATACTGAGTTTTACTAAACAACGATATATTATTATGAACTAGCCGTTATGAATAGTATTAACTAAATTCTGAATTTTATAACATTATTATTAATCTTACATATTTTCTAGAACATGGTATGAGAACAAAATAAAATTTTCAGGTAAAATAAGTATTTTTCAAAAAATTCAGTTTTGCCGCCTTTTGATGGTGCACCCACATTAAATCTAGTTTTTGAAATTTTTATAAGTTTAATTTTATAGAATAAAATTCTTCTTTTGAATCAGGATACAAAAATTTACATTGGATAAAGTTTTGATATTTTTCTGATAACTTTCATATTTTAATGAATAGTAAAAACACGCTATATTTTAATTAAAAAAACTTTTTCCATCATAATAATTTATGTGGTTAAATTATAATATTGAATGGTTTTAAATTATAAATAGAATATATTTTTAACATTTAATATAATTTATGTCATTATCATTTATTTTACCTTGAATTCGTAGGTTAAATTAATTCAATCTTTTGCAATGTTTTAAACAAAAACCCATTTTCTTTCGACAACGGGGTTAATTTTAATTTAATTTCTGAAAATTTTGTGTATTTAATTTGAAAAAATGGATTCCATATTTGGAATCAGTGGGTCCCAATTATGTTAATAAGCTACTTTTTATTTTTGGGCATTATGAATAGTAACTACGGTAATTTTTATTTACTGTGGTTAAAGGTAAATAGGGTAATTCAAGGTTAAAATGATATTATAATAATTCAAAATTACCTTGAAACTTGTCCTGAACTTATTGGATGAGTAGTGGCCGACCATGGGCATCCTTGGGCCGATTTTGGGACCTCAATGAGCCACTTGGTAGTGAAAATGACAATTTGGATTAATTAATTTAATGTAAAGACAAAATTGACTTTAACAAAACTCTTTTAATAATTAATTTTTATAAGGGGTTATATAAGTTATATTTTCGACTATAAATATTATTTGGTAAGCTAAAATGATTCCCTACATCATGGTATTTTTTTCGTAATTTTTAGAAATCAAATGAATTAAATTATATATGACACAACAATGATGTAGTGTTTACCTCATTAATAAATGATTTAAATAAATAAGATTATAATGATTAAAATATCATCCAAAACCTGTCCAATTCCTATTGGATAATTTTATTTATACTATGAGTCATCCTATATTCGACATTAATGTGTTTTGGACTTCTTGAAACCGAAGATAAGTTTATAATAAAATAATGTTTTCACACTTTCCTAAAGACCCCCTCCTCTCCCTTATAAAAGGAGACCACTTCTATGCAATTCCTGACACCTCTCAAGCCTTTTGGCTCATCAAAAATCTACCCAACTAATCTACCTACATCCCTCTCCTCCCCCTTGAAACCTTATATTAGGCATAAGACTCTCCAAGAAGTCCTTTTGGTTCAAACCAAAGAAAGTTACCAAAATTAAAGGCAACTGTTTCTCTTAAGTTGTTTTCTTTTATTCTACTTCTCCAACCACTAAAATCTTTTTAATCCTTTATTTTGTGACAACACCAGTATCCTGAAAATACTAGGATTTTGTTATGAGAAGGATTAGAACTACACTTACACACACCTCCATCTAATGGATGAAGAACATAATGTTTCTGTGATAGAAAACTAACGCCTCACGAAACGATGATTGTTCGATTTTTCCCTACCGCCTCTCATGGTGGCCATTATGATGGATCTGTATTTATATATAATATATATTATGTTTATTATTTCATTATGGTTATTTACTTCCCAATTATATCAAGCCTTTACGATTTCCATAGTCGGTAAATACGATAATCTCATTTGAGGAAGTGCGGACTACCGCCCCCTCAAAGTGATGTGATTCGTTAATACCTTATGTGGGATGTATAAAGGATGTGGTTAATGATATTATATATGATATTATACTGGATTTATAATATACCTATGTATCATTATGTTTTAATTCCATTAAAATAAGAAATAGAAATGAAAGTAGCGTTCATGCATACGTACGGCTTACCATCTTCATGAACGGTGCGTTTCATTTCTTACCTTCATATGTTATGTACTATTATAAATGATTGTATATTCTGGATATATAATGAATTTATATGATACATAAATCATGATTTAAATTTTTGGAGTAATTAAATCATGATATAAGTAATAATAACATCAAGAACAACAAGTCCAAACACATACGATAAATAAGATGATTTTACCCAAAACGCTACTTTAACATTACTTTACATAAGAATGGGTAATATAAAGTCAAAAGTGAACCATATATGATATTATAACAATGAATATAATTCTGTAATAAGTCAATGACATTATTTAAATCATTATACAGGAGGTTCGGACACATACGAAGCAAATTGGACCTAAGGTAAGGGAAATATCACAATCTCATTTTTATCTGAGATTGTTTATAATTTGGAATTTACTGGGGTGTATTTTATCATCCACATTCATGTTTTCTCAATATGTAATATTATTTCAATCCACCTACAATTGTTTAAATCCAATTTTACCCTTCGGTGAGTTTTTAGTAAAGGATATGAAAGGAATCTTTTGTCGTTTTTCGTATGAGGTACTTTTTGACTTTTCCGAAAAAAGTACGAAGAATGTTTTTTTAACTTATACGGCATGAATGGATTTTTAAAACATTATTTCCAAGAAGATTCCTTTACAAGTTTTAAAGTTTATTTTTAATCAACTTCTTTTAGTTTAGAATTGTATGACATGTTAAGAAAGGAAAAGTGTTTTTGAAGCAGAAAGGATATTTTCCTCAAGAATGGAGTTCAAGTGTTTTATCAAAATTATTTTCCATCTAAGATAATAAAGGGTTCTGTTTCTATACCTATTATTACATTTATTTGATTATGTTTTGATGGAATTATATTTATGAATTCCTTTATCTTATATGAATTGTTTTATGATGTCACGATGTTTAAGATTCCCATTTTTATTACATGGGTTATGCAATGATGTATGATTTATGATTTTGTGGCACACATAAGAATGGTATCATTATGAGATGGGTGTGACCTATATCTCCCTCCAATGCATTGGGTAAATATTTTATATCACATGAGATAGACATGGCTAGAACGGTAGGTTATACCGGTTCAGTGAAACAGGACTGAAACGAGGAGTGAACTCGGTTCAGAAATGGACTTTGTCCACTAAGATAGTCTTGGCAATGAGTCTTGACTAATAAGAAATGATTCTCTATGATTATGTGTGTATGCCAAAAAGTATCATGTTTTATGTTATGATTATTTGGATTTCATTTCACTACTATGATTTATCCCATGTTATGAAATTATGCTCTCTTTTGCAGGTTAAGATTTCCAAAAATGTTATGTTCTTATGAATATGATGTGATTGATATTTATTTTGTTTACCCTTACTGAGCATTTGAACTCACCCTTTTATGTTTTCTTTTCCCCAGGATATAAAGAATGGTTTTAGGTAAAAAACTGAAGATCTTTATGGGAGATGTTGAAGATATTTCACCACGATTAGAAGATTATATTCCGAGTTTCCAAAGACACTAAACTGTTACAGACCTTGTGTGTGTGTTTTTGTTATGTACTAAGTATTCTGCAAAAGTAATGTAATGTCCTTGTACGTCAAGCTTTAGGTCTCTACATCTTTCGTAGCTTCTACCTCAGTAGTAGTGATAGCAAAAGCTTGGACTTGATCCCTTGGTCTTTTATGAGGTAAGATCCCCTAATGCTTATGAAATTCATTTTCATAATGTCCCATCTCCCTGAAGTTGTAGCATTGAACATCGGTAGATCTTTCTTCCCATTGTAATCACAAGCTTGGTGGCCTTTTTCACCACACTTGTAACAGACTCCCATTCCTTTCAAGCAAGTACTGGGGTGTTTCTTCCCACATTTACTACAGGATAGATATTCAACTTTTCCATTATTCCTCTTATTTCCATTCCCAGAGTGATCATCATATCTCTTCTTCTCTTTCTTTGATTTAAAGTCATAAGACTTAGAGAATTATTTTTCTATCTTGATAGCACATGAGACAATATCTTCATATGACGAGAAGGATTGTGAGACTAATTCTCGATGGAGAAATGGGTTTAAACCATCAAAGAAACGATAAATATTACATCTTGGGTTTTGTATATAATCTTCTGCATACCTCGCTAACCTTCTAAAGTTAGCCTCATACTTTGCGACATTCTCATCCTCCTTTTGCCTCAGACTCAGAAATTGTCTTTCCATATCTACTCGATGGTCACGAGGAAAGTATTTTTCTTAGAAAATCTCTTTGAACTCCCTCCATTACATATTTGATACTTCATCATCTTCCTTCGTGTTTTGAATCAATGACCACCATTGATCAGCATCTCCAGTGAGGCGGTAAACTGCCATGATAACTTTTTCCCATTCACTACTACCCAAGGCATGGAATATTTTCTCTAAGGAATTTATCCATTGCTTAGCCACTAGTGGATTTGTACCCCTATTGAATGTTGGTGGTTGTTTCCTCATGAAGCTATCTAACATTGATCCTCCACACTGTGGATCAGGGTGCTCCATATGGGTAAGGTTATTATTCATAACTTGAGTGCGTTTTCCTAGTATGGTGATAAGCTAATCAGCACTAGTTGTATCACCATCTCCACTATAATTATCTTAAGCTGGACGACAATCCCTACATGGAGTGCGTGCATTGATACAGTGTCCATTCCTTCCACTAGGTGCCATTTCTAAACAATGACATAAACTAGATCAGTTTATGAATCGAAATACATAATTCCAAAGTTGTAAAAAACTTAACATAAATTGAACTGTTTATAGATATAATCCATAATCATAAAAATGTTTTCTTTGAGGAATTATATACTCATAAACCCTTCATAATGGTTATTGAATAAAGTGATAATTATCCTAAGCGTATCCCCCAGGAGTGTCGTAACCAATAGGGCAGCAAGGCTCGTTGTCATGCACCAGTTCCTGTTCGAGTCTAGCTCAAAGAGGTGTTTTCAGGTTTTAACCCTAGGTATATCTGTACCAGAGCTGCATCTACCTACTAAAATCCAAACATGGATGTATTGCTCAAAAAAATCACAAAATCTCTACAATACCAAAATTCTAGGAAGTTCTTCTATATTAATCCTCAAAGTCCATCTTAGGTCTATGTTCTCTAATAAGAGTTTATCTAAATCTAGCTCCCAAGGTTTATACTAAACTTCATCTGATACCAAATATAACGCCCTGACCCCAGTCACCTAGAGTTGGTGAATTATTACATAATATTGGCATGATCACAAAAGATCAAGTCTCGAAAGGCCGATTATTTTAGTAGCCTTGGAATCACTAGATACATTCATAAAGTTTACATTACATCATAAAGTGAAAAACTAAAATAACATATTGTCTTCATAGAACACACTAATATCCCCTCATACTATCCCTGCAGGTCATTCATAAAATACCTCTTCACATCCTGGAAAAAATAAAACATAAAAAGGGGTGAGCTCAGATGCCCAGTAAGGATAACAATATAGCGGAGACTTTAATAAATAAGCATAAACATTTAAGGCAATGTATAACTAAAAAAAAGAATTTTAAACTTGAACTTAACCATAATATGGTAGAAATAAAATGAAATAATTCCATTTACTTATTCACATGGATATTCTACTAGTCGAATAATCACATGCAATATCAATAACCACTTTCATAATGATGGAATACATAATCCAGACTATCATAACCACATATTCAAGGCCTTATGCCAAGACTACAAAAAAGATTTTCGTAAGGACTTGTGCCAAGACACTAGTTTGTCTCATGAGAAATACCGTTGCATCGAGGAGCTATAGCGGGCTCCACCAATCACTTATTAAGTCCAATGCATTCCTCATATGTACAGGTTTAAACATAACATAAACATTCATATTAAGACTAGTATAAGAAATGTCAATACTTTCTCCATATATCATGAATGGTTTAAAAATAACACATCCACATTCAAACATATCACAAAACCTTCAATACAATATGGGTGTTTTGTATCATAATAAATCAACTTCAAATAGGCTTAAAATACATCAAAGGATGTTGACATAGATGAAATCAAAACTATTTGAGAGAAATATCTCTTTTTTTAATTAATTTAAAAGTCACATAATTATAAAAGAAAAAATTTACTTTGAAAATATTATTATAAACTTGTAAGGGAAGATTCAAAGATTTTATAATGGCGGAAAATAGCTGCACCCACCGTATAAGTTAAAAAAGACATTCTTACCTTAATTCTGTCAAAAAGGTTAAAAAGGACCTTGTTTGGAAAACGACAGAAATATTACTTTATAAACTTCTTATAAAAATTCTAAAAAGGGTATAAATAACTTTAACCCATAGTATTTAAAATTGTAAGAATTATTTTAAATACATTTTCAATAAACATGGATGTGGATGATAAAGAGGTCCCAGTAGATAATTACGTTTAAACAACCTTAGATAATGAAGAGATTGTGAAATAAACCCTTACCTTGTACTTTTCCTTGGTCGAGGGTAGGTTAAACTCTTGTATAATGGTGAAATAATTGTTATTAAATTATAAAATAATCATATACATTAATATGATATCATATATGATCTTTTAACATTTCTTTGTTAATAATATCTTAGTATTATCGTCGTTTCGGGTGTTAACTTACTCATTTTCTTTTATATGTTTTGTTACATAAGCCATGTTTGTTATGGATAGGTTGTATCTTATTCATATCCAGAATGATATCAAGTCCTTAGACATTATTTTTAATCATCAAATGAGAATTATTCTTGAATGGATAAGATGGGGAATGAATCTCATCACGTTCGTGGAGACGGTAGTCCGTACGTACGCACAAGCGACAATATCATTCTTTTGATATTAAAATCGTATATAATTGGATGGTATTTCATATATACAGAATCATTATAATGTTATATTTATTATTTAATTTAATTACACATCATTATCATACCCATCCAAATAATAATTTTTTGAATAACAGTTACACCATGACGTGGAGACGGTAAGCCGTACGTACACACGTATGGTGGCATGTCATTCAAAGGATAGATAGAATAATGAATATGGTTGTACCATATTTATAATAACATCACAGTATATAGAATATACTGGATTTATTATTTTATAATGTAAATAACAAATAAAGAAGAAGTGGAAGAAGAAAGGAACTTAAAAGAGGGTGGTTATAACATTACCTCTTCTTCGGGTTGTTCCTTTTGATTTGATCAAAAGTACTCCTTAAGTTGACTTTCTGATCAAACTAAGGCCTCTAGGTTGAATTGAGGCAAGTTGAGAGTATATTTGATCTGGGTTTGGCCGAGAAAAAAGGCTTTGAATGTATGAATGTGAGAGAAGGGGGAGTGCCCTTTTATTAGAGGTGTGCGGGGCACCTTAAGAAAAACATAAAATATTATTTTATAATAAATTAATATTCGGTTTATAATGGCTCCAAAGTGACTTATTTCGAGGATAAGGTGGGTATGGGTCTAAATAATTTCAACCAATAGATTTTAGATAGGTTTGGGTCACTATATTAACCTTATCATTTATATTTAACTCTTAGTTAAATAGTTTGACATTTACCATGTCTCTTTGTATTTTTATATTATATGGTTAATAAACTTACTATAACAATACAAGAGAACCCCAAGTGGTTAATTATTTATATATATAACCTTATCTATGTCATGTTTCCAAACTTTATATTTTTAGGAATATAATATCAATTAATAATATAATATTTGTTTTAAAAACTCTTTTATGTCAATTTGGACACTATTTGGTATTTTGTTTTTTCTAAATTTATAACAACATTATTACTTCGAAAAAAATTCATCTAACCAACCCTAATATGTTATATTAACCTATAAAATATTTTAATTCATAAAAAGTCTCAAATTACATTTATTTTGATATTTATAATATCAATTATTATAATATTTCATTAATTAGGTAATTACTACATCACCATTGTGTCATAAATAAATTTAATTATTTAATTTATAAAAATTATAATAAAATACGATTATATTTTAAATCTTTTTATATTTATGATGAATATTTATAATAGAATTTATCTCATGTATAACCCTATATTAAAAATTATTTATTTATTAAACTTTGATTTTAACTCTTTCAACTCTTCTTTGAATTAAATAATAATAAATGTCCTAATCTAATCCAAGTGGACCAAAGAGGTTCATATTTTATTCCTAAGGTTTTTTTTGACGAATTATACTAATCAAATAAAATTAGGAAATGTGTTAGGGTAATAATATTTTCATTTTTACCCTTAATTACCCTATTTACTTTTAACCGTGGTAAATAAAAGTAAAAAGTTACTGTTCACCAAAAATTATTTTTATCTTATTAAACCAAATTTTACTCCTTGATATTAACTATGTCTCTTGGATTTTTGAAATTCCACTCACAGAAGTAGTAAAATTAAGTTTTATGTGAATTTCCAAATTCTCCTAGGAGATGGGTAAAAGACGGTGAAAAGTTCAATAAAATTTTTATATATCTAAAATTATTATAAACTGAATCCAATGGATTACATTCAACTTATATAGGTATAATGTATCTATTTTTACCTAAAATAAATAAATAAAATAATTATTTAAATGGAAAATTTTGTTTTAAACTATAACTCTGTGTTTTTTCACTATTCATAAAAAATTGAACGTTTTCATAAAATTCCCAAAAATTCACCCTAGGCTAATTTCGATATTACGAATCTAAAAATGAAGTCCATTTTGAAAGATAAAATTTATAAAATTTCAAAAGTGGGTATTACTATTCATAACGACTAGTTTGATTGGTTGTGGTGTGTGTTAGAACTCGAAGTTGCGTACAATGCAAGCTATTACATTATTCAAAGGGAAGTGTACCGTGAAAGCATGGGGTGTTACATTATAGCTGTATTTTCACCATTGAATGATATATTAATATTTTGGAATGGTATGTCAAAAATTGAAGTCAACTGGATGGTTTTATAGTAGAGTGATATGTTGTTGAAGAATCCATTGAATTATATACCGACTACCTATCCAGTGTGGAAAGCATTAGTCTACTAAAATATTACCACACTGGGAAGCTTGTGGGTGATGAAATTTATGGAATAGTTTTTGTCATAATCACTATTACAGATCGATAGCAGACCCACCATGACCTTTTTCATAAAAATTCAGAGGTTTCACGATATGTTGAAACCCACAAAGAAATACATAGGAATTTGAATCCATCAAGGGATGAAAGATGGATATCAAATACACATAATCAAAAGGTTATATGATGGTTTTGAGACTATATTTCTAAGGATTCTAATGAAAATCTGGATTAAATTTCAGAATGAATTTTATTGTAATGTCTCTCAATCTAGCACTCTCTCACAAGGCCAAAAGGGTTGGCTACGAGACCTCAAGAATGAATCCTCATATTCCATAGGTTTCCAACTAGTAGTAGGGGTGTGAAATATATAGTGGGGAGACTATACCCCCGGGTATAAAGTGTCATAGTAGTGAAAATAAACTGTATAAATGAAATAAATCAAAGTATATACATAATGGAAAATAATAGTAAGATCAAACTAAATATTCCAACAAATAATTAAGGAATAATGTAATGACATGATGGAATGTATCTAAATTTCATGCTAGAAACAATATAAGTAAAAGGCTAACAGACTCAAAATTTCTCAGTCCCAAACCCCATGTTAGCCCCACCTCCAAACTCCAACCCATCCATCAAGAAAGAAAACAACTATAAGTTCCTTTCCCCTTTTCCAAACCTATAACCATGTAATTTTCTCAGGTACCAAACTATGACCCAAATAAGGCGTGAGTAAAATTTAGTAGGTCGACACCACAATGTCAAAATAAACCAGTATGACAATAAGTGTATGCAATAAATAAATAAAAATATATATTAGTTAATTTAATAATTAATATAATATAACAACGACCTACTTCATCTCCATGCCAAAATATTTCTAAGCATATCTTATTAAAATTCCAACCATAACCATATAACCATGGTAAAACAACCTACTTTGACACCATTACATAATATCTCTGATCATGTCTTATGACTATACCAACCATAACCATATAACCATGAAAGAACAACTTGCTTTGGTTCCATGACAAAATATATCTGAGCATGTCTTACAACCATATCAACCACAATCACATAACCATGGTATAATCACATCAATTTTGGTTAAATCCCTATGATCATTACAACATTTGGGTCAAACCCCTATAAGCATTATTACATGGGACTGGGAATAACCCACTCTCTATATTCATTATAGCATGGGACTGGGCCGATCCCATTCAATATCAGCATTACAACATATAAGTGTCCATGTTCCAGGGTTGATCCCAATATATAATCATTATAGTATAGAACACAAGTCCTATCATATAACATGAATATCACTATATCACATTATAAATCTCAATGGTTAATTATGGAAATTACCATTTTTATTTTATATACCACTTGCATTTATATCATAACTGATTAATAGTTATATTAATAAGAAGTAAAAAAATTTACGGATTATATAATTAGAAATCACCTAAGGTCTCATGTCATGTTAAACATACTTTAAGCCATTAGCCAATTCAATTACATTCATGGTTCTCTCACCCAACATGTATCCATAATCCAGGTCATAAGTCAATTGAAACCAAAATACTCAAAGGAATAACCCCATTCATTATTTAATTTATTTGACACATTTTATGTCGGTGCAATCACAATATTGCATAAAATTGGAAATTATCAGACCATTGGGTTAAGATTTAGACCCCTACCTTTAAATGACAATCCAACAATTCGTTGAATGGAAAAAACCCATGAGGAAGAAGGTGTGGATGATCACAAAGATAATCCCATATCAAAATAGATAAAGATAAAAACCAACAATGAACACAATCAAAGTATTTCACCGCAACATTTAGAGAACCAAGGAAGAGAATGAAAAACTAGACAAAAACCACTTACGAGGGATCCAAGGTGTTATCAGGATGTTCATAAGGGAGGTTGGAACTCCAAAATCACTTGGAGGGTTTCCCTAGGCTGAGAGGAGAAGATATGTAGTGAATTAAAATAATATTCAACTACACAACATACTTTAAAATAGAAGGTTAGTGAATTACACAACGTGTAATGTAGTTACATGTCATGTAATTTTTTTAATGGGATACATTGAAAAACCCATCACCTCATATTATTTTTATTAAAACACCTGAATCATTACACAACATGTAATAAATTCACATGGGGTGTAAATATTCTACAAATAGTTTTCAGACCATTTTACCATTAAACAATCCACACCCCTTTTAAAGCTTCTCAACTTACCAAGAACCCACAAAACATTTAATCCATTTATACCTAGACTCCATTAATTTAGATAACAATTATTATATGGACTTTAACTCATTTTCTCTAACAAATATCTCCACATGGATCCTCTCCATTTTCCCCAAGTTTTGTTTAATTATGAGTCAAAAATTACCTGAATGAAATTTTTTTAAAAAAATTCATAGATATACATACCTAAAAAAGGGATCTTACATTGATGTCTAGCCAGATGAAGAAGTGTGCATGTATTATCTTATAATGTTTATGCAATTAATGGTTATAAATTCTATAAAAAATGAATATGATGAAGGAAGTACCATGGAAAATTATGGAGTTACACTTGTGAATGAAGATATGCACGTATCTAGTACCAAGGAAAGAAACCCAATTTATGTGAATATGTCATAATTTGGAATCACCTAAAAAATATGGGAGTTATATTATACAACATTACAAGTTCCAATTTTTCAATCTAAGTGGGTTGATAAAATGCGTACCATTAAAATAGATGAATTTGGATTCATGAAAGTTGATTTTAGTAACAAAGGATACAAAGATGAACCATTTATAATTGAATCATAGGCAGTAAATGTATTTTATGTACTAGATCCCACAAATCAAAATTGGTTAATTGTTCTATTATCAACCAAAACCACTGAAGGGTTAGATGAAAATTCAACTGAGCATGAACCTTTCATTGGGACCTCAAAATCATTTCGAAGAGGTCCCAATGTAGAAAGGGTCTTGTATATTAGAGGAGACCACAATGAAGTGATTTGGATGCTCGATAGAGGGGTCAAATCCCTTAAACCTTAAAAAGGTAATTCAACAATCGGGTTATGTATTTTTTAATATACATTTTGTTACGTCATGTTATTATCTGTTCACTATTATAATTATGTATTATAAATTAAATGTTGAACCACTTCCGTAGATAATGACTTATGTGCATGATGATGCTCCCAATCCCAAGGAACAACAATTTTCTCAACCTGCTTATTCCCCCAGTGCAATGGAACAACAACCTTCAAGACTTTCCAATGCTACCAATCCATAGGAAAAACATATTGATGATGTGGAACATGAGGAAATGGTAGATGTTGAATAATTTATTTCCTATAAAAAATAGGATTTCTGTAGCATGAAAGTTTTAAGAAAAATTATTAAGGATAAAAGGAAAGGCATCAAATTCAATGACAAATGGAATGCACAAAACTAGACTGTTTACCCTAAAAGGAAATTTTTAGTAATTTCATTGGTCTTATCACTTGAAAACATAGAAAAATTGATGTATTAGGGGTCCTGTAGTGGTGGAGGCACTGTAGAAAAACTGCAGTGGCGGCGGTACTGTATCAGGAACTATAACAACACGGGTACTGTAGCAGTATTGTTCACCGAAGGGTCCTTTGGGACAAAACATGGGCTTTCAAGACTTATATTCAGGCCACTTGGCCTTGGGCCTTCATGCTATGTAATGGGTCTCACTCTACCCAAACTTAAAAGAGTTCTTTGCTTTAATAATAAATTGAGGCTTCAACCCCAACCTTTTTTTAAAAAAAATAGAACCATGTTGTTCCCACACTAAAGAAACTGATTTGGGAAGATATTACGGTAAAATTATGATATCCTTTATTTATTTCCCTAAAAAATAAAATAATGAAACATTGAATTACTCTTCATTATCCCTTAAATAGTGAATTTATAATAGATGAATCCCATAATAAATTTGTATTAATGCTTACTGGAAAGGATCACAAAAGCATTCACACAATTATAATGAAATTTCATCTCAAATATTCTAAAGGGAAAATAAAACCTCTCCCACAACATATGTATGCACACCTAATAATCCCAGAAGCATGGGATGCGTTTACTGGTTGTTGTGAGGAGATATATTTTTAGGTACATTGTGGATGGTAATAAATTGTTTTGAAATATCTTTATTAATCACTTTGATTAATAATTTTTAATTTATGAAACATAAAATAAGTTCTAAAAATATGCAACAAGTAGAAAAACCAATGTATCCTAACCATAAAGCAAGGATGTGGTACAATTCAATTGAAAAAAATTGGTACATATTTTAAATATACTACAATACTTTTATGGGACATGAAACAAAAAATATAATTATGTTCGCTGTTTATATATAGATTAATGAATCCAAATCCAAATACACTTCCATCCCGCATCATGTGCTATGAAATGAGGTACATGTAAATAAATATAGGATAATAATAGTTGAAAACACACAAAAAGTGGGGGAATATTGTGCAAGTATGACATAATAAAAATTTGTTTTTCATTAAATTGCCATTATATAACAATGATTACTTATTTTATTATATTTTATATCTAACATAGACATAATAATCATCAAAACTGATACTGGATTAATACCTAATACCAGTGGACTTGAAGTGGCTAGAAAAATATGGCCACATCAGAGTTGAAGGTTATGGGGTGAAACCCTGAACATATTTTGAGAAAAGAAAAGAATAGGGGGATAAAGATAAAAAATGGAAGAGATACATGAACAATTAGCTTGTATTGAAGAAAAATTCCAATAGTAGTCTAACTTTATAGAAAATGTTATGGGGGGAAGAAAAGAGAAGAAAAAACTCAAGAACAACCACTACGTGAGGATCCCCCACCCCACCAGCTTGTAGGTGATCCATTCCCATAAAAAGATGTCTTAGATAAGTTAATAGATATTTTAATAATTGTTTTTGTAAAATTTGAATCAGGAAGAAATTGATACCTTTCCTATATTGATATTCTATATGGTGAAAATGATTGTGATTTATATCTATCAACATCCACCCATCCCCTTTTTGTGAGGGATACTGTTTTCAAAATCCACGAAGAAACTCTACAAAAAAAATATTATAATAGGTCATGTGAGAGTGGGGATTAGTGTGGCTCATGAATTGAGCACTGAGCTATATTTTCCACTTGATGGTGAAGATATTCATACAATCAAGCAAGATATTGGAACATACATATAATGTTTTTAGATCTTGTAAAAAAAACATTTTGATAAGGAGGTATTCATTTCCAATTTATTTTTCATGCTAAACCTTAAACAATTAATGAAAAAGGTATGAATCGATGAATTTTATTACAAATAGACAAAGGGAAGGGTTGAAATAAAATTTTGAATCACAAAAATATAAAGGATTAACTAACCAATAAAAAATATCTTCATAAAGAACCTTTACCCTGCTCATTGAATATCTACATTTACTAACCTTTTACAAAGTGGTAGTAATCACATATCTGATTTTGAAGAAAAAATGTGTGGAGAGGAAATTTCAGACTTCATTTATCTTTATAATATAAAGGAAATCCTTAAGTATGAATGGCTTGGAGTCTCAATTTTAAATGTATACATGAGGTGTGTTTTCAATATTTTTTTTCCAATAGCGGATATACTATGTTAATTATGACTAAATACAATTCATATTTTTTACATTCATCTATGTAAATAATATTTTAAGGGAAAAACCTATGAACATAAATATGGAATCATTATTCATCATATTACTTCTACAAACCAAACCAAAATGGAATCAACTAAAATTGATGAAATAGTGGAAAAGCTGGCCATAATGTTTGAAAGCAAACTTATGGCTGAATAACTCTTCTTAATACCAAAAATTTTATGGTAAAAATATACAATTTAATCATATAAAATATATTTTAATTCCTTTTATTACTCATTACATTTTTTAGGTAGCATTGGAAACTTATTTTGGTCAATTTGGATACTTCAAAGATTTATTTTCTATATTCCATGCATGGATACCCAACAAACCAACTAAACATGATGAAGTTTTTCAATTTTTAGTAAACTACATACACTTGATTAGAACTAAAATTAATGTTATATATTTTACATTATGTTTTAATGAGAATTATATTATGATAGAGAGATGTTAAAATATCTTGAAAATCATGGCATGGGGACAATACATGTACACAAGGATCCTGTCAACTTCTACAAGTGGATAATTATCAGGGTAGATAGAATATTATTTCACTATCAAAACACATATCAAAACAAAATTACTTATTTTTCTCAATATTTATTTAGTGTTTGAAAAAATAAAATGAAATATATTTTGGTTATTATGTTTGAAAATTTATGAGAGATATCATATACCATCAATAAACTATCATCCCTAAAGTGTTATTTTCAAAGATAATTACTCTTTCATTTGAAATATTTATTAATAATTTTTGTATTTATATTTTTCTAGTACTACCATGAAATTAAAAATTTCTTATATTCACAAGATGAAATATATTTATTTAGAAACTAATGGGAGACATACCTAGTGTTAGAATGTTAAAATATTCCATTATAATGCGACTTACTACTTCGTATTTAGTTTATTTTCTCACCATTTTATATACTTTTTTAGTTAATTTAATCATTATTTATATCTGATACTTATTTTGTTAATTTTCACAAAGATCGTGAATAAATTAATTCATAAACAAGGATGATCCACTCCTGTACTATGATCATGCACTCAATCCGATGCACAGTGTACCCGATATGACTCAAATTGTATGGTTTCAGTTTAAAATTGTCATTTTATAAAATGTATTATTTCATATTTTTGTTTAATTTATTTATTTATATTATTACTAGTGTAAGAATTTTTTTCTTATACAGGTGGATTATTTTGATCTAGTTGGGGTGATTTGTTTGAATATGCTTATGCTCACGAGAGATTGGACTTTGAGGATTATTCCACCTCCGAGGTGGTGCATTTTTTGGCAGTGCAAAAATGTTCGGACGAGGATCATCACCTATCCCATTTTATATAGATATGGGCTCTTGTTGAATTCACCATTCCTTTGTTTTGACCCATTCAATGTCATTATCTTTTAAATAAGGTTTAATTAACCTCGCGGGAACTGTTGGTTCCAGTGGGCGATTGCGTGGGGGCCAATCACTATTGCAATTGGTCCTTCTCAGATATAACTTCATCGGATGGTCTCCAACAGGTTAATCTGTGGAGCCAAGAATTCCCAATGGCCCTGGTATCCATGATTCATGGACCTTCTTTCCAAAGGCAGGTGCTCGTTAACTGACGATTTGGCTAGCGACACTTAAGGACTCTATTGGTCGATAGGATGTGAGGTCAGAATCACCTCACCCTTATGGGGGATGATTTTTTCCTATTATGAGACTCTCTTATATATTTAATTCATGTTCATATGTTTATGAATCCTTGGTTCATTCCCAAAGAGTGTTCCCATGGGCTACCCTTGGTTTATAAGATCATCATAGGAATGCATATGTTTGATGCTATGGAGGTGATACTGACTCGAGATATTTAATAAAGCACTCTGGAGTTTATTGTCATTCAGGGGGGACAAGAGGTGACTTGATGTTTGGATTGGGCCCATAATAATGGATTACTATGTATCCTCGAGAGAGGAATCAGAACCCACGTAGTTCAGATCATGTGGGGCTTACGCGTGGAAGATTCCCATTTGAGATACATGGTTTGATGAACCCTTTTTGATGGACACCCTTTTGATCTCAGGCATTCTAGAAGGCGTCCTATGTATCCTGGTTGGATCAAGAATTAGAGTTCTCATAGTTCATAATCACATGGATGTTGTAATCATCACAAACATCTAATCCCACCTGAGTCATGATCAGTGTGAGAAACAAGAGGATTTGAAAGATTCAACAATGCACATGCTTCATCCCCAGTTGGTGGGGGAGGGAGATATCACAGTGGAAGAGGCTAAGGCAATGGTGAGTGAGGGAGCAGAGCAACAAAACCTTTAACGTGAGATGGAATTATGGGTCATGCGGCCTTGCCTCAGAAGATTGGGGACTTACCTCAGTGGGAGGTCCCTAGAGAACGTTTTGGGATGGGGAGGAGTTTCATCCTCGTCAAAGGGGGAGAGAATATAACCCCTTCGATTGATCACTATTCCTCATTGAATGAAAAAGAGAGTGATCACCCATAGTCCTGAGAATGGGGAGGTTCACGTCGGCGTCCCAAGGTTGGACCTCAGGTTACCATGGGAATGTAGCCTCACATGCATTCCCAAAGACCAAACCATTATGAGGAGAGCCTTCGTGACTCCTCTTACATTGGGTATGTAGACTCAATGGGGAACACAAATGCACTCAATGGTCTAATCATATGGGTTTGGTGGCTTTGAAGGAGGCTTTGGACTGATGCCGGAGGACTAGTTAGTAGAGGGGTTATGGAGGACTGGAAAGTAATGGAGGGGTGAGGTTAGAACTAGAAGAAACAATACCCAAAACACACCATTCCGCATACTGACTTTTCATGCGGGATGGGGGAGGCTCCGCATACCATAGTGTCATACAGGCTGAGGGGCCATCCACATACCATTGCGGTACATAGACATGGGTATAGACAACCATGTACCATATTGGTACTCATTCCATCATGCCTCTTTGGGTTCCATCCACGTACTGATACAGTACGTGGTGCTTGGTTCATTTTGCGTAGCGGTACGCTATGTGGAGAACCTTCTTGAATGAGGGTCTGGGGGATCATAGTTTTCGGGGAGTTCATCCACCAGAAGCCTTTGATTCATGGTTCACCAATTAGGTTCACAGTTCTATTATTATTATTCAATTACCCCATTTTATGGTTCGCGATCGGCTGTACTTGCGAAGGGAGTGGTTCGCAGTTTGGGCTTCACCGATGAAACAAGATGGAAGCCGGAGTGCAACCTCTAAATCTCCCTCAAGCATTTTTCATCCGTCCTTCTCTCTATCCATCTCACTCTGTCTATGTTATGTACTTCTACAATTCTCCTTTTATAGAGCATTAGAAAAATCCTATCTATTGGGCACATGACACCATTTGTAGAGGCCCATTAAAGAAATATCTTGACCCGCAGAAGACTTGGTCAACCGGGGTTTGCAGCGGATTTAGTTCAGGATAATGGTTCACAGAACCCCACTGATTTGCTTTGTCCAAGAACTGATGTGTTCACAACATGGTTTAAATATGTTCCTAACATTTATGAATCCATCAGTGACATAGTTGATAGTTTACCTCGTTCGCATGACATCGCTCTGCGAGCCAGCGGTTCGTAGACCGTTCCATGTACCTGGTGGTTCGCGATCCAGCTGGTCCACATACCTTTCCTAGCGATGGTATGCGAGCCACTTAAAATGAATTGAAAACATGAATTCCTTCATTTTTCTTATGAAATTTACAACTCAATTTGAGTCCATTCACCTTTCCATAGTTGTAGGAGTACTTGCTTCATTCTGCAAAGTGTTTGTGGCGGTATTTTCTCCACTTGGAATAATTTTCAGGACCCTACAAAAATGAAATTGTGATAATGAAAAAAAGCAAATGGATCAAGAATGTATACAACCACCATGAAAAGGTGGATTCATAGTACTTATTTAATTTATTATTTCACCATTTTATCTACTATTTTAAAGTTAATTTCCTTGTAGTTTTTTATCTAATACTTATTTAGTTTTTTCATAGATCTTTTGGGAAGCCATATTTTTATTTCAAATATTTACAAAAATACTGAAAATAAAGAACATGTTTCTTTCTAATGGAAGAGAAAACCCCATGCTTCCTAAAACATGATGTTTTTGAGGAATCATGAGGTTTCCTCTTCCATCATAAGGGAATATGTTCTCACTTTTCCAGTTTTTTGTAGATATTTGAATGAAAAAAACATATCGCATACTCTATCAACCACACCTCAATATGAAATATAGTGTGATTAGTATGAATCAGTCTATATGTTTTTAGTTTATAGTTTACATTTTACTTCAAAAAAACATTACATACTGAAAATTGATCAAACGGATTAATATTTTTTTGATACTTTAGGAAAAAAATCCATAAGTCATTTATGACATGTAGGAATTAGCCACACCTCAATATGATGTATTATGTGTCTGGTATAACTCAAAGTGTGTCTTTTTTATTTTTAAGTGACATTTTAGTATAAAAGAAAACTGACATACTCAAAATTGAGAAAACACATTTTGATTATTTGAAACTTTAGGACAACGATCCATAAGTTATTTGTGACATGTAGGAATTAGAAACACCTCAATCTGATACACAGTGTGTTTGATATGACTCAAAGTGTCCATTATCAGTTTAATATTGAAATTTTAGTTCAAAACGTGTTCCACTCACTTAAAAACAATAAAATGAACTCATATTGTCTTTATTATTTATGAAAAGATTGATAAGTCATTTTTGATGTGTAGGAATTAGTATCACATCAAAACAACACACGATGTGACTGGTACGATTCAAAGTTCATGTTTCTAGTTTAAAATGACATTTTAGTAAAAAACACAGGTGGCATACTCAAAGCTGAGAAAAAAAATTTATATTGTTTTTATAATTTAGGAAAACAATCCATAAATCATTTTACACACGTAGTAATCATCCCCACCTCAATCATATTTATGGTGTGATCAATATGACTCCCAGTGTTTCTTTTTATTTTAAATTGAAATATTTGCAAAAACGATAAGTGACATACTCAAAACTAATAAAATGAATTCATATTGTTTTTATAATTTAATATAACAATCCATAATTAATTTGTGATGTGTAAGAATAAACTAAACCTCAATATGATACACGATGTTCCTGGTATGACTCAAAGTGTCCGTTATTAGTGTAAAATTGACATTTTAGTTTAAAACACATTTCACTCACTAATAACTAAGCAAACGTGTTTGGATTGTTTTTCTACTTTAGGATAATAATTCATATGTAATTTTTGATTTGTAGGAATTAATATGATGTCAAATCGACACATGATGTGACCGGTATCACTCAAAGTGTATGTCTTCAGTTTCAAATGACATTTTAGTAAAAAAGACAAGTGGAATACTCAAAACAGAGAAAATGAATTCAGATTGTTTTGATACTTTAAGAAAATGATATATATATATATATATATATCATTTTTTCTGTTTAGGAATTATCCCCACCTAAATCTGAAAAACAATGTAACTAGTACGACTCTATGTGCACCCTTTTATTTAAAATTTACATTCTAGTAAAAAATAAAAGTGACATACTCAAAACGGTCAAAACTCATTTGGATTGTTTTGATACTTTAAAAAAATGATCCATAAGACATTTATAACATGTAGGAATTATCCCCACTATAATCCAATACACGGTATTCCCGGTATGACTCAAAGTGTCCATTATTTAAAATTAACATTTTATTCATGTATTATTTCATATTATATTATATTTATTTATTTATAGTATTTCTAAAATAAGATTTGTCTTCCTATATAGGTGTGTTATTTTTCTTGAGTTGGGCTGATTTTTTATTAACTGATACCATGATTGGGATTTTCTGATAAGGGGTTGGGTTCCATAGACAATAAAATATTGATATATTTGAATTTTTATGATAGTACTTGCTAATTTAATTGTACAAATAATTTTTTGAAATGTCTATAATATATTGGTTTTTTAATTTGTGATATAATTTTTATTTAAATTAAATTATGAATTTGGAATATGTTTTTAGGTTGCTATTGCAGTGTGCTATAATTTCACACTACAGTAGTAGGGCCCTTATCAATTCTATTTCTAGCACTGATAAAGGCCCCCTTTAGTAGAACTAATAATGTTTTCCCTTTTTCGGTGATTTTTGTTCATTGATAAAGGGCCCCCCTATAACATTATTGA
Organism: Viscum album; assembly: GCA_963277665.1. NCBI lineage: Eukaryota > Viridiplantae > Streptophyta > Magnoliopsida > Santalales > Viscaceae > Viscum > Viscum album. The sequence goes on from OY728122.1 coordinate 1,714,659,443, forward strand.
GGAAAACGATTCTTTTTTTAGCACCGCTAAAGCCCATTTTGTGCGCAGTTAAAGGGTTGAACTATGGTAGTGTGAGTTTAAATATATATATATATATATATATATATATAACCAAGATTATAATAGTATTAGTCCCAACACTAAGGCCTAACACTTACCACATACACCTCTAAACTTTCAATAGTTTTCAAATCATGACTCTCATCCCATTCAAACACCTTGAGAAATCAGACAAGGACGCTTGCATACTACCCGAACATTGCACCTCAACCACTATGGATGCTACCTCTGATCTTATGTCCATCTCGATGAGTGCTTTCAAACATGTAAAATTTTCACAACTCATTCCCCACTATGAAAGCCACATATAAAGGATATCACCTACAACTCTATTCTTGTGTCACCACATACCATGTGATTCAACAACCATGCACCACTACCTGATGTCTCCTGAGCACATGACTTCCATACTTATACCAGTGAGATCCCACTTGTACCAATCTATCCAAGTAGTCCAAATGGGAATGAAAATGCAAGGATAATCATTTGAGGTATATGAGAATATGTGGGAGATAATAAGTGGGGATAATAATCAAGAAGAAAAAAACCTGAAATCACTACTATAGATAAGGTATTTATCAACACTCGAAATTGATTTTATCAGCATTAAAAAATGTTAATGTTTTAAATGTATTTAAAAATTAGTTGATTTTATCAAAACTAATTTCTAGGACTAACAAAACTCAAAAAATATTTTTTTAGAATTATTCTTTGTTCATCAAGCCTAATTCATTTCAGTATAAAGCACCTCAAATCCATTCTCATCCCATTTTTTTCAGTGCTAATTCCATGACTATTCAATGCTAATTATTTAAATAGATTCCCATCCACCATTCCTAGACACACATATTAGTAAGGATTTGAACCTATTGGGAAAAAATCCCTCAAGGGGACATTCAATGTTTTTAGTTTTTATGTTTAATAAAAAAGTTAGTTCAATAAATTTTAGGACCATATATACCTAAAAACTTTTCTAAATATGGGTTTTGGAAGATCTAGATGGTGCTCAAGAAGGTGTGTATAGAAGGTGGCGATGTTTCCTAGTATTCACCAAATCTTTTGTTCTAAAAATTTAGAGGAAGTTTAATGTTGATTTATAATCAAAGGCAGTGTTTTCATGCAAGGGATAAGTCGCACAAACTTATGAAATGTTTTGAAAAAGTGATGATTCCAAGTTACTACATCAATATTTGTAAGGAAAAAGATGCATGAATGCTTGGTGAATTTATAGAAGATAGAGTTTCACAATTGATATGGAGTTTCACGAATGTAGTAAATTAATATGGGTAGTTTTATATAGATGGTCAGTTACGTCCAAAATGTGATGATGAAGGGAAAATTATTTTTGGTTATGGAATGTTTCTTGAAGGGTTGGTAGTGTGAAAGTATACCGGGACCAATTAATAGGATGCTACCCCTAGTTTAAGTGACCATGACTTAGAGAATATCAAGGTTGTATTTTCATGTAAGACTTATAAAAATATAATTCTTGTGTGAAATAATTTATGAAAACATAAATTGCATGAATAAGGGTAATTGTGTCTATATGAACAAGTGGGTAGAATGAAATATTGGGAGCTACAAAAAAGTGGAAAGTTTCATTAATGTTTGAAGTTGTGAGAAAGTTGTGAAAAAGGTTGTGTGAATTTGAAAATTGAATGAACTTAATGTAATTTCCAAAATTTTTATGGTAAAGTAGTACTAATCATTTGAAGGAATGAAGATATATATTTCATGCCCATTTTTGTGAGAAAAAAAATCAAAGATGATATATATCATCATAGGATTCTTCTGAAGCGGAAGTGAGTTATTTTCAGAAGAGAGAGAGAGGAGTGCATTATCAAGTGTGAATGGTTGTAAACTAGGAGGGATAGTAAGTCTTCTCCAAATATTATATAAAATAATTCTTTGTGATTTTGGTACCTTGAAAAATTGCCTTTTTATGCTCCTTGGATTAACCTGGTCAGGGTGAACCAAGTAAAATTGTTGTGTCTCTTACATGCTTTCATTTTTTCTTATATATTTATATAAGAATAAGAGAGAAGTGAGTTTTGTTTCATTCTATAAAATATCAAAAGGGGAATTAGTTTTAATCATTTAAACCCTGATTTACCCACTCTTAGTGTATTTAACCTAGTTGGTACAATAGAATATATGGCCTCATCATGCAAAGAAAACACCCTTACCACTGATCCATCTTATTTTATTCTATATTTTATGATATATAAAATTATTTATTTATATTTACATACATATATTTTATTCTTATATTTATGTAGTTATTTTTAAATGAATTTATAAAATATATTTTCATGTGTGTGTATTTATATTTATATATTTACACATATGTGTGTCTGTATATATATATATATAAATATTTATAAACACACACACAAACACATATTGATGAATGTCACTCCATCTCATTAGTTATATCCTAAATTAATTCTAAAGGGGTGAGATTCAAACCCTTACCCAACATATTCTCAATAAGCACCCCTACCACTATCCCAAGGATTTTACTTGTTATATATTGACATATATGTATATATATATGTATATATATATATATATATTTCAATATATAATTATTTTAATATATATATATATACATATTATAATATATGCATATATATATGTATGTATGTTAACTAACACACACACACATATTTATATATAAGATATATATATACATTTTTATAGCTATATATATATTCATACATTTTTATAAGGTAAATAAAATAGATAATTTTTATTTTAAATAAATTTAATAATAAATTTATATTTCCAAATGGATTATATATTAAAAAAACATTTTATATGTAAATATGTTTAAATATTTATTTATACAATTAACTTTTTATATGTAAATATATGAAATATATATATTTATAAATAACACTACAATATGAAAATAGAAGAAATTTCAACCCTACAATATCCATATGAATACAAGTATAAAGTTTAAATTCTATCTCCACTGAAAAAAATAATAACCTCTTAAACAAAGCTGAAATTTCATCGAATGTTTGAAAATTAGGGTATCCCAACTAAAAACTCAGTTCTTGAGGCTTTCCGAGCCTTTTTACTAAGAAACAAATGTGGTATATTAGAAACTTGATACCAAAAAATATAGATCTCTTTGTATGATTTGGTCTGATAGCTCACATAGTCCAAATAGATACCCAATTCAAATGTCACGCCCATTTAAAGTTCAAGCCATTTTTTCAACTTATCTTAAGATATTAACTAGTTTATTATTTTTTTCTATAACCAAATTGTTATTAAATGTATATTAATTAACAATAAATAGTAATTTTTTAATTAATATAATTTTTTAATTATTTTATAGACCATTTCCCTTAAATCTATTATATATTAAGTCTAAATACTTATTTAGTATTATATAAATCATATTTAAGAAAATATATTATATTTATATCAATTTAAATGTATTCATATAATATAATATGATATTTAATAGTATATAAACTATTTTATATGAAATATAGATTTTATTAGTGATAAAAAGTGTTTTAGAACTGATAAATGGAACATCATTGTCAATGCTAAGAAAAGAAATGATAAAGGTTTACCTCCATCAACTCTAAAAAAAGTGATGAATTTTTGTCATCATTTTTATACTGTTGATAAAGATGACCTTTATCAACACTTTATTTCCCTAATAAAAGTGTACCTTTATCATCAATTTTAGCACTGAGAAAAGGTAGCACTTAATAATGCAGAATTTGTAGTAATAAACCATCATCACTAATCTGCTATACTTGGAATGACCTTGAGAACCAGTGATAGGAGATCATCCTTGTTATTAAGCCTATGTAAATCTCTTATGATGGGGTTCTCCTGGTGGAAGAGTAAGGGTTCAGTTTATTGGGGGGGGGGTTTATGGTGGTTGGTTCTCCTTTATTAGAACATTTTAGATGGGTTATTTTATTTTATTTTATTTTATTTCTATTTTTTAATACGTTTCATGTGTACATTACAATAAAACTTTATTTTATCAATACTAAAAAAGCAATGATGTTTTGAATTTATTTAAACTCCTGTCACTTTTATCATCACTAAAAAATTACAAATAATTCCCCCTTTTATCATCACTAAAAAATAATGATAAAGGTGGTTTTATTAGTGTATTTTTTAGCACTCATTAAAGGTGACTTTATCAGCACTAGTTTCTTGTACTGACAAAGTATTTATAAACATTTTTAAATAATTTTGATTGATAAAAGATAAATGAGGCTAATCCATGGACCCCCACCACACACCTAAGCTCTCTAAAACCCACAAAAAGGGCCATCTCACACCTATAAATTATTATTTAATTCAATATAGAAGAGATTTGAACCCATGGACACCACTTTTTCAGGAAACATCATTATCACTCACCTAAATGAATTTTTAGATATATAATAATATATTGATATATATATATATAGACACACAAACACACACACACACACCATATATACATATATATTTTTTATTATATATTTATATCTATTTAGATAGATTAATATAAATATTCTTAAATACATTATATAGTGATATATTTATATATTGATATATGAAAGTGTATATATATATATTAATATATATTTTTTGAAAAATGTTTGTGGGTGTGTCTATATATATAATTTTTCAATAAAATGTGTGTGTGTATTTATATTTTTATACGTGTGTGTGTATTTATATGTGCATGTGTGTGTTAATATATATGTATGTATATATATTTTAATATTTACTTTTGCAACATGTATATACATACATACATACATACATACATATATATAAAAATTATATATATATATATATATATTTGTAAAGGTATATATATGTTCATACATTTTTATTTGGTAAATAAACTGAATAAATTTATATTTTAAATAAAATGGTTAATAAATGTCTGTTTCTATATAGTTTATATAGTTTAGAAGATATTTTAAATGTAAATATCTAAAAATATGTATATGTATAAAATAATGTATTTAATTATAAATAACACTACAATATGAAAAATGGTAAAATGTCAACACCATAATATCCATATAAATGTAATCCCAAGGAATAAATTTAGTCTCCTTTGAAAAAAGACAATAAGAATTTATTAAATGAAGTTGAAATTCCATTGAATGTTAAAATATTATGGTATATCAACTAAAAAATTAATTATAGAGACCTTTTTGACCATTTTGAAAAAATAAATATTGGGTGAACCCCATACTAAACATTATAGATCTTTTCAAAATATTTTATTTGATAGCTCGTGGAGCCCAAACGGACATTGAGATCAAAAGTTGTGATTTAGTTCAACTCATGTTTTAAATTTATCTTAAGATATTAATTAATTAATTAATTTTTTATATCAAATTTTTATCAAATATTTATTACTCAATACCAATTTGTAAATTTTTAATTAATATTAATTTTTAATTATCTTGTAAAATATTTTTCACTACCCATATTACATATTATGTGTAAATAATTATTTAGTAGTATATAAATCATATTTAAGAAAATATATATATTATATCTATATCAATATAGATATATTTATATATAGAAATATGATATTTAATAGTGTATATAGTGTTTTTATGAAGTAAATCTTTTATCAACATTAAAAACGATTTAGTGTTGATAAAGATCGTACATTTACCAATACTAGGAAAAGTACAAATAAAGGGTTATTTTTATGATCACTAAATAAAGTATGATAAAATGGTTCCTTTTATCAATAGTTTTTTATTATGGCTAAAGTTCACCTTTATCAATGCATTGTTTAGTGGTGATAAAATTACAAACTTTGTCATTGTTTTTTAGAATGGACAAAGGTCATCACTTAATAACACAGAATCTGTACTAGTATTGTAATTATAGAATTTTACATTCTTATTCTTCTCTCATTTATCTCCATTATTTTGTAATTTTATTTTCCCCTCATTTTGTTTATACACTATGATTATAGAGAATTGACCCTATTTGATCCGATGGGGAGGATGTGTTTCTTGAGTTTCATCTATTTTCTATTATTTTGTATGATCTAAATACGCTGAAAGATTATTCAAACATTAGATGAAGGTTTCACTCACTTATTTATTTTTCATTGCCCATTTATTTTTTCCATCAAATTAAATTTTCTATTTTCTTTCCTTTATTTGGAATGTGGATCACCCGTGAGATGTAGGTGAAGAGAAGTTCATGGGAGGAGTGTTTTCATTAAAATTTTATAGAGAAAAAGTGAGTGATTGATGCATTTAGAGAGGTTCTCGAGTGCATAGATCACCTGTAAATTAAATGGAAAAGGTTTTTCAGGGGGAATAGAATTTAACCTATGTGATGAATAAAAAATAAAATAAATAACTCAATAATGATAGTACATTAACTTCTCATTTGGTTTGAATATTATCCATTTAATATTTTTATTTTTATTTATTTTATTTAATTTTAATTTTATTATTTCATTTTATTTTATTTTATGCACATGCACACCAATTTTATTTTTTCACTTCCTTTAATAAATTAAAAACAAAAAAAACATAAGTGACAACCCAACTGTAAAGAACAACTATCAAGTTGAATCTCATTGAGAGACAAACCAGGGTCAACCACTGTGTTGCATCCTACATGACTAAAAATACTATTGACATAGAATCTATGATAAGTCTACTCATCAGTTTGGTGCTGTTCCTGGTGAGAGCTCTTGGTTAGTACATACTTTTCATCAAATTTGTAAGTATTTCATTATTTTATTTGTTTTTCATTCTTATTTATTTATTTATACTTCATTTTTATTCTCAAACTAGTTTGAGTATAATGTGTGGACCATTAATATATAGTAAATCATAATCATTTAAATTATTAAAATAAAGTGGATGAAATCATTGCAAGGGTTAGATACTTTTCATGAATAGAAATTAAAATACCACTTATATCTTCTTGTAGGTGTCCAGACAAGATTTCCATTGGCCACCACAACCTATAGTGCAACAAATTGGATGAAAGGGTACAATATACTATGAAAATTAACTAAAATAACATAAAAATAAAATACCCCCATGTCACCAAGAATAAGAGATCAAATCTGTGGGTGTAACACCTTGAAACTAGGTATAACACCCCGAGCCCACTCTTCCAGACTCAGTGCTTCAAAATTTTGTGTATTTTTTTATAAAAGTTAATAAACAATTACCCAACACTTTAAACAAAAGAGGATCTTTTACTCGTCTAGGTTATGGAGGATTAGACACAACCTTACATTTATCAGAGTTGACAAAAAAAAAACAACTTTCCATTATGCTTCCATGCGCGCTAACTCCGAAAGTGATGACATCTGTTACTAAACTTCTAAGATAGCTGTAAAAAATCATTTTAAAAAGAAGGGTGAACATTCAATTTCTATGTAAGGAGTTTTGAAAACCTTTCATTAATTACATTTAAAATATCTCTTTAATAATACATTCAAAAAAATCAATTAGAAATGCATTTTTAAAACAACATTTAAAAAATACTATAACTCTTTGAAAATTATTGATACTTCAAAAATGATTTTAAACTAATATAGTGATTTGGTTGAAAATATTAAGCAAGATCTTAAAAACAAAACAACTGAGGCCGCTTGAAACTTTGAAGGCTATCTTGGGCATACCCACTTGAGGGATGGATTCAATCTCCAATTACAAATCATATTTACAAAGTTCAAGTACCAAATTTTATAAAAATAATTTTTAAGCTTTCTTCATATATATATAAATTTTCACTGGAGTTTTATTTTTTAACTAAATATATTCATACATGAATTAAAATGTGTTCACTTTTATTTATATGTAATTACATAAATAATAGTTTTTAGTTAAAATTACATGTTTGACTTGGTACGACCAAATATTATAATACATAAACTTTGTTTAACCACATGGAAGATTAATCATAATCCTAACACTTAAAATTTCAAAGAAATATTTGTTAAATTTCTTTTATATATGAAATAATGTCTTGAATATATAAAGTCATAATAATCACATGAAATTTTTATGTTGCACATGAAATTATCAATAGAATTTCATATGCATTCACTATTTCATGAATATATATATATATATATATATATGTGTATATATATATATGATTTGAAGAACCTAATTTAAAGAACATATATAAATTTATATATATGAAATCAAAGAAGTGAAGTTAGAGGGTAATGATCTCAAATGTCGAATAAATCATTTTTTTGTGTTTGATTAATATGTACCTATATATTTTATACCCATGTCATATATTTATATTATTTATTAGAAGTGTATGAAAAAATAAATCTCATTATAAATCATATATATATATATTGTTATTTCATGAACATAAAAATTTAAACAAAAACACACATATTCAATTCATGAATTACAAAGATGAACTTGGATTTTATCCCAGTATTAAAAAAGCAAGAATAAAAATATACTTGAAATTAATCATTTTTTTAAATGACATATGCGATTTGTGAATACGGTCATTTCTCGAAAATGAATGAATTTTAAATAAAATGATTTTTAATAAATTCAAATTTCTAAAATAAACAGCATCATCAAAATTTAACAATAAAAATTTATAAATTCTTTTATTATGATGAAATCACCTTTAACATATATATAAATTAAAACAAAAATAAGTTTCAATACAAATATCCCTTACACATAATCAAAAAACTAAAATAATAACTTTGAAATAAATAAACTAATTATATCTTCAAATAATTTTGAAATAGTTATATTTGAAAATAAAATAAAACTATTACTTAATAAAATAACAATGAAATTGCAATGAAAGTATAAATAAATCCATTATAGAAAAATAAATTTGAACATTATTTTTGATAAAACAAACATAAGATTTGAAAATTTTAATTAAAGAAATTCCTTACTAAAATAATCATGGAATTGTGAAAAATTAGAAAATAGAAATTATAACATGAGATAAACAAATAGAGTTCCCTTACAAAAAACAAGAAATCATAAAAACTGTAATATTTTCTCATAATAAAATTTAGAGTTAAATAAATGTTCCCTTACTAAATTTTCATGCAGATGTGTTCTTATGAATTCTTATCCTTCCCAAAGCCACTTGCCACTCAATGTCTCAAAACCATCAAAGAGAGAAAAATCAGGCACTCCAAATTTTCTTCCCCATGGACTTTCCACACCCCCTTTTATTACTTATATCAGGATAATATATGTGATTTATTTATTCCATCTTGTGAGGATAGTTTATATATCTGATTGGTTTGCAGTGCAAGCTAATCGATATAAACAGAAAGTGGGAAAATAATAATACTTAGACAGATAGCTACAGGAAAATTGATAAAGACATATATCTTGGCAATTTAATAAGTGAAAACAAAATATTTAATTGTATGAAAAGGACTGATAACTAGAGTAAAAAAATAGATTGATAGACCAAAAGGAATCTGATTATTGTGAAAATTAGACAAATACAACATTTAATGTTGAAAAATGATACAGAACATTAAATCGATAGAATCCAAACTGTTTCAAACATTGACATTTGATGAAATATCCAAATGGAGTTAAAGAAATCGCTACACCAATGGGACCAGATATTGAATAAAAACACTAGTGGATGAATAAAATACTGAAATGGAATCCGGAAATCAGATAAAATAGAAACATAATAGATCAGAACAAAATGAGAATCTATTATCGACTCGCAACCATACCTTATCCGTTAAGTTCAGATATCCCGAATCGAAGTCGTTGTGCTTACCAACAGTCGAAACTTCATCGGTTGCAACCCATAATAAAAAAAACTCAGATCAAGACCGTGACTCAACATTCGAACTAGAAGAAATCATAGCCTTTCTTGGATCTGTGTCGACCTTAACTCTCGGAGAAGAATGGTGCTCGACCTCACCCAGAATTGGCTTCTCCGCCTTCCCTCAACGAAGAGCCCCGTGAAACCCTCGACCAGCCTAACTATTCACCTGATTTCCTATTTTTTCTTTTTAACACTATTATTAGTACAATTTTTTAAAATCAAACTATTTCATCGTTATATATATTTAATCCATTATATAATTTAATTAATTTATATATGTAATAGTATGATTTATTCTTTTCTTTTTATCGTTTATATATATATGTAATTTTTTATATACATATCATAATTTATAATTATATTTTAATAAAACATTAATTTTAATAATTTTATTATTTCATAATTACTATTGCTTATAATTTTCAAGACATTAATACTTATATAATATTTTATATGTTAACATAACATTATTTCAAATTTTGAAAATAATTTCTCAAGGTTTTTTATGTAATATAATCATTTATAATATCATGTTATACAAATAATAAATTAATAAAATATTATTTTTAATAAAACAATTTTAATAAAAAAATCATTAATTAATTAAAAAATATTAATATTATTAGAACAAAATTACATTTACATTAAAGAGTTCAGTTATCTGAAATTAAAAATACTACTTCTCAAAAGTATTATTATTGTCTTTAAAATAATATTAGTTAAACATAATATCATGAAATAATAATTATACATCAACTTATAAACAAAATTTGAAAATTTCATAAGTGAATTTATTAAAACATATGGTTATTGTTTAATTAATATATATATATATATATATTAATAATAATTTCATATTCCCAAAATAATATCATGTTTAGAAAAGTAGTATTTAATCAAAATTTATGAAACTATTATTATGAGAATTTAATATATATATATTTTACAAATCTATTAAAAATAATATTGACTTGATGGAATAAGTTAATCTTTTATTAAAAATCAAGGTGTTACACTAGGCCACTTGACAGTGCTCGGTTTGAGGTCTCCAAATGGCCTCTAACATACCTTCACATACACCAGAGGCTATAGACTAGTGGTGTGGGAATAAAACAAGAATTGGTGAGACTATGAACTTTATATCATAGTGATAAATGAAAATAAATAACCAAAAAACATCCATATCAGAGTACACATAAATAATAAGAACATCTAATAATTTACATGATGTTATCATTCAAAACATACTCTGATTACCCACTGGGAAGATCCTACATAGAAAATAAACTAAATTATAGAATATGAACATTGGACCAAATTACATCCTCAAGCCTCACCTCAATTTCTAAATAACCATCAAGCCACCCCAGCCTGATCCTCTTCACAACTTATACCGAACTTAAAAGTAGACATAAGGCCTTCACGTGCATTGAAGTTCCTATATAGGGTGTGAGTATATAAATCAGTAGGGTCTCACTAATCAACCATAATATACACTTTCATATTATAATGACCCAAGATTGAAAAACCTAGAAATTACATTTTTTTGTGGGATACTTAATAAATTACACAAAATATATGCCGAAAGACCGTATTAGTTTAGTGTCTTTAGAAACTTAGAACATAATATTATAACTTGGTGAAATATATTCAACATCTCCCATAAGGATCTCCCCCTTTAGTTTTCCTACCAAAAAATTTTCTTAACATCCTGGGGAAAAGAAAATATAAAAAGGGTGAGATGAAATGACCAGTAAGGGTAAACATGGAGAACATAAAACAAACCATAAACATTTGAACGTAAAAATAAGAACATGAAGTTTAAACATCAAAATCTTGAGTCATGAAATAAATCTTGGAAGTACCTAAGGAATATATCATGATGGAACAATAACTATGAGAAAATAGCATTGGTATAAAACATGGAATTTTGGAAAAAAAATAAGAACATAATATGACTTCCATAGTAGCCAAGGAATTGTTTCCAAGGCCATCATAGTAGAAAAACTCCATTACTGAACCAAGTTTACTTTCTGTTCCAGCCTTGTATAACTGAACCAGATTTACTTGTCATTTCATCCCTGTATTACTGAACCAGATTTCCATGACATTCCAGTCATGTCTATCTCATGAAATACAAATCTTCACCCAATGAATTGGAGGGAGATATAGGTCCCACACATCTCATAATTAAACCATTATTACTTTTTCCACAAAAATATTAAAAACATTCACTATAGCATAACCCATGAAATAAAAACGGTTTCTTAAATGCCATTTTATCATAACATAATCCATAAATGGATTTAATAAAAATAACTTCATAATTTACACAATAAAATACAATTAATAATAGGTATATAAACATATAGCTATGTAATATTAGATGGAAAATAATTTTGATAAAACACTTGAGCTTCATTTAAGAGGAAAATATCTGTTCTTCTTCAAAAATGATTTATTTTCTCAAAATGCCGATCGATTTTAAAAGAAAAGAATTTAGTTGAAAATAAACTTGAAAATTTGTAGAGTAATCTTCATGGAAATAAGGTGTTATGGAGATGTAAAAATCCATTCATTCCTTATAAGTTAAAAAAACATTCTCCTTATACTTTTTCCAGAAAATCCAAAAGATTACTTCCATACCTTGTAGTAAAAGTAAAAAAAGGGTAAAAATGACTTTATACAAACATAGAATAATATTAAACATTTTATGAATCTTTTTAGAAAACATGGAAATGTATGATAAATATATCCTTGGTAAATACTTACATATAAACAATTTCACATAAAAATGAGATTGCAAAATTATCCCTTACCTTAAGTCTGCTTTCTTCAGTATATATATGAAACTCCTATATAGTGGGTTTAAAAATATTATTAACTTTTAGAAGAACCATAATAATATTTATGATCTTATATATTATTTACTTATGACTTTATATTACTCGTTCATTTGTCAATTTCATGTTAAATCAACATCTTGGGTAATAAAAGTTTTATTTATCGTATGTGTTTGGACTCCTTATTCTCGATATTATTAATTAGATCATGATTTAATTAATTCTATAATGTAAAAAATTATTTATATATAATATATATTCAGTATATAAATATATATATATATAATAGATAGATAAATGAAATGGAATACACCGTTCATGGAGACAGTAAGTCGAACGTACGCATGAACACTATTTTCATTTCATTATTGAATTGAATGGAAGTAAGTAAAGGAATTATATATATAAATCTAGTAGAATTATTATGTCATATATTTCATGATTATTTATTATATATACTTTATAATCATTCTTGGATGGTTAACATGGAGAATGAATCTCATCTTGTCACGGAGACAGTAAGCCGTACGTACGCATGTGCGACAATATCGTTCTCATAATTGTTAAATGGTATTGAAGTGGATGATGTATAATTTTTCAGAATTAGTATCATGTTATAATAATAATATATAGTTATTACTTACACCATTATACCCATAAAAGTACGGTGGTGGTGAAAAACAGATTACACCACGATGTGGATACGGTAAGCCGTACGCACGCACACACAATGATTTTATTTTTTGTTGGATGGATAGAATGTGAAATAGGATTATTTAATATTTATAATAACATATATTTACATTATTTATACTGGTGTTATTACTTTATAATAAAAAAAATAATGAATATGAAGTTGAATAATTTTTTTTGAAAGAATCGGTTGAAGAAATTACCTCTTCCTCAACGCGCCTACTTTAAATTTCCTGTTAGGGTACTTGATTTAGTATTTTGAGAAGAACAGAAACTATAAAATATTACTACTGAATTTTAGAAACGAAATGGGTAGGATTTTTCTGATATTTGAGGCTAAAAATGGAGTGAATAGAAGAGAGAGGAGGTTTCCTTTTATAATTGAGGTGATGGACACTTTAGGAAAGTCTTAAAATATTACTTTATAATAAATTAAATTTAGATTAAAAATGGTCCAAAAATTATATAATTAAAATATAAGATGATTTTGGTTCAAATAACCATCATAAAATAAATTTTATACAAGTTTTAAATATTTTTTATCCTTATCGCTTTGGTTTAACCCTTATTTTATCCTTTTTAATCTTACTGTGATATCATGTTATTTAAACATTGTGGGTTAATGGAATTACCATATCATGTAAAAAGACCCAAAAAAAGTTATTTATGACATATTAGGTATTATATTAACCATTTATTCAAATATTAGAGTTTTATGAATTTAATATCATTTAATAAACTATTTTATGTTTTAATTTATGAATTATGTCAATTTTGGACACTATTCATACATAACTTTTTTAAAAATTCATAACAACCTGATTACTTTGAAAATAAGGAATTAAATAAAAGATAATATTTCAATATATTCCATAAAATATTTGTATGACATAAAAATAATCAAATTACATTTATTTTAACATTTATAATATCATTTATTTGAATCCTATATTAACGAAGCAATCACTGCATCATCATTGTGTCATTATTAAATTTATTAATTTAATGCATAAAATTTATAAATAAAATATATTGATGTATTGAATATTTTTATCTTTCAAATTAATATTTATATTCAAATATATTACTTATATAACCTCAACTTAAAATTTTATTAGTAAAAGATACATGTTTTTGTTGCAATTCTCTTTACTTTAAATTAATTCTTATGAAATGTCATTTTTACATCCAAGTGGATCCATGGGGTCCCAAAATAGACCCAAGGATGACTATGGTCATATATATCTCATAAAATAGGATTAGGAAAATTTTTATGGTAGTTTTATAATATGAAAATATTATTTTTACCCTTATTTACCAGATTTACCCTTTAATTGTGGTAAATAAAAATAATTACTAAAGTTACTATTCATAATATCAAAAAATAAAAGGTACATATTCACACAATTTTTACCATCTGATTCCAAAAATGGAATACATTTTTCCAAATTCAAAATATATAAGTTTCAGTAATTAATTTAAAAGTAATTTAAGTTGTCAAAACCAAAAAGAAGGTTTTAAGAAGTAATAAATATCAAAAGGTAGACATGTTTTTATAAGTAATTTCAATGGGAAATTATTTCCAATGAAAAATACTGGATTAAATAACAAAAACTTAACCATATTACAATTTAAAACCAATTAAAAAGATAATATAACTATATAAATAAATTAGATGATAAGGCAGTATTGAATTAAAATGCAGTATTTTTAACTATTCATTAAAATTTGAATTTTATCATAAAAATTCCAAAAAATCAAAAAAAGTAAATTTTTATTTCCCAACTCCAAATAAGAAGTTTAGTTTTTCAAATTTAACTTATAAAAATGTCAAAAACTTGATTTAAAATGGGTGCACAACCGAAAGATGACCAAACTGCATTTTTTGGAAAAATACTTATTTTATCTGAAAAATTGAATTTGTTCTTATATCATGTTATAGAAAATACATAAGATAAATTTTAATTTTATAAAATTCAAAATATGGTTAATACTATTCATAATGACTAGTTTATATCCCATTAAATAATAATATTTTAATAATATATCATTGTTTAGTGAAACTCAATATTGCGTACAATGCAAGATATCGAGGAAGATCACTCTTACATGTGATACAATCCAAGTTAGTGTTGTGTTTACTATAAGATAATACGATGTTGTGTACAATGAAAGATAATATTAGTGTAGCGTACAACACAATACATCAAAGAAAATAAAAATAAATTTTCCCATAAAATCATGGGGTGTTACATTCTACTCCCCTTAAAATGATTTTTCCCTCGAAATTCATCTGGGTTATAAATGGTTTACTAATTGAAATTTTATTTTAATGGAAACCCACATTGTAAAAAGGAATACTAAAAATTCATTTTAAAAAGGAATGTTATAAACATAACGTTTACCCAAAGTAACTCATCACTGAGTTACCACATAGGAGAACATAGGTGGGAAGTGAAAACATGGATATAGAAGAAAAATATAACCATCATGTTCTAATGGATAGTGAAAGAGAATATGGTTTCTAGAAAGTTAACTATTTGAAAGCCATAAATCTATGATGATTAAAGGGACCATCTGACTCATCAGATAAGAAGGTAATAAGATAACATTTTTGTTTTTCAAGATCCCTTCCTTAATGTTAAATAATTTTTCATGAGAATAAATACTTACTTTATTTTTGTACAATATCACTGTTGTTCGTGCCTTGAAAAATTTCCACTTCACCTCTTATTTAAATAAATTAAGTTCAATTTATCATTATTGAAGTGTTAGTATATCATGAGATAGAATGATAGGTCATTCCATCTATCTCAACAAAAAGGTATCATAGGTAATGGAATATGCATAAGTCCACCTACAATGAGATAATACATTAATATAAAAAACTTCGAACAAAATATTACTTATACTATCTATAAATGGATAACATTACAATCCTTTCAAAAAAATGAAAATATAAAACTTTAGATAGAGGTGAGCTAAATCTACTTAACATTTTCTCCCATATCTCATATGGTAGTTCTTGGTTGTCACATTCCAAACATGTGAATACCATAATCATGTATTCTCTTGAAACATGAATTAGCATATAACCTTAGTGAAATCATGAATGCTGTCAAAATTTAACTCTTTACACATTCTAAAAATCCCAAATATTCTATATACTCAAACCGTGATATCAATTTTTCCATATATCAGTCATGAGGTAATTAATACTATCAAACATATCATTATCTCCTTGAACTTTAATTATGTACATATCATGTGATTTCGAAAAATATCTGAATAAACTTTCATGGTTACCAGTACTATTCAACATATACTTTCAAATACTTCAGAAAAAACAATAGTGTAACAATACGTAGATATTTATTTATTCCATAGTACCATTAAATAACTTATACAACATTATTCTTGATAAACATTAAATTATTCCACTACCTTATTAAACTATTAACCGAGCTTCATCATTTTATTCCTTAACACTTCTTTTATCTCATATATTATTTGTAATCTCTTTGTCATTAGCAACATAAATACTACCCATATAACCATACTAATTCTCTTCTTGAGATTTTCCATTAGGGAATCAATTTGAATAATGCCCATACATTCCAAATTTACAACATCTAACTGTCATTGATTTCTTAGGAATACCAGTATCCTTGTCCATTTTTTCAGTTGATCCTTTTCCTTTGCAATTACTGGATGTGTGTCCTTATTTTCCACACCCAAAGCATCTTCCAGTTCCTTGGAAACATTCTCCTTGATTCCTCTTCCCAAATGATTTACATGTGGAAAATTGAACTTTATTTCCTCTATGACCATCAGAAAACTACATCTTTATCTTATTAGCTAGGTCAAAAAACTTACCAAAGTTGAGATTATTGATCATATTATGAGATTTCTGATTAGGCATAATAACGACGTTTCACCTTCCAAATCCCGTTTATTTGGTTTCTCATGAAAAATATCATTCCATTTTCTATCATATTCTCTATTAATATGAATCATCCTATTTCTATCCATTTTATAAAACCCAAAAAAATAGTGTGAGAGGAAAATGTCATAACAGGAAAAAAACCTAATCAAGGGGGAGTACTTACAATATCTATCATCTTAGGTATAATCCTAGGTTATTAATGCTTGTTACCATAATTCTATGACTATAACCTATAGTTATACCTAACATTAGGGACATTCCTTGAAAAACGTTAGAAATATCTCTAGGGATCTCACTAAAGTTTTTACATCCTAGTTTCCAAAGGTTAACTAAACCTTCACTCTGATACCAAATATAACGACCCAAGCCTGACATACATGGAAATTAAATTTATTTTTCGGAATACATAATACATTACACAAAATATATTCCTAAAGAATGTATTTGTTTACTGTGTTTGGAAACTCAGAACATAATCTTCTAACTTGGTGAAATATCTTCAACATCTCCCATAAATATATTCCACTTTAGTTTTTCTACCTAAAATATTTCTTTATTTCCTGGGGAAAAGAAAACATAAAAATGGTGAGCTCAAATTCTCATTACGGGTAAACATTTATAACATAAAACAAACCATAAAAATTTCAATATAAAAACATGAACATAAAGTTTGAACATCAAAATCATGAGTCATGAAATAAATATTAGTAGTGCGTAAGGCATAGATCCTAATGGAACATTAACCATGATAAAATAGCATGGGAATAAAACATGGAATTTTGGAAAACAAATAAGAACATAATATGATTTCCATAGTATCCAAGGCATTTTTTTCAAGACCATCATTGTGGAAAAATTCCATTACTGAATTGGGTTTTCTTGATGTTCCAACCATGTATTACTGAATCAGATTTACTTGATGTTCCATCCCTATATTACTGAACCAGATTTACTTTTTATTCTAGTCATGTATATCTAATGAGATATAAATATTTACCCAATGTATTTGAGTGAGATATACGTCCCACCCATCTCATAATGAAATAATTATTATGTGTTCCAGACAAACATAAAAACATTCACTATAGTATAACCCATGAAATAAAATAGGTTTCTTAAACATCATTCCATCATAACATAATCCATAAATGGATTTCATAAAAAGAACCCCATAATTTACAAAATAAAATAAAAGTAATAATAGGGATAGAAACATAAACCTATGTAATCTTAGATGTAAAATAATTTTGATAAAACACTTCAGCTTCATTCTGGAGGAAAATATCATTTATTCTTCAAAAACATTTTCTTTTTCTCAAAATTCCACACAATTTAAAAAAAATAGTTGAAAATAAATACGAAAACCTGTAGAGGAAGATTCATAGAAATAAGGCATTATTAATATGTGAAAATAAATTCATTTCGTATAAGTTAAAAAAACATTATCCTCATACCATTTCTAGAAAAGTCAAAATGTAACTTGTATGGTGAACAAAATAAAGATTCCTTCCATACCAAGTAGTAAAAGTAAAAAAATGGTTAAAAATAAATTTAAACATACATAAGTATAGTAAATATTTTATAAAAATATTTTTATAAAACATGGAAATGCATGATAAATATATCCCCAGTAAATACATACATATAAACAATCTTAGATAAAAATATGATTGCAAAATTATCCCTTACCTTAGGTCCAATTTATTCCATATGTGTCTAAAACTACTGTATAGTGGTTTTAAAATTATTATTAACTTGTAAAAGAACCATAATAATATTTATGATATCATATATGATTTACTTATGACTTTATATTACCCGTCCATTTGTCAATTCCGTGTTAAATAAACGTTTTGGGTAATAATGGCTTTATTTATCGTACGTGTTTAGACTTGTTATTATTGATTTCATTACTTAGATAATTATTTAACTAATTAAATAATGTAAAAAATTATTTATATATCATATATATATCATATATATTCAGTATATAAATATATATAATAGATATATAAATGAAATGTAATACACCGTTCATGGAGATGGTAGACAGAATGTAAGCATGAACGTTATTTTCGTTTCCTTATTGAATTGAATGGAAGTAAGTAAATGAAATATATATATATATATATATATATATATATATTAGTTAATTATAATTATTATGTAATATATTTCATTATTATTTATTATATATACTTTATAATCATTATTGAATGGTTAACGTGGAGAATGAATCTCATCACGTCGTGGAGATGGTAAGTCGTTCGCACACACGATTGACGATATCATTCCCATAATTGTTGAATGGTATTAAATTTGATGGTGTATAATAAATAATAATTAGTATCATGTTATAATAATCATATATAGTTATTATTTCCACCATTATACCCATCTAAGTAAGGTGGTGGTGAAAAACAGATTACACCACAGTGTGGAGACGGTAAGCCGTACGTACACACACACACATGATGATTTAATTTTTCATTGGATGGATAGATGGTGAAATAGTGTTGTTTAATATATACAATAAAATATTAGTACATGAGTTATACTGATGTTTCTACTTTATAATGAAACAACTAATGAATATGAAGTATAAGAAGAAAGAAATTTGAAATAATCGGTAGAAGATATTACCTCTTCCCCAACGTGACTCCTTTAAATTTCCTCTTAGGGAACTAGAGTTGGTATTTTAAGAAGAAAATCACCTCTATAATGTAAATATGGAAGTTGAGAAGAGAAATGGGAAGGTTTTGGACGATATTTATGGATCAAAATGGAGTGAAGAGGAGAGGGAGGAGGTACCCATTTATAATTGAGGTGAGGGGCACTTTAGGAAATTTCTAAAATATTAATTTATTATAAATTAATTTTTGATTAAAATGGTCTGAAACTTATTTAATTATAATATAAGATGATCTTGGTTCAAATACCCATTATAAAATAATTTTTAGACAAGTTTTGAATATTTTTTTATCCTTATCTCTTTGGTTTAACCGTTATTTTACCCATTTTAATCTTACTATGATATCACGTTATTTACACATTGTGGGTTAATGTAATTAAAATATCATGTAAAACGACCCAAACAAAGTTATTTATGAAATATTTGTACTTATATAAACCATTTGGACAAATATTATATTTTTATGAATTTAATATCATTTAATAACTATTTTATGTTTTAAGTTATGAATTATTTCAATTTTGGGTGCTATTCATACTTAAATTTTTAAAAATTCATAACAACCTGATTCCTTCAAAAATAAGGAATTAAATCATAGATACTATGTAAATATAATCCATTAAATCATAGATACTATGTAAATATAATCCATAAAATTCGTGGATTAAATCAAAATAATCAAATTACATTTACTTTAACATTTATAATATCATTTATTTGAATCCTTTATTAATGAAGTAGTCACAACATGATTATCGTGTCATTATTAAATTTATTGATTTAATGTATTAAAATTATAAATAAAATATCATGTTGTATTAAATAATTTTATATTTCTAATTAATATTTATAGTCTAATATATTATTTATATAACCTCACCTTATAATTGTATTAGTAAAAGATACATGTTTATGTTACATTTTTCATTACTTTAAATTAATTCTTATAAAATGTCATTTTTACATCCAAGTAGATCCATGGGGTCCCCAAATAGACCCAAGTATTCCCATGGTCATAAATATCTCATAAAAGAGTATTATTACATGTTTTAGGGTAGTTTTATATTATTAAAATATTATTTTTTACCCTTATTTTCCAGATTTACCCTTTAATCATGGTAAATAAAAATAATTTCTGAAGTTACTATTCATAATGTAAAAAAATAAAAGGTACCTATTCAAAGAATTTGGATGTTATGATTAAAAATATGGAATAAATTTTTACAAATTAAAAATACAGAAGCTTCAATAATTAATATTAAAATTAATTATCGTTGGTAAAACCAAAAAGTGGGTTTATAAGTAGTAATAACTATCAAAAGATTGACATGTTTTTATGTAAAATTTCAATGAGAAATTACATAAAATTAACAAAATTGTATTAAAGGATAAACACATAATCCAATTAAACTTTAAAACCAATTAAAAATATAATATAACTATATAAATAAATTAAATGAAAATGCAGTTTTGAATTAGAATGTTGTATTTTAACTATTCATTAAAAATTTAATTTTCTCAAAAAATAACAAAAATTCAAAAAAAGTAAATTTTTATTTCCCTCTTACAAAGAAGAATTTTATTTTGTCAAATTTGACTTATAAAAGGGTTAAAAATATATTTAAACTGAGTACGCCACCAAAAGGCGGCAAAACCGTATTTTTTGGAAAAATACTTCTTTTATTTGAAAAATTGAATTTGTTCTTATATCATTCTCAATAAAATACATAAGTTGAATTTTAATTTTATAAAATTAAATATTTGGTTAATAATATTCATAACGATTAGTTTATATCTCAGTAAATAATAATATTTTAATAATATATCATTATTCAGTGAAACTCGATATTGCATACAACGCAAGCTATTGAGGAAGGTCACTCTTGTGTGTAATGCAATCCAAGTCAGTGTTTCATTTACTATAAGCTAATATGGTGTTGCGTACAATGAAATCTAATATTAGTGTAGCATACAACATAATACATCAAATAAAATAAAAATAATCTTTCCCATAAAATCTTAGGGTGTTACATTCTACCCCCCTTAAAATGAATTTTGCCCTCGAAATTCGTCGAGGTTATAAATCGTTTACTACTTGAAAGTTTCTTTCATGGAAACCCACATCATAAAAAGGAATACTAAAAATTTATTTTAAAAAGGAAATTTGGAAACCTAACGTTTACCCAAAGTAACTCATCACTGGGTTTCTACATAGGAGAACATAGTTGGGAAGTAAAAACATGGATATGGAAGAGAAATATATACATCAAGTTCTGATGGATAGTGATAGAGAATATAGTTCGGAGATAGTTAAATACCAGAAATCCATAAATCTATGATGATTTAAGGGACCATCTAACTCATCAGATAAGAAGGTACTAAGATAACATTTTTGTTTTTCAAGATCCTTTCCTTAAAGTTAAATAAATTTTCATGAGAATAAATACTTACTTTATTTTGGTACAATATTACTGTTGTCCGTGCCTTGAAGAATTTCCACTTCACTGCATATTTAAATAAATGAAGGTGAATTTTTAATTATTAAAGTGTTATTAGATCATGTGATAGAATGATAGGTCATTCCATCTGTCTCAACAAAAAGGTAGCACAGGTAATGAAATATGCATAAGTCCACCTTTAATGAGATAATACATTAATCTAACTAACTTTAACCAGAATATAACTTATACTATCCATAAATGGACAACATTACAATCTTTATAAAAACTAAAAATATAAAACATTACAAAGAGGTTAACTAAATCTACTTAACATTTTTCTCCCATGTCTCATAAGGTAGTTCTTTGTTTTCACATTCCAAACACGTGAATACCTTAATCATGTATTCTCTTGAAACATAAATTACCATAGAACCTTAGAGAAAACATGAATTTTGTCAAGAGTTAACTATTTACACATACCAAAAATTCCAAAAATTCTATATACTCAAACCATGATATCACTTTGTCCTTATATCAGTCATGGGGCCATTAATACTATCAAACATATCATTATCTCATTGTCCCTTCATTATGCGCATATCATGTGATTTCTAAAAATATATGAATAAACTTTCATGGTTATCGATACTATTCCATATATACTTTCAAATACTTAAGGAAAAACAATTGTGTAACAATCCTTATATGTTTATTTATTTCATATTACCATTAAATTACTTATACAACATTATTCTTGATAAACATGAAATCATTCCACTACCATCTTAAACCATTGACCGAGCTTCATCATTTTATTCCTTAACACTTATTTCATCTAACATATCATTTTTAGTCTCTCCATCATCAGAAACATAAATACTACCCCTTCGACCAGGCCGATTCACTTCATGAGATTTTCCCTGAGCAAATCTATTAGCATAATGCCCATACATTCCACATTTAAAATATCTAACCGTTGTTGATGTCTTAGAAATACCATTATCCTTGTCCATTTTATTAATTGGTCCTTTTCCTTTATAATCACTAGATTTTTGTCTTTTTCCCCTCCCAAAGAATATTCCAGTTCCTTTGAAACATTCTCCTTCATGCCTCTTACCACATGATTTACATGAGGAAAATTGAACTTTATTTCCTCTATGATCATCATGAAACTCTATCATTATCTTATTATATGGGTTAAGAATCTTACCAAAGTTGAAATTATTGATCATATTACGAGATTTCTGATTAGTCATAAAAATAATGTTTCACTTTCCAAATACCATTTCATTTGGTTTCTCACGAACAATATCATTCCATTGTCCATCATATTCTCTATTAACATGAATCCTCCGATTTCCAACCATTTTCTAAAACCCGAAAAGAATAGTGTGAGAGGAAAAAAACATACTAGTAAGACAACATAGTCAAGGGGGAGTACTTACAATCTCTATAATTTTAGTTTTAATCCTAGGTTATTCATGATTATTACCATAATTATAGGATTGTAACCTATAGTTATATTTAACCTTAGGGACATCCCTAGACATACCTTATAAATATATCTACAATTATCACTAAATTTTTTTCATCCTAGTTTCCAATGGTTAACTAAACCTTCACTCTGATACCAACCATAACAACTAAATCTTGAAGTATGTGAACATTAAATTTCTTTTACGGAATACAGAATGCATTACAAAAAATATTTTCTCAAAGACCTTATTAGTTTAGAATGTTTTTAAACATGGAACATAATATTATAACTTGGTGAAAGATATTCAACATCTCCCATAAAGATATTACCCTTTAGTTTTCCTACCTAAAATATTTCTTTATATCCTGGGGAAAATAGAACATAAAAATGTTGAGCTCAAATTCTCATTAATGGTAAACATGGAGAACATAAAAAAAAAACCATAAACATTTTAACATAAAAACATGAACACAAAGTTTAAACATCAAAATCTTGAGTCATGAAATTTATCATGGAAGTACGTAAAGAGTAGATCATAATGGAACATTAACCATGATAAAATTGCATTGGAATAAGATATGTAATTTTGGGAAATAAATTATCACATAATATGACTTCTATAGTATCCAAGGAATTGTTTCCAAGACCATCATAGTGGAAAAATTCTATCACTGAACTGGGTTTACTTACCATTCCATCAATATATGACTGAACCAGATTTACTTGTTGTTCAATCCCTATATTACTGAACCAGATTTACTTTTTGTTCCATTCATATTTATCTCAGGGAATATAAATCTTTACCCAA
The DNA here is from genome assembly GCA_963277665.1 of Viscum album. Lineage (NCBI taxonomy): Eukaryota > Viridiplantae > Streptophyta > Magnoliopsida > Santalales > Viscaceae > Viscum > Viscum album. The sequence goes on from OY728122.1 coordinate 1,714,684,246, forward strand.
TGAACTGGATGATGATATATGTCCCAAATATTTCATAATGAAACCATTCTTATGTGTGCCACAAAAACATAAAAACATTCACTATAGCATAACCCTTGAAATAAAATGGGTTTCTTAAACACCATTACACCATAACATAATCCATAAATGAATTTTATAAAAACAAATCCATCATTTATACAATAAAATCAAAGTAATAATAGGGATAAAAGCACAATCCTATGTAATATTTGATGGAAAATAATTTTGATAAAACACTTGAGCTTCATTCCGAAGGAAAATATCCTATCTTATTTAAAAATGATTTCTTTTCTCAAAATGCCACACAATTTTTAAAGAAAATAATTTAGTTGAAAATAAACTTGAAAACATATAGAGGAAGATTCATGGAAATAAGGCATTATGAAGATGTAAAAATCAGTTCATTTCATTTAAGTTTAAAAAACATTCTCCTCATACTTTTACTAGAAAAGTCAAAAAGTAACTCTTATGGTAAACAAAAGAAATATTCCTTCCATAACATTTAGTAAAAGTAAAAAATGGGTAAAAATCACTTTAAACATACATATAATAATAATAAATATTTTATGAAAACATTTTTAGAATATATGGACATGGATGATAAATATATCCATAGTAAATACTTATGTATAAACAATCTCAGATAAAAATGAGATGGAAAAATTATCCCTTACCTTATGTCCGATTTCTTCCTTATGTATATGAAACTATTTTATAGTGGGTTTAAAAATATTATTAACTTTTAATAGGACCATAATAATATTTATGATCTCATATATGATTTACTTAAGACTTTATATTACCTGTTCATTTGTCAATTCCATGTTAAAGTAATGTTTTGGGTAATAATCATTTTATTTATCGTACGTGTTTGGACTTGTTAATCTTGATATTATAACTTAGATCATGATTTAATTACATATATAATGTAAAAAATTATTTATATATCTTATATATTCAGTATAAAAATTTATATATAATAGATAGATAAATGAAATGGAATACACCATTCATGGAGACGGTAGGCCGTACATACGCATGAATGCTATTTTTGTTTCCTTGTTGAATTGAATGGAAGTAAGTAAACGACATATATATATATATAGATAAATCCATTAGAATTATTAGGTAATATATTTCATGATTATTTATTATATATAATTTATAATCATTATTTAATGGTTAACATGGAGAATGAATCTCATCGCATCGTGGAGATGGTAAGCCGTATGTATGCATGAGCGACGATATCGTTATTGTAATTTTTTAATGGTATTGAAGTGGATGGTGTATAATTTCTCAGAATTAGTTTCATTTTATAATAATTATATATAATAATTATTTCTACTATTATACCCATCCATGTAAGGTAGTGCTGAAAAACAGATTACACCATGACATGGAGACAGTAAGTTGTACGAACACACGTGCAGTGATTTCATTTTTCATTGGATGGATAGAAAGTGAAATAGGGTCATTTCATATTTATAATAAAATATCACCACCTTATTCATACTGATGTTATTACTTTATAATGAAACAACTAATGAAGAGGAAGTATAAGAAGACAGAAATTTGAAAGAATCTGTAGAAGAGATTACCTCTTCCTCAACGTACCTCCTTTAAATTTCCCCCAAGGGCACTAGAGTTGGTATATTTAGAAGAAAAAAACCTCAATAATGTTACAAGGTATGTTTAGAAGATAAATTTACAGGTTTTGGGAAATACATAAGGCTAAAAATGGAGTGAAGAGGAGAGGGAGGAGGTTCTCTTTTATAATTGAGGCGAGAGGCACTTTAAGAAAGTATTAAAATATTACTTTATTATAAATTAAATTTTGATTAAAAATGATCCAAAACTTATTTAATTCAAATAAAAGATGACTTTGTTTTGAATAAAAATCATCAAATAATTTTTAGACAAGTTTTTAATATTTTTCTATCCTTATCTTTTTGGTTTAACCCTTATTTTACCCTTTTTAATCTTACCGTGATATCATGTTATTTACACATTGTGGGTTAACGTAATTACCATATCATGTAAAATGACCCCAAAAAAGTTATTTTTGACATATTTGGACTTATATTAACCATTTAGAAGAATATTTTTTTAGGAATTTAATATCATTTAATAAACTATTTTATGTTTTAAGTTATGAATTATGTCAATTTTGGACACTATTCATACTTGAATTTTATAAAAATTCATAAAACCTGATTCCATAAAAAAGTCATTAAATGAAATATAATAGATAAATATCATCCATAAAATTCCTGAATGACATTAAAATAAACAAATTAAATTTATTTTAAAATTTATAATATTATTTATTTTAATCCTTTATAAATGAAGTAATGAGTGCATTATCATTGTGTCATTATTAGATTTATTAATTTAATTTCTAAAAATTATAAAGAAATATCATGATGTATTAAATATTTTTATATTTATAATGACTATTTATAGTCAAAGATATTAGTTATATATCCTCACATTAAAATTATATTAGTAAAAGATACATGTTTATGTTACATTTCTCTTTACATTAAATTAATTCTTATAAAATGTCATTTTTATATCCAAGTGGATCCATGGGGTCCAAAAATAGACCCAAGGATGACCATGGTCAGAAATATCTCATCCAATAGGATTAGGACATGTTTTATAGTAGTTTTATATTATTTAAACATTATTTTTTACCCTTATTTACCAGATTTATCCTTTAACCATAGTAAATAAAAATAATTACTGAAGTTTCTATCCATAATGTACAAAAATAATTGGTACCTATTCACACAATTTTAAACTTTTGATTCCAAAAATGGAATCAAAATTTTTAAATTAAAAATACAGAAGTTTTAGTAATTAATTTAAAATTAATTCTTGTTGTCAAAACAAAAAAGTAAGGTTTTAAGAAGTAATAACTATCAAAATATTTACATGTTTTTAGGTGAAATTTCAATAGGAAATTACTTAAAATGACCAAAATTGGATTAAATGATAAAAAAAATTCTAATTACACTTAAAAACCAATTAAAAATATAATCTAACTATATAAATAAATTATACGAAAATGCTGTTTTGAATTAAAATGCAGTATTTATCACTATTCATTAAAATTTGAATTTTATCAAAAAAATTCCAAAAATTCAAAAAAAGTAAATTTTTATGTCCATCTTCCAAATAATAAATTTATTTTGTCAAATTTAACTTATAAAAGTGTCAAAAACTAGATTTAAAATTGATGCGCCACCAAAAGATGACAAAACTGCATTTTTTTTGGAAAAATACTTCTTTTATCTGAAAAATTTAACTTATTCCTATATCATGTTCTAGAAAATACATAATATGAATTTTAATTTTATAAAATTCAAAATTTGGTTAATAATATTCATAACAGCTAGTTAATATCCCATTAAATAATAATATTTTAATAATATATCATTGTTTAGTGAAACTTGATATTGCGTACAACACAAGATATCGAGGAAGGTTGCTCTTACGTGCAATGCAAGCCAAGTCAGTGTTGCATTTACTGCAAGCTAATATGGTGTTTCATATAGAGAAAGCTAATATTAGTGTAGAGTACAACACTTAACATCAAAGAAAACAAAAAGAATATTTCCTATAAAATATCGGGGTGTTACACATATGCATGTGTATGCAAGAGGAAACAAAATAATATAAATAAACATGATCATTAATCCACCCCGAACTAACCAATACACTAAAATACTTGATGAGATACACATTACTGTTAGGCCATTGTGTGATAACCAGGACACCCAGACCCCTGACCATACCTGCTTCGACGCCACTCCAGAATCCCTTCATCACCTCATCCCAAAAGTCCATCTGGTACCCAAAAGTCCATCTGGTACCAAAAGACACACAGTAAGGAATCATCTACGTTATAACCACTAATACCTTAGAGTAGGGTCCTGTACCAAACATACCAACTAAATACATTCACTAGGAAAGCCGCACATCCACATCTAGAACACTACATTCTCACTCAAGTTAGGGTCCATCCATGATCTGCATCATGTGAAAACACCAAACTCATATCACTCATACTGGTTTCATCATACAGTCTCACATTACATCACATCTTGGACCCCATATCACTCATGGAGGTCGAAGATCTACTCCTCAGGTCTAAAAATCACACTTAGGGATATCTCATCATTCTCAAGTCAACCATCTCACTCATGGATGACCCATCCTCATCCCAAGAAAAACCATTTCACTCATGGCCATCCAACATTGATAAAGGAAACCATATCACTCATGGATAACATAAATTCATTCAAAATAGGGATTTCCATCTCACTCATGGTAGTCCCATCAACCCCATCTCCCTTATGATGAGGATATAAATTGATACCCATCAACCCTCAAGATTAATCCATCTCCTATCACAATAACATTTTAAATAGGGCCTATAATTCATCACATAGATCACAAGATCATCACATCTAGGCATGGCCTCCATCCAACATCATACAACACAACCAAAATTGACTCACCCAAGGTGGAATCCACTAGGGTCCTCTGGACATGTCTCAGTATTTGGTCATCAATACACCCTCAATTATTTCAACCCTTGATAAAATCACTACTCGTAGTCCCATCCCAACCATGGAATAATCATGCATGGTCAAACTTTATCAAGATACATTTTGACTCGCAATCCCACTACTCTAGGACTTCACCAAGACATCTTACTTAAATTCCCCTTGGAAACAACATTACATGTCCTCAATAAGATCCACAACCCTCCGTGGGTCTCATGTCACATCTCCTCAGGGATATCTCACAACGAGATACCAACAGTAAAACCCTCTCTATCATCATATGCCATGTACCGAAGGACTTATATCACTCCAAGAGAACCACATGACATGCCTCTAACCCCAAGATTGGGTTCCTCATCACTCAAAAGATGTACAACCGTCTCTCCCATTAACACTCATCCCTAAGCCTCCCATGATTTCCCAAATATCCCTAGGGAAATCATACTAGGCTATCCCACATCTCATATCAAATTCATGGACCACCTAGAGGCCTCTCACTAACTCAAGCAAATCTATTTTCCCTTGGAGACATAGTCATAGGGACATCCCAACTCACTCAAGTGTAAAGTGAACATATTCCAAGAATATGAGGCTATAAAATCTCATATTATATCTACTCAAGGAACCCTCATCCCCTAAACCCCACCCCTAAACCCAATGAATTTATGCAAGAGTTAACGACCGTAAATAAACATACATATGTTTTTTGTATCATAGGGGCCACCTACCTAGAACATAGAGTCAACCACTCATCGAGCTCTACTGAGCCTCATCCATGCCCAACAATCTTTTTCCAGGCTCCCGAGCACCCAAATCACATCAAATTACATTAATATTTAATTTCAATAATTTATAATCAATTATTTAATTATATTAGAAAATAGGCATAATCACTTAAATACTCACTAGGTTCTATTGTCACACTGAAACTGTGAACAACCACCTATAGAAGGTTCGTGGTAGACCTCAGACACCACCCCAACCAAAAACCCTATCATAAAACACCTGTTTAATCACTTAATTCTATTGGATTAGGAAAAAACCTAAATAAGTTCACCAGGAAACATAACCCTAACAAAATGAAATGTGGTGACATGCATACATTACCTCAAGATTTTATAAAGCCATTATGCATGAAAGCCCCATAATCCTTGGATGATTTCAGCATACTTGTGAGAAATAAAAAAAACTTCCAAAATCACACCAAAATTAGGTATAGAAAATGAAAACCAAAATTAAGGAAAATAGAAAGAATAATACAACTATTATTTCTGCCATGAACCATATCCTAACTTGGGGGTCTGAGGGGGGGAGACCCAGTTGATTCGGCTATCCTGCATGCACTCATCAGCTTAAAATGTGGATGGGGGCCAACCCCCAAATGAATATTCCCTACCTTTATTAAACCCCCCAAGAACCATTCATGACGTGACCAATCTCATATATAGCATGAACTATGGTTCATGATGTGAAATCCTTGAGGCAGAGGGCCCTAAACCTCCTACCTGCCTCATTCATGGCATGCCCCCTATGGGTAATGATGTGAATGGATGTCATTACTAAATTTCATCCTCTTAAGTCCTCCAACCATTCTTTGATGTACACCCAAGCACCCAATACATTCTATTATTTTCAAAACATACAAAAAAACGTCATTTTTATACTTAAAAATGTTCAAATTCCCAATACGAATCCCAATTTAATATCTGACCCCTAAAAAGAGAAAAATTTTGAATTCCCTCAGGAATTCAAAACTCATAATGGTGAAAGTCATTAAAAACTCCTCACCATAAGGCATCTCATCCTAAAAAATCATATAATATACACATCAACACAATCAAGACCTCCCTCATTTTCCAATTCTCTATGAACTGGTGTCATTCTACATCGGAACACCAAACTCCCCCCACTGTGAAACTCCAAACCCCAAACCTAGATCCACATACTTTTCTCATAAAATTAATGGAAGAATCCATAAAACACATCACTAGAATCCCACATGTTTCTCCTGACATGGTCTCTACCTCACCATGCCTAATTCCACATCAAAACACTAGTTGTACCTCATTTGACTAACTTTTCTAAAAAATCTAGGCCTCACACCCTGAAACAACACAAAACACCAGCCTTCATTATTATTACCTCACAACCAGATGCATTCTAACATCATCCAAACACCCAAACTAAAGTACAATTCTGAATCCCAGTGTAATCTCATGGTTAGATCACCGACAACCCACCCCAATCGTCACAAACTTCCCATGTTCACCAATGCATCCCCAACCTGACTCATAATTAGATCACAACAAAACTACCTTAAGATTGATTCCAACACACTAAATCCAACCAAAAACACATATAAATCCTCAATTTTGATTTTTTTAAGAGACCATATCATTTTGGATTCACTCTCACACCAATAATTGATGTCACCTCAACCATTCACTAATGATTCTTACCACAACCATGGCCCTACTTAAATGAGGTTCATTCACCCATGAGTGACACAAAACTCCCTTATATAGTAGTATCATCATCATCACCTGAAAAACCAAAAAAATAACCTCCATAGCCAACACTCTATCCATCATCAAACACAATGATTAGACCTGATCACCCCACTCATACCTGAGTACCAACAGGAAACATCCACCAACACCTTATCTTGGCTCACCAAAGCATCACCCTCACCATGAAAAAATCCACATATATCGAGGATCATGTCATCTAATGGAAACTAGTGCAATCATCACCATATGGATTACCTTACATCACTCCTCAAGATCCAACCTTAATTAGTCCACCATCACGCATGTGTCGCTCATCCCAACCCATGATTTCTCATCACATCAATCGTGAAACTACCATTAAGGTTTAACCCAAACCAACCATGCCACTACACTCAGTCCATCACCAATGTCACCTCCATAGCTGAGACATTACTTATTTCTCTCAACATGACTTTGAGCCACTATTCTCACAAGTTCCTTTCCAAACACAACATTCACCACAATCGAGAGTGGCCCCAAACCGAAACCACCACAACACTACCATTGCCACACCACTTGGATTCCTCCATTACCCTTATCATTATAAATGGTCTACACATGACCCATTCCACTTATCCATGAACCAAGTAGGCTCCCTGCGTAACCAATGTACACTTTTTGTTTCACATCAAGGAATTTTTCCAAAAGGCCATGACAACCACCACTCTCATCCTTAAGGAAAAGTGGTACTCAAATAACCTATCACAGGTTATAGACCATGATCATATTTGGTATCACCTAAACCTGATAGAAACATGATCCTATACATCCCAATCACATAACCCGATCTATGATCCCATTATTTGTGTCTCATATAACCAAGGATCACGTGCTTAACCAACTTAACATTCCCCACATGATTTTCATCCACATCCAACCATAGAATCCTAAAAAATACTCCTTAAAATCAAGCAATCTCACACATGCCATGATATATCACATAGCCACCCACCACACATGAATCATTTAAAAACCACAATTATATACCCATGATCTAATCACCCTAGGTCTGAAAACCTAGAATTAATACTCAATATCCTAGTGAAAACTGCATTAGAACATTATACCAAGTATCTTACCTATCATTCCATCTCGAAACCAACCTCAATACCAAGAGAACACCTCATTATCTTCATCACAACCCAATACATATTAGTCATGCCATTCCGAAATCCATCCATGGTTCTCACACAACCACCTGACCTAGTTATGTAGAGTTAAACCAATAAGATATGTGGAAAAGTTCTATATAGGTTGTTTAAAACTCTATGTAATTTGACCTAAATCCTCAAGGTAACTAATGATCATCCTAAAATCACATCTCAAGAACACCATGCCTTCATAAATACATTACTAAGAATCAATGGTCACACTGACCCTCTAAGGGTCTCCACACATAACTTGATGAAGGGATTTCATTTCCATTATTAAAGAACCTCCCACCATAAGATCCACATACCCTTATATTAAAAGAAATTACAACATGGACAAGATAAGTAAAATTTCACCAATAAATTATTAGGTAAAAAACCATATAAGTTGTTGTTGAAACTTTAAAAAATAAAACCTATCATCAGAAAACAACCATAGGAAAGTGAATATATGTCATGTGAGTCATACATTCCTACCATGATGCATATAAAAAAAATTCTTACTAAGGGTAAAATACACAAAACCGCAATAACAATCTCAAATACACACATCATACTTGAATAAATATCCAAACTATAATAGCTAAATCCAAAATAGAAATTTTTTCACCATGTTAACCACGAATTCCGAATGAAAATGTGTTTTTGATGCACTTGTATGAGGTCCATCACAATACTTAACACATTCCTATACCACATTTCTACCATATCCCAAAATAAAAAACCAATATAAAGCTATGATGCCACTATGTAGTGCCTCGACATTGGGAAACATGATAGTTCTTTACCAAGGTCACCACATGGAATAAAGCATGCCTCTCCATATGCCAAAGGATTTTGAATAGTATAGAGGGCCTAAAACATGCATCAGGGAGACTATGACCTCAACATCATAATGATAAATGATAATAAATAACCAAAAAACATCCACATTGGAGTACAAAAAATAAATAAACATATCCAATAATATACATGATGTAGTCATACAAAACATACCATGATCTCCCATTGGGAAGAAGAAATATACAAAATAAACCCAAAGGAAAAAATACACACACTAGACCTACTTCAATTCATGAGCCACACCCTAATAACTTAATACTAATTGAACCATCCCAACCTAATCCTCTTGATAACCAGTGTTGAATCTGAAGGCAAGACATAAGGTCTACACATGCACCATAGTGGCCATAGAAGTTGTGAGCATATATCTGAGTAATGTCTCACCATGCACCCATAATACATTCCATCATATTCACGTGTATGAAATAACATAAATAAACTTGCTTTTCTAGTTGTTTTATGCTAACTAGGATGCCATGATACTTAACGAGATACCCATTTCCATCAGACCATCGAGTGCTAACTAGGAAACCCTGATACCTAATCCTACCTACTTCAACGATATGCTATAATCTCATTATTTCCTTATAACAAACGTACAACCCATTCCCAAAGACTTAGGGTAGGGTTTCATCTAATTCTAGATCTTTTTTACCTCGTAGTTGGTTCTTTTACTAAGAATCTCTCCAACCCCTCTCACTAGGAAGGAAGAAAATACAAGGCTCTACTACTACCATCTCACACAAGTCAAGGCCCATCCATAATTGGAATCATGTACCCAAAAGGAACCTATCACACTTATGGTGGTTCCATCATCTAGTCTCACATCACATCATATCATGTATCCCATCTCACTCATGGCATCCTAACATTTGTTCCTTAGGTCCAACCATCTCACTCATGGATAACCCATTACACTCAAGTCAACCATCATAATCATTGATGACCTAGACACATCCCAACACAAGGATCTCACTCATGGTTGACCAATATAGATCAATATAATAATATCACTCATGGATGACCCAACTTCATGAACAATAGGTATTTCTATCTCAGTCATGGAAGTCTCGACAATGATATCTCACTCATTATATGGCCAGGACTTGAGACCCATCACCCCTTAGGATGAATTCATCGACTATCACAAATAAGGTCTGTAGCCCATTAGACATCTCTCTATATCATCACATCTATTCTTATCCCCCATATGACCTTTCATATCACAAAAAACTCAACTCACCCAATGGGGTGTCTACTATGTCCATATGACTTATCTCAATCTCTAATAATTTATACCACCTCTAGTTTATTGACTCTCAACGACACTATAACCCATAGGCCCAACCTGGACCTGGCTTCATTAATAAGGGTTAACCTCATTAGGATTACTTGTTAATCCCTATCCATCAACCTAGGGACCGCCCCAAGGTATCCTGCTGAAAGTACCATTGGAAACCTAATTCCAAGTCCTCAAGTTGAGTCTATGACCCTCACTGGGTCTTATCTCACATATCATCAAGGAGATTTTTTAACTAGATACCTAGAGGAAACCCTTCTTTATCATCCTATTCCAGGTTCAGAAGGACTTTTCTCTCTCTAAGTGCACTTTAAGACTCACCTCCACCCTTGGGAGGGAGTTCCTTATCACTCATTTGGCATACAACCATCTCACCCATAAATACTCTACCACACGCCTCTAATTCCAGACCGAATATCCCTGTGGAACCCATAGTAGGATATCCCACAATTAATTTCATATCCCCAACCCTCCTAGAGGTTTCTATACAACTCAAGAAAATCCATCTCCCCTTGGTGACATAGTTGTCAGAAACTCCCAACTTATCTAAGTGAAAAAGAGAACCTATTTCAAGAATAGGAGGATGACTGCTCACCTATTCAATCTACTCAGGGAACCCTCAGTTATTAAACCCCACTCTCAAATAAAATGAATTTATTTAGGCATTCACAATCATAAATAAACATACATATTATTTTTAATCATAGGGGCCACTTACCTAGAACCCGGAGTTAACCCCTCACCAAGCTTTTTCAGGACTCATCCAAGCCTACTGAGCCCCGTCCACACTCTCAAGAACCTATATCATTCATAATGACATAAATAATTTATTATAAAAAATTATAATTAATTATTTAGTTCATCTATGAGTAGTTATAATTTCTTAAACTCTCATTGGGAGCTTCTGTCGAACCAAAACTGCGAACAACAACCCATAGAAGGCCCATGGACCACCATTGCACCACAAAACCAAAATAATTGTCATGAAACACTAGGTTTTTCATGACCCAAACCATGATGGGTCTCGATTAGTAACTACCCCAAGCCCTCTCCCATAGGCCATGGGCTAGTGAGTAGTGCTAAAGGCACAATAAACATAGGGAGTCCTTTGCCTAAGAATCTGTATACACACACATCTAAATCAATGAAAAAGTGAAGAGGAAAAGAAGTATAAGATACAAAAATACTATATATAAACCACAACCATGCCTCGATCTCTAAATAGTACAAGTATAGAAAAGTAAACTGAATGGTAAAGGGAAAAAATACACACCCAACCAGAAAAGTACCACAACCTGGCAGTAATTGAAAAGTAAAACATCTGAGGGAGCTCTTCTCCTGGATCCCAAGCTACAACCACCATATGCGGGCCAAGAAATCATATAACTATGATTCAATGAAGTCAAAATCAACCTGTTCGTCATCTTCAAGGGCACACCAAGTGCGAGAAAATCCCATTCAAGGGTGAGTGTAAATATACTCAGTAGGATGCTTCGATGGCTCAAGGGAGAAGCAAGAGAGGTACTGAAGAGGGGAGCATTAAGAGACATAATAGAAGAGGAAAGAAGTAGAGAGAACAAGGTACAGTAAAAGGGAGTACAACTCACCCCAACAAGAAAGTGAAGTAAACTCATCCAAACACAAGGAGCTAGAAATGGTGAGAAGATGAATTTCTTACCGAGTCTTCGCTAAATATTGAAGGAGAGTAGATTCATCGAACCATAATAATCTAGACATGAAAATCACATGGCATACCCCACACATCTTCACCTCTATTGGAAGGAGAGTAGAAAAAACCCAAAGAGTGGGCACTAGAAAAAAGATATATATATTCTCAGTCAAAGAAACCCAAATGAGAGAGTAAAGGGATATCTATCTCAAAATATGAGCCTAAGAAAAGTGAGTCTTCAACAGTTCTAGAAGAAACCATCAATTACTATCATTCCACATGTCTTCTCTAAACTGAAGGTAAAAGGGAATCAATCACCTCACCTTGATACTATCTTCATTGGGCGACACTGTCTCGCCCTCACGGTTTTAGGTCGCATCATAAGGACATGTATTAGTGCGAAGAGAGTCCCTCTTTCTTGAGAGTCCAAAGTCACATCAGAGCATGCCTTGTCACTATAGAACTATCGAGAGGTCATGTATCAAAGTCAAGTATCCATGCCCAGCCTTTCTAGAGGATTCCACTCGTCATCAGGTGTTCATTCCCTAGTATTTTAGGGGGGATCATCACCCAAAAGTTGATGGGGACCCACTACCTAGCCTGATAGAAGGGTACTACCCAAAAAAAGTCATTGTCAAGTACCACTACCCAGACTTACTAGAGGGAATCCCGAAACTACCATTGGGGACCACTTCCCAGCCCAGCTAGAGTTAAACATAGAAATTCTATCGAGGACCACTTCCCAGCCCAGCTGGAGGTAAACCTGAAACTTCTCTAGCCATCCTTGCTGGATGGTACCTCTTAGAAAAGCATTAATGAAGTTTGTCCATCCCTATTGGATGGTAACTCTTGGAAAAACATCAAGGAATTATTTCCATTCATACTAGATGGTAGATCTCTAGAAGCATTAAGGAACTCTGGCCATCCCTACTAGATGGTTCCTTTCGGAAGAACATCAAGGAAAACTGATGTAGTCATCGAGTGCCACCCAGATAGGCATCACACTCAGAACATCTCGCATCGTACCTCAAAATCCACTATGGAGGGAAGTGTCATGTTCTACATGGGAAGACACCTAGGATAAGCTACTCGTATGCCAAAATCCAAGTTTAGAAGAAGTATATATGAAAGATATAAGAATTCGTAAGTAGTACATGGCACGCGTGGGGATCCCATGATGTGTGACCCTGGCTCAACGCCTTTCCTTGTACCAAGCCATTTTTGGGTGCTAAACTACGATTAAGTACCCCTAATCATGTCAGTGTACTCCCAGATTACACGGTATTCCTATCTAATAGGTTAACGAGTACACAATGCTCGTTTTTGATATGAGGTGTGAAAACATAATTTTTCTAACACGCCTCCTCAAACATCTCTAGAAAATTCTCATTCATCTTCTCCAATCTCACCAGAGTCAAATCTGACCCAAACCTTAAGTTCTATTCAAACATGTAAAAAAGATCTCCCACCAATATTCCATTCATGTTTCCACATTTAATGATATCACAAACAAGCCTCTACACATCCAAATAGATCACACTGTTTCCATATTTGTGGAAAAAAATGCAAGATCGATTATTCATTCACCCCAAACAGATATCCAATGGAAAATTCATAAGTCACTGAATTACACATGAAAGATGTCCCATGAGGTCCCAGCCTCTGTCCTGAAACAAGTTATATGGATCACACAATTATGATCCTCTTGAAAAAACATAGAAGATGGACTACTCAATCGTCCAAAATGAATAACCGGTGAAAAATATGTATGTTACCGCAACATGTGAGAAATAGACCTCATGGTACCCACACCCTGACTTTAGATTAAACATATTAAATCCATCTTTAAAAGTCCACAATGTTTCAAGGGTTTCATCACCACTGACGGCGCATCAAATGGACCTCCCGTTTGCAAGATAGGTCAGGAATAAGATTTCCGAATACAATAATATAAATACTATTATTAAATTTAGGTGTTTTTTGTATCTGAACAATAAAAACCAACATAAAAATCATGAACTGATCTTAAAAGACCCGAGTCGATGAGAGGGACCCATGGCTATAGACGACCTGTCAAACGGACGCTCGAATTGTGAGATACAGACATTTTAAGGAGTTTTGGGCCAAACTAGGCCGACCCAAATTGACAGCCCGGTCCGGATCACTAGACCATGGCCCAGTAGTGGGTTTGGGCCACTCTAACGTGGCCCAGACCAGTTTCCATGACCCATCTGCCTGCTGTTTCTAGCCCACATGACGCGGCCTACCAGGCCCATCCACCACTGACACTGACCGATCCTCGTGGCCGGTACTCCACCTGTTCCCATGTCACATATAGAAGACCCGCATGAGGTGGTTCTCGGTCCCCCAGTCTCCCCCTCAGTTGTGAAACCTCAAAGACCCTTCCAGACCAGCTCGGCTCGCCCCAGCCAGCCTCTCCGTCTTGCTGCTTATCGCGCCGACCCCGATGCCGCCACCTCCCTTTTGTTTCGATCCTGTATTGCACCCCCGGTACGCCACCGTTGCACCCTAGCTCACTGTATTGCTACCTCTTCGAGCTCTTTCGGCCTCAGTGGCCCACCGTCCATGACGTCGTATGCCTACAACACCTCCTCCCTTGAAACCGGCCTCTTCCATCCTCTCCAGTTGACCACCTTAGGCCACCGTCGGCCGTTGCCGGCAGTTGTAACACTGTTGGTCCCTTCCACGAACCACTGTGACTCCACTGAAACTACGATCCCATATCCGATAATGGATCCATGACCCCTATGATGAAACCTTCAAAACTTCATCCTTGATTAATGGTTCAATTGTTGAATCTTGTGTCTAAAAATTAATATAGGATACCCATGAAGAACAGATAAATAACGAGGTTCCAAACAGAGATCAATGATTGTGTTTATGCGGCCATCAACGACGATAATTAAAATAATGAAAAAAATGGGAAACAAAGGATATTTAATTAAAAACATGAATATGAACTTAATAGTAGAAGAAATCATACATGGATCCATCTTTTTATTACTTCCTATTCATTCATTGTGCTCTATCTTCGATCTGCTGACGTTTCGGTAGAGATCGCCACTCAATCTAATGATTAACGGTGGAGAAAGTTCATAAGGGGGGGGGGGGGGTTCTATAGAGATAAGGGATTAGGCCAAACCTATTCCCAAAATCCAAATCTTTTATTTATAGGATCTCATCTCAGCACAGAATCTGAATCCTCTGCGTCCTTTTATTTTATGTCATGCCTAGGAAAAACACCCCACTCTGAACTCAATGAGGGTCTCATATTTCCAATCTGAGCCCCATTCGAAAGTTATTTTCTTCGGTGTTAGGGTTAATATAATTAAGTTGAATTATTTTATTTACGATTTTCCACTAGGTGGCATTTTTCACAGAAATTCCACACCGAAAAATGTTATACCTATACTAGGGTAAACCCCACGTTCCAGAATCAACCATGGCCTTATATTTCTGATCCATGCTACCATTTAAGAGATATCACATTCCTAACAAATTCATTGAATAAAACAATTAATATTTATATATAATTTATTCTGAGAACACCAAGCCTTAGAATTGCATACTGTCTCAATTCCCAGCACTGGAAATATATATAGAAATATTCCAAAGTTATACATGGTGAAAAATGGGTCTCTAAAAAGTTAATCTCCAAATTATAATGATTTAGGAAAAACCCCTCAATAAATTCACTGGGTGATGTACCTCCATAAAAATGTTTTGGGGTGGTGTATGGACATCACCTTGGGACATCCTCTAGACACCTCAGACAAAATCTTCATCATTGTTGGATGATTTCACCATATTATGATGAAATCATCACTAAAAACCTAGCTAAAATCATACCAAAATTAGTGATATAAAATTGAAACTAAAACAAAGGACAATAGAGGGAAGAACCTACCTAGTATTTCCACCAAGAACCATCCCCTAGCTTGAGGGATCAAAGGTAGTGGGATCCTGCCAACATGGATCTCCCTCATTTTCTCTTGATCATAAAATGAGGAAGGGATCCAACCCCCAAATGGGTCTTCCCTACCCTTATTAAAAAATTCTACTCAACCAACATTCATGTCATGAATCCATGTTTACATCATGAACCATTCTAGGTAGAGGGGTCCTTACCCTTGGTCACTCTCATTTACTACATTAACTATGGTTCACACCATGAAATACTCTAGGTATAGGGTCCTAACTCTATTTCCTGGATCATTAACAACATGAGCCTTATGGGTTACAAAGTGAATGGCTATAATTACTGAATTTCAACCTCCTAGGTCCTCCAACCCTTATCCAACATCCACCCAAGCACCTGAGACATTATATGGGCCTAAAAACATGCCCAAAACCATCATTTTGAGACATCTAAATGCTTGAATTCCCAATTCCCATCCCAATTCATGATCTTACCGCTCAATGGGCTGAAAGATAAAATTCACCGAAGAATTCAAAACTTGTAACAACTTTAAAATGAGGTTATTTTTTATATTTTAAACATATAAGAAACAAAAATCATATATCAAGTATCTCTAGGAAATAATGTCATTTATTAATGCCACCATAAAATAATTCATAATACGATGACCATAATAAAAATGATATAAGAAGTTACTACTTCCAATCATATTTGGTGGTGAAATCAAGGAGGTTGAAGAAAAATTGCACAAACCTTCACCTACAACTCCTTCTAATCTCTTTTTTGAGGGACTTTATAAAAATAGACTAATTATGGATGAAAATATCAATGTATTTGAACTTAATATTGACTGACTTATTTTTGAAATTTATCAAGTTGTAAATAATAACAACCCCTTCACTTTAAAGTAGAAAATTAAATATAATTGATAAAATAATTGGATAATAAATTAAAAGATGAAGGAATTTCACTTTGAAGAGAATATTAAAGATACACTTCTCACCCCCAATAATCATTTCACAGTGGTACATGAAAAAGAAGAAGAGTTTTTGATTGAACCATTCAGGGAGTGAAACTTTATTTGAATTCCATTTCATTTAATTTATCAATGCTTGAAATGTCTAAATCTCTTTATGATTAGATTATAGAATAAATTGATAATTTAATTTTCTTATAAAGTAAATAAGATGAAGAAGAATAAGAAGAATAATCCATCAAAGAGAATATGGTCTTTGAATTTCTGAATGTAGAGCCACTACGAGGTGGTGAAATTTTAATAATAATAAATTGAAGAACTTACGGTGAACCAATACTTCCTCAAAATTTACATGAGAATACAATGGAGTAAAATAACACATGGTGGTTCACATAACATAAACCCCATGAATATTTTATCTACCTCTTTATCATTTTCAATTTTATTTTACATAGAATAAATTTATCATGTGTAACGTCTCATCCTATAATCCACTTAAACATTTCCTAGACCATTGGCACCACATCACCTCAGACATGCCTCCCCATAAAATAGAGATCATTGAATATCATCAAGGGTGAAAAGTGGTATAGTGGGGAGACTATACCCTTTGGTTAGAGAATAAAAAATAGTATAAGTAATAAAAAATCACATAAACTAAATCAAATTACAATATTGGAAAGACAACGGAGGTTCCAAATAACTATAATATCAAAATGATAGAATAATGGAGTATGAAATATATGTCACAATGTATTACTTGAGGGATGAAAAAATATATATGATAATAAAATAATAAAATAAAAATGAATCTATAACTCATCCCCAAGTGGTCTCGAGTCTGACCTGATACCATAATCTAAAATCTATCCTAGTATGCTACGAAAATCACCAAGAAAAATGAATTTTCCCTAAACCTGCAACCTGTAACCTATAGTGATATCTTCTCATATACTCTAGTTTCATGGTTACTTGGGAATGGTGTAAGTACAATTTAGTAGGCCACCACCAATGGTTTCCACAAAATATAACCATTCTGAAATAAAAGTTCATGAAAAAGTTATAAAATTCTTCTAAAATAATTTTAAATGTTTTAAATAAAAACACTAAATAATCGTTGATGCTCGGGATCTATGGTGGAACTAGAGGTTAAAATATACCATCATTGATCCTCAGGACTATGAGCCCAATCAAACATACCTTATTTTTTGATTTCCAAATTTTCATGAGTATTTCATGTTGACGATGCCAACAATAATATCATAACCACCATTTAGGTGTTTTCCATGTAAGTATCAGGACCACATAGAGGGTTTTTCCAAAATGTCATAACAACCACCCTAGAGGTATTTTCCATGTAAGTAGAATGAAAACCCCTGAGGATCTGTTACAACCCCCACAATAGGAATTTTCACAACCACCCTTACAAGTGTTTTCATGACCTCACCATAGGGTGTTTTGACAACCTCCATAAAAGGTAGTTTTCACAAACACCCTTATAGGTGTTCTTAGAACATCTATATAGAGATTTTCTATAATATCTAAATAAAAAATCAATAAAGTTTATATAGGCCTTATAAATTTACCATGAAAGGTTACCTTACTAATTCATCATCATTTTCCATTTACAACATTAGATCCATTACAAACATAACATTTACCAATTCACTTCACTATTTCATTCAAATAAAAAGTTTACACTTCACATTATAACATTCCCCATCAAATCCACAACCCACGATTTACCAATTTCCCATATCATTATCATTTTATGATACACCATCCATTTCATGAAAATACATTTCCATTCATCAACATATTAATCATGTAAATTACTAATTTGAAACTAGGGAATCCCCTTGGAATCACCCTCTATTTCACAAGGATGAATTAAGAATTCAATTAACTTTAACAACATCAATGATTATGAAATTACATTTCACAACCATTTATTTAATTCAAAACTCCATTTTTAACCATTTCAACAAAATAGTCATTCTAAGACACCAATCTAATACAAGATCAATATTTCATCCAAACTCATCCCATTAACACTATCCTTTAACTTTTTAGAAAATGTAGCATATGATTTGGTTAGACAATTACAAGCTAAATTTCATTAATAAGGTATCCCACTTAGTATCACCTTTTTTATGGTTCAAGACATGTCAAAGGGGCATTAAAATAAGGATAAAAAAATTAAATCCCTTAATTTAAAATTAGACCAATACATAACAAGGATGATAGGACTGTAAAACACATCACATGTATAAAAATAAGTTGATACTATATGTTATATTTAGGAACCACCTTTCTCATTCTTAGAGAAGTCCAATTTCCCAAAACTAGCATCTGATTCCACCTAAAATGGGATTAATCAAGAAATAAGAAAACCCCTAGAAATAGGTAATATCAGAATAAAATGGAGTGGAGACATTAAATAAAAAAAATAAGAAAGGGGATAAACATGAATCATATCCTCGCCTTAATCTATTGATATTACATGATAATAGATGAAACTGACAAGGGAAAGGGAGATCCATCATGGTATGAATAGAGGTAGAAGAGGCATGATAGGTGGTCTACTGGATAATTGGGGCCTAAAATCCCATGTGGAATTAATAAGGGGTGTCCCTAGGTAAATTTATAGGGTTTCTCCTAATTAAAAATCACATAGGATGTCATTAACAAGACAATGTCCTCACGAATTACAAGTGAAAGCCTCACCAACCACCCAATAAGATGAGAGAACCAATTTAGGGATATTTACTTGACCACTAACAAGTCGATGCTCTCATACTAGCTAGCCAGTGTTGTTAGGTCGAAATCAGATCCATCCCAGTATAATTACTCAGTTGCAACAACAATAATTGTGAGAATCTCTAATGAAATTATATTTTGGAAATAAAATAAAAAAATAAACAAGACCCAAAAATTTAACATGAAAAAACCCCACAATGTGGAGGATTAAAAAACCACAAGGAAACTCTAAGAAAATCCACTATGAATTAGACAGTACAAAAAACCAAGTAAATCCTAAGACTTGAATTGAAAATATAGCATAGAAAAGCCTGTGTTAAACCCACACCCCAATACACCTTCCTCTACTCTATAATAATAATCTCATGAAAAGGAAATCATCATTTAGAGATCAAAATTGGACTAACAACATTGTTTATGCCCCTAAAATAAGACATCATGCTCCCCCACAGTTGGTGATTCTTACTGCTACCCACTGCACGCTGCTACCTATGCTCAAGTCACAATTGGAGTTTTCTCCTCTCTGATGTATCCCAATATCTACTGCCTCGCTGTATAAAAACTGTTATAAAACTTTGATTTTTATTCCCCCTATGGTTAGGAAACTACCTCTAACCTTTTATAGGCCATCATAAATGCAGATCCCGTAACATCCCCCAAAACCCATTCATATAAGATTAAAATATATACTGAAACCCATGAGACTCAATAGCGGAAGATAATAATTTAAAACAAAACAAAAAACTATTTTCTTCATAAATAAAAATATTTATAGTGGAAAATACCAGATAAAACCCATAAATCTCCCCTTCAGTGCATCAAAGAAAGATACCACATCCAACAAACATATTTGGAATGAAAACTAGTTGGTATCACACCAACATTCATCCTCTAAAAAAAATATGATACCCATATTTTTCATCTTTGATAGAAACCTGAAATCTCCTTGTGTAAAAGAAATACAAATACTAAAGCCTTTCCCTTACATGTGTCTGCACTGCTAGTAATAGAATTAACAATAACTGGCCCCTCCAAAATTTTTATCACCATAAAATATTAATCACCTAAAATAATTAATTTCTCTCTGTTCTCAACATCCTCCGAGTAGTCAAGAACTCATAGTGCATCACCATGATCTTTGATTTTAATTATTTATTCACTAGTGGCGCTCTATAAAGAAAAATAATTATGTGTAAGATGTGAAATACATGACTAAAAATAATTCATCTTCTAAAACTTCTTCTTCATATTTGATTGTTTTTTAATCTTTCACGATGATCATTTGTGCCACAAATATGACGAAGTCCTCTTCGCAACTATATTTTTCACATCACCACATGCCTTCACATATGTACTATAAAGTATGTCATCTATTCTTCCTTACACATATATCATTGATCCTCTAAAAATTTCTATCTTCCACTTCCAAATTAACTCCCAAATCCATTAGTATCAAGATCACAAGAAGATAAAATATTATGGAGTATAATTGGTACATGTCACACATCCCTCAATGTTAGCATGAAATCTGCATTCATAGTGATACAAGTATCACCAAAACCAATGACATCATTAGAATATCTATTTATCATATTAAATATACCAAATACACCATCTTCATATGAAGGAAATAATTCCCTCTTTTGTTTAATATGGCATGATGCTGCTAAATCAACCACCCATTCAGTGTACAAATCGGATTCATAAAAATAAACTCTAACTGAAATTAAATCACCCTCACCTTGAATAAGAATTATGAGAGTATCCTCAGAATCAATTTCATGCGCCTTTTTTTCTTCCTTAATATTTTTAAATTCATATAAATTTCTTTGTACATGATCTTCCTTATCATAATATAATCACTCAACCTTTCTCCTTATGTTCAAATGACCTCTCTGATTACTGCACCCATATTTCATAGCTAGAATACAACTATTTCCTAAAGATTCACCATCATTGGTCTTTCATTGAGTCTCATTAATCAACAATGATGAAATCAAATCATCCAAATTAAATTTTTATTTACTAAAAAATAATTTGGTGATGATATTATCATATGAATCGGGAAACGAACTGAAAATAAGAAAATACTTGTCTTCTTCTTTGATTTCAACTAGTACTACATTACCTTTATCACCGAAGACCACACCATCACAAATTTTTTGAACTCATCTAGACGGTTACCTAAATATCTATTCTCTGACATTCTGAAATGACACAATAGTTTTTTAGATATAAATAATTTTTGGGAGATTTTGATTTATAACTAATTTCAAGTTTCTACTAGATCTCCTCCTGATCATTCAGATTCATCACTTCCCATAGAGTATTATTATACCAATACATATGAATTGTGCTCATCGTCAACTCTCTCATATCCTCCCAATCACCATTGATCATCATCTCTAATTTATCTAATTTTTTATTCAATGCATTCACTATCTTCTCACATACCAAAATATTTTTAACTCATTTCTTACAAAGTATAAAATCATTTTTTCCATTAAACAGTTCAATGTGGGAAAAAATCCCACAGTGTAAGTCACCCATATTTAATCATCAATAAATCATGGATAACCTCCTTTGATACCAGTTATTGGGTAGGAAGTGGATTAGTCCTAAAATAATTACTCAGTCTCAAAAATAATAATTGTGACAATCTCCAATGAAAACAGAGTGTGTAAATAAAAGTAGAAAATAAATGGGACATATAAATTTAACATGGAAAATCCCTTCAATGAGGAAGATTAAAAACCATGGAAGAACTATGATAAAATACACTATGAATCATATAGTATAGAAATATAAGTAAATCCCAAGACTTGAATTTCAAATATAGCATAAAAAAACCAATATGAAAGCCACACCCTAATATGCCTCTGTATCCTCTTTGATAATCATCTCGTGATAATAATTCACCCTTAGAAGATCAAAACAAAACACATGATGTTGTTGCAGCCCTAAAATAAGTCATTGTGCACCCCAATCTTGGTGATTCTCACTACTTCTCACTATATTCTACTGCCTACACTCAAGTCATTTTCGGAGCTTTCTCCTCTCCTATATATCTTCGTATTTACTACCTCACTTGGCAAAAATTTCTCTATAATTTGGATTTTTATTCCCCTTATGATTGGGTCATTTCCTCTCTCCTTTTATAGGCCATCATAAATGTAACTCCTTTAACATCCCCCATGACCTTTTCAAATAATACATTTAAAATATCCCATAACTCACAAGCCTAAAATATGAAATATATTAATTTAAAACAAAACAAAAACCCCTATATTTAGAAATCAAAATATTCACGGTGTGAAATATGGCCTAAAACTCATTAATGAAGTGCTTCAACATTAAGTTGTATCCCCAACTCCATGTCTCGAATCCCTAGTTCACTCTCACAACCACTCCCTCCTACACATGGAACACACTTAAAAAAGGATTTTTGATTAAGGTTAAAAAAAATTAACACCCTGTACCTATAGATGGGTGGGGTATTTCAACCTCACCATCATATTACAACTGGAATATAGAGCATCATTGGTCCCTATATGTCGAACCAAAAATGAGTATCCCACAGTTATAATTTTCCTAATACAACACCCTGAACTCATAGAGAGCCTGGGTTGGATGACTTTCTCCAAAAAATCCCTAGATGAGCCTGAACCACATTCTCTACATCCAAAACCACCTTCCCAATATAGTTTCTCATCTACTTCATTATATTTGATGCATGATAAAAGTTATAGAATCATTCATCCAACCTATCTCAAACACCCAAATTTCATAGCCAACATGCCATTAAAACACTAGATCTTGTTTCCTTAAATTTAAGAGGAAATCCTATGATAATTTGAACTCCCATAATGATGTTTTCACCTGAATACTAGTGTTATTTCCATGAATAAGACACCAAATATCAATACTATCATCATACCCTACATGGGTACTGGTGCACCAATGTTCCAACCCATACTTGAGTCACTGAATTCATTCCGAGCATAAGTCTATCGCTATATCCCATCCAGTATTGCATAGGAATTTAACTCTATAATTTCTTATGTAAAACTTGTGAAATCATATCCACCCATTATCCAATATCCCACACAAAAGGTCCCTAAGAATTGGTCTTATTACATCACAAAACATTCACTTGAGGATCATAATACCATTATTTATATTACACTCCCCACTATTGGAGTGTCCTCACCCTTACACCATTGGACAAAAAACCCGATCTCTAAATTGTCAGGGATTGGATCCCGAAGCAAAAAGCATAAAACATGCTCAGGAATATCCCCCGTGACTTTGGTGTCTGGAATTGGGAATCCTAGGAACCCCGACGACCACACCAAATCATCCTTGCATCTGGTTTAGGTCCTCCCAAAGTATTCATTCACAATAACAAATAAGCGTACAAAAAGAAAACAAACATTTAGGAACAAAGTAAAAACACAAAAAATTGGATTAAACGGTTCTAAATTTCATCCTACATCCATGGGAGAATAAAAAAACCACTTTATTTAAATGAGGGGAAACATCTAGGTTACAATAATTTAAATCTTCCATAACTCTACCAAGATCACTGGAAGATGTTCAACCAACATCATTTGGTCATCACATCTTTTAGATACCTCCTTTTGGTCTCCTTCCTTGTGGGTATTGACCTCCGCCATTGGCTCTGGTGCCTTTGGCTTTGTGTATGCCTAGGTTGGATTCCCCAAAAGGCGATCCACCTTTACCTTTGTTAGACCTTTTCTTCCTATCACTAGTTATACTCAACAAATGTCACCACATAAATTTATATGGGCACCAAGTTTATATCACCAATTAATTTTGTTAACATTAATTGTTCCATCCATTAATATTGAGAATTAATTCTCATTAATGCTGGGAGAAATACTCTATTAATGTTGAGATAAATCTCCCCATTAATATTTTTTTCTATATCTCTCTTATAAATGGACTAGACCCAAATCAATCATTCTTTGAGAATTATTTTTGCAGGTTTAGTCTAATATATAGATCATGTACCATATATCACCAAAAATAATGTATAGAAAAGGATGAATTAATCACAACCCACACGAAAAAAAACATCAAAATAGTTCATTCCTAGTTTTGGTTCGGAAGAAGACCAGTTCTAGGATAATTATTTAATTGTGATAAAAGAATTTGTAAGAATCACTATTGAAAATGAAGCACAAAACCAAAGAGAATAAAAATAAATGGGGACATGAATTTTAATGTGAAAAAAACATCTAATGAAGAGTATTAAAACACCACGGGGAAAATCAAAGAAAATACACTAATAATCAGAGATTACAAAATTCCAAGTAATGTCTGAAACTTGAATTGAATAATCTAGAGTTTAAAACCTATGAGAAAATACACACCCTAATACACCCATCGTCTCTCTAAAAATAATCCCATGACAAGATGTTAACCCTTACAGATCAATATCAAAAATGTGTCATCGTAGCGACACCTCAAATAAACCATTGCACAACTGTTACAAAACCCGATTTTCCACTGGATGGTGCAGACCACTGCATGTTACTGCCCATTCCCAAAGTCACCTATGTGCTGCAAAATTCTTCACCCTCTGGTGCGTGTATCTCTATTTTGTATCATGTTTCACACCATTAATTGTTTTCTCTCACAACATTGACGTTAACATCTGAATTGCAACCCCAACAACTCTTTTTGTTTCTCTACTACACCATAGTTCATATTTCCCCTTTTAAAGGACTCATAACTCATATAGTTCATAAAAAGATATACACAAAATATCTTTCATCAAAAAAATATCACTTGATTTCATCATGAAGATATTTTGAAAAAACAAAATTCCATATTATCCTTTTTTATCTCCCTTTAATGTGGGTAGAATCTCATAAATCTCCCTCTCTATCCCATCAAAGAAGGATATGAATTCCAAAAAATATATTTGGATCATAATATGATTGGTATCACAGAAACAGTCATTGTCTGCATAAAATATGATATCCCTATTTTGAATATCTGATGGAAAACTAAATCTCCACTTGAAAAAAGAAATAAAAATTCCAAAATATTCTCTATACCTGCATCTGCACTTCCAATACTATAATGAATAATATATTGATCCCCCATAGATGTGATTGCCACATAATCTGGGGAACTTGCAGGAATTAATTTCTCCCTCCATTCAACATCCTCTGAGTAGTCTAAAACTCTCAACACATCACCCAAATCTTTTATTTTAATTCTTTATTCACTTCTGACACTATATAAAGAGAATTAATTAGGTGTAATAATTGAAACACTTGAATTGACATGCTTGTACTTCCAAACCTTATTTATCTTAGTCGATGATCTTTGACTCATGCACAATGATCACAAGAAGAATAGGTTCCTTCTGTTGAATAAGAAACATATTTTTCTAAAAGAAATTACTATCCAATGATAAAATGGAGGGTTGTAGATTTAAAATGAATGATTCTTTACATGTTTGTCTTCATAGTATTGGGTGGAACCTATTGCAGCAAACATGGAACTTTATTTTCCTTGTAATTTTTTTATTCATTTTTATGTGTGCTTGTGTCCCTATAAATAGGGAATGGTGTGTGATTTGTTTTTTATTCCAAGAAAAAGAAATAAAAACCAGTATTTCAACATAAATTTTATTATGATTACCACCAGTGATCTGCATCCACATTTTCTACTAAAAATCAACCTTTAGTGGAATTATATCACTTGGAAGGTCCTTCTACTTCTTGTGCGAGGGTTCTGTCGAACTAGAAACCAATCTATTGTAGTGGAAAAAGAAGGAAGATAATTAATAATTTAATATATTTATAAGAATTTGATATCCTTGGTGTAAGATTTTCCTTCCACCTTGTTTTTTCTTTTTAATTGTCAAAAGGTTTATTCATCATCATAATATCAAATTTTTTACTATAGGAGGAAAGGAAAGAGACAAAGGATGAAAGAAAAACAAAACAAGGCCTAGGGGGGCCTAAAGTAGTGGAGACCAAGGGAATCCCCTCAAATCAAATTCACCCCCTCGGGTTTGAAATAAGATATGGTGGGAAGGCATGTGACATTGGAGCTATAGACGACCAATGAAGAAAGATGATCTGTAACCTTGTTCCCCTCCCACCAAGTGTGAGTCACACGATCATTGTTGTTGATAAGAGCTTTAAATTCTTTAATCATGTAAGAAATCGACCACAGAGTAGAGACATTACCCTGGATAGAGTCATGGATGATCTTGGAGTCTGTTTCCACATGAGATAAGTCAAACTTACCTTGGTTTCAATGGTTGAGTTCAGTGAGGACTACCTTGTACTATGCTTTCATAGAGTTTTTACTACCATAATGGTCTATGAAAGAAAGGCTAACATTGCCCCAGGAATCATGGACCACCCCTCCCCCAAGAATCTCACCCACGATGCGTGAGCTGCCTGTATTGAGATCGACTCAATTTTTCATAGGGATCTAACACACCCATCAACCCTGCCTGGAGATTGGGGGTTGGGCCAAAGAGGGACCAATTTGAAGCATCCTTAGGGAAGTAGCATCCTTCCAGTTACTGGAAAGAGTAACCAAGTCGATCAAAAGAAATCTTGTTTTCACTGTGACAGACCTCCCTGTAAGAGATGACCTTTCATATCTGACCTGGTTATAAGCATTCGAGAGACACCAACAGCTTGTGTTGAGGATAATGGAGTGATCCATCCTTTCCTGGCCCCTATCAGTTGTCCCCTACAACCATCGTTTCAATAATGTTCCATCACAAGGGTCATGGGAGAAAGAAAAATGAAGTCACCGAAATACCTCCACACATCATGAGCCCAGTCACCTTCAAAAATGATATGGTTCATTCTTTCTTCTTTCTTATTTTTGCAACATTGGAAACACATGTCTAGAGGAATACCCAATTTTTTGATGTTGTCATCTGTAGGATCTGCTTGATTCCTTATTCTCTAATCCCTCATGTCTCCCCATTTTGAGGGGTTTGTCTCCCCCCTCTCCTCATATATCATCATTCCTATCACCTCCTTCCATTTTTTAAAATAAAAATAAAATAAAAAATAAAAATCACCTTTGGGATTTTCTAGCCTCTATGCCTCCCTTTTCCCCAAAAATTCATGTGATATTTTCTTTCACCGAAGTACACCTCACTCATGTTGCTCCATTTTACTTATCTATTTACAAAAAAGTAATCCATTTGTATTGATCCAACTTATACACCTCTATAAAATCTAGAAAAAAAATTGACAGTTTATGATTCAAAAAATCTATCTTCAATTCTAAGGAAAAAATAGCCTACACTTTAAAAAAAATATCTATCTTTGATTCTGAAAAAATTGAAATATTTACTATCTAAGAAAAAAATGGTCCAAAAATTCTATTTTCAATCCAAAATTATATTTCTCCATGTTGAATGTGATTTCACAAACTTTGATCCAAAAGTTGATAAATGAAAACTATGACAGCTGGTGCATCCAAATTCTAGCACTCCTTGGAACCCAAGATTTCACAAACATCATAGAGGATGGATACAATGATCCAAAATCCAAAGCAAGAGAGGATTATCATCCATATATTCAAAAAGAGACTCTTCGGGTTGAACAAAAGTGGTACTGAAAGGAAAAATCCATTATTTATGAAGGCCTTCATGAATCAACTTTCGAAATAATCACTTTATCAAAATCGTCAAAGGAGATATGGGAAAGAATTTGAGAAGTATTCAAATGTGTTAAAAAAGTAAATCAAATTATAATTCAATATATATTAGATGATTTAGAATCCCTATTTATGAGATATTATGAAACTATTGCTGAGTGTTATAATCATGTAATGGGTGTGGTGATCCAACTGTGATGAAATGGAGAAAATATTACCAACATGCAGGTATGTGAGAAAATTTTGTAATCCTTAGATCTAAAAATTATTACATAGTAATTTCCCTGGAAGAAACTAAAGATATGGAGATTATTTCTATAAAAGAAATAATGGGGTATCTATAAGCCCATAAACATAAGGTGGATCATCGGAGTGATACCAATGGAGTAGAGCATGACCTGTAATCAAATTTTTATTTCAACAACTCTAAAAAGAATAAAAGTGGAAATTTTGAAGAAGTAACAGAAAAACATTCCATGGAAAAGAATTTGATACAAGAATATGACGATTTTGTGGAAGAATACCAAATCAAGGAGGTCATGGACATTAAAATTACACTCCACGAGAACAAGGACCAGGAAGGAGGGGATGATTCAGCAATCCCCAATCAGAAAAAAGAAATGTTCAATGGTATAGCTGTAAAAAATATGGACATTATAGAAATGAATTTTTGAGTAAGTAACCCATAGAGAATGACACCGAGGAGGAATATACCATCAAATTAGGAGATACTTTTGGGGATTACTATGTGTTTATGGCATAAACATTAACACAAAATTAAGGTATGTGGTATCTTTAATCTGGTGATAGCAACCACATAAGAGGTCACAAGAACTCGTTTACAAATCTAGATAAGAGGGTTTGGGGAGATACTTCATTTGGAGATATCTCAATAATATTTTTCTATGGAAGTGGAGAAATTCTAATCAAGAAAAAAGATGAAAATCATGCTCTCATATCTGATGTCTACTATGTACCTAACATGAAGACCAACATCTTGTGTAGCATCTCGGGATTTTAAAAGGAAACACTATGTGATTAAATGAACTACTAAATACTATGGAATCTTTATATCCTCGTAGTTAAACATATTTTTTCCACTTCTATGAACTGAATTTTTAAAAACAGACCCACACAGTTGTGATCAATAAGATGTTTGGAGTCCGATAGGACAAAAATTAATTTTTTGTGAATAGTAACTTACAATTATGAATAGTGATGTTACCCTTATTAATAGTAATATAACCCTTATGAATAGTAAGTCATCCAAATAAATTTTAACCTCACCCATTAATGTACAAATAAAAGTTATGCTATTTATAAGTGACTATATGATCATAGTATAAGTGTTGTTTTTTATAAAGTCATAAATATTTAATTAAAATTTTATGATTAATTTAATAATTTAAATATAAATTTATTTTAATAAAATATAATCCTAAATTATTATTTTATTTCCTTTTGGTTATAAGATAATTTTTTGAGACCTTGATTAATTTTTCAAGGTGTTTTAAAATCAGTTATAGTTTTAAAATTGTTTTTTTGAATAAATTATTATTTTGTTTAATAATTAAATTTCTCATATTTATAATATTATTTTAAAAAAATTGAGTTATTTTTTGGATTCTAATTGTAGATAAATGGTTAGGGTGAATATTTTGGATTTTTCTGAAATACTTGAATTTTTGGTGAATAGGAAATTCAATAATTTACGAAATATGCTAAATAAATGAATTTCTACATCATGATTGAGTCACAGATGATGTAAATGTCCATTGTTTAGAACTAAAATGAAACTATTAATATTTTTGGTCAAAATAATTATCACTATTGATTGTCTTTAGAAAAATAATAAACTAATGAATTAAATATTGAGAAAACTCCCCTCTCCTCTACTATAAAAACCACCCCTCACCACCTCTTCTCATCACACCTCTTAATCCTTGTTACTTCTCCAAATTCAACTCAAAGATCCCCCTAAGACTCTATACTACTACCAGAAGATTTTTTTCTAAACAAAAGACCAATAACCAATCCCTTAAAGGGGCTCTCAAGAGGAAGAAATCAAGAGGTAAAACCCTCTTCCGTTTTTGTTCAATTTCATTTCAAGTTCCTTTGTACTATTTTCTATCCTCACATATCTTAATCCAAATGGTATGATAACTCCAGTAACTTACATGTAATATAATTTTTTTATTATAATGTAATAATTCATCATCATCACTCTAGACCCCTCCTTTTATATAATAAATGGAAACACCATCTGAGATGTGTTAATTTATCACATTCAAGGACGACGAGTTTTCAATTTCTATTACCATATTCAATTATGGTCATGAAACTATTTTTATGGTTGAAATAGATTATTATATATGTAATATATCCTATGTAATTTTATATTATAATTTTGAACAAATGGTATTAATCTATAAAAAACATGAGTTCATTGTGATCGAAAAACCGCCAATTAACCCAAACAGTTATCATTTATGTTTTATATAATGATTCACCCTCAATATAAATAAAAAAAATGAATTTTATAACCATTTAATATTTTATATGTTAAATAATAACATATAACTTCAATTCTGGACAACCATACTCATATTACATGATTATATGTACATGTATAAAAGAAAACTGATCATGAAATCCAAGGAAACAAACACTCCAAAACAATGAAATTGAACCTCTTAAACCATCAAAAGGGACATGAATGAACTTGATAAGGTTATAATAAATAAATTAAATGTATAATAGGTTATTTAATTATTAATTAATGAAAATATTTTGATTATTCATGACATTACGATCAAGTGAAGAGCACCTTCGAACTTAAGGTAAGGGATTCTAACCGAACCTCCATTATTCTTTTGGGTTGTCTATCTTTCTTTTTACCCAAATGAAGTTATCATTTTTTATGTAAAATTTATAAATTATGTTTATATGTTCCGAAATAATGTATCATGTTCCATAAATCATTCTATTTTGGGGATATATATGTTTTAAGTGGTTTCCCCTCAATAATTCCTGACAAGAAAACCTGTTTTAAGGGAAGTTCCTGAATTCTTATCCAATTTCAAGTGAACTCTATCATTTGTTTTAGGCCACCATTGTTTTTATAAAATAAGTCCTTTTATTATGAAAACCTTCTTGTTTCACTTACAGTTTTATATAAAAGATAATACCCTTTTATGTTTTATGTGATCTTTGATATTCTTCTTAAATAACACTAAAATGTTTTAATTCTAATGTTTCTTAAATAATATTTTTTCACGTTTTCACTTCAAATTGAAATATCTTATCTTGATATACGACTATTCTTTCTTATTAATGTACATGAATGATCTAATTACTTTCATTAATGGACACATTTATTATATGACCAATTTTATGCTTTATAACACGAGTATGATACCCAATTCTTTCCACATATAAGCCTTATATTTATGTATAATTGATTATATATGATTATGTACATTGAATGAATATTAATGAAAATGTTATGATGGGTGTGAATAGATAGGGCTTAAATTCATTGGGTAAATTTTAGTCTCATGATATGTTATGTGCAATGATCTTGGTGGTTAGCCTTCACTCGTGCTCTATGTGCAATGGACTTGGCAGTTTTCCTTGAATCATGCTACACTATGTGAAATGATCCTTGACTTGTGCTAAAGTCATATTGTATGTTACATCCACATTAATTTGATTACATGATTATATGATCCCATGTTTTATATGTTATTATTCCATATGTTCAAACATGTTCCTTGATTTTTTATATCATTATGTCATGATTTCTAACCCATGTGCTAAGATTTATTCTTATGATTATTCCCTTATTGAGATTTTTGTGATCATCCCATGTTTTTAAAATGTTTTTAATAGGATTACTTATAAGTTCAATGTGTAGTTAATGTGATAATGTAGATGAATCCAATTAGTTATATTGTAATTTTTTTTGAACTTTTGTTTAATGTACGGTGTTTTTAATCCTCCAAAACCAAGACCGGAAAGGGTCTTTGATTGTATAATGTACTATGTATTTTATGTTATCATTTATAAAAAAAATACACCGAATGTTTCATTACTGAATCTGATAGTGTGGCTTCAGGGACATATAATTAGTATTAGAGGAATGTTTTAAGCAACATTGGAGATTAGACATTGTCATTTTTTTAGAAAATTTTTAGTGATAGTATTTACATTTAAAATTTTAGTTAATTAATCACACATAATAAAATATTTTTTCATAATTATCGATATCTAAATTCAGAATTATAAGTACAATGAATGAATCGTGAGAGCGCAACTCATTTATGGGGAGGGGAGAATATAACAACCCAGGATTTTAAATGGAAATACTATATACTTAAATGAACTACTAAACACTATGTGACCTTTATATCCAAGAATTTAACCATAATTTTTCCACCCTTGTGAATTTAATTTTGAAAAATGGACATACACGGTTGCAATCAGTAAGATATTTGGAGTCCGATATGACAAACTTCATTTTTGGTGAATAGTAACTAACCCTTATGAATATTGATGTTACCATTATGAATAGTGATATGATCCTTATGAATAGTAAGTCGTCCAAAAGAATAGTAACATCAACCATTAATGTATAAATAAAATTTAGGCATTTTATAAGTGACAATATGATCATAATATAAGTGTTGATTTTTATTGAAGTCATAAATATTTAATTAAAATTTTATGATTAATTTAATTATTTAAATAAAAATGTATTTTTATAAAATATAATAATAAATTTTTATTTTACTTTCTTATGGTTAT
This sequence comes from Viscum album, assembly GCA_963277665.1. Lineage (NCBI taxonomy): Eukaryota > Viridiplantae > Streptophyta > Magnoliopsida > Santalales > Viscaceae > Viscum > Viscum album. The sequence continues at coordinate 1,714,717,511 of OY728122.1, forward strand.
AAGATAATTTTTTGAGACCTTGATTAATTATTCAAGGTGTTAAAAAATTAATTATAGTTAAAAAATTGTTATTTTTTGAATAAATTATTATTTTACTTAATAATTAAGCTTATCATATTTAGAAAAATATTTTCATAAAATGGAGTTTATTTTTTCATTATAAACATCTAAAAATGGTTAGGGTTCTTTTTTTGGGATTTTTCTGAAATACTTAATTTTTTTGGTGAATAGGGAAATTCGATAATTTACGAAATATGCTAAATAAATGAATTTCTGCATCATGCTTGAGTCATGGATGATGTAAATGGCCATTTATTAAAACTAAAATGCACTTATTACTATTTTTTGTCACATAAATCATCACTATTTCTTATCTTGAGTAAAATAATAAACTAATGAATTAAATATTCAGAACTCCCCTCTCCCCCACTATAAAAACCAACCCTCACCACCTCTTCTCCTCACAACTCAAAAGCCTTGTACCTTGTCCAAATTCTGCTCAAATATATCCCTAATCTTATATCCCACATCTAGGAGCTTTTGGTCTTAACAAAATACCAAAAACCAATCCCTTAAGGAGGCTCTCAAGAGGAAGGAATCAAGAGGTAAAAGCCTCTTTCGTTTTCTTTCAATTTCTTTTCAAGTTCCTTTGTAATATTTTCTATCCTCACCTCCACTCATCAAAATGGTTTGAAAAATATATTTAATTAAATGTAATGTATTATTTTATTCTAATGGAATAATTCATCATCATCTCTTCTTTCCCCTCCTTTTTACTAGAAATGGAAACACCATCCCATATGTGTTAATTTATCACATTTAAGGGTGAAAAGTTTTCAATTTCTATTTCCATCTTAAATTATAGTCATAAAACCATTTTTATGGATGAAAAAAATTATTATGTATATAATATATCATTTTTAATGTTTTGGAAACATTTTTTACAAATGTTATTAATCTATAAAATAAAATGAGTTTTTTGTGATCGAAAAACTGCAAATAAGCCCAAACGATTATCATTAATGTTTTATATAATGATTCATCCCCACTCCAAATAAAAAAATGAATTTTATAAAAATATAGTCTTATTTATGTTAAATAATAACATATAACCTTAATTATGTAGAATCATTCTCATATTACATGATTATCCATACATGTATAAATGTAAACTGATCATGAAAATGATGGAAACAAACGCTTCCAAACAATGAAATTAAACCTATTAACCCATCTAAAAGTCCATGAATGAAATTTATAAGGTTATAATAAATTGATTATATGTATAATAGGTTATATAATTATTAATTAATGATTCTAATTTGATTATCCAGGACATTACGATCAAGGGACGCACACCTTCAGACTTAATGTAAGGGATTCTACCCGAACCTCCATTATTCCTCCGGGTTGTTCTATATTTATTTTAACCCAAATGAAGTTATATTTTATTTTTATGTACAAATTATAAATTCTGTGTATATTTTCCAAACTCATGTATCATTTTCCATACATCATTATCTTTCTTGGATATACATGTTTTTAAGTGGTTCCCCCCTCAATACTTCCCGATATGCAAACCTGTTTCAAGGGAACTTCCTGAATTCTTACCCAAATTAAAGTACACTATATCATCTATTTTAATCCACCGTTGTTCTTATAAAATAATTTTTTATTATTAAAACTTTCTTGGTTTAATTCTGGTTTTATATAAAAGATTATTCCCTTTTCTGTTTTAAGTGATCTTTGATATTTTCCTTAAACCACACTAAAATGTTTTAATTCTAAAGTTTCTTAAATGATCTTTTTTCATGTTATCAATTAAATTTGACATAAATTATCATGATATATTCTTATTATAACTTATTAATGTACATACATGATCTAATTCCTTTCCTTAATGGACACTTTTATGATAGACCCATTTGTTATGTTTTATGACATGAATATGATACCCAATTCTTTCCACAGGTAAACCTTATGTTTATGTATGATTTATTATGTATGATTATGTATGTGGAAAGAATATTGATTAACATGTTATGATGGGTTCACCCAGATAGCACTCAAATTCATTGGGTAAAGTTTAGTCTCATAAGACCTTATGCGCAACAGTTTTGGAGGTTAGTATTGACTCGTGCTCCACGTGCAACGGTCTTGGTGGTTAGCCTTGACTCATGCTCCATGTGAAACGGTCTTGGCAGTTTCCCTTGACTTGTGCTACTCTATGTTCAAAAAGCCTTAACTCATGATAAATTCATGTTTTATGTTTCTTCCACATTAATATGATTCCATGTCTATATGATCCCATGTTTTATATATTATGATTCCATATGTTCAATCATGTTCCTTTCCTTTTTATATCATTCTGTCTTTCCTTATAACCCATGTTATGAGATTTATTATTATGATTATTCCCTTAATAATATTTTTGTTCTCATACCAAGTTTTTAAAATATTTTTCACAAGATTACTTATAATTTCAAGGGGTAATTAATGTGCCAATATAGATGAATCTAATTAGTTATATTGTAATTTTTTTTATAAACTCTTGTATAATGTAAGTTTTTTCTAATCCTCCAAAACATTGTCCAAAAAGGGTCCTTGATTGTATAATTTACTTTATATTTTTCTATTATATTTTATACCAAAAAATACACAACATGTTTTAGTACCGAATCCAGTAGCATGGGTTTATGGATTTAGATCTTGTGTATCCGGAAATTGGTGGAAAAAGTCTTTCACATAAGCTTATAAAATAAAAATGGTGATTATTGTTGATAGTGGAAGGATGGTCACAAAAGTACCAATGGTGAAGAATCACATGTTTCCACTTATGATATAACCCTATTTTCCAAAATGTATGATGATGATACTTTTGATAAAGAATGGCTATGAAATATTAGGTTTAGAAATTTAAAATTTAAATGTTTAAAATTATTAGTAAGAAAGAAGATTGTGAATGGGTTTCCTATCATTTGATACCTAAATAAAATATGTGAAAACTGTGTTCTAAGAAAATAACATAGAAACAAATTTGCAATGAAGGCCAACTAAAAAGCTGCTACGCCACTAGAGTTAGTTAACACTGATGTGTGTGGTCAATTGAATCGAAATTCAAATGGACAATGAAGGTGATTTTTAAAATTTATTGATGATTATTAAAAGAAGGAAATGATATATTTTCTCAAGATTAAGTCATAAGTGTTTGGAATCTTCAAATAATTCATGTAGTTGATGTAAAATAATAGAAATCATCACATAAAAACATTATGATATGATTAAGGTGGGGAGTACTCCTTTAATGTTTTTCAACAGTACCTCAAGTGGCATGGAATTCAGCACCAGCTGATGCCGGCTTACAAACCCCAACTCAACGGAGAAGCTAAAAGGAAAAACCATGCCATTATCAACCTAGAAAGAAGAATTTTAAAATACATAGGAGTGCACATGTCTTTCTTGGTTGAAAAAGATTTGTGTGTGGTATATCTACTCAATAAATTCCCAATAAAAAATCTTGAAGAAATGAAACCGCATAAATTATGGTGTACTCAGAATCCAATTATAATCCATCTTAGTGTTTTTGGTTCAATTACCTATGTCAGGATCTTAGAGAAAAATGTACAAATCTCAAAGAAAAAGTAGTGATGTGTGTCCTTAAATGATACAAAGACCAAGAAATGGGATAGTTTTTGTATAATCCCATCATTAAGAATATTACTTAAATAATAGATGTTATCTTTGAAGACAAGGGGTTTTAGAAATAGAATCAATATGAAAATTCAAGAGAGGTACAACTCAATCTAGTTGATGAATAAATAACAGAAGAATTACCACTAGAGAAATGAGGAATTAAAGAACCAGTGACGCCATCACCACATACACCTATATCTGAAGAAATAAAATGGGAAATTTTGTTATATAAACCCTAAAAATGTTCAAATCCTTTTGGATATATAGCAGATAATAGAACCAATTTAGGAGTAGCTAAATTTTTATTTTCCCTCTATGACTTCTAATCCAATTAGCTTCAATAAAGATACAAATGATGAAATATGAAGGAATGCGACTGATGAGGAAATATATTCCTTCGACACCACCAAAGGCTACATGAATAAGGAAATAATTTGATATGGTGTAGTCATTTTACATATTAGAAAACCACATGGATATGATGAAAATGCCTAGTTCATAAGGAAAAAAAGTTTAAAGGGTAGATGTAGAATAATAATCTTATTTTATTGATGACACAAACTATCCACTACAAAAATGGAGGCTTGGAGATTTCAAACAAATGATGCTTGATGTGTTTGGATTTAGAGGAGTGGGTGGTACCTACTGAAAAAACATGTTTATTTATTTTTCTTGTAATTTTTTTATTTGTTTTAATGTGTGCTTGAATCCCTATAAATAGGGTGTGGTGTGTGCTTTGTTTTTCATTCTGAGTAAAGGAAATAAAAACTAGTATTTCCACTAAAATTTTATTGAGATCACCTATAACGATCTGTATCTATGTTTTCCATTTGAAAATCCACCTTCACCTTCCTCAAAAAGCATGTTCCCATTTTTTGAGATAAACTCATCTGTAAAAACATTAATTCCTGGAGCATGGCCAATATAGTTCAACCATGCCACCATACACCAATCCACCAATAAACATCACCCATTAACTTAAGGGTTTTTTAAATTCCCCTCAAGGGACTCAGTCATTCTATCTGTAATAGTCCTCATACTTTTCTAGGTTATCTCACTCTAATAGGGGCTTAACAAATGAAACATATCATGGAATCATGAATCTCTAATGAGAATTTTTGAATTTAGGCTCATTAGGACTCCAAAACTACCACATCGCTTGGACAACCAACTTATAAACAAACAACCCCCCACATATAGAAAGTTATAAATACCACATTATCATTGATCCTCAGGGTTAAACACTACACTACTACCAAACACAAATGTTGAAACATGATTCCATGAGTTGTTTTTCAATGGGGATAGGGTCATGTGCATAAACCACTAACCATGATCTTATGACATTCCAGTTCCATAAAGATAAGAGAACCATTGGTTAATCCTATTAAACATTTGGGGTGTTACCATTCTCAAGGTTAAACACATGATTTCCTTATTCTAACATCATTACAGAAACAAAATCACCTACGTATTCTATTGCCACACACTGAAACACACCCATGATCAACAAGTCCCAACACTCAATAATCCTTGCCCTTCGAAACCTAATGATGGTACCCAAAACACTAACACACAAGGTTTTTTACATCACCAAGCATCAGTAAACTCGCATTCCATTCATTTAACCCTTTTAAGGGCTTCTATTAGCAAAAGATGATCTAAATTCGATCAAATCACACCCTCTAGACCTATGTCTCTTGTACCTACATCTACAAGGAATTTACCTAACATAAGATTCATATACCAAGGTACCCCCATGATCAAATATTAATCAATATTTCAGCCTCCAAGGAACTCAGAAAACTAAGGAAACCCCTACTATAAGTTACCCTTGTATGTCACAACGCCCCAAATCAAAAAACATGAGTTATATCTAAGGGTTATTAGGTTCTCCAACTTATCCCACACATCTTATCTTGCATAGGTCATGAATCATAGAAAACATTCTCATCAATGTTTCACCCTCACCTGACATATAATATTCTTACTCACCAATATATAGAGTTCATGGATCCATATATAAAGGCACCACCTACTGAAACATCTACCTACATAGGCTTTGAAAAATGTGATGTACTATATTTATTAGGGTCATAGATTAGGAGGAGGTCATATAAGGCACAACACTCTTTCACCAGACACACCCCACATAAAGAGGTTTTTATAAATAGGCTATCTACCAAAGTACATCTACCCTTACTAGGGTCATGTCATATATCTATAAACAATTCCCACATTATAATAGACTCTAATTAGGTATTTTCAATATCATATCTCAAAGGAAGTGAAAAATAGGAATAAACTCCTTGTATTCTTTCACCTCGTAACATAGGAGGCCCATAACTCGGGAACTATCAAAATACCTACTACCCACACATTGGGTCAATCCAAGCACACAGGGAATCTAAGTCACCACATTCATTTAAGGTTAATCATTTCAAAAAATTACATTTTTAAGCCTTTGTTATTTAACTAGGTTTACATTCAAAAATTATATTTATTCAAAGGGTTAACATTTTTAGCCTTTCCATTTACTTATAATTCTTTATCAAGTATCCTATTCCAATTCATTTTTTAATAAAATTCAATTCAAAAGTTATGAGGAAAAGCACCTGATAATTTTCTTAATGGCATTTTATTTAATAATTACCATCATTTACAATCCATTTATATATTCCTTTACTTCAAGAGATCATTTGGAAATTGCCTAAGTAAGATTATAACACAACATTATATGGTAAAAAACCATATAAGACACTACTTAAACTTTAAATAATAATCCCACATTTTACCAATAGGCCTTTATAAATCAAAATCAAATATAAATGATAAGGAATAATAAAAGGCTAATATAAATCATTGGCAGTATGAAAGTAACATTTGAATCCTATGTCCCGAGCATGATTAATGTCATGTGAATCCCTATATTCTTTAAGTGATGAATTAATGAACACACACTCCCATTCCATAATGGTCCAAGTTTAAAAAACCTATAAATTATAGCATCATGAATCAAGTTTCACACTCAGGATGAAAATCAAATACAACTATAATGGAGAATTCCAAGAACAACAAGTCCCATCCCTGACACTTGAGTTTCACCCCATGCGTGGGTTAATAGCTAATAGGAATGAGATAACTACCAATTCTTGAAACAAAATATCCTCATGTTCACTATATTCATAAATAGTAATACAAAACTTAACAATATCTTATACAACATTGTAACATGTTGGGCTAGAATCCACTAAAATAGTGCCTAGACCAGTGGACCCACATCACCTCAGGTGCACCTCACCATACGCTAGAGGAATATGAATAATGGAAATGGTGTAAGGTGGTATAGTGGGGAGACTATACCCTTTATCCCGATTATAAACAACAGTATAAGTAATAAAAAATCACAAAAACTATGTCGAAAAACATTATGAACAGGTCAAGGAAAGTTAAAAAATAACTACAGTATCAAAATTATATAACAATGGAGTATTCCATACATCTCACAACAGTTCCCACAAGGCTTGATCATATATATTGGATAATAAGGGAACAAAATAAAATTAAATCTACACCTCATCCTCAACTGGTCTCGAGTACAACCTGATACCATCATTCATACTACATCCTAGTATGCTTAGAAAATCATCATAAAATATGCCTTTTACTTAAACCATTACCTATGACCAAGGGTGATATCTTATTAGGTTCCCAAGTTTCTTAGTGATCCGAGCAGGGTATGAGTAAAACTTATTAGGCCACCACCAATGGCGTCTCTAAAATATAACTAGTCTAAAATAAGAGTGAATGAAAAAGTACTAAGATTCTATTAATATAATTTCAAAATGTTTAAGTAGAATCAGTAAATAACTATTGATGCTCAATATCTATTGTGAAAAATGAGGCCATAATATACCATCATTGATCCATAGTTTTGTGACCCTAATTGACCATACCTTATTTCTACAATGCCATATTTTTTTGAGAATGACATGGTGACCATGCCAACCATAATATCACAACCACCCATTCATGTGTTTTCCATAAAAGTATCACAACCGCCCTTGAGTTTATTTTATAAAATAGTATCACAACCACCCTAGAGGTGTTTTCCATGTAAGTAGAAGGATATCTCCAAGGGGAGATTTTACAACCTCTACAATAGGATTTTTCATGACCAACCTTATGGGTGTTTTCATGACCTCCTTGTAGGGAGTTTTCACAACCTCCAAAATGGGAGTTTTCTTAACCACCGTTATGGGTGTTTTCATGGCCTCCCCATAGGGTGTTTTCTATGATATCCTAATAAAAATTCATGATAATTCATCAATTCCATAAAAGTTTACCATTCATGGTTCCCTTACCAGGTAATCATCATTTTCTATTTACAACATTTGTTCTATTCCATATATAAACATACCAATTAACTTCACCATTTCATTAAAATAGAAAGTTAAAACATAACATTATGAAATTACTCATCTAATTCAAAACCCACAATTTACCAATTTAACATATTATTATTATTTTATTATATACTTTTCATTTCATAGAAATCCATTTCATGGAAATCCATTTCCATTTAGTAACACATTATTCATGTAAAGTCCCAATTCCAAACTTGGTAATACCATTGGAATCACCCTCCATTTCCTAAGGAGACATGAATATTTCAATTCCTCTTATAACATCAATGATTTTGAAATTCCGTCTCCCAACCATATATTTAATTCAAAAATCACTTTTTAACCATTTCTACATTATAGTCATTCTAGGACACCACACTAATTCTACATCAATATTTCAACTAAATGTCACCCCTTTAAATTATCCATTAAATTTTTATAAAACATATCTTTTTTATATGGTTAGAAAATTCCAAGGTCAATTTCATTACTAAGGTATCCAACTAGGTATAACCTCTTTCCAATGTTAAAGACATATAAAAGGGGCATTAAACTAATTAAAAAACAATTAAATCCATTAATTTAAAATTAGGACGATAACTAAAAAGGCCGGTATGACCACACAATGCATAAAATGTATAAAAATAGGGTAATAGTATGGGTTAGATTTAGGAACCACCTAAATCCTACATAGATAAGTATACTCACCCAAAATCAGATTTTGGTTCTGCCTAAAATGGGAGAAATTGAGAATATAGACAAAAGTCATGGAGAAAGGAAATATTAGAATAAAAAGTCGAGGAGACACTAGTAGCAACAAAAAACTAGAAAGGGAAAAAATAGGACTTTAAGAATCATCTTAAGATCTTGATTTCACTAGAAGGTGGATGAAATAGATATGGAATAAGGTTGACCTCCATGGAAAGAGGAGAGGGAGAACATGTATAGGATGAGGTCTACTAGATTATTAGGGTTCTAAATCCAAAGTTGGAGTATTATGGGTTATCCCTTGGTAAAATTATGGGGGTAACCCTAATTAGAAATCATATAGAAGGCCATCGGCTGACTAGAAGCCTCCACTAACTTTCCCATGGCCTCTTGACTAGTTGATACTGAGCTCATCAGCTATCTGGTGAGCCTAGGGCCTATATAAAGAAAATTCCTTGACCACCGACTAGCTGATGATATTGTAGCATCAAGATACAACCCCAAATACTTATCCAAAACACCTAGTTAACTTCCATCACCCTCCCACACCAAGAAGACACTTAAAAATGTGTTTTTATTGTGGTTCATTAAAAACATTAGACACCCATGTGCCTCTAGAGTGGTAGTATTTTAAATTTTGTTTGATTTTTTTGTTATTTACTTTAGTTTTTTTCAGTGTAGGGTGCTGTTTATCTCACTATAAATTACTCAGGTTATATATATCCTTTCTATTTGTTTTCTATATTCTATATAATTTTGATAATTTCATGAATACCATTTAAAAATTAAATTGAAAACATTGTAATAATTAATTGTGTGGGGGAGAGAGAAACTTGATTTTCATATGGTTTTCAAATTTTTGGTGTGTTTTTATTTTTTTCATTTTCCTTTTATTTTTTATTTTTAGGGTTTTTGAACACTTTTAGCTTAAATGAATATCAATTTTTTACTTGTAGATACATTTGTGTTATGATTTCATCATTTTGAGATTAATTTTTTTAATGATTTTTTTAAGTTTTTAGTTTTCACTGGTTTTTATTTTCGACCATATTTATAAATATTTACTAGATATTAAATCCTAGACCCCTGAGTAACTGACCCAAATTATTTGTCCCATCATGAGAGGTATTTCGAACAATTTTGACATATTCTTTATCATAACCTCACTTTCTTGATAGAAACTTGAATTTTTTATCCTAACTAAAACTTATAATAATTATTTTGAAATAATTTGGAGTTTATTACATGTTTTCAAAGTGAATAAGTAATTAAATTGGATATACCATATTTTTAACTCTAAGACTACCATTTTCAATGATTGTTGTTAAACCCTTAATTGAAAATGGATGAAATTTTAGTTTGAAGCCATATTATAATTCAATTATCCCTTACCTACTTCACTATAAATATAAATGCATGATCATTTCAAGTTTTAGTGTGGGGGAAGAACATTTCAAGTGCTTATTTTGGGAGGAATATCATTTATAGATGAATGGGAGGGTGGTGTTACAAAATTTTAAATTTAAGAAATAAATGGTAATGAGTCAAAATTATTCATAGTATTTTATCATTCCATCCAGTTATCCTTGAAAAAAGATTATATATGAAAAAATGTATATATGTAAAAAGAAGGAAAAGATAAAAATGTGTATATATGAAAAAGAACACATAAATATATATAATAAAAAACTTATAAAAAATTAGAATGTGTAATGAATATTTTATTGTGAAATATTTCATGGACCATTACCCATATAAAAAAGTCATGAGAAAATATTATTTGAAAGGGGACTTGGGTGAGGATGATTTCATTAATTTATTTGAATTTTAATTCATGGTATTTTAGCAAAAAACCTCCTCTTTAATCCTTTTTTAAACATTAACCAACTTACCTTTACAAGTACCCTTGATTGTATTCATCTTTAATGTCTCATGGTGTGGAGAAATAGAATCGTTTTAAGCTTATAGTGATATATAATTTTTCCAAGTATGAGCATTACGCCACTTATATATTCAATTGAATAATGAGTTAAAAAACATTTATTATGAGGTAGGTCTCAAAATGGGAATGAATGAAAATTTAAATTTAAATTTTCACATGGATAGGATATATCATTATATTTGGAATAAAATTTATAAATGAAGTATAATAAAATCATTTTTTTCGAAAATTGAAAATATGGCACAATTGATTTCTGTTGTCTGAATTTGATGAAGATATAGTATTTTCCCAAGTTAAAAATGTAAGTGTTCAAGATTGATGAGAGGTCAATTTTTCATAATTTTTTATTTATTTTCGTTGATAAATACCACCATCATTCTAATAATGAATGAGTGAAAACATTTTTTAATGATTCTGCAATAAATGAAATTAATTGATAAATGACTTAAAAATGTTTTTTAATTGATTATTTTATTTTTTTAATTTATCTATTAATTAATACGACATTATTATTGAATTTTTTTTAGATTTAAAAATATTTTTCATTTTTTTAAAATGGCCCAAAAAATATTATTTCTAAATGATATAATATATTTTGTGTTTTATAACCAATGAATAGATTTTGAACTTCAATTTTATTTTGTGTTTTATTTTGATGTTTTAATAACCGGGACTCACTAAATTCGTTAAAGTGTGAAATAATTATCAAAATCACATATTCTTATTATCATATTTGCTCAAGAACCTCTAAACTTGCAACCTGAATGGATGCATGCCTCCTTCACCATGCAATCCCATGCACAAATTTATGCCAAACCCCACAAAAATATAATTTAAACTTGTTGTTACTGAAAATGATTGGCCATTAGGAGAAAAAAAATTGAAAGATAAAATAAAGTGAAAAAATGAAGAAATTAATGACCCCAAATGTAATGTGGAGCCCCCACCCCAAAAAAAGTGGTAAAACCCATGGGAAAATAGTCAGATCTCACTCTGTGTAGAAATCCTCAAAATTACAAGGATCATATCCCTCTTAATTATTTCTGTTTAATATTTGGGGAATACTCCTGAAAAAATACCAAACATATAATACTCAAAATACAAGAATATTTCATGAATCTGAAGATGAAAAAACCATTGTGGAAGCTCCCCATTTATAGGATGCTACTAGCCCCTCCTACCTTGTTCCTCTACTGGTGGGTTTGGTGGAGCTGGACACCACCCAACTACCCTAGCATACCCCTTTGACAAAGAGGGGGGAACCATCAATGGAAATAACTTCCAACACATCTCCCACTTTGATATTTTATTGAGAACCAATCACATCTACACACATCCTTTCAAAATTCCAAACACGTTTCTCAAGTATATATATGTTTACTCGAGGATATACACCATTTTAACGTATTAGAGTCCATCTACCTTTTTAATAAATCTTCCAGATTCACTTTAGTAATAATATTCTATATATCCAGACTTCTTTCATCCACCACATCTCATAAAAATTGATAATTTACTCAAATGTGAGTTATCCCGGATTGAAAAATGGATTCCTTGAAATGTGTAGGTTTTTTTGACTACCATAAAACAATGTAATCTTCTCCTATCTCTTCCCACACACTTCCAAGAACCTTATCATCCACATAACCTCTTTGTAAGAATGTGTAGATATTATTTACCCCTCATCAGTCATGGATAAATCTATAACTGACTATAAAATTTAAATCTAACCATAGATCCTCCTAAAAGAGTAAACACATCACCTATAATGGATTTCCTCTAGTTAGAGTCTCCTAAAAAATATGAATCAATATAGCCTATGATAGTAAAATATGATCCACCATTACATAATGTAGCATCTGAGGTCTCCTTTATGTATCTTAGTATTATCTTCACTATGTTCCAATGATCTCATCCTTAATTATCCATGTACCGACTTACTGCTCACACGACATGTGTAATTTTTGGTCTAGTGAAAACCATAAAGATTATCATACTGTACACTTCAAATGCATATGGAACTCGAGACATCTCCATCCTTCCTAATTCACTAATAAGAAACATCATAGGGGATAACTTGAAATTAATGGGAATAGGGATATAAATTGGATTATATTCTTTCATGTTGAAGAAATTTAAGAATTTCTACAAGTAATTCTTCTTTGATATCCAAGTATTCCCATTACTTATATCTCTATAATTATGTATTCTAATAATATTTTTTACTAGTTCCAAGTCCTTCATATCAAAATACCTTGCCAATTGTGCCTTCTTCTCCTGAATCTGATCAATGTTAGGGCCTGAAACCAATATATCATCCACCCACCATAGAATAATGATGAAATGATTACCATATGTAACCTAAAATATGAAAAAGTATATGAATTAAGTCTTTTGTTTCCATGGATCATGATATTGGAATAACATCTCTTATATCAACACCTCGGTGCCTATTTGAGACCCTATATATATTTGTTCAACATGAAAACTATTTTCTCTTTTCCTTCTTATATAAAAACTTCAAATGGGAGAATATAGATTTCTTCTTCAAGATCACCATGGAGAGAATAAATCTTTACATTTAGATGCTCTAGATGTAAATTTTATATAGCACACATTTTATGAACTATCTGATTAGTCATCGGTATAAAAATAGGATAAAATATTTTATTGAAATAAATACCTTCCTTTTGAGAATATCCTTTAACTACCTGTATTTCATGATATCTTCTCACCTAGTTTGTTCCATATATTTTGATCTTAATGACCAATTCTTTGTTGATAGCCTTCATTCCATGAGGTAATGTAATACCATCCCTAGTCTTGTTCTTGTGTTGGGATTCATGTTCCACATGCATCACTACAACCCATGAGGATATGCCCAGACTCTAGGTTACCACCATAAAATAATACATCTCTCCATCCTCTATTAAAAAGTAGTACAAAATATTTATCTCAATAAAATAATTTAAGTTTCATTCTGGTTTTATTTTCTCCTGAGTTTACCAAAGTGGTCTAGACTCAATTGGCACTTGATTATCATTCTCTAGTAATACTTTAGAGGAAACCAGTTCTTCCTTGGATTTTCCTCTACTTCGAAAATTGTAGTTTATATATTCTCGTTGTCCATGTCTCCAATAATCATCTTTTTCACCTTATCTTCTAAAAAAATTATGTCTTCTTATTATAAGTTTGTGGGAACTACAGTCCCACAAATGATATCCCTTCACACCATTATCAGATCCTAAGAAGATACATTTCCTGTATCTCGAATCAAACTTTAATCTTTTTTGGTCATTAAATAGTGTATATACATGACTTAAAAAAGTATTTAACTAATAATATTTAGTAATTTTACCAATCCACATCTCAATTTGTGTCTTAGGATTAATCTCCCATGAAGTAGATTAACTGATAACATAATAGGTGGTATTCACTACTTCTATCCAAATTGTTTTGGAAATTATTATACTCTTCTACATTATCCTTGTTCTATCTAATAAAGTTTTTTTTTCATCTGCTCTTCCACTCCATTCTGTTGAGGAGTTTATTCCACAGTGAACTATATTTTGATGACTTCCTATTGAAAAAAAGTATCAAACTCTACACTCGTATATTCTCTAAATTTTCAGTCCTTAAACACTTGATATTTTTTCCATATTCAAGACCATTCTATTCTTTGAATGTTTCTAAGACTTCAAAAACTTCCACCTTCCTCTTGATTAGGAACACCCAACATCTCCTAGAATAATCATCAATGAAGGATACAAAGTACCTTTTACTCCCAAGGATATAATTGGTTCTTGGAAAAAATCAAAATAGATCAACTCTATGATCACTTTTCTTCTTGCTGTTTACATCCTGAACATTAACCTGTATTCCCTGCTCAAAAAACAATGCCCAAAAAATGGTAAGGATACCTCTGTAATAAAAAAATAACATTTAATCAAAAAGAATATTCATGACTCATCCAAACTTATGGACATGCTTCTGATTCCATGAAGTATTCAATGCTTTAATCAAGGTAGTTGATATAAAAACTATCTCAGCCTCCTTGTATATTTAAACCATAAGAATATACAGTTTCTTTGAGATAATATCTTACTTTATCACCACATGTTCACTATTAAAAATTCTCACCACTCCATTATCAATGAAATTCTTGCATAATATATTTTCAATTTCTCCCAAACACAATATATTCTTCTTTAGGAAATTCACATGGTGTGTTTTGACCAAGTTGGATGGACAAGGAAGTAAGAAGATTTTGATTTTTAAAGGTGTTGTATTTTGCTATCAAAAGGGATAAAACAATTAACTTTGTAAAATCTTTGAAAAATATGAAGATGATAAAGGTGATTGATAAAAGTTTATATATAATTATAGAAGGAGTTCATGATGAAAGAATATAACTATTAATTAGTATGGTTGGTGTTGATGAAATACATTTTTAAAGTGGCACTGTTCTCTAGTGTTTTCCAAATTTTTGGGTCCAAAAATTAGAGAATGGAGCAAAGTGTTTTTGGAAAAGGCAGTTGAATTCAACCATTTTTTAAGATAAGTACATCAAAATATGGCAAAGGAAAGAAGGTCATGTAAGTTATAGAATTGTCGCGCAAGGTGAGTTTTCATGGAAGAGACTTCCACGAATGGACTTGTGCGCTCATGGAAAAGTTGTGTGAGATGCACGTCGTGTTGGAAAAATTCCTATATATAGGCATCTAACCTCCCCATTAATTTTTTCTCAACACTTAGAGAAATTTTGAGCTCTGAATCACACATGTAGTGAGTTTCATGCAAGTAGAGAGTGGTGCATAACTAGAGAGTGGCTCACAAGCAGGGAGTTGCACATAAGTACAGAGTATCACATATGTTGTGAGTTGTTCATAAGCAAGGATTAGTGTAAAATTTTCGATTTTAAAGTAAGAATGGAGTTCCAAATAAGAAGAAGGTATTACCAGCTTCTAGGTAGGAAAGTGAATAATTGTTTTGAGAGATCAAATTTCTGAAGGCTTTTCACAAAGCACCGAAACATTATTTTACCCTATTTATGCTAATAGGGAGAACACACACTATTGGATTATTTGTATACTTCCACATGACTGTAAGTTTATATGCTAATAATTTTATTCCATATAAAAGGATTATTTTCTATAGGATTTTTTAGTATTAGATTGTTTCCAAACCATACCAAGGATGTAGATAATATTTTTTAGTAGTGAACCATGTAAATTTTTGTGTTCTTGTGGACGTGGGATTGATTTGTGTTCAGTAGGGAAAAAATATTTAATAGGAGGTGAAAATTGTTTCATTATTAAGGATAGATAAAATAAAATGGTATCATTGATTCAACCCCTCCCCCTCTTAGTGATACTTAAATCTGAACTGGACAACTTCATAGTGTACTCCTTGGATGTTTCAAACAATACAATCATGTATCTTTAGTTTGATGCACTGAATCCAATGAACTTAATGGTGTGTTCATTACCAATATACACAAGTCCTTCCAAGAGATTTTAATATTGATCAAACCATTACCATCAATATACCATGTTCCATATTTCTATCAAGTTTATTATCCCTGAATTGTTGAGATTTTGTCTTCCTACAGTAGTTATCGACACTTCACTGACTTGTATGTATCCTTTTATAGAAGTACTCATCATATTTTCATACATTTCATGATTTTGTCTCCCACTAGAATCACACTCCATAATCATGTATGATTTTACTTATGCAATCATATATAAGAAATTATCATTTTTTAGCACTACCTACATCCTCATTTTCCATAAGGTAAAATTATTCCCATTGAATTTATTGATCTTAGATTTCTCCTCCTTATGGACAAACCATCAGTATAAAATCTCCATTGTTTCATAATGTGGACTAAATAATCTGAATAAATTTTTATTATGTGACGGATCAACCATAGTTCCAATCATCGATCATACATAAATTTATGAGAATTATTAGTACCCATAGAAGTGACCAACACCAATCCATAGACTTCCTATGATACTACTTTTTGGGACCAAAAATGATTGAACCACTTGTACAATGATAATTTAGCAATAAAATAAATTTTAAAAAAATTCAGAAATAAATGAATTGGATGTAATGTGGAGGCCCCCCCAAAAAGGAAGGGGTAAAAAACCATAGGCAAATAGAAGGATCACATTATTTCTAAAAGTGGGTACACTTTCCCTCACAATTACAAGGAGAATATCCTTCATAATTATATCCTTTTAATATATAGGTAATCCAAATAAAAAAATAAAACACATATAATACTCAAAATAGAGGAATATTTCTTGAAGCTGAAGATGCTAAAACCATTCGAGAAGCTCCCTATTTATGGGCTGCTGCCAGTCCATACCACTGTATTCCTCCATTGATGGCTTCCTTGGAGCCAGACACCAAACACCTTCTCCCTCCAGAGAGGGTGACAACATCCATAGAAAAAACGTCCAACACCACCCTGGTTGAATGAGGCTCAACATTCTTCATTGTGTGCATCTAAACATTTTTCTCATCACATTTAGTTCCCATGAAAACGACTCCAAGTGTTACACTCTCCCACATCATCTTCTCTAGATCGATGCACAAGAAATCTCAATAATCTTCCATTTATTCTAGATATGGATTGAGGTGAACCCCTATACCCCCATGGTTTCAAACCTCTACATGCAACATTAAAATTTTCATCATCTTCACCATTGCTTCCATCCTTCATATTCTTCGCCCACCTCACCTGAATGACCCACAAAACACGTAGACACTGAGTCTATAAATCACACACTTATTCTATTTACTTCATGTTCCTAATATTATCCTCCAAACTTTTTTTTATTTTTTATCACTGATAAAGAAGAATGGAGGGAGAAACTGGCCATTATTTTGACATGAATAAATATTACAAAAATTCCCCTGTCCATAACTCTCTTTCTCTCTCACATTGATATCTCTTGGATCTCTTTAATACAATGGTGTTATATTGGATTGAATCTGGATGATAATAAAATTATCTCATGGACCTCATTAAATATGTATGGTGGGAGGAGTCCAAATTTGACACACCTCACACCTAAACCCAATAAAACCCACCTACCTTCCCATGGATACCAAAGAAATAGGGGATGTATATTTAGAATGTGAAAAAACCATGTTGGAAGTATACTGTTGGTATGATTGGTTCACTAACCACCTGCCAAGGATGCTGAAAAATGTATCCTTAAATTATTACCATCCATATACAATCCACTAGAGTATCTTCAAATGTTCAGTTACTAATTAAATACCACCTTTCTCAGTATATCTGTTGGGTTCTCCTTTATGTAGATATTCACATGTCGTAGAAGATATCGATCCATCACCTAACATATCAAATGATATTGAATTTCTATATTCTTATTGATATCATTTTCACACCACTTATTAGTCATAAATTAGTACTCTAATTCCATATATATTTTTGGTGAGGTCCTTCCTCATGTAGATTATCGAACCTTTGAAATGATAGTATTAGGAGGCACACAATCACTTGGCTCCTATGATGGTTCTATAACTTCTAGTGGAGAGGGTATCCCCAACTAAATATCCTCCTCTAACACCTATGATTATACCAATGATTAGTATTCTTACACCTACATTTATTTAGTTGTAGGTAGTGTTAGTATTGGTTTCAGATTAGGAACTGATTCTTTAATACTTTCTCTTCAATGAATTCTTGTATTTTGAATATTTTTGATCATATGGTTCACATGGAACATTTCATCTCTTCTTATGGTCACCTAATTCTAATTTCTATCCAAAATCTTATATCTGAACTTCTCATCTCTGTAGATGATGAAGAGTCATGGGGTAAATCTCCAATATAGATTCTACATGATCTCTTTGGATACATGTGAAAATTCTAAACATCCAAACACTCATAAATGAGAGTAAGAGGGATGTTTACGAGACCATATCTTCCTTAAAGTCTCAAAATTCAGTGTAAATAATGGGGATATATTGATGATATAACATAAATCTCAAAAAATGTCTCCCTAAAATGTCTTAGGTAGCTTATCCAAACTCATCATTCTCCTAAAATTCTCTATGATGGTCTTGTTCTTCCTTTATACAATATTGTAGTGTTTTTGCATGTTTGGGACTGTTATCTCATATTTGATTCCCTAGATCCTTCAATAATCATCAAAATACCTACATGTGTACTATCCTCCACTATATGAATGAAGAAAATTCATATTTCTTCTAGTTTAATACTCCATTGTGGTGTGGAACAAGTTGAACTTGTCCATAACTAAGTCCTTTGTCCACAAGAATAACACCTAAACCTTTTGATACGAATCTTCAACAAAGGTTAAAAAATATTTTTTGCATATAAGTGAATCCACCTATCTGATTACAAATAATCAGAGTAACCTAGATCTAGAAACTCTAACCTCCTTGATAAATAAATTTTGAATGAAATACTATGTTTCTTCTCATAGAAATAGTAGTTGCACGAATAAAGTGATGCATCCTTATAAAAATTGATGTAATTTTTCATTGGATGTGTGGATAACCCTATTTTATTCATATATATAAGTATATTATACCATTTTTTGGATGAATTCTCTACTTACACCAAGTTTATGCTATCTTCACATATATTTACATGATTTTTGTGTAATGAACTGCATATGTGTCCTAAGGTGATGATGATTTCTCCTTTCGTTATCTTCCATGTACCATTACTAAAAATGTTTTCATAACCTAGTCCGTAAAAGGATATTATTGATAAAATGTTGAGTCAAAGGCTTGGAACATGTCAGAAATACTTTAGGGTGATTGTGTATCCAACATTTTTCTTTAATTAGATATCACCCATGACAATAATCTCCATTAAACTGGTATTCCCCTTATTGACTAAACCAAATTCACCTACTTGATATGTCAAGAAATACTCTTGATGTGGGGTTACATGGTTTTATGTTGTATTATAAACCACCCATTCTATGTCTTGGATGTGTGTGTGATAACATGTCTCTTTTTCATATTTAGAGTAAAGTGTAACTTATCCAGTGATTTCCACTTATGAATCTCCATTTCTTCTTTTCCCATTACTACCTTGTCACTCCTTAGGTAGTAACTTTTGACATTTTTTCTTCATGTGTCCCTCAATTATATAATGGTAGAATTAGTATATTGGAATAAAATAATATATGAAAGTTCCGATTTCCTTTCTTCTCCCTCTGATCTCTACCACTCGACCACCTCCTTGTTGTCTCCCTCACATCTCTAGGACAATAACTTGTGTCTAGTGGTAACTTTCATCCTTTGCCCAGGCCTCTTTGTTAAACAATGCATCCATTACCACTACCATGGTATTTTTTCCTAATGGTTATGAGTTACTAAGGGATACCAATAGCAAATCTAAACTATTGTTAAGTGTTCATAATATGTGGTTCACATGATTTTCATTAATGAGAGTTTTACTTATGACTACCAGTTGATTCCAAAGGATCTAGAACTCACTGGTGTGTTCAACTATAGTGATTCCACTCTATAGTTAAAGGTTCATCAACCTATTTAACAAGAAAATCTTGTTTTTAGTTTTATTTTATTGGTATATATTCTCAAACATCATCCAAATTTCATAGACACTATTATATTGAGAAATGTGGTGGTAGACACTATGATCAATCCCTTAGAGGATTTGACCGATCATATTTTTTTATCTTATTCTACTCGACTTCCTTTAAGGTATTAAGGTTGAATCTCTTTTTATCAATGGGGTAAAATAAGTCTTTATAATTAATTATATCTTTTATTTTTTATTTCAAAGGAGTAGTTTGAGGAAGTCAACCTGATCATCCCTCCCATGGATGGTCCCAACATTGAAATTCAATTATATAAAAATTTATGAAGAATTTGGAGAATTGATATCAAATTTTAATCAATAAGGGTAAAAAATAGTGAGATTGACTCCTAGATGGTTGAAATTGGACTACATTTGATCAAGATATGATCAAAATTGTATCAACAATTGAAATTGACCGATGGGGTAGCGTTGGCATGACATGATGAAGCATCTATAAGAAACTCATCATAAATGATATCGGTGTAGAAATAATACCTTCTTCTGTATAAAGGGGATACTATAGAACATTAAAATTGACCAAAATTAAACCATTTCTAGAGATATTGTTTTATCTCTATTTTGGATTCCATTTATGTTGTTGGAATTTCCTCAACATATGCTTTCAGAATCTACCATCAAAACATAGTTCCTAGAAACTTGAATTTTTTGATCACTATAAAATATCAATCGTGTTCTTCTGTTTCACCCACAATGTCTTTAATACAATTTTTTTGTGATTTTATGATCCCTAATAGAGAATAATAAAGGGAAAAACTAGCCTTTATTTTAGTATGAATAAATTTAAAAAAAAATCCCCTCTCTCCACATCTCTCTCTCACTTGGAGCTCTATCATTTCTCTCTAATATAATGGACCTCACTTTTCTTCAGTCAGGATGATGAAATAATGATCTCATGTCCCTCTTTAAATAGGTATGGTGGGAGAAGTACAAATTTGACATGACTCACACCCAAAACCAACAACACCCACCTACCTTCCCATGGCTACCAAAGGAACAGGGGCTGCACATGTAGAATGTGTAGCAATCATGTTGGAAGTCTTAGGTTGGTGTGGATGGTGCACTATACAGATACCAAGGAAGTTGAAAAAAATATCCTTCATATTCAGCTTTACTATCATCTTACCACCAATAAATCACCATGGTACCCTTGTAGACACCATTAAATATACAAAATTAAAGGGATGATTCCTCAACTGAACACTCTCTACACTGATGGCCATAATATCCCACATATATATTATGTGGTGCCAATCTGAAGATGGGGAGCTTTTACATGGGTTTTATTACATGACTCCTCGATCTTCAGGTACCTCATGGATGTTTATTTGGTTAGATTTCAAACATTAAATAATCAACGGTAGAAAAATTCAATGGAATATGAACAACTCTTTGACATCACACTCTATTTTTAAAAACCAAATCAAATCCAATGAATTAGAAATTAGAAAAAATTCCATGCAGCACCTGTAATCCTCTAATTTTTATCTAGATAAGAGAAATAAAGTCTAATACCCTTTCTACCATGGTTATAGCCAAACTACTAAACCCCATAATCACTTCATGTTATACATGATTTTTTTGATTCTATTTATATTTATTTCATCATCTGGGACTTCTGATTTTCCAAAAAAATTGTATCCAAGGGACATAATTTGATACTTGTATGGATTTAATTAATAAAAAACAACATCAGGTATCATTTCATGGTTATTTACCATTCATAAAATCAAACATTTTAAATTTGATACACACTGATGCTTTCATGATGAGAACTAATTCAACGAGAGGTAGTATTTATTTTGTGACATTCATAGATGATCATTTAAGAAAATTTTGTGATTTTTCCTTGAAAAAAAATTATCAAGTGAAATATATTTTCAAGAATTTTAATGTGAAGGTATAAATAGAAACAAACAAATGAATTTTGTGTTTGCAGAGAATGGAAGAGTGTACCATGGTCCATTTGAGGAATACTGGAGGAGTTTTGAAATCTAGTTAGAAAAATTAGTACCGAAGACACCTCAATATAATGGTGTGGTAGATAGGATGAACATAAAAATTTTCAATAGAGTCAAACTACTATAGATTTATTTATATTGAGAATTTCCCTTAATCAGTGCTAAAAAAGAAATAATAAATGGGTTACATTTATCATCACTAGTTAAAAATCACTGATAAAGAGGGTCTTTATCAGAACTAACAAAAGCATTGATAATCGTTGGATTTTAGAGGTAGTTTTCTTAGCCTTTATCAGTTCTTTTTTAGCATTGATAAAATCACCCTTTATTAAATCTTTTCTTAGTACTAATAAAATGTGACCTTCATAATTTTTTTTATAAATTATTAAAAATTGAATTTTAAAATATAAATATATTTATATTTGAATATATAAAATATATTTACATAAATATGATTTATATAATACTAAAAATGTATTTACACATAATATATAATATAACTAGTGAAAAATGTTAAAAAAATAAAAAATTAATATTTTAAAAATTGCTATTTAGTTATAGATATTTCATTACAATTTAGTGATATAAAAAATTAATAAAATCATTAATACCTTAAGATAAGTTGAAAAAACAACTTAAACATCAAACAACCATAACTTCAGATCCAAGTGTTCATTTGGGATCCATGAGATATCAAATCAAAGGATGCGAATATATTTATACCATATTAACAAAGGCTAGATCTGATAATTATTTCTTCAAGGTTTAAAAAGGTCTAAAAGGCCTCTAAAACTAAATTTTTATTTCGAATACCTTAAATTTTTAATATTTGATGGAATATAATCTTCATTTAAGTGGGTCTTTTTATTTTTTTAGTGGTGACTAAATTTATTCCTAGGGATTACACTAATATAGATATTATGGTGTTGAAAATTTACCCTTTTTTAGATTGTAGTGTTATTTTTAATTAAATATATATATATATATACATATTTGTATATAGTAATATATAAAAATTTAATTATATAAATAAATATTTATTAATATTTTAATTTAAAATAACTTTTTAAAAGAATAAATTTGTAAACCATATGGAAATAAATTTTTATTATCCATTTTATTTGAAATAACAATCTAACCATTTTATTTACTTTATAAAAACTCAATATATATATATACCAATTTATATAATATATATATATGTGTGTGTGTATGTGTGTTAATGATCATATATATTTACGTATATAATCTAAAATAATTAAATTAATATTAATAAATACATATATTAAAATGAATATATATTACAAAAAATATAAACATATATATAAATATATTCCATGTTAGTGGTAAGTGTTCTTATTGTTTATTTATATATATATATGTATCTTTATACATCACAAAAAATATATATTAATATATATATATATTTATATGTTATGACACACAAAAACTCTTATATATTTATATAGACCCACACACAAACAAATATATATAGGGGGAGGTGGGAAGGAGGGAGAGAGTCACACCCACACACATACAAATGCACACACACACACACGTTAACATTAAATATGAATTTTATAAATAAATTACACAAAATTTACATGTAAGTATAAAATTATACATAAATATTTAAATAAATATATAAATATATAAATATGTAAATTTATAAATATATTTTATAAATGTATTTGAAAATAATAATATAATTATATACATATATATTAATATATAAAATAAATGAATAAATATATTTGTATATATATATAAATAGACATGTCATAAAATATGGTAGAAAACCAAATGGAGTAGCGATAAGGACATTCAGTATGTAAAAGTATGTCCTAGGTTAAATTCTTTATGGTGATGGGTGACTGAGCATGCATTAGTGCTGATAACGGGGGGGGGGGGGGGGGTCCAGATGCTGGGGAGAAGTGCTGATATAATGGGGGCTAAACACTGATTAAGGGGACTCTAAGCACTGATAAAGGGCTGTGGGGCTTCTACCACTGATGAAAAATTTTGATAAAAGTTTTTTTGTTTTATCTACACTAAAAATTAGTGCTAATAAAATTGGAATTTACCCTTTCTAGGAATAACACTGATGGTAACACCCAAAAATTCTAAAAGAATATCATTTTATTCAATAGTGCATGTGACATGAAACACCAAGAGTGGAAGGGAATATAACATACTGAGACTTTATGAAATATTTATTAAAATCCATTTTATAGATTGAAATGCACGCAACACCGAGTTATCTTACTTTACATGCAACATTGACTTTATTTGATGTCTTGTGTTATACACAAGACTGAGTTTTGCTGAATATTATTAATATTATTATTTAAAATGAAAATTATTTCCTATCTATTAAATTAATGATTATAAATAGGAATAAATAATATATGAAAATAAATATTTTAATTCATTGATTACTAATTAATTATAAATTAATATAAAAACCAATTGGATAAAGGAAATGTTTTTATAAAAAACTATTTTTATGCGCTTGAGGCTTTTTATCTTAATAAATTAAATTAATCACTATTGTTGAATGATATAAATAAAATTTATATATTATATATGAAGTAAAATGAATTTAAATTCACAAAATATACTCTAGAGGTATAAGATAAGAACAAATCAAAATTTACTCATTGAAAGCTATTTTTTAAAGACTGTTTTTCCACCTTTTAATGGTGCACTTGTTTTAAAACTAAATTTTGAAATTTTATAATTTTTATTGGAAAAAATAAACTTAATTTTTGAATTTTTAATTTCGAAACTATATTTGGGTGAATTTTTGGTATTTTTTTGAGAAGTTTCATTTTTTTATGAATAGTGAAAAATGCTGAATTTTAATTGAAAACTGAATTTTCATCTAAATAATTTATAAGGATTAATTATATTTTGAATTATTTTTAAAGTAAAATAATATAAATTATACATATAAAAAAACAATTTAGTTCATGTAATCAATTTTTTATTTAATTTAGATATAAAAATGTTGTAATCTTTTGAATACTTTCACTTTAAAAACTCACTTTCCTATCCCGTCAACATGATTAATTTTAAATTAATTTCTTCCACTTATGTGATTTTAATTTGAAAAAATGGATTTAATAGATTGAATAAAAATAATTTATAATGTATAGTAAGGTAAAATTTGTTTTTTACCAAAAAATATTTGTGAAAGTGATTAAAATTAATTACAATGATTAAGGTAAAAATGAGTTCACTTAGTGACTAAACTTTAATCTTAAGGGGCCAAATGACATAGAAATATTCCAAAAAACCATTTTATTTCCATATCTAGACCATAAAAATTCTTGTTTAGAAATTTTTTTATTTATTTTAGGAAAATTATATATGGGATACTTCCCTATAGCATCAACCTTTTGGTATTTACACGAATGTCACTCCTCATCCACTATAAAAGAGAATTCACCCCTCTCTTACTAAAACCTCTCAATAATTTTATATCATCCAATACATACCCTAATAAACTCCTAAAACCCCTTATCTAATCCTATAATAATAAATTTGGACATAAATGAAATGATGGAAATCCTTTGGTGCAAACTAAAAGGAGTTTCTCAAAGAAGAGGTAACATTTTTCAACGAGCACTTTTGTTTTATTTCTTTCTCCACACATTCAATTATTTTTATATAATGTTGATATGATAAAATTATTATCCTAAATATACTAAAATGTTTTTATGTTATGTTTATGACCTACAACCACACACACTTCCATCAAATGAGATACGCAATCATCATTCGTGTGTACAGTAGACTACCGCCTCATAAACTGATGTCCTTCATTATTCCATTACCACCTATAAATTTTGGGAATAATGATGAAAATACTATTTTTAAATAATATATATGATATTTAGGATATATTTATTATTCTTAAATTTTTATATAACATATAACTCCATTTTTTCCATTTCATGGGAATATGATAACATCGTTTGTGGACGTGTGGACTACCACCTCCTCAATGTGATGTGATTCACTCATGATTTAAACAAAATGTATTAAGGATGGGCTAAAAGAATATATATTATATACATGAAATAATTATGATATTAATTACATATTTAATATTATGATAATATAATATATCATTTTATTTATTACCCTTTGACACATTGAAAAAGTGATAATGTCATTCACGGACGTGAGGGATACCGCCTCCTCAAAGCGATGTGATTCCTTTTGAGTAATAGAAAATCTATATAAAAGTATATATGATAAAATAATATGGTATTAAATATGAAATTATCATTATTTAAAGATAAATTTTACTTACCTTGTTTCCATATTGATCATTGAGAAATGGTAATGTTACTCATGCGTACGTACGACCTACCGTCTCTACGATCGTAATGTTAGTTCGTTTTTCATAAACATATTCCGCGATTATTTTTCAAATAATATTATATGTGTAAATTTGATAATTATTTCCTGATTATTATTCTATATATGTTTAAATAATGACTCCTTTGACCATAGTATACCTACCAATGTCGTTTTGACACAAAAACTGAATATAGTCAAACCATCCGACTTAAACTTAATTAATTAATTAATTGTATATAACATGTTAATAAGTGAAATAAAATTAATAATAAAATTCAAAAAGGTTATAAATTAAGTAAATAATTAACATAATTTTTTTATTTAGGAAGATATAGACACACGTAACAAGTTAGACTCAGGTTAAGGTATTTTGTCACAATTTACATTCTATTGAGAATTATTTGTTATTATGCCCCAATTCACTATTATTTGGTGTATATATTTCCCCTTTGACATGTAATATCATCGTAAATTACTAGTTCCGGGTATTTTAAGTTTCAATTTAAATTATCTCATTCCTGGGGTTTTGAATTTAAAATTACCAAGTGGTAAAAGTTATAATAAAATCTCAATTCCTTTTTTGATTGTTAACTTTCTCCCGAAACAATAACTTTCTTCTAATCATTTTTCATTAAAAATTATATTTATTTTAATATCCATGTTATTGTATGATGAATATGATTATTTCCTAAACTGTATACCATTTCTACAATTTTTTTTAATTTGAATGTTATATGATTTATTAGGGAAATATTGGTAAATCTATATCTTTTACTCAATATAGATATTTGATATGGCAAATTTTTTATGATTTAAATTGATTATTAAATATGTGAGGAATGTTTTTTACATATATTATATGGGTTTGGGAATGGTTAATGTAATCCCCTCGATGCATCGGTAGTCTTATGGGATGAATTCAATTGGCGACAAACCCTTTGCATTTGTTTCCTTGTAGTTTTAAACTGTATGGAGGATAGATATTCATATTAGTGTCTTGTAAAAGGTATTAAACAAAAATTAGATGAGTTTATACCCACAAACATAAACTGTATCAAGAATAGATCTTGATAATAACTATCTTGAGGATATATGTTGATAGTTCGGACATCCCACATTATTCATTCCATCATTATTGTTATTCCATGTGATTATTTGATTAGATAAAATAACCATGGACAAGTTTCAAGATCATGGGATTATTTATATAAAATTATTTGATCTTACTTTATTCATTCCATATTGATTATGATTTATCCAGTTATTTTATGGAATTATTTACCTTTCCATGTTAATTGTTCTCATTGATTCATTATTTTCTACACTATAACTTAACCCGTACAGAGAATTTGAGATCTCCCTTATTTTGTTTCCTTTACCCAAGTTATGAAGAATAGATCTTTCAATGTGTTTTAAAAGATTTATTTTATTAGAATTTGTTATGAATTTTGTTTTATTTTATTTTCCCCAATGTAAAATGGGTATCATGTATGTATATAGTTTCAAAAACTACTAAACTGACCAGTCCTTTGGGATTCAAATATTATATTTATTCTAATGTAATAAAGTAAGGCATTAGCTCCAGGCTACTGGGGTTGGGGTCACTAAATTTAGTATCATAGAAAGTTTAGTATAAAACTTGGAAACTAGATTTAGGGAAAAAAATATTGGGTAACATAACACTGATATATAATTTGAGTATATATATATAATAACATCCCAAAGAAAACATGTTTATGATCTTGAGATTAGATATGCATAAAATGTTCAATTTATGTTAAGTATTTCACTATTTTTGGGATTAAAAGTAATGTTACAAATGTTATGATCTAATATAGTGTATTACATTGCTTAAAATGGAACCTAAAATAAAGAAGGGTATAAATAATCATAGTCAATGTGGAGGTTTCTCTACTAATATATCTGATATAGATGGAATTA
Organism: Viscum album; assembly: GCA_963277665.1. Classification (NCBI taxonomy): domain Eukaryota; kingdom Viridiplantae; phylum Streptophyta; class Magnoliopsida; order Santalales; family Viscaceae; genus Viscum; species Viscum album. Next base: position 1,714,746,179 of record OY728122.1, read on the forward strand.
TAACAGATTGAGGTATGGATATATTAGGGGAAATTAATCAGGTTATGAAAAATAACCTTTCATGGATGGTGTAACCTATTACATAGAGAGATTCTACGATACTTGATCTCTTTATTCAATAGGGTCCCCCACAGTTTTGTGGGACTATTGGTCCAATGTCAGTTGAGAAATGGATTAAGTATTTGGAGAATATTTTTATAGCATTGGGAAGAGGTGAAAATGAAAATTATACACTTTTAGGGTATTGTATCAATGACGATGCTAATCAATGGTTACTATAGAGGAAGAGGAAATAGGACTCAATAAATGGAAAGATTTTAAGGAGACATTTTGTGAAAAATATTCCCCCCCATGAGCAACATACATAGATGAAGAGAAAGTTAATTAGTTTAAAGAAAAAGGAGGAAGAACGTGTTTTAGAGTATAAATATACCTTTACTAGTTTGGTAAAGCTTTCTACAGATTTCATACAAAACACGAAATTCAATATTGACCATTTCATTGAAGGGATTAAGCCAAGTCTTCAAATGAAACCGATGTCTAAATTTTTTTCTTCAAATGATGAAATAGTTGTATATGCTATCAAGATAGAGAAATAATTCCCCAAGTATTATGACTTCAGAGGTAATCATGATTATAATAGGATGGAAGAACAAATCATAGACAAAGGGAAGAAGGGATAGAAGGATTTTTCCACATGTGATAACTATGAAAAGATTCACCCTTGGAAATTCTTGAAAGGGTTGGGAGTTTGTTACAAGTGCATAGAAAAAGATCACCAGGAAAAAGAATGAAAAGGGAAGGAATAAAATAATGCTACTCAGTGATTCAACTATAGTGAAATGGGAAACTATGGAAATAAATTCCCCAAGATTCAAGGGAATATACCTCAAAAGAAGCTAAGGTATCAGTGCCAAGCTTATGCTATTGACACAAACGAATTGGAATAATTAATGTACTTATATATTTGTCTCTATGAAATGTTTTATAAAAGTATTTTATTGATTATGTTCTTATCTCATGAATTATGAAATATATAAGTATTATACTACACTACTATTTCATTAAATATTTGAAAGAATATATTGAATGGTACTAAGAAAAGAGATTTAGTATAAAGTAAAACATTTTGGAAAACACATGGTGGAGGGAAAGATAACCCTTAAAATGTTCTAGATACCGAGAAAATAATTTTTCGATAAAGTGATGATTGATATGGAGAGAGTAAATTAGATACTGATAACTACCTTGGAACCAATTCTAAGGTTTTTGATCATAATAATTGGAAGGGTAATAAAGTTAACCATATATGAAATGGTTTATGTTGAATTTTGGATGAGGTTTTAGAGATTACAGTATTAATTAACCATATGATGAAACTTATTCTAAGAGATGATGTATAAATAGTTCATGGAATAACCAATGGATAGGATTTTTATTATGAAAAAGAAACTTTTCAAGTAATTATATTCTTAGAGAGTGAAATAATTCCTCATCTCTAAGAAAAGTATCTTAAAAAAAGTGTTATTATATTATCATCCTTTTAAATGATATTAATGACCTTTTTCACACCTCTAGTTTATGGATTTCTGGTCATTAAATTTCCACTGAACATGTCCTCTATCATTCTCCCTTGGTATTTGAGTGTCATTTTTCTCTTCTATGTCCATGTTTTCATTTCCAACCAATGTTCTCCTATATGGAATCCTAGTTATGTGATTATTCTAGATGAATTTTATACTTCTATTTCTTTATTATTAAATGAAATTTTATTAACCATTTTTACAATATGGGTCTTTCAATGATGGTCTTCCAAAAGGAAAACCTCTAATTTCTGATATCCAGTTACAATTATGATGATGAAATATATTTAAGGTATGGAGAATGTAACACCCCAAAATTATAAAAGAATAAAATTTTATTCAACAACTTATGTGACAAAAAACACTAAGTGTGGAAGGGAATATAACATCCTAAGAATTTATTATATATTTATTGTAATCCCTTCAATACATTTCAATTCACACAACACTGAGTTATCTTACGTTACACAGAATAATGACTTTCTTCGGTGTCTTGTGTTATACGCAAGACCATGTTTTACCAAATACTATGAATATTATTATTCAAAATGAAAATTATATATTATACATTAAATTAAAAATTATGAATAGTATTAACTAACTTATAAAAATATATGGTCGAATTCATTGGTTACCAATTATTTAGAAACGAATATAAAAACCAATTGAATAAAGGAAATGTTTTTATAAATAAATTATTTTGGTGTACTAAAGGTATTTTATCTTAATATATTAAATTAATTACTATTATTGAATGATATTAATGAAATATATATATTATATATTAAATTAAATTTATTTAAATTCATTAAATATACTTTATAGAAATAAGATAAGAACAAATCCAATTTACTCATATTTTTCTTCTTCTAAAGACAGTTTTCCACCTTTAAATGGTGCACTTGTTTTAAAAATTAAAGTTTACACTTTTAAAAATTTTATTTGAAAACATAAAATTCATTTTTTAAAGTTTAATTTTAAAATTATCTTAGGGTGAATTTCAGGTATTTTTATGAGAATTTTCACTTTTTGATGAATAGTGAAAATATTAAACGTTCATTGAAAACTAAATTTTTATCTAAATAATTTATAAGGTTTAATTATATTTTTAAGTTGATTTAAAGTAAAATTAGATCAATTATACAAATAATAATACAATTTAGGTTATTTTAATCATTTTTTATTGAATTTAGATATAAAAATTTAGTAAACCAATATCATTTGTTCTTCTATTACCACCTGTGAAGGTTGGGAATAATGATGGAATTTTTTTATATTATATATATGATATTTATTATGTATTTATTCTCAAGTAATTTTTATATAATACATACCTTCATTCTTCCCATTTTTTTGGGAATATGATATTATCATTTGTGGATTTGTGGACTAATACCTCCTCAAAGAAACGTGATCCATTAACACTTTACATGGAATGTATTATGGATCAGTTAAATGAATATATAGGATTTAAATTAAATAAATATAATATTAATTACATAATTACCTTTTTGGTAATATAATGCATCATTTTCTTTATTACCCTTTTTCACACTAAAAAAGTGATAATGTCGTTCATGGATGTGTGGACTACCGCCTCCTCGAAGTGATGTGATTTTTTTTGAAACACAAGAATTATATATAAAATTATATATGATTAAATAATATATAATTTAAGATATAATTATCATTATATAAATATAAATTTTACTTACCTTATTTCAATAATTATTATTGATAAAGGAAAACATTACTCATGCGTATGTACGACCTATCATCTCCATGATCGTATCATTAGTTCATTTACCATAACCATATTAAATGATTGGTTTTAAAAGTAATATTTATGTATAAATATGAAAATTATTTCATGATTATTATTATAGATATGTATAAATAATGACCCCTTTGACCATAGTCAATCTACCAAAGTATTTTTGACACATAAACCAAATATGGTCAAAACATCCGACTTAAAATTAATTGATCAATTAATTGTATATAACTTTTTAATAGGTGAAATAAAATTAATAATAAACTTGAAAAGTGTGATCTAACTAGTAAATAATTAAGATAAGTTTATTATTTTGGAAGATAGTGAAACGCGCGACAAGTCAGACTCAATATAAGGGATTTTATCTCAATTTACATTCCTTTGAGGCTTATTTGTTATTACACAACAATTCACTTTTATGTGGTGTATATACTACCCCTTTGATATGTAATATCATGATTCATGACTAATTCGTGATATTTTATGTTTCACTTTGAATTATCTCATCCAAGGGTATTTGATGTGAAAATGACCATGTTGTAAAAGTTATCATACAATCCTAATTTCTTATATGATTGCAAACTTTATCTTGAAAAAATAAATTTATTGTAAAAATTATTCATTATAAATTATATTTATTTTAATATCCTTTTTCTTTTATAATGGATATGATTATTTCTTAAAACATATACCTTTTTTACATGTAATTTTTTACTTTGAATGTTATATGATTTATTGGAAAAATATTGATAAATCTATACCCTTTACTCAATATAGATATTTGATAAGGCACATTGTTTATGATTTGAATTGATTATTAAACATGTGAGGAATGTTTTGGATATTCAGTATATGGGTTGGGGACCAGTTAATGAAATCCCCTTGATTTATCTATAGTATCATGGGATGAATTCAGTTGGTGAAAAACCTTTTACATTTTTTCAAAGTAGTTTTTAAGAGTCTAGAGGATAGATCTTGCTAGCAGTGTCTTGTGAAAGGTATTGAAAAAATTCATATGGGTTTTTACCCATAGACTTAAAAAATATTGACGATAGATCGTGAAAATAATTATCCGAGGAAAGATTTTAATAGTTTATATGTCCAACATTATGTATCCCATAATTATTGTTATTCCATGTGATTATTTGATTAGTTAGAATATCCATGGTCACGTTTCAAGGTCATGTGATTTTTTATATGGATTTATTTGATCATAATTTATTATTTCCATATTGATTATTCTTTATAGAGTTATTTATTAGCATGTATGATTATTTATTTACCTTTTCATGTTGATTATGTTAATTGATTAATTTTTTATTCTATTGTACTTAACCCTTACTTATTATGTTAGCTCAACCTTATTTTTTTCCATTCCCCAAGTTATGAAGAAGATATACATGAATGGGTTTTCAAGGATTTAGTTTATTAAAATTTTTTATATAATATGTTCTATTTTATATTCCCAATTTAAAATAGGTTACTTTCATGTATCTGGTTTCCAAAACTACTAAATGGATCGGTCCTTTGGGGTTCAAATGTTGTATCTATGATAATGTAATAAATTAAGGCACCAGATCTGGGATATTGGGGTTGGGGTAGTTTCACTGATAAAGTTCAAACTTATCAGTGCTAAAAAGTGATAATAAAGACATCTCTTTATTAGTGGTTTTTTTAGCACCAATGAAGGATAATTTTATCAATACCTTTTTAGAACTAATAAAAGTGAATTAATTTTAAGGGCTCTTAGAACATTAGTGTTTTTTACACGATTAATAAAAACTATAGTTCTTATAAATAGGGGATATTTAGTAGTGTCTGTTTTATGATCTCAAATATAATGTTTCCAAATACCTTTTGGGGTGAGGTAATGAGGATATTAGTTGATCTTATCAACCATTCTATAGAATTTATACTAAAAAAATTTTACTGGAAATTGTTTGGACATATAAATATGTTTTCTATAAGTACTTGAGAATTTTTGGCTATATGGAATTTGTACACATCTCAAAATATGATATATTGAATCTGGATGAAAAATGAAAGTATCATATCTTTTGGGGATATGATCATGAGAAGTTTGGATACCAACTCTAGGATCCTATTAGAATAAGGATTGTTAAAAGTAAAGGTGTGGTGTTTCTTGAATATTAGATGATTGGAGATTTTTAGAAGCCAAAATATCTAGTGATGTTGTGGTCTAAGGAAATCCTAGTTAATCTAGAACCTATATTACCACCATCACTTTCAGATAGTGCATGATAGAATCATGACATCGATGATAAATCAACCCTAGGTAATATTTCTCCATCTGCTGATATGTATCCATCATCTGATATTCCTGAGTAGATCCCAACTGAAACATAATTGAGGATATCCACCAAAGAATAAAAAATATGTAATAGATACTCACAGATTAGTATTTGATGATCACTAATGTATGATACCAAAACAATTATGATTATTCAATCAAGAGTTTATAGAAAATTTAATGGAAAAAAGTATATACAAGAGGATATTTGATCCTTGTATTAGAACAAAAATTTGACCTAGTATGCTTAGGAAATGAGAATAAATAACTCAAGAACAAGTGGATGTACAAAATTAAAGGAGAATATGACAGTTTTAATCCATGTTATAGAGCTATAATGGTTGTGAAAGTACTCAGTCAAAGGAAAGGTATTAAATTTGATGGAATTTTTTCACTTGTGGTGAAAATGTATTCCATCAGAGTTTTTCTTATATTGGCATAAAGTTTCATCCTAGAGATGCAAAAACTAAATGTAAAGACCGAGTTCGTACATAGTGACCTCGAAGTGGAGATATGTATGGAGAAACTAGAGAGATTTTCGGAGAAAGGTAAATAAAATATCATATTCAAACTTGGTAAAAAATTATATGGTCTAAAATATGCACTATGGTAATGGTACAAGAAATTTGACTCATTCATGGAGAAAAACGTGTTTAAGAGAATTATTATTGAACATTGTGTTTTAATTAAATGTTTTTTGATAGTAATTTTATAATTATCTTGATTTATGTTTATGATATGAAGATTATTGTCAAATATATCACTAACATTGATAAGTCAAAAAAGTCAAATAATTATTTTGAAATGGAGGACTTTGGAGAAGCTACTCAGCTCCTTGGAAAGATGATTACTCCTTATATGTGGAATAACATAATTTGATTATCTATAGAATAGTATATTGAGAAGGTTTCAACATGCGAAATACAAAACCATCTAGTATTCAACTTGAAAGTAAATTCAAGATTATTACTGGTCAAATCCCACTTACCAAAGAGGAGAAATTAGAGATAGAAAAAAGTTCTTTATCAGTTAGTAGTTGACAGTCTTGTGTATTCCATGGTGTCCACCAGACCCAATATTTCTTATGTTTTTGGTACTATGATTAGATTCATATCAAATCTAGGAATCGAGCTTCGAAAAACAATAAAATGGATATTGAGGTATCTCTAAGGCACATTGAGAAATTTTTTATATTTTGAAAGTGATAAATATATATTAGAAGGATATAAAAATACAAATATAGATGGAGATATAGACACAAGTAAATCCATATCCTAATACCTGATATCATTTTCAGGGGAAAAGTCTTACATAAATCATGACTTTAGAAGTGTATTCCCATGTCTACCACAAAAGAAGAGTATATCACAATAACTGAAGGTTGCAAAGAAATCTTATGAATGAAGATGTTTCTAAAGGATCTGGGATATATTCAAGAGAGTTACATTATTTATTGTGATATTCATAGTTCTATTTATCTCTGCAAGAGTTAACATTTCATTCCTTTTCCAAAAATTTCCATGTGAGATATCACTAGATCTATAATGTGTTGGAAGAAAAATTGTTTAAAGTTGATAAATTACACACTAATAATAATGGACCATACATGATAATAAAGGTTCTATTGAAAGAGAATCTTAAATCCTTAATACCAAATTGGTCATGAGGGGGGCGGGATTTGTGGGGGACCCTCCCAACTAGGGGTGATTTTTTGAGAAGTTGATTATGAGATACTCAGTTGGAGCTACCTCAAGGATATTTCTTTGGATGACTTCCCAAAATTGAGATAGAAACGATATATGATTTCAATGGAAGATGAAAAATCCCATAAATTTGAATATATCCATTTTGAAATTAAATTAATAAAATAATAATTGGTTTGAAATATTTTTAGAAGTATTGAAGAAAGGATGTAATGCCTTTGCTACCTTTAGCATTTTTTTCTCCGAGGACAGAGGCATGAAGGACCTTGCTGCCTTTTCTAGAACGTTCAGGAAAGGTGTTATGAGCATTAACACATTTTTCTAAATGAAAAAAATAATTAATTTAAATATACATGTTTTTATATTTAATTTTGGTTTTTTTGTTTTGTTTTGTTTTTATATATATAATAAAAACTTTCAAGGGAATTTAACTACTATTTAATATACCGCACCACTATCATTAAGAGATTTGGAATTCTGACAAAAACCCTCTACCAAAACTCCCATTTATATTGGGGATTGCCCAAGAAATCCTTCTGGATTTCCAATGTGGGATTCAAGTCTTCCCTTTCTTAGGTAGAATAAATATTATATTCTTATTAACAATTAGTAATTAATCAATAATTAATATTAATTACTAATAAATAATAATTATAATAATACCTAAAAAATAATTAACTATTAACATTTACTATTAAATAGTAATAATTAACTCGTTAATATTTATAATATTTTAAATAATATTAATTAATAAATAAATAAATACTAATTAATTATTTATAAATTATTAATAGTTAACAGTTATTAATCAATTATTAATTAAGAAATATTCAACTACTTATTAATAATACTGATTACTAATTAACTAATAAATTTTTAATTAATCAATTAATATTTTTAATTGTTATTACAAAATTACTAATAAGTATTCACAATTATTATTTAGTTACTAAATATTAATAATTATGATTAAATTATTAAATTAGTAATTTTTAATTAATTATTATTAAATTAGTATTGATTAATTTACTAATTGTTGTTAATTAATATTACATTGAATGATGTGAACCAGGGATTAAAACCCATAGTCTAAGAAAATTTATTATTAAAAGAGAAAGTACACAGGAAAAGAAAGCGAGACTACAAATGTAAAATGTGGCACAAAAATGGCACAAAAAAAAGATCATTCAAAAATCACCTTTTTTGGTGTGTCTTATCCCTTCCTCAGGAGGCACCCTGACCTCTCAGGTGTTTGCCTCTCTTCCACTACTTATGAGCCTACAAAGTGTCATCTTGATGATTTGTGCCCAATGATTCCTATTCCCCATCACGAGACCCAATTCCTATAATGAAATCAATTTTAATATCAAAATAGATCCATATTGGTTATCCTTCATATTTATCCTTTCCTTGATATTCTCAATGCCTGAAGATTATTCATTTCAAAACTGACCATGAACATTAGCAAATTAGTCATAGAATACATCCCAACTATTATATCTGTTAAAATATTTAATCATATTAAATCTATTTTTCTACTTGTACTAGAGTCCGATGGGACAATAAAATCCTCCTAGATTTTCACCTTATTCTGACTAGACAAGTCAGGATGATCATCCAACTCAACCCTTTCCCTATACGGCAGATTGATTAGGACCTCACCCTGAAGAGGTGGCACAAAGGGGGATTATGAAATAATTTTTTTATAGGTGACCAACTGATAGCGCTCATCATCCAGTAAAACATTTTTTCCTTTGGTAAGAGGCAATTTATTGTATGCCTGGTCAATTAGAGGCTCATCCAACTTATCAATTCCATTCCCCTTGACTTTTGTATCCTCCATTTTAACTCTTGAAGAGTCTTCCTCAGGTGATTGTAAATCAATTACAGTGCATCTAGATAGAAAAAAAGCATCCAAGAATATGGGGTTGGACGACCTTGCAGAAATCATACCCTTGATGGGTTTCAGTTTGAGCTGAGAAAAGTATAGGGATCACAAATCCTGTAATGAATTCCTTTTTTTGGATGAGGCATGTAAATCATCCTAATATTCTAGCTATGTATCAACATCATATAAGGGAAAATCATCATCACATTCGGATTCCTCAAGATCATCTACACCAATTCTATCATGTTCTTCATAGTACACTATTTCATGGTTCAGGTCTACTTCCATATCATCCTTATCTTGAGTCTAGTCTTGCTCTCTCACAAAAGTTATCCCTCCTACCTCATGGGTCTAATTTAATAGGTTCACACTATTAAAATCCAATGTATGAGCCTCCCCAAACGAATCTTTATTTTTATTGGAATATAGACTCATGAATTCTTTATTATTTCCCCTATAGGTGTCAAAGGTGTGGCCATACAGACCACAATTACATAAACTAAGTTACGATGACATGTTTCAAAAGTGTGTCCAATTCTATTAGTAATAATTATTATACAATTACTAATAAATATTTAAGAGTATTATTTAGTTACTAAATATTATTAATAATTATTAAATGATTAAAATACTAATGACTAATTAATTATTATTAAATTATTAATATTTAATTAGATAATTTTTTCTAATTAATATTAATTACTGAGCAGTAACTGGTGAATCAAATGTGGATTAGAGGTTTCGATGGAAGTGATTGTGCAGTTGTGATGTGGTGGTGTCCATTTTGGTAATAGGCATGGATGATAGGATATAGTGATAGGTTAGAGGAAGGGGATGTAATCTACGTGGATGGATGGGATAAAGAGAGTAGTGGAGACCCTAATGAATGTGATGTCGATAGAGATTTGAAGAATTCATGCATGAAGGATTCATATAAGTTCTTACAAAAAATATGATGTTCATAGAGACATCTCCTTCAATAGAGAGCTAGAGAAGTTAGATCTATTGGTTCCTCCTAATCCCTTCATTAAGGGATCAAGTATTTTTAATAAAAAGAAGAATATAGATTCAGGTTCTTCTCCTTGAGTCCCCATGAAATCCTTTCATAAGGGATTATTGTACATCTAATTCCTCAATATACGGGAGCCTTAAGTGTCCAGTGATCTCTCCCATGATTTTTTCAAACCCCATATTTATAAATATGAAAATGGAAGATTCATAGTATTCACCAACCCTGAAAAACACAAAGAATGACTTGAAGCCTACAAGTACTCAATTATTGGGTGTTTAATTATTGATAAGAGGGAAAATTAGATGAATATTGAGGATTTAAAGTATAATATCTCTTGAATTTAAGGAAATTATAATAGGAAGATTGTACCCATAGGAAGAGGTTATTTCCACACCATCTTAAATTATAATGATGATTGGTCAAGTTCTTAGAGATCTAGTTTTTATGCACCCAATCAATGTTTTTTTCTCCTTTCTTTTTAGGAATTAAATTTCAGTAGTCATTCATAGAAGCACCCAAATGCACATATTTGGATTAGAATTTAGGGTGTTAACTTGGTGCTTTGGCATATTTTAATACTAAATGACCTTTTCTATAGAATTTTTGTTCCTATTAAGATGGATGATAACACCATTTAAGGGAAATTTTGGTAATTTTCTAGAGTTCTAGTGGATGCTGACATGCTCAACCCTTTGCCTGACTATGACACTTTAGTGGTCAGTGGTGAGAAAATTGAGGTTCAATTTGAATATGAGTTCATCCCATACTATTTGTAATTCTTTAGGTTGGTGGGTAATGATATATCCAATTGAAAAAATGTTAGAAATATTAAAATAAAGAAATAAATACCTTCTTTATAGCCTACTAGGAGGAAATCTCTAGGTTCCTCAAATATGAGAAAAGAGGATGCTAATGGATGCATCTCTATGGAGACTGGATCCAAAGAAATAAATATGGATGTATATCAAAGGGGAAGAATATTGACACATAGGTGCATGTATAAAAACCATTGAAGCCTGGTTGGGGGCTTGTTGATATCCCTACATCTATTAATCGGAGACAGATAAGTTTGGAAACACATTCTTGTCGATATGATGGACTATCATCTTGGATGGTTGATCACATGGTTAAATTTTATGACACTAGAGTATTGATGAATCACCAAGTATTAGAAGAATATAGGTGGGAAAATTTAGAACTTTAGGGTGTCAATCCTGGTTTGAAAACCACCCCTAGATCTCTTTAAAGGGGGGTTGACCGTAATCAACAAGTTGTTTTTCAATATGATCATCCCAGTTGAAATAAAATCTCTTGGACTAATGATGAATATGTTAAATCCTATTTTAAATATTTCCTTTTTGGAGAATCTTAAAAGACAACATTCAAGGAATTCCTTTAAGACTCTTCTCATGAGAGGGAAGTCCACAATGAAATAGACTATCAATTGCTTCATAAAAATAAACTCTTAGCCTCAAGTGGGAAAAACCCTATTGGATAAAATTACTTGTGCCATACGGTCCCCTATTTCAAGGGTCGGAACATTATAGTAGACGAGGATGTATATCAGCTGGAATCAAATAGGAAATATATTTAATTTGTTTCTCCCTCTAATATGGGAATACCTCACTTGTACCTGCTGGGACAAATTTACTTGGAGAAGATTCATAGAGACGTTAACCCATTGTAGATAGAACCATGCAGGCTAAGACCGGCTGATGAAACTATTATAGAGGAATTATAAAGACCATATAATTATTAAGAAGCTATTTTTGAGGATGCAGTGGGCGATCTAGTTTCTAGTGGAACACTGTTAGGGAAATTGACAACTAATGAGGGTGATGTTATCTTACCAGACTCTGATCATAATAAATTTTCAACTTTTCTTGACATTTAGAATAGATATAATATAAGGGATGTATTTCATGAATAATTTGGCAATGTTTATCGTCTTTTTGGAAGAAAATCCTCAGGCATTGAGACTATCAAGTAAAAGATCTATTCTGATCTGCAGGACAATGCCTAAAATCTGGATGGCACTAGTTTCATATTAAAAATTGATTTCACTAGGGGCATTGAATCTCATGATGCGTGTGATGATTCATCAGGAATGGATGATTAGGATAAAACATGGTAATTCCCTAAGAAGTGGAAGAGAGTCCAACACTCAAGAGGTCAAGTTGGCTCTCAACAAAGTGGTGGATGGCATAGAAGAAGGTGATTGTCGAAGGATATTTTATTTTTAATGGTGTTGTTTTGGATAATATTTTACATTATAACCCTGTCTTCTTTGTTTGTGTACTTTCTCTTTTTAATAATAAATTTTCTAGGACTATGGGTTTTAATCCATGGTTAACACCGTTTGTAGAAATATTAATTACTAATAAATATCAATTACTAATAAATATTAATTTCTAATAAATCTTAATTACTGAAAAATATTTAAAATTATTTTTATTTACTAAATAATAATAATATATTTATTATTAATATTATTTCTATTAATTATATATTATTTAATTACTAATTAATTAAAACATATTAATTATAAATAATTAAATAGAAATTTATTAGTACTTTATTAATATTATTAATTAGAAATTAATATTTTTTAGTAAATAATTTTATTAATTAATAATATCTAAAATGTTATTAATATTAATTAGTTAATTATTAATATTTAATAGTAAATGTTAATAGTTAATTATTCTTTAGTTGTAATTATTATTATTTATTTATAATTAAAATTTAATATTAATTAATTACTAATTATAAATATTAATATATTATTTATTCTCCATAGGAAAGAGATAACCTCAATCCCATATTGGAAATCCAAAAGGATTTCTAGGGAAAGGCCCCTTAGAAAAGGGATCTATGAGAGTGGTTTTTAGTAGAATTTAACTGCAATTTAATATCCAGCATTACTACCATTAAAGCTGCCAGAAATTTTGACAAAAACTCTCTCCTAAGGCTCCCTTTTATAAGGGGACTTTCCCTAGAAATCCTTTTGGATTTTCAATGTGGGATTAGGTCTTCCCTTTCTTGTATAGGCAGGATGCGAGCAGAAAATGTTGCAGGCATGACGTAGGACTCATGATGTAGTTAGGATGATGTAGGCATGACACTGCATTAGGACTTCAAGCCATGTTCTTGGATCACAGGACTTTGGGACTAGGGGATATGTAATAGGTCTCCCTCTACCTAGATTAAAAGAGGTCTTTGATTTCATAATAATGAGGCTTTGACCCTAAATTTTTTAAAAACAAATTAATTACTAATTAATAATATCAACAAACAACTAATTAATTATTAATAAATAATATATTTTAATTAATTAGTAATTAAATAGTAAATAATAAATAATAAATACTATTAATAAATAATAAATATATAATATATAGTAATAATTATTAATAATTAGTAACCAACAAATAATTTTTAATATTTATTAGTAATTAATATTAATTAGTATTAATTATTTAATTAAATAATAATAATTTAATATTAATTAATTAATCATTAGAATTTTAATAATTTAATCATTACTAATAATATTTAGTAGTAAAATTATATTTCTTAAATATTTATTAATAATTTTATGACAATTATTAATTAGTAAATAATTAATTAGTAATTTTTTACCTAATATTATTAATAAGTAATTAAATAATCTATAATTAATAATTAATTAATAACTAATAATTATTATATTATTTTTAATTATTCGTTACTAAATATTATTTTTAAATATCTATTATTAATTAATATTAATTAGTACTTAATATTTATTAGAAATTAATATTATTAGATAATAAATCATATTATTTCATTAATATTAATTAGTAATTAAATTTTTTTAGAAATTAATAATCATTAGAAAAAATCATTTAAATAATTAATACTAATTTAAGAAAAATTAATTAAAAATTATCAATTTTATAATTTAATCATTATTATTAATATTTAGTAATGAAATAAAATTTCAAATTTTTATTAGTAATTGTTTAATAATAATTATTAATAATTATTTTTTAATTTATAATTTATTATTTAATTAGTAATTACCATTATTAATAATTAATTAAATATTTCTTTATTATTAATTAATTAATAAAAATAATTATATTATTAGAGAGAAGGGGGAGGATGGTGCTCAAGACCTACAACTCGCAGAGACTCCAATAAAAATCACACTGGTAATTTTTTGTGGATGGATTTCCCTCAAAAATATAATTTTGATCTTCAGGAGGTCCTTACGGGTTGTAAATGATATTTTAATGGGGGCAATTTGAATCTTTGAGCTCAATTACTGTGGAAGAAAGATGAAACAAAATCTAGGGTTTGTTAGAGTTGGTTCCCCAGAACCAAATTCTTTGTAATTTATGATTAACTTGTATTCATGGTTTTGAATATTAATAAACTACTTATCACATCATGATTGTTCTTCTACATAAAATTGTATGTGATAATGTCATAAGAGTGGTTGTTTCACTAAGAGGTCATAACAATTCCCCGCTATGATGAGAACTCGGAAGTGCTATGACACTATTCTTAAATATATGTTTTATAGCTGGATGATATCATTTGAGGGACATAAATGATACAAGCTATTAGAGGTGGAGACTCAAAGGAACTTGAATCAGCTTTTCATTTTGTACGCCCTTAGTAATATCCAGTAGGATATTATAAGAGCGAGACCTGCCACTAAGAAGTCAAAATTTCTATGTGTCATTGGATGTTCATATCTACAAACGTGTGTATTTATCCTTAGACTTTAATATTGTTATTAATGAGTATTATGAGTCACAAAATTAGATGTATTGATTAAAACTATGATGACAGATGTTCACGGTGTGGTAGGATATGTTTCCTGCATCATGAGTAATATTGCATTAATGAATAATGTGAGAAAGGATTTATCCCTTCTATTCTTAATGGAAGTTAATATCTCAGTCCCTTTGATGGAAATGATATAACCTATATAAATCCATGTCCATGGTGATCAATAGGAAAATTCTATTTACAAAATTTCTAGGAAAGAGATATCAAGAATATAGGTTGATGGCACTAGAAAGAATCATGCTTGATTATAGATATTGTGATAAAGGGATTATGTTACATGATAAGCGTTCATATGAGGTGACATGTTGTTGCGTAATTAACTTCTTTCTCTATGTGTGCTTCATCGTGATCTAGACACTAACCTTGGAATTTAGGCTCCTTCACCTAATGTCACTGATAAAGCGGCCAAGAGGGTCACACACTAAGTGTATCCAGAATCTCCATCAAATAATATATTTTTATTTACTATTTAACATGGTGAATACTTATTATTCTCATACTTGGTTTAATAATTATTAAAGTATGCATGATCACATTCAAATATTTATTTACTATTTAGTAAATATAATATTTATTTATTTATTGGCTAATATTGTAGTGATATTTATTTAATAAATAAATAGACAATATTCAAGGCCTGAAAAATACTGTTGATGAATGGTGGACCAAGTTTAATTTTCTACTGAGAAATGATAATACTGAATATTATTTAATTAAATAATATTTAATTATAATTTTCATGTTTAGCGTATGTCATATAATAATAATATTACTATTATTATTTGACATGAGGGTTTTCTAGGATTAAATAAATAATAAGGGCACTTGTACAATTATTTTATTTTAACCCTAGAAATATAAATACCCAATTATGTCATTTTTCTCATTAGCCTTTTTAGTTGTGAATTTTTTTTGGAGAATTATCTCAAGACCATAGAGGTCCCTTATCCTAGAATTCTCCCAAGAAAGGAAAGCAATCCTCCTCCAATGGGCCGAAGAGAATTATTTGGAAGCAATTATCAAGGTGATTAATGCGAATGATACAAGTGCAATGATCTTCCATGCTATCCCCTAGAGGATCCTTCAGTGATGTCAAGAGATTCCTAGGACATGTGTAGATCACCATTATAGGAAATCTATACTTGGTTTATATAACACATTGATGGTACACCGTACATCTGCCGCCAGACTCATCAATGAATAAAGAATTCCTTAGAGGTAATTATTTATCTAATTAAAATAATCATAAATAATATGTGTTGATCTCCTCTCTCTAGGTTTTGTTTCAATTATTATTTGCCTATTTATTTAAATCAATTCCATGGATCATTGTGTTCATCATCGTACGAGTCATCCTTTACCATGAAAGGAAATTGTATGTGATAGAAGAAACTTTACTAGTTGTGCTTGGAAATGAGGCAAGTGATGAAGATCTATCTCTCTATAAGAAAATTTTGAATGATGCTACACATGTTCTGTTTTTCATGCTATCATCCATGTACAATGAGATTTTAAGGAAACATGAGAACATTGATTCCAAAATCACGAGGTCTCACCTTTGAGATATCTATCAAGAGAAGGATAGACAAGAGAGGTATGAGATCTTCAATGCTTTGTTCACCACCAATCTTGGAGAGTCTATGCCAGCTAGGCCTAATGTATTTAAGTTTATTGGATACATTAGAAACCTAGATATCTTAATGATCAAATTACCGGATTAGTTTCATAGAGATATCATACTTTCATCACTTCCCAAGATCTTCTCTAACTTTATTGTTAATTACAATATGAGTAATAGTGAGAAGAGACTTTTAGAACATCTGACCTTGATTTTCTAAGTGGATAATGACATGGGGCATTAAAAAACCATAGTTATTATGGTGAATAAGAAAAATAAGAACATATATAGGAGGAACAAGACCTATACATATTCAAAATATCTTTAGCACCATCCTTCTAATAATGGGAATATCTAGAGGCAGGGCAAGGAAAATGAGGCAGTGTATTTTTCATGTGGAATTTCGAACACTGGAAGAGTAACTGCACCCAAAAAAATGGGGAAGGTAAAGGTTCATTAGATATCAAGTGAAATTTTCCATATATAAACATTGGGTATTAGACATAGATTGTGGTGCTTGCATCTATATCCAAATTTTGGATCCAAGTAGATTCCGAAAAATTTCTAAAGGAGAGGTGGATCTGTGAGCTTCCAATGGTGTGAGGCTGGATGCTCTGGACATTGGTTACTACCACCTTTAAATGAAAATGTGAATGTTTTTGTTTTAAGATATTGTTATTATGTACATAAAATTACCAAGAACATAATTTCTATGTCATTTTTATATACATATGGATTTAATTTCAAATTTTGAAATAAAATTTGTTTCTTTTATAAGTAAAACATATGTAATGGTATGGAATATTTAAATAATGGTCTTTATGTATTAAATTATGAAAACCACACATTGGAAGTTGATAACGAATCTTGTTCACATGACTCATATAACACTCAGTTATGGAATCAACGTCTTGGTCATGTAAATTAGAATAGTTTGAAAAAGATTTTTCAAGATGGTTATTTAGACTCTTCTGAGCTAAAACCACTTGATACATGTCATGCTTGTTTATAAGAAACAATATCCAAAGCACCATTCAGTGGATAGGGTGAAAGGGCCTCAAAACATCTAGGATTGGTACACACTGATGTGTGTGGACCATTTTTAGTAGAAGATAGAGGTGGATATTCTTACTTCATTACTTTTGCTGATGAATTGAGTAGATATGGCTAATCAACATGGTGAGGTATAAGTCTGAGTCCTTTTAGAAATTCATTGAATTAAATAATGAAGTATAGAATCATCTTGTTAATAAGATAATTAATATTTGATTAGATATAGTTGGTGAATATCTTAACCAAGGGTTCATCAACTTTCTATGGGTGTTTGGAATTCAATCTCAACTCACTCCACATTATACACCATAGAGGAATGGTGTTAGTGAAAGGAGGAACCATACCTTGTTTGAAATAGAAAGGTTAATGGTAAGTCATTTAGATATCCCATTATCCTTATGTGGATATTCATTACTAACTATGAAATACACATTAAAATGAGTACAAAATTAAGAATAAAATAGAATTACCTTTGAGATATGAATTGGAAAGAAACCTATTTTGTCACATACATATGCATAGGGTTGCAAGGAATTTGTTAAGGATTTATCAGGAAACAAACTAGAACCCTAGGGAATGAGGTGTATCTTTATATGGTATACCAAGGAATCAAATGGATACTACCTATACAACCCCTTAGATAAGAAAGTGTTTGTTTCCAGACAAACCATCTTTCTTGGGAGGGAGAACATCCTAAAATGGGATAGTGGGAGCCAAATTTACTTTGATGAAATTGATGCTCAAGATACATAAATGTTGGTGTAAGAATATATTCCATTGGTCCCTATAGAATAAGTAGTTCCAGAAACACAAGTACTAAATTGGAGCATAAGTGAGGCAAGAGAACCGGAGATATATGGTTTTCTACTCCCCTAGGATTATGACTCATTATTGATTGATAATGATGAACCACTTTTAGAAAAAGAGGTAGTAGATAGATCAGAAGTTAAAAGATGTATAAAAGCAATGAATTATGAACTCGATTCCATGTATCATAACTGACATTGGGTTCTGGTTGATGTTCTAGTTGATGCAAAGTCTGACAGATGCAAATAGGTAGTCAAGAGGAAACTGGACATGGAAGGTAAAGTAAGTACCTATAAATAAAGGCTAGTGGATAATGGTTTTAAACAGTGTCAAGGAATTGACTACAGTTTAACCATTTCACTGGTTTCCATGATTAAATCCATCAGAATCATACTTTCTACAGTAGCTTACCATGACTATGAGATTTCGAAGATGGATGTCAAAACTTCATTCCTTAATGGGAACCTTTAGGAAGATGTCTATATGACACAACTAGAGGGGTTTGTGACTCCCAGTGATGCTAAAATGATTTAAAAGTTTCATAGATCCATTTATGGATTGAAGCAAGAATCTAGGTCACAGAACATTTTATTTGATGAATCCATAAAATAATTTGGTTTTATTAAGAATGAATGTGATCAGTGTGTTTATAAATGTTTTAGTGGGAATGCGGTCATTATCCTAGTAGTGCATTTTGATGTCATAATACTTAATAGAAATGACATACCAATCTTAAAATCTGTTAAGGATTGGTCAAAAAAGTGTTTCTACATAATGGAGTTAGGAGAAGAATCCTATATACTTGGGAGAAAGATCATTCAAGATAAATCCAAGGGGCTTATTGGACTAAGTCGAAGTATATATATTGACCAGATACTAAAGAGATTTAGTATGGAATAATCCACGAGGTTATTGGTTCCAATTTCACATGGTTTACATCTTTCTAAGAAAATGTGTCCTCATACACAATAAGAGAAAGATAGAATGAGTAATATACTATTTGATTAAGTGGGAGGATCAATCATGTACGCCATGTTATGTACTAGACTTGATGTTTCCTATGCACTGAGAATGGTAGGAAGATATCAAGAAGATCAAGGAGAACAACATTGGACTGCTGTTAAGGCTATCTTTATGTATCTAAGAAGAATTAAGGATATGTTCCTGGTGTCTGGAGGAGATGAGGAGCTGGTCATCAGGGGTTACACAGATGCTGGCTTTCAGGTAGATCGGAATCATCTGAAGTCATACTTAGGATATGTTTTCTATCTCAACAAAGGATCTCTGACCAAGAAGAGTTCAAAGAAGCCAGTTGTCGCTGATTCTACAGTGCATTATAAGAATATAGAGGCTTCTAATGGAACTAAGGAATCTATTTGTATTTGGATGTTTGTCCAATATCTTTATGTGGTGCCTAGAAATAAAGACCCTATCACATTGTGTTATGATAATACTACAACAGTGGCTCTTCCCAAAGATCCAAGTTCACACCAATAGTCAAAGCACACACTATGGAAGTATCACTTCTTGAGTGATTTCTATCATAGGTATAAATTTGAAGTAATTAGAGTACCCATGAAAGATAATGTGAAAGACCCTTGACTAAAGTCCTATCTCAGTAGAAGCATGAGTATCATGGGAGAGCTAGTATACTGAAGGTTGTTAAAAGTTGGCTCAAGTGCAAGTGGGAGTCTATTGGATTAGGTTTCCTAGAACCAACTTTTTAGTAATTTATAATAAAATTGTATTCATGTTTTTAAATATTAATAGACTACTTATCACATTATTATTTTTATTTTTCATAACATTGTATGTGATAATGTACTAAGAGTGGATATCACACAAAGAGGCCATAGTAGTTCCCCGTTATAATGATAATCCAAAATTTATATGAAAATATTCTTGAATATATGTCCTATAGCAAGATGATATCAACTGAGGGACACAAATTATACAAGATATCAGGGGTGGAAACTCATAGAAAATTGAGGCACCTTCTCATGGTGTACGCTGTTAGTAATATCTAGTAGGATATTATATGGATGAGACCCACCAATAGAAAATACAACTTTCTATGTGTCATTAGATGTTCCTATTTGTAGACACGTGTATTGGTCCTTAGACTTTAACATTATTATTAATGAGTATTATGAGTCACACACTTATATGTATTAACGAAAATTGTGATGATAGATGTTTGTAGAGAGGTAGGATATGTTGGGTGCATCACGAGTAATATTGCATTAATTAATAACGAGAGAAAAGATTTATCCCTTATGTAATTTAATGAATGTTAACATCTTAGGAACTTTTATGGAAATGATGTAGTCTAAATAAATCCATGTCTATGGTGATCAATTGTAAATATTTATTTTTTTTAAAGTCAAAAAAAGAGATATCAAGAATATAGGCTGATGGCACTAGCATGCAACCTGCTCAATTATAGATATTGTGATAAATGTATTATAATACATAGTAAGAGATCATATGATGTGACACATAATTGCAACATTAAATTATTTCTCTATGGGTTCCTTGACATGTTTCTAGATGCTAACCTTGGACTTTAGGCTGCTTCACCTAATGCCACAGAGAAAGTTCCTAGAGGGACTCACACTAAGTGTATCCAGAATCTCAGTTGAATAATATATTATTAGTTATTATTTAACAAGTTGAATAAATATTATTCCCATGCGTGGTTTAAAAATTATTCATGTATGCTTGATCACATATAAATATTTATTTTCTGTTTAGTAAATATAATATTTATTTATTAATTATTGAATAATGTAGTCATATTTATTTAATAAATAAATAGACATTATTTAAGGCCCGATAAATATTGTGGAGGAATGGAGTGAGTTTAATGGTCCAGTGAGAAATGATAATATTGAATATTATTTAATTAAATAATATTTAATTATAACTCACAAGTTCATTGCATGTCGAGAAATAATAATATTACTATTGTTATTTAACATGGGGTTTTTCTAGGATTAAATAAATAATAATGGAAGTTATGTAATTATTTTATTTTAACCCTACAAATATAAATATTCAATTATTTCATTTTTCTCATTATCCTATTCATTTGTTCACAACAATATTGGAGAATTTTCTTAAGCCTAGCGAACTCCCTTCTCCAAGAACACTGCCAAGAATAGAGAGCAATACTCCTCCCCCAGATCAAGGAAAATGCTTTGGAAGTGATTCTAGAGGCGATCAAGGCAGACAACGCAAGTGAAAGGATCTTCTGTGCTATCACCTGGATACTCCTTTGGTGACATATAGAGATTCCTAGAACATGTGTGGATCACCTCTATAAGAAATATACACTTGGTTTCTACAACATAATGATGGTGCACCGTAGATCTGTCTCCAGACTCATCAACCAAGAAATAATTCCTTATAGGTAATTCTTTATCTAATTAAAATAATTATAAACAATATGTGATGATCTCCTATCTTTTAGTTCCAGTGAAATTATTCTTTATCTATTTCTCTAACTCAATTACAAGGATTATGAAATTATTCATAATATATATCTATTATTGATCATTAATTATAGAAAAAATTAATGTTGGGAACCTCCCATCGCATGATTCCGCTACGCCTGGAACCTATAAGATTTTAGGTCACCAAAACCTAGATTCTTTTAGAGATTCGGCCATGGGAGGAGTCATCAAGAAATGTTTGATCATTAATGTAATAGAAAACATGGATGAAATCACTGAAATACTAGACTTTTGAAAAATATCTCTTATTTCTTGACTCATCCTTCCAAAGGGAGATAAGCCTCGGCATTTGGAAGATTTGGTATGTCAGGTGTCTTTGATTTTGGGTTTTACTGACTGTAGAATCATCTCTATAGATCAGGGCTTTTTCCATTGTTTTATCCCATCCAATGAGTTTTATGATAAGGTATAGAACCTTGGGTCACTGTATTTGAAACCATGATAGATTTATATCCATTAATGGTTTATCGAGTATTATCCATTCTTAGTTAGGAACACTTTACATAGGTGTGGATTGGAATTTATGGATTTTCTTGGATGCAATGGCATTCAAAAATTCTATATGATATAGAAGACACTATTGGTTTTCTCATTTGAATGGATAGGGAAAAATGACTTGTTAGGTATTGACACTTTGTTAGGGTCCTATTGAAGGTTGATCTCAGTTTGTCTTTGATTGATAAGGTTGTTTTGTCCACACATAATGATGATATCAACTTGAGGAATCAATATGAGAAATTTTCACAGTTTTTTAATAATATATATGTGGTTAGACATTGTAAATAAAAAATATTAATGTCTATGAAATTTAATGCTTGCTTCGTGATGGGGCACTTTGAAAAGGACTGTAGGAGAAAAAGGAAACCAGCTAATGTCCCACAGATTGCCCAAGTTTCTTTGGGGGGTTCACCGAGACAAGAACCACACGGGAGTTTGGATGAGAAATAGATGATAGATAATCCTAGTCAAGGGTATGATGAGTTTATTAAATAATATTAAAAGGGGTATTCACCTGTTTTTTGGGATTTTAATGGTGATAAGATTTATAATAACAAAGCTGGTGTTGTTGAGATGTAATGAGGGAAGGTTGAAAAAACCCTGATGTTACCTGAGACTTGGTATTACTTTCGGTTCACCCTGATCTTCCAGAGGGGCCCAAACAACAATACACGAATCTTATAATGTTTATGGGAAGGTGTGAGGGCTCATGGGATAATGATGAAGATAACACTTTAAAACCCGCTTCCTCAAATGCAGGAAAAGTTGATATGACCGATATCATTCATGTTGAAGAAGATGAAAAAACTAATATTGAAATTGATATTCAAGAGGAGGATGATCATAAAATATGGAAAGAACATAATATTATCTCTTCTAAGTCTCACAATCATAAGAAGGAAATGTATATTGAGATTCCAATTTTAGCTAAGACCATGAATGATCATTATTGAATGAGATCTAACTAGGCTGAGATTGTTTCTTTATTGGAGTAGGGAAATGAGTAGGGCGTTGAACCTAGTTTCCTCCCTCCCATGAGATTTCTCTCTTATAGTCCTATGGTTATGAATAGACATGGAATGGACTCTCCATGTTCATGCACAAAGGATGCTACTGGACATTCCTCTTATTGGGACGCATACTACCTCACCCCTAATAGCATTCAATCACATGAAATTACTCCAAGAGGGACTAACCTATTACCTCAGTGAGGATGGACACCAACCATAACAATCAAGGAGAGACTCTCACTACTCCAGGATAGAACACTAAAATATCTAACAAAGGTAATTTACACGCCTTTGTTAACAAATCCAACATGGATGGAACATTTCCTTGGGAAATTAGTGTCAGTGTCACCTCCATGACTATGATCATGCAGTGTATACCTGGGATAAGTATGGTGAAGATTCAGGTACCAACATCTAGCTCTTTTTTCATGTATGGCATACTTGATATGCTAACTGATCATGAACACTTGGGCACGATCACTAGGAATACTCATGTAGATGTTAATTCAATACATCCAAGCATGAAATCTTCCTTCATAGAATAGGATGATGAGGATTAATCTAATTAGTGAAAACTTGTTAAAATATGGAGAAGAGGATAATGCCCCTATGGTCGAGGAGGATGGGGAGATTTTCATAACATGAGTATACATTCCCATTGTCGGATTTAAGGGTGTTGTACTAGGTGTTGGGATTTGATTTTACATTGCTTTATTTTTTTTCTTGTGTTGTGTTCATTGAAAGACTTTAGAAAAATGGCAGGAATATCTGTATATTCCCATCCTTTCCCTTGTTCTTGATTTTGTCTTTAATAAAGGGGCTTGGACCGTAGTGTGTTAAAAAAATATTATTATTTTTAATAATTAGTTAATAAATTATAATTTTAAATATTTATTATTAATTAATATTAACTAGTAATTAATATTTATTATAAATTAATATTATTAAATTATAAATCATATTATTTAATTAATTTTTATTGATAATTAATATTAATTATCAACAATCAGTAAATTTATCAATATTAATTTAATCATAATTAATTAGAAATTAATAAATTAATAATTTAATAATTATTATTAATATTTAGTAACTAAATAATTAATTAATAAATATTAACTAATAATAATTAATTAATAATTAATTTGTTATTAATTAATATTGTTTAAAATATTATTAATATTCATTAGGTAATTATTAATAGTTAATAGTAAATGTTAAAAGTTAATTATTATTTAGGTATTATTATTATTTATTAGTAATTAATATTTTTTATTAATTAATTACTAATTATTAATGATAATATATTATTAATTCTGCATAGGGAAGGAAAACCTGAATCCCAAAATGGAAATTTGTTAGGACTTCCTGGAAAAGCCCCCTATAAAACGGAGCCCTAGGTGAGAGTTTCTGTCATAATTCCAGACTACTTTAATTGAAGTAATGCTAGTTATTAAATAAAAATAAAATTATTCTAATTTTTTTTGTTTTATTTAATTATATATATATATATATAAAAGAAAAATAAAAATAAAAGTTTTAAATTAAAAGAAATAGTTCAATCTCAAGGAGTTAAGGGGCTTAAAACCTTTTTGTTTTGGCCTAAGTGAAAGGCATAAAGGCCCTTAACACCTTTCATCTACGCCCAAAAACCCCAAAGGCGTTAATGTCATGGGCCAGACCATCATGGTCCACCCCTTTGCCTGAAATCTGGATCCTAAGGGTGGTGTCTCGGTGAGTGTGACCAATCGGCGGGGGGGGGGGGGGGGGGGCGATCGGGGTGCGACCGATCGGGGTTCGACCGATCGGGGTGAAACCAATCGACGTGCGACCGATCGGCGTGCGACCGATCGGTGTGAGACCGATCGACGTGCGACCGATCAGCATGGGACCGATCCGTGGATGAATGATCGGCATTCGACCGATCGGTGGGAGACCGATCGGCGGGAAACCGATCGGTGCCCCACCGACTGGTGCGACACGATTGGTGTGTCACCGATCTATGCCTCACTGATCAGTGTGACCGATCAGTGTGACCTATCGGTTTGACCGATCGGTGCGTGGCACGATCGGTGCCACCTGGCCTTGTTGGGTTTTTCTTCTATAACTTTTTCCCATAAGGCCTATTTTAGGACCTTTTAAACCTTTTTGGGAGTGGTTCAAGGCCGTTTTTAAGCCCTTAATCAATGATTAAACTCCTAAGGGTGGGGCGACCCTCAACAGACCTAGTTGTGTGTCCACGTATCGTGCCCCTCCATTTATATAAAATCCTTTAAAATCACAGCTGTTGCCACCTTTTTCCAATGAGAGTTATTAAATAAAAATTAATCCCGTCATGTGTAACCACCCAACCACGTGGGGAACCACGACCCGACATTAAAGCCATTAAAATCCCCATATCCCATAACAACGAGATCTTATCTATATATTTCCTGATAATTTATTATTATTATTATTCTTCTTCTTCTTTTTGGCCGACCTCCTCTTCTTCCCAGTGCGTTTGGAGTCTCCCTTTCTGAGGCAAGTGATGCGCCTATACCGAAGATTGTCTGCTCACCCTTGGAGTCCCCGACAATCCTCCCCAGCAATTCATGCATCCCTAGTTCTTGGCATGTGGAGAAGAACTTCGATCCTTGATCAACCAAGTAGGGGTTTTCCTTCATCTCTCTTTACTGTGTATCATGCAGGGTGGGTATGCTATTGTTTCTGTGGGGATTTATGAAACCAAACTTAATGAAGATAGTGAACAGACCTTTAAATAATGAAGGTAGTGTGATCAATGTTCTGCTATACTCTTTTATGTTGATATGTGTTGTGAACTATATGGGCTTGTGCTCACTGAAAATCATGGTTGTTGGTGGTATTTCATTGCATCCTAATAAACCCTTGTCTTTGGTGATGAATAAATAATTGTAACATGGAAATTGGTTAGTTACCTAAATTCAGTTTGTTTAAATGGATTTTTAGTATAACAAGAATCCCCGTGTGACCACCCCTATTTACAAACAGAAAGAAGAACCTAATGAATGATGTGCTTGAACATGGAAGTTTCCTACTCTGTTTTGGTAGTAGGTGTGTTGTTCTGCTTAGTTCTTACGAGGTGACATGGATGGGGATGGGATCCCCTATTGTTGTACATTTTTTGGTTGTGGTTAGAGAGCCACGTGGGGCTGTATCTCGATGATTTCTTTGGTTCCAGTACTTGAGGGATCTCACTTGATCCCTTTATTCTTGTGACTTTACAAGAGAACCGGGTGTGAATGCTTAAATTTTTGTGTGGCTGTTTCTCTTTCCCTGGATTCTGATTATGCCTGTTAGTTTCCCATTAGTGTAGAATTCAACTAATGGGATCACTTGAACATGAAAACGAGAATGGTTAAAATGGTTAATTGGTTTTGGGAATGAGTCGTGACTTGGCCGTGAGTGTTGTGCTGTTATTTTATGAATGAATAGTAATGAGGGTGTTTGTGCTTAGGTTTTGGAACCCTAGTTTGGGATGAGTTCTTGTTACCTATACATATATCTGTAGTTTTTAAGTATCTTATTCATGGCCCACCAAAGTTGAACACTTATTGCCGAACACCCCCATTTCATAGGGGAGGGTTTTTTTCCCAACACTCTTCTAAGTGGCTGGTTATTAGCTCCTTTTGTACTCCCTTTTCTGAATATACCAAGACTCTTCGGGCAGGCTGTGATGTCTTGAGGTCCATTATAGCCCAAGATTCTTCGGGCAGGGTAGTGGTGGTGGTTGGCCTAGGTGTGTGCGGGCAGGTTGTTTCCCAAGAGTCTTCGGGATGAGGCCCAAGTGTCTTCGGGCATGGAAGTGGTTGTTCTAGCCCATGTGTTTGCGGGCATGGTTATGCGTGGTGGTAGTGGCCTAGGTGTTGCGGGCAGGATGTGTTGTAGTGGCCCAGGTGTCTGCGGGCAGGAATGGTAGTTGTGGCCCAGGTGTGTGCGGGTGGGGTGTGGCAGTGGGACTGCAGTGAGAATGGCGGGAATGGTTTGATGCGTTGGATGTCTTCAATAACCAGTGGGAAAGTGGCATGGGGTACCTGAATATCAATGTGATATTACTATACATTACTTGACTTGCGTTATTTGGGGCGTGTGCCTTGGTGAGGCTTGGGTGGATAGTTTTCCTTGCTAGGTGCTTTGGTTTGTCCTTTTTCACGGGGCATTAGAAATCCTTCCCACTTGTGCACAAGATTCCTTGGTTTTTCCTGCTGAGTATAATTTTATGCTCACCCTACGTATATAAAACTGTTTTCAGGTTTCCAGGAGGACTTCAAGGATCGTTCGGGACCGTACTAGCTTGTACTTTGGGGTAGTTTCTGTTGTCGTTTTCCTTTTCTCGGTACTTTACTTTTTGGAGTTATTTTGACTTGTATCTTTTACTTTTGAACATGCATATGGGAATGGTTTACTTTGGGCTTTACCTTTACCTTCAGCTTTTGGCATTTTTTGGGATTTACTATCTTATCTCCCGATCCTATTAAAATAAAAAGTATACTGCTTTCCATCTTGTGTGTGATTCTATACCCTTGGTGCTACTCACCACTTCGGGACCTATTGAAGGTAGGTCTCAGGGGTCATTATCTCTCCTTCAACTTAAAGAAGGAAGAGTCTGGCAATCTTCTGTCCCTTCCCTCCTTTTGGTGAAGGCGGGTCATGACAGAATGGTATCATATCACGATTGAGAGATAGGATGGAGTCTGGAGTTAGGCACAGTGAGGATTGCATGGGATGGTAGGGCAACAGTGTTGGGTGATCTTGGTGCGTGAAATAGGCCAGGGAAGGCTGGCTAGGAAATGGGATTTTAGGGCCCCCTGTGATCCGATGCAAGGACACTGGACCTACCAAACAGCCAAGTGAGGCTACTCTGCTTGTAGGGTAGTGACCCTAGGGAAGGTAATTACATCATAATGACATGTGTTTTTGTGTTTCATGGGTATTTTGGGAATTTAAAATGAATAACAAGTCTAATAAGACTTAAACCTTCTACACTACTTGGGCTTAGGAATTCCTTGTTTACCTTGCAGCTATGGCACCTGTGAGATGACTACGAGTGTTGTGAATGATCGAGGCCCTGGAGGATGTTTTGGTAGATCAACTGAGGGCTAACCGAGTGGAGGAGGATGATCAGTGGCAGAGGACACTTCATGCCTTTCAGCGGGTGATCCTCGAGAAGTACGAGGGTAGCGTCTCATATATAGATACAGAGAGCTGGCTCAAGGAGCTAGTGATATCTTTCGGCTTGATTCGGGCTCCGATGGAGTACTGGGTTCCTCTAACCGTTATCCAGATGTGGGGAGAAGCACTTTAGTGGTGGATGATTTATCTTGTGTAAATGAAGGAGGATGAGGTTGCATGGGCTGACTTCGAGAAGGAGTTCCACACAGAATTCCTCTCTTCCACGATGTAGGTTGAGAAGAGGCAGGAGCAACTCTCCATCAAGCAAGGGAGTATGTCAGTGATAGAATTTCAGATCAAGTTCAAGGATCTCCTCCGCTTTGCTTCGGACCTCTTTCCAGATGAGGAGTCTTGGGCGAGGCGTTTGGAGGAGGCACTTTGACCTTCTCTTCAGTATACTGTTAGTCCCTTCACCTTACCGACCTACTTAGAGGTCCAGAAGAATGATGAAGTGGTGGAGAGGATGCACATGTTGGGAGGTGTATCACGAGAGGGGATTTAGTTGGGCTTGTTGAAGGGGAAATCCACCAGTAGCAGGCCTCCATCATCAGGACCCTCTAGGTTTCAACCCGCAGGAAGCAGGCCTTAGTAGTTCTAGTTCCGATCCCCCGGTCCTCACCCTTTCCTTTTGGGCCCAGGACTGAGGTTCTTTGTCTGTGGTAGCCATGGAAACCTTCATAATCAATGCTCGAACAGAGTAAAATATAGTGGGGGTGGGCCAGTGCAGCACCCACCCCAGCTACAACAGTTTCCAGCTAGGCCCATTGAGCAGTAGCAGGGACAGTGGGCTCCTGCTCCTCTAAGGGTAGACGTCGCAGGAGGAGGCTGACCTTAGGGATCTCTTCAGGGACATCGACCGGGTCATGGTCATGGAGGCGGCTGATAGCCGAGAGGCAGAGGATCTAGGCGTGGGCAGTTTCATACTGTGGAGGCTGCAGTTCTAGCAGGGCCAGAAGTCGTTCGAGGTACGATCAGCTTGTCTACTACCCTTGCCTATGCATTGTTCAATACAGGAGCTTCACACTCGTTTATTACACCCAGTCTAGCTTATGCCCTAGGTTTAGACGTCGAGAGACTTTCAGCGCCCCTGGTGCTGAGCTTTCCAGTCGGAGGTCAGACCGACTTGTCTTATGTTTGCTGAGGGTGTAGACTGATGATAGGGCCACATCAGTCTATCAGGGATCTTCTACTGTTGTAGATACATCCATTCGATTTCATCCTAGTAATTTAATGGCAGTTCTCTGTATTTTCCATCATTGACTGATTCTGAGGAATGGTCGTGTTTTCAAATTTGGGCGGTCAACGTGTAACTTTCATCAGTGAGCGGGGTTGACAGAAAAGCAGCTGGTGAGCAGATCCCCTCTTTTCCTTGTTAGCTGAACTAGCAGTGGAGTTGGTGGATGTAGAAATGGTGGAAGTCCCAGGTATTGTCCGTGAGTTCATGGATGTTTTCCCTGAAGAGGTGGCGACTCTACCCCCTCGACGTGATGTTGATTTCAGGATAAACTTACAACCTGGTGCCTGTTCAATTTCGATGGCTCCCTACCGGATGGAACCTTTGGAGTTGCGAGAGTTGCAGATCTAGATTGATGATCTGATGAAGAAGGGTTTTGTTTAGCCAAGAGCATCACCGTGGGGGGCTCTTATCTTGTTTTCGAAGAAGTCAGATGGTTTTCTAATACTGTGCATGGATTACAGGAGGCTGAATTAGGTGACGGTCAATAATCGGTTCCCTCTCCCGAGGATAGACGATCTCTTTGATCTCTTGAGGGGATAAGGTTGATTCTCAAAGATCGATATGCGGTCTGGATATCACCAAGTGAGGGTGAAGGAGGGTGATATCTCCAAGACTGCCTTCATGTGTAGATATGGACACTTTGAATGTGTGGTCATGCCCTTTGGCATTATAAACGCTCCAGCTGTGTTCAAGAGACTCATGAACTCCATCTTCCAGGAATACCTGGATTGGTAATCGTGTTTATTGACGTCATCCTGATCTACTCAAGATCAAAGAAGGATCACGAAGAGCAGCTTAGAATGGTTTTATAGGTCCTCCGATGGCACCAGCTCTATGGGAAATTACCCAAGTGCATGTTCTGGACGCGAGAAGTGCATTTCCTTGGGTACATAGTGTCTAAACAAGGGATAGAAATGGACCCGTGGATGGTTGAGACAGTTGTTTCTTGGGCAGCACCCAAGAGCGTGACATAAGTTCGTAGTTTCTTAGGTCTGGCAGGTTACTATCAGAGGTTCGTGCCCAACTTCTCTCGAGTTGCGTCACCTTTGAAATCCTTGACCAATAAGGACCTAGCTTTTGTGTGAAATGGGAAGTGCGAGGTGACCTTCAGTTATCTAAAGGAGAATTTGGTAAGTGCCCCAGTTCTGAGGTTACCAGAGGAAGGGGCGGCGTATGAGGTGTCCTGTGATGCTTTAGGGCAAGGCCTTGAATGTGTGTTGATGCAACGACAAGAGGTGATCTCTTATGGGTTTAGACAGTTACGTCCCCATGAGCATAACTATGCCACCCTTGATATGGAGTTTGCGGCGATCATGTTCGCACTAAAGTTGTGGCAGAATTACCTCATCGGGGAGCGCTTCATGGTCTTCACCTACCAAAAAACCTTGAATTATATATTCTCCCAGTAGGACCTGAACTCGCAGCAATGTAGGTGGGTGGAGTTCCTTCAGGACTACGACTTCGATATTTCCTACACCTTAGGAAAGGAAAATGTGGTGACCGATGCCCTTATTAGGAAGTCGCAGAAGGATGTGGTTCGGGAGTCGATAGATACTTGGAGGGCGATGGAGGAGTTGGATGCCCTGCACCGAGATGCAAGGATGAAAGGTGGTGGAGGTTTCCTGTATCAGATGACAGTGCAATATTCTCTGTTGTGGTAGGAAGAGGAGTCCCAATGGGGAGACTCAAAAAGCGAAGTGATGTGTGACCAGGTTAACCAAGGCGATGCTTCAAAAGGGTGGACATAGGATAGTCAAAATCAAGTTCTTTTCCAAGAAAATATATTTTTTTCAGATGTAATGCACGAGAAAGTTATTAGTGAGTTCCACAACTCACCTCTATCAGTGCACCAGGGAGTTTCCAAGATGTACCAGGTCTAGAGAGGTCAGTTTTGGTGGCCCGTGGTGACGCGGGCAGTGGTAGAGTTCATAGCCAGATGCCTAGTGTGTTAGTAGGTGAAGGCTGAACACCGTGTTCCAGGCGGTTTGCTGCAGCCTTTGGATGTCCCCAAGTGGAAGTGGGATGACATCTTGATGGATTTCGTCACGGGACTACCCAAGTTTCAAGGATGCTACAACACTATCTGGGTAGTGGTGGACCAGTTGACGAAATCAGCTCACTTCCTAGCGATCAAAGAGTCGGGTGCAGTGGATGCCTTAGCATGAAGGTACGTGGATGAGGTGGTGTGGTTGCATGGAGTTCCAAGGTCCATAGTCTTTGATAGGGATTCACATTTTACCTCATGAATCTGGAGAGTATTGTAGCATGATTTTGGCACCCAGCTACGTCTTAGCACTACTTTCCATCCCCAGACAGATGGATAGACAATGCACACTATCCAGAACATGTAGGATATGCTGCGAGCATGCATATTGGATATTGGGGGATCGTGGGTGTGACACATTCCTCTAGTATAATTTTCCTACAATAATAGATATCACTCTACCATCAGCATGGCTCGATTCGAAGCGTCGTACGAAAAGCCATGTCGCTCACCCATGTGCTGGACCGAGGTTGGGGAAATAGGTGCTCTTGGCCCAGAAGTGGTGCAGAGCACGATAGAAAAGGTTCAGCTTATACGGGAGAGAAAGAAGGCGGCTCAGGACTGATAGAAGTCATATACCGATAGAAGGGGAAGACCCTTGGAATTCGGGGTCGGGGACCACATGTTCTTGAAGGTCTCCCCTCGGCATGGACAATGGCAGTTCGCTAGGGGGAGTAAGATTTCTCCAAGGTTCATCGGACCCTTCAATGTTTTGCGGTGGGTTGGAGAAGTGGCTTATTAGCGAGCACTACCACCGCCACTATTGAGGATCCATGACGTCTTCCATGAGTCCCAACTCAGACGATATTTGCACGATGATTCACACGTCCTCGACTAGGGAAAGCTGGATATCGAGGACGATGTGACCTATTTGGAAAGAACTGTGAGGATTGAGGATTGTGAGGAGAAGGTGCTCCGAGGATGAACCATCCCTTTGGTTCATGTGTTGTGGAGGCATGGAAGGATTGAGGAGAGTACCTGGGAATGGGAGACGTAGACGCACATCCAATACCAATAGCTGCTTTGAGTTTTGTTCTTTTTCGTTCTGTACTTGTCATGATGTAATGCTAACCTTGTTAGTTTATGAGATGTTTTGTTTCCCCGACTGGGAAGTGTTGTGAAATGTCCTGACTGTGGATAAGGGAGGAACCGATCCCAAAAAAAGACGTATTAAGGTGGATGTGATTAAACCCGTGCGGGCGAGTCAGAGCCGCCCAAAGTGGATAGTATCTTGACATGGAGGAAGAAACTCTCTAACCCAAATGACTGGAAATCTTTACCCCCTTTAATGTTGCATGGTTTCTTAAGGGAGAGGTGTATATAGATGTCGATGAGGTTCATTCTTGAGAGGTATATTTTGTAGTGGTTGTTTGGACCCCCCTCTTCTCTTCTGGTTTGGTTTGATTATCGAGGTGAGAATTGTTTGAGAGGTATCTAATGTGATGGCCCACATCATCATGGTCCACCCCTTTGCCTAAAATCTGAATCCTAAGGGCGGTGTCTCTGTGGGAGTGACCGATCGGTGGCCGATCGATTAGCGTGTGACCGATCGGTGGCTGACCGATAGGCGTGTGACCAATCGGTGGCCGACTGATCGGCCTGGGACCGATCGGCGTGCGACCGATCGGTGTCTGAGCGATTGGTGGCTGACCGATTGGTGTGTGACTGATAGGTGGGTGACCGATCGGCATGCGACCGATCGACGGGCGACCAATCGGTGTGCGACCGATTGGCGAGAGACCGATCGGCGTGAGACCGATCGATGAGCGACCGATCGACGAGCGAAAGATCGGCGTGCGACCAATCGACGTGAGACTGATCGGCGTGCGACAGATCGGCGTGCGACCGATTAGTGGGTGACCAATCACCGTGGGCCCGATCGAGGTGCGACTAATCGGCGTGCGACCGATCAGTGTGAGATTGATCGGTGTGTGACCGATCTGCGTGGGACAGATCGTTGTGTGACCGATAGGCATGCAACCGATCAGTGGGCGACCGATTAGCGTGCGACCAATCGACGTGCGACTGATTGGTGGGAGACTGATCGGCATGTGACCGATCGGTACCCCACCGACTGGTGTGACGCAATCGGTGTGTCACCGATCGGTGCCTCACTGATCGGTGCGACTGATCGTTGTGACCGATAGGTATGGCAGATTGGTGTGAGGCATGATCGGTGCCACACGACCTTGTCGGGTTTTTCTTCTACAACTTTTTCCCATAACGCCACTTTTAGGCTCTTTTTAACCTTATTGGAAGTGGTTCAAGGCTGTTTTTAATCCCTTAATCAATGTTTGAATTCCTAAGGGTGTGGAGACCCTCAGCGGACCCAGCTGTGTGTCCACGTATCGTGCCCCTCCGTTTATATAAAATCCTTTAAAAATCATAGTTGTTTCCACCTTTTCCTGATGAGAGTTATTAAATAACACTTAATCCCATCGTGTGTAATCACCCAACCACGTGGGGAACCATGATCCGTCGTTAAATCCGTTCAAATCCCCATATCCCGTAACAATGAGATCTTATCTATATATCACACAGTAATTTCTTCTTCTTCTTCTTCTTCCTTTTCGTCGGCCTCCTCTTCTTCCCAGTTCATTTGGAGTCTCCCTTTCCGAGGCAAGTGGTGAACCTATACCGAAGCTTTTCTGCTCACCCTTGGAGTCCCCGACGTTCCTCCCCAGCAAGTCGCACATCCCCAGTTCTTGGAGTGTGGAGAATAACTTCGATACTTGATCAAACAAGTAGGTTTTTTCCTTAGTCTCTCTTTACTGTGTATCATGTGGGGTGGGTATAGAATTGTTTCTGTGGGGATTGATGAAACCAAACATAATGAAGATAATGAATGGACCTTTAAATAATGAAGGGGGTGTGATCGATGTTCTGCTGTACTATTTTATTTTGATATGTGTTGTGAATTTTATGGGCTCGTGCTCACTAAAAATCATGGCCTTTGGTGGTCTTTCCTTGCGTCCTAATAAACCCTTGTCTTTGGTGATGACTAAATAACTATAACATGGAAATTGGTTAGTTAACTAAAATCAGTTGGTTTAAATGGATGTTTAGTAAAACAAGAATCCCTGTGTGACCACCCCGGTTAACAAACAGAAAGAAGAACCTAATGAATGATGTGCTTGAACCTGGAAGTTTCCTTCTTTGTTTTGGTAGTAGGTGTGTTGTTATGCTTAGTGCTTACGAGGTGACATGGATGGGGATGGGATCCCCTGTTTTTGTACAGTTGTTGGTTGTGGTTAGGGAGCCATGTGGGGATGTATCTCGAGGCTTTCTTTTGATCCAGTAATTTGAGGTATCTCACTTGATCCCTTTGTTGTTGTGACATTACAAGAGAACCAGGTGTGAATGATTAAATTTCTGTTTGGCTGTTTCTCTTTCCCTGGCTTGTGGTTATGACTGTTAGTTGCCCAGTAGTGTATAATTCACCTAATGGGATCACTGGAACATGAAAACGAGAATTGTTAAAATAGGGAATTGGTTTTGGGAATGAGTCGTGACTTGGTCGTGATTGATGTGCTGTTATTTTATGAATTAATAGTAATGAAGGTGTTTATGCTTAGGTTTTGGAACACTAGGTTGGGATGAGTGCTTGTTACCTATATATATATCTGTAGTTTTTACGTTTCTTATTCGCGCCCCCCAAGTTGAGCACTTAGTGCCGAACACCCCCATTTCATGGGGGAAGGTTTTTTTCCCAACACTCTTCTGAGTGGCTGGTTATTAGCTCCTTTTCTGCTCCCTTTCCTGAATATCACAAGACTCTTTGGGCAGGCTGTGATGGCATGAGGTCCATTATAGCCCAAGATTATTTGGGCATGGTAGTGGTGGTGGTCAGCCCAGGTGTGTGCGGGAAGGTTGTTTCCCAAGAGTCTTCGGGATGAGATCCAGGTGTATTCGGGTGTGGCAGTGGTTGTTCTAGCCCAGGTGTTTGCGGGCGTGGTTACGCATGGTGGTAGTGGCCCAGGTGTTGCGTGTAGGATGTGTGGCAGTGGCCTAGGTGTCTGCGGGTGGTAATGGTGGTTGTGGCCCAGGTGTGTGTGAGATGGGTGTGGCAGTGGGACTACTGTGAGAATGGCGAGATTGGTTCTATGCGTATGATGTCTTCAATAACTAGTGGGAAAGTGGTGCAGGGTACCCGAATATCGATGTGCTATTAATATACATTACTTAACTTTCGTTATTTGGGGAGTGTGCCTTAGTGAGGCTTGGGTGGATAGTTTTCCTTGCTAGGTGCTTTGGTTATCTCCTTTTTCACGGGGCATTAGAAAGCCTCCCCACTTGTGCACGAGAGTCCTTGGTTTTCCCTGATGAGTATACTTTTATGCTCACCCTACGTATATAAAACTGATTTCAAGTTTTCAGGAGGACTTTAAGGATCATGCAGGACTATACTAGCTCGGACGTTGGGGCAGTTTCTGTTGTCATTTTCCTTTTCTTGGTACATTACTTTTTGGAGTTCTTGTGACTTGTATCTTTTACTTTTGAACATGAACATGGGATTGTTTTACTTTGATCTTTACCTTTACCTTCAGCTTTTGGCATTGTTTGGGATTTACTATCATATCTCTCGATCCTATTAAAATAAAAAGGGTAATTCTTTCCATCTTGTGTGTGATTCTATACCCTAGGTTCTAGTCGCCACTCCGGGACCTATTGATGGCGGGTCTCAAGGGTCATTATCTCTCCTTAAACTTAAAGAAGTATGGGTCTGGAAATTTGTTGTCCCTTCCCTCCTTTTGGTGAAGGCAGGTCTTGATAGTTACGGGATTCAAAACCTTTTTTAATTAGTTTTAAAAATATTTTTAACCTATGATTAATTTAATTTTTTTTCAAAAAAATATATAAAATATCAACACTATTAAATAAATTATATATATATATATATATTTCTAGAAAAATAATTTTTTAAATAATGCTAGGTTATTTTTTTAAAAAAATAGGCTAGATAGGCATTAAAGGCCTTAACACCTTTAGCCTTTTCTGGTGTGGGTCAAAGGCACTTGGTCCCTTAACAAATTTTCCAGAAAGTTAGGGAAAGTGCGTTGTGGGCCTTAATGCCTTTTCCCTAATGAAAAAATAAAAAAATACTTGTTTTAAATACACATGTTTGTATATTTAAATTTTCTATTTTTTTTTGTTTTGTTTATATATATATACATATATAACAATAATTTTTTGCTGAATTTAACTACTATTTAATATCCAACATTACTATTATTAAAGTAGTCTATAATTTTGATATTAACTCTCACCCATGGATCTCTTTTATAAGGGGAATTTCTTTAGAAATCCTTATAGATTTCCAATGTGGGATTCAGGTCCTCCCATTCATCCATAAAATTAATTCTATATTATTTTTAATTTTAATGAATTAATAATAAATATTAAATACTAATAAATAATAATAATAAATCCTAAATAATAATTAATAATTAATGTTTACTACTAAATATTAATAATTCACTAATTGATATTAATAATATTTTAAACAATATTAATTAATAATATCAATTACTAATTAATTACTAATAAAGTATTAATAGTTAATAGTTATTAATTAGTTAGTAATTAATTAATATTTAATTACTTTTTAATAATATAAATTACTAAATAAATAAATAATTATTAAATAATTTTTAAATATTATTAAAAAATTACTAATAAATATTTAAAATTATTATTTAGTTAATAGATATTAATAATAGTGAATAAATTATTAAATTAAAAAAATTTAATTAATTATTATTATTATATTATTAATTAATTAACTAATTGTTTCTAATTAATATTAATTTATAATCAATATTAATTACTATTTAATATTAATAAAATAATATGATTTACGATTTAATAATATTAACTTATAATGAATATTAATTACTATATAATATTAATTACTAATATATATTTAAAATTGTTATTTGCAAATAAATATTTAAAATTATTATTTAGTAATTAAGAAATATTTAATTTTATACTGGCAAGGAGGGAAAGAGGTTCGCCCATGATTGGACCATGGATGCTTCACTCCCTGAGATGGGATCTAGCCACTCTTTCTTTCTCTTCAAGGATGTTGTCGTTGGATTTCTTCATCTTAAGGGTAAGGTTTCACATTTGAAAGTGGATCCTGTTGTGATCTTAGAACATATGAAGATTGGTAATCATTCCATTGTCCCTTGTTTTACTTTTGTGAAGGGGTTCCAATCCATAGATAATTAGTTACTTGGAAGTGTAACTCTAAAAAATTTGGTGTTTCATGAATGGGAAATGTGTTTCTTTAGGTCTTCATTTTTTTCATATCCTTTTCCCCTGTGAGGAATTAAAGATGAAAGCATGGTCCTTCAGATCGGTATTCTACACATCCAAGAATGGGATCACAACTTATGTCTATTAGAGGTTTGTAACTCCTCTTCTCAAATGTGGTTCAAGGTATATAGTTTAAACATGATAATGTAGAACCCATTAGTTTTTAGAATATTTCATTTTCCATCAACATCCCTATTAAAATTGATAGAGAAGTAGAGTTTTCCAAATTTGGGAATTATATGCCATTCCTAACTGAAGTGGACTTGAGCACCACTCTATTTGATAAAGTGATTCTATCAAATGATGATGGTGATTTTGATATGAGTATTGAGTATGATAAAATCCCTCAATCTTGTATGGATTTCCGAGTAATTGGTCATGATAAACATATCTATAAATGATATTTGATTTTCTCTTTCTTTTTGGCTAGAGGGAAAGATGAGAGTCAGTGAATAAAAAAGAAAGAAAAATCTAAGACCCATTGGTGTTGAAAAATAAGGTGGGTTGTAGATGGGGGGTGGGGTCTAAGTGCCATGAGGATCTTGTTTCAATTGATTCTACTACTGAGGATGGATTCCTTCATAGGTAGCATTTTCTTCTTGATTCTGCTTATAATCTAAGGGATCCCTCTTTCAAACCCCCTGCTGATGTAGAGGAAGATGAATTTTCCCATAACATGGAGATGGCTATTCAGGAACGTGTGGAGACTAGAAACTTTGTTATTCATTCTACTAATCCAAATGGGGATAAAATACTGATCTCTATAAGAAATTGTTGGTCGATATAGCTACCAAAACTGATATAGTAACTTTTGTTGGCTCCTTGAGAGGGAAGGAGTTTCTTGAACTGGGTTCCAATCATGGAAGTGTTGAAGAAGTATGTGCCAATTCTGATGATGATTTAAAGACTAACCTAACAGGCCCTGCAAAAATCCAGGCTGATGTGGTGCAAGGTAAAGTGGAGGCACTAAAAAAAGTTGTAATTATCAATTCCTTTTTATTGAAATTGAGGTGGAATAAACCACCACCTAATTTTATAGTGATAATTATCAAAACTATCATGTATTTCATGGTCTCTAGAAAATTTAAGGCAGTTTTTTTTAATTTAGAAGTGGTTTTTTATCTTTGGTTTTAATAGTATTTAGTGGTAGTTTTTTTAAAAATAACTAGAAAATAAAATAGATAACATGAAACTATCTCCCACTAATATATTTAGTGGTGTTTATGTTTATCGGTGGTTAATAATAAATGTCACTAATTAGAATCTTAATTAATTTACTTGGCAGTGATTATTAAAAATCACAGCTAAATATTACAATTAAAATATATACATATTTTAAAATATTTAATAAAAAATTTAAACATAAAAAAAATGACATGTAATAAAGTAAAACATATATGTATGATAAACCCATCATACAAACATCATACATCCACAATCTTATATACAAACATCCACAATCAGTATA
Organism: Viscum album; assembly: GCA_963277665.1. NCBI lineage: Eukaryota > Viridiplantae > Streptophyta > Magnoliopsida > Santalales > Viscaceae > Viscum > Viscum album. The sequence goes on from OY728122.1 coordinate 1,714,786,053, forward strand.
AATTTAGTCAATATATACCTCAGTCAACCCATACCTCAGTCGACCCATACATCATTCATTAATATATACATATAAAATATGCCAAACAACAACCCATCCCCATTATACATCAACCCCATGACCTCCAATGCATCTGTCAACATCCACATCACCTCATCAACTGAAACCAACCACATCATCTCATCAACTATTGAAAAAAAGAAAATAGAAATTAAAACTAAACATAGTAAATCAGAATTACAGAAGAATAATTGATAAAATTTAAACATAGAATGAAAACTAAGAACCACCACAAATTCCATTTGATGAATGTCATGGATCATAATGGTCAACCACTTTCCTATTACCAACATCTGTCACCTACAGTAAAAACCAGAACAATTAAGAAAAGAAATATGAAAGAGAAAAGACACAGAATATATTATTAATTTAGTATAATACATTTGTTATTTTGTTAATAAAATAGATTAAATTTTAACATAAAACAAATAATATATCATGAAAAACACTTTTAAAAAATAAACTTATGTATTTAAGATATGATTCAAAACTTGAAACTAAAAAGGGATAATTAAATATTCTAATTAATTTTTAAATCAACGTGCGATGTGATTGAAATTTAATTAATAAAAAAATTAAATACTTTGATTGGAAAACCTATCCCACTTTTAAAAAATATCTCAAAAGCAGTTGTCCGATGATTTGATGTCAATCTGAGGTTGTTTTCAATGCTGTTGACCATTACATGCATGTTTTAGTGTTTTAAAACACTGAAAATGTGTTTAAGGCCATCCCAGAAAAACCATAACTAAGAATAATTTTATTTCAGTTCTTACATTTTAAAAATAAATGTATGTTCACTGTACTTTGATTTCTGCACAATCCAACATTGTTTTCCTCGTTTTGACCCCCTAACACATGTTTTCAAAGGCTTCTGTACCTCTAGAAAGTGTTTATGGAGTCATTCCAACCACAATACATGTTATATTGACATGTTTTCTACACTTAAATGTGAAAGATTCCTCAAATATAGATATACCATGATTTGAAGTCAATACACGATTGTTTTTTATGGTTTTTACAATTATACAAACGTTTTAGTGATTTAAAACACTAAAAACATGTTTACAAACCTCCTAGAAAACCATAACACATAATGAATTTTCTTTTGTTTCAAAATTTAAAAAATAAATATATGGTCAATATACTTCGATTTCAAGGTAATATGATGTCATTTTCTTGGTTTTGACCCCCATACACATGTTTTTAAAGGATTTGGCACCTTTCAAAAAGTGTTTACTGAGTCTTTCTGACCACACCGCACATCAGATAGATATTTTATCTGAGTGTAAACATAAAAAATAAATCATTAGTGTTTTTAACATGATTTCACATCAATCTGAGGACTATTTTTACGATTTTTACCATTACACAAACATTTTTGTTTTTTAAAATACTAAAAACATGCTTGTGGTCATCCTAGTAAAACTATAACTTAGAATAATGTGACATCAGTTCCTATATTTTAAAAATAAATATATGGTCATTATACTTAGATTTCATGGTAATCCTCTATCTTTTTACAAGTTTTTACCCCCTGACACATGTTTTTAAAGGCTTTGGTACCTTTAAAAAAATTTACCGAGTAATTATGACAACATTACATGTCATATTGGCATGTTTTCTAAGCATACATGTCAAAAACTACTCAATGGTGGTTTTACCATCATTTCACATCAATATGAGGTTGTTTTATATGATTTTGATCATTATATGAATGTTTTAGTGTTTTAAAACACTAAAAACACGTCTATGTGCATCTCATACAAACTATAACTCAGAATGGTGTTCCGTTTATTCCTATAATTAAAAAATAAATATACTATCATTTTCCTCAAATTTCATGGAAATCCAATATCTCTTTCCTAGTATTGACCCATAAAACATGTTTTTAAAGGGTTTGGTGCCTTTAGAAATATATTCTGAGTCATTCTAATGACATCACACATCATATTGATGTGTTGTATATGCGTACACATAAAAAATCACTCCAAAATAGTTTTACCATGATTTCATTTAAATATGAGGTCATTTTCTATGGTTTTGACTATTACATGAATGTTTTAGTGTTTTAAAACACTAAAAAAACATTTACGGGCATCCCAGGAAAACCGTAACTTGGAATGACATTCTGTACGATCCAACATATCAAATATAAATATACAATGGCTTAACTATGATTTCGATGAAATCAGATATTTATCCTAGTTTTCACTACTTGATACATATTTTTAAATGCATTAGTACCTTTAAAAAGTGTTTACTGAGTCATTTTGACAACACCACATATCAGATTGATGTTTTGTCTATGTGTACAAGTCAAAAATAACTTAATAGTGGGTTTACCATGATTTCACGATAATACGAGGTTGTTTTCTATGGGTTTTATCATTACACACATGTTTTAGTGTTTTAAACCACTAAAAACACATTTATGGAAATCCAGGGAAGACCGTAACTCATAATGATGTGATATCATTTCCTACATTTCAATAATATATCTATGTTTTTTAACTTTTATTTCATCAAAATATGATATTGTTTTTCTAGTTTTGACCCCCAAAACAAGTTTTTAAAGTCTTTGGCACCATTAAAAGGTGCTTAATGAATAATTCTTATCAAAACACGCATCTATTTGATGTTTTGTCTATGAATACACATAAAAAACTAACAAAAAGTAGGGTTTACAATGTTTTCTACATCCAAATGAGATTGTTTTCTATGGGTTTGACTGTTACATGTATGTCTTAGTATTTTAAAACACTAAAATATTTCTATAGGCAACTTGGGAAAAGCGTAACTCAAAATGACATGCCATCAATTCCTAAATTTCAAAAATAAACCTATAGTCTTTTTACTTTGATTTCATGGAAATATGATGTTGTTTTCCTAGTTTTGACCCACTGACACATGTTTTTAAAGGCTTTGGTGCCTTTAAAAAGTGTTTACCGAGTCATTTCGACCACACCACATGTCGAAATGATGTGTTTTCTATGATTACATGTAAATAATATCTAAATTAGGATTTTCCCATGATTTCATGCCCATATAAGGATGTTTTCTAGGGCTTTGACCATTACACACACTTTTTAGTGTTTTAAAACACTGACGACTTGTTTATAAGAATTTTGGGAAAACCAAAACTCAAAATAACATCCCTTATGTTTTTAAATTTCAAAAATAAATCTATGGTCATTTACTCTGATTTCAGGGCAATCCTACATCATTTTTCTAATTTTGACTCCATGACACTTGTTTTTAAAGGATTTGGTACCTTTATAAGGTGTTTACTGAGTTCTTCCAACCACATATCCTGTCATATTGATGTTTTGTCTATGTGAACACATAAATAATAATTAAAAAGTGGTTTTCCCATGATTTCACATTAATATAAAGTCTTTTTCTATAGTTTGGACTATTAGATGAATGCTTTGGTGTTTTAAAACACTAAAAACACATTTATAGGAATCCTAGGAAAACTGTAACTTTGAATGATGTGACATCAATTAATACATTTCATAAATCAATATATGGTCATTTTCCTCTAATTTTATGGTGATATGACATCATTTTCTAGTTTTTCCCACAAACACATATTTTTAAAAGATTTGGTACCTTTAAAAAGTCTTTTCTGAGTCATTCTGACCACACCACACATCATATTGACATGTTTTCTATGAATAAATATCAAAAATAACTCAATGGTAGTTCTTCCAAGATTTTATGTCAATATTAGGTTTTTTACATTATGTGGAAAGTTACATGTACGTTTTCGTGTTTTAAAACACTAAAAAAGTGTATATTTGCATCTTAGAGAAACCATAACTTGGGAATACGTTTTTTTAGTTTATACATTTAAAAAATCGATATAAAATCAATTTCCTCTGATTTTAGGGGAATCAAATATCATTTACCTAATATTGACCCCCCGAAAGACATTTTTAAAAGATTTGTTACCTTTATAAACTATTTATTGATTCAAAACTGAGAAAACAGGAACAAATTATTTTCAATGATAAGGATAATAATTTATATTTTTTTCACATCTAGGAATCAACCACATTCCAATATGGCACAATATGTGGTTAGTATGACCCAAAGTTTTTGTTTTCTATTTAAATGTATGATTGATGTTTTATTTATGAAAGTGGTATGTGTTATTTGAAAATGTGTGAAAGATCTATGAAAATTTTAATTTACCTCGATAGGATGAGCTATAAGACTGGGAATTTCCTTGGTGATAGTGCCATTCATCTACTGAAATATAGAAACTAAATAATTTTCCATTTCCAACTGCCACTAATCTTGTGTTTTCCTATATGAGTCTTCTTGCAATTTTTCTTTTAATCTTTCAATTTCAAATTGTGATTCCAAATCATTGAAACTACTGAAACCCCCAATGGGTGTATAAGAAAAGGATGATGATTCCCTACCTAAGAAATCTGATGGATTTGGCCTAAAACCAATTCCCCAAACATGTACAAAATTCTCCTTCTCTAAAATAACTGCAACTGCATCATTCTGGGAAACTAGTGATGATTTTGATGGGTTTTCATCCCAAACTTCTTAAATTTTAACCCGTTAATACAAAAATAATAACAATTATTTTTTAAAAATATATAAACTTCATAATATTATCAAATTAATAAATTTTTTATCTCTATTTATTGTTATTTCGTTACTATAAAAACATAATATTGAAAAACAAATCACAACAACAAACAAGTCTGAAATTCAATTAATTAGGGCCGACTAGATGTATCAAATGATACCAAATTGGCATCATTTGATCCATGTAGGGTCCCCCATTTAATTAGGTTTATGATTGTTTTCGTTTTTATAATATATTTTTCATTATTATATTTTTATTGTAATGAAATAACATAAAATGGTAATGAAAATTACTTACTCCAACATCTTTGGATGGGTCATTTATAAAAATGCCATCAGGTTTCCTATTCACTTTAAACCACATCTCTATTAGACCAACAGAGTGACCTAATTCATTAGCCTTTATGAAAAAATATTAAGAAGTTTGAAAAAACCATTAATTATAATAAAATAATATAAATAATAATGAATAAAATATAAACCAAATTTTTTGTTTTTCTCAAAAAACCCTGAGACCCACCGATGTGAGGATTGACTCGTTTCCCACGACTGATGGGGTTCTCTTAGATAATTCCTATAAAATATATAAAAATTAATAAAAATTATAATTTTATTTTTTTTATGTTACTAAGATAATATATAATATGCAATTACCCCATGTGATGCATCTATGTTAATATCGAAAAATAACATCCATTTATCATGATAAATGCATTTATAAAGTTTCACATACATCTATCATGAGCTCAAAGATGATTGATTAAAATCATTCTATAATCTCCATTCAAAATCTCTCCACTTATTTCCCAAAACTTTCAAAGTCCACGGGCATGAAATGGAGGTAGGGATATCAAAATGAAAAAAATAAGGAAATAAAAAACATAACACTTTTTATGTATATTAAAAAATTTTAATCTTATCATTAAATGACTATAAATTAATATTAAATTAATATTACCTTCACTTGAGTATCAACGAACTCGTTTTTTTGAGTTGTTGGAATATACATCCAATCTTTATAATTAATGGGAAACCTCACCATCCTACAAGAAAGCTTCCCAAGAATCTGCCCATAGATTCTGGCAGCATCATCGGTAGACACTATAAACTCATCAAATAGAATGATAATCTTAAAGTCCTTCAGGTCCTATACATCTATCATATTTATATCTGCATCCCTTCATTGGTTGTATTTATCTGTTTGAAAAATTCATTAAACAATTAATAAAATATAAAGTTCTTTTTTACAATGACATACATAACAATAAAAGTTTCTTTCCAATATTCCCAAGATGGATGGGTGACTAACTACTCGTTCACTGAAGGTGAATCAGGTGGTGGGATACCAACTACATTCAGTAAAATGGATAGCTCACTAGTAGTCTTGGGTATAATGAATTCACTCAGATCCACCGAAGTTGAAAATAGTGGTGTCTTTCTCTGAGATGCTGATCAACTAGGATCTTGAATTTTTTGTATTCTTGGTATCTTAGCAATTAAAATGGTTTAGATATATTAAATATATAAAAAATGAAAAACTAAAATATTTTTTATAAAAAAATAAAAACTAGAACAATGTATTTATTTATGAAACAATTATCAATGAGAAATTGTAATATATTTTCTTTACCAATTTATACATTCAATTATCTACATCTTCATTATTATCAACCTCCATTGAGACGAGTACTTCATTTTCACCCTCTCTTGTATGTTCTATTGTTTCAATATTTTTAGTAAAAATTGTTCAATGTTTTATGGTTGATGAGGTTCACTACCACAACGTACAAATTTATCTTCATCACCCATATAATATACATCTTTATACATTAAGTTCACAACAACACTCTAACCATCATGTATTCAATCATCCACATAATAAACCATATCCTCTTATGAATCCAAGATAAATGTATCATGCTATGAACACTCACTAGTATGGATCATGTGAGAGAATTTTTCAAAAGTAAAATGTAACGAATCTTTCATTGTTACCCTATCAATATTGAGCCACTTGAATTTGAATAAGACAACTGAAAACAGACCATGATAGTTTAATTCAATTATACCATTCATATTTCCATTATATCCCACCTATACTAGTGTAAATTCACTACTATTATGAGTTTTCAAGTATTCTTCATGATAAATTGTACAAAACCTAAATCTATGAATACTATAGGTATCAAATATATTTTCCTATTATAGTGAACCATGAGTAAAAAATGTAAAATCATTTGATATTTTAGTTTGATTCTAAAAAATCATTATATAGGAAAAATATAAGTTTTTTACTTTTAAAATAGAAAAAATAACCATACATCAACAATATCAATATGATTATATACTTACACGATGGGTGAACTGATTGACAATATCATTATTAAAAACTTCTATTAATTCCATCTCTTTTTGAGCTTGACCCCTTAGTCACCTCTTTTTTTTTCAATAAAAATTCTTCAATAAATGTATATGTAATAACACTATTGAATAACACATATATATGATCTTGTAGAAACTCCAATCGAGTCAGTGTAAAATTTTACCCCATTCCAATTGGTCTTACAATAGTTAGAAATACCTATTACTGATTTTCAAAATGATAAATAGTGGAGATGTCATCACATGTCCATAACAATTGAATCTAGTCTCAATACCATCCAAATACCTATAATATATGATCAATAAATATTTTTCTATGTAGCCTTCTAAAATAGACCCTTCAGGATGAGAATTATTCCCTACACATTATTTCAAATTTCCTATGTTCCTGATGAAAAAAATAAGAAACATATTATATTTTTTTTCAATGATTTGATAAAATCAATTACATTAAAGAAAATAAATTATAATATCAACAACCCTCTCAATTAGAAACATCCATAGATAGTGCACTAGCCCATCAAGTTTAGATTAATCAATGAAATGAACAATCAAATGAATCATGACTACAAAAAATTAAGGGGGAAATAATATCTCCAAATAAAAAAGAATTAAAATAATTCTTTCATAAGGTTTATCAAGATCAGTTGGATTTAGAGTTATTCCATAAAGCTCTCTGAAAAAGTGAAAAAACTCAATAAGAAATGTAGTTAATTTTTCAGGTAATATATCACATAATGACAAAGGAAACAACTGCTCTATTAGAATATATGATTCATGACTTTTCAATCCATGAAAACTTTGATGATTTAAGTTAATTAACCTTGATATGTTACTTGAATATCTATATAGAACTTTTAAATTCATTTATGTTTGAAGGAATATGTTGTTCACATAATTTTTCATTATAAAAATAGTTGATGGATACTTTTCATTCCAATTTTTCCAAAAACAATTATTTTTATTAATTGACTCTAAATCTTTATAAGCATTAAGATGATCCTTTGATTTGCCCTTCTCATTAATAAATGTATAAATTACATTTTCAAAGACGTTCTTCTCAATATTCATTACATCAAGATTAAAACGTAAAAAACTAAACTACCAATAAGTATTTTTGAAAACTATACTATTTTTTCATTTATTGTTGTGTTCCAACTGATTTGGATACTACATCTCATACCCTTTTACCCTTCATTAAACAGATGACATTTTCCAAATTATTCAGTGACATTCAATAATATTCCTAATATTTCTAAACTAGATAATACCTTCATTGGATTTATCAATTCAATATCATAATTGAATCATGTCTTGTTAAGCCCAAATTTATGAGAAATATCAATAAGTCGATGATGACACATACAACACCATTTTCTACTATGAGGGAATCATTGAGGTTAAAAATCAAAATAACAAGATGGATAAGCCAGAAAAGTCTAAATGTTCAAACCAGAGAAATTTTCTAGTCTAGTAAAGTCACTAATTGTCCAGATTAAAGTAGTATGAATTTTGAATAGTTTTCTCATTGAAGAACATATGTTTCCTTTCCATCATCCCATAATTCTCCCAATTATTTGATTAGAGGTTGAAGGTATACCTCAATGTCATTTACAAAAAAATTATTTCCAAGATAAATCATCAGAATAATGAAATAATTATTCTTCATACACATCTGTGGAGGTATATTAAAGGGGATCCAAACAATTGTACAAATTATATAATTAGTACTTAAATTACCAAAATGGTTTAAACCATCAGAATCCAATCCCAACTGTACATTCCTAGGATTCAAATAAAAATCTGGATATAATGAATCAAACATCTTCAATGATGTTAAATATTATTTATGTCTCATCAATCCATCATAACTATCCTCAGCATTCCACTTCATGTTGTATGCAGTCTTAGATGACATGAATAATCCTTCCAAGTGTGGTTTTATAGAAACAAAATCCAATACCTATATAAGAGTTTTATTTTTCCATTTCTTCATGAGGTTGCATTGATTGATACTATCATTGTTGTTCATTTACTTCTATCTTCTTATATGACATCTTAAGAATTATTCTTCATTAGAATCTTCTACCCAATAAAGAATTCCATCATTAGGGAATGCATGTATTATTATATAATCAAGTCCAAGTTTATTGATGAATTTCTCCATTTCATAGAATGATGTAGGGATCCCAGATTCACTAAACTAATCATGAATAAACTCTAAAATCATGGATAATTGATATGATAAAACTTAAGTAGAAAAGACAAATTTGAATACTTGGAACACCATTCATACAATTCTTGCTGTCTGTCATCATGTAATTCACAAAACTCATTTTCTAATAGCTAAAGTTATGAGAAAGATTATCCTAATCATGATTAAATAAATTTTATTTTGATCTATTAAAATATTATGCAATTTATCATGAAAATACAAATGCATTATTTATTAAATTTCAAATTGAATTCTCCTCTATTGGGTCATTTTATATTTTGTTGATAAGATTTTCATTGTTTTAACTATCCATAAAATTTGATTCAAGATACCAAATACAAAAAACATTTCAAGCATAAAATAATTTCAATATCGAATGCTCATATACATCATTTCTATTCAGCCATATCTTGAATTTACAATCAGGAAACATATATTTTATTCTACCATCAAATAATTGGTTTGAAATTACATAATATAAATATTCTTACAAACCCTTATCATATTAAGGTTTGTTTTGAAGTAAATTAATCAAACTTTTATCCATAGGTACTGTATTATCACTCTTCTCTCTGTACATTTATAAATAAAGATATAAATGGTTAATCAAACATGTATAATCAAAATTAAACATAAACCAACTTCGTCTTTGACCTAGGTTGGATCATCATTCAACATGACAAAAATTCAACATAAATATTATTCAATCCTACATTAAAAGATATATCAATTTGATACTTTTAATATTATAAATTTTTATTTTATATTGTTGAAAAATGATTGTCTATATTTCTAGATCTTCCTTCTATAATTAATAAAATCAAGATTTTTTGTATCTCAAAATAAGAACTTGTCACTGTGATGTCTGGTGACATTGATTCTTTTAGTCTATCTTGAAAATTATTGCATTAGTCAAATATAAAATATATTTATGGTAAATGTAAATTCATTTAAAAATAAATGATAAATCCTAAAACATCACCAAGTTGGTCAAAATTCTATTGATAATAAATCAAGGATAAAACCCTGAGAATCACACTAATCAAGAACCACTAAGTAAACTTCATATACTCTAGTATTAGGAAGAATAAGACCCATAACAGATATACAGAACTATTTTAAAATGGAAGTAGACTTAGATGGAAAAAGGAATAACCCTATGGAATATCCAAAAGTAATGAATGTCACCAATTTCCATAAGAAAGTTTTATGAAAAAAAAATAAAAATAACATGAAACAAAGACTCAATATATCAATAAAACATGAATCAAATCAAATGAATATAAATTAAACCTAGAAAAAGGCATATAAATAGAACCCACAACATTTAAAACACCATTAAAAATTTAAATTTCCCCTTAAAAGGAAAAAAAATTAATTAAAGGTCCCAAAACATACTTAATAAATGTAAATATACCATAAAAATTTTCCCCCATTTTAAACATAAAATATTTTTTTCTTATTTAGAAAAAATGAAAAATTCATTTCTAAAACTCCACATACTCTTTAAAATACAACTATAATTTCATTATTAAATCATATATGGTTATTTAAAAATATTTTCAAAAATAATTCACAAGAAATTTTTTTTGAAATCATTTTTATAACCCAATAAAAAAACAACCTTTGATACTTAAAACAGAAACCTTTAAAACTGTTAATGTTTTAAAATAATTAAACGAAACTAAATATAATTAAATATAAAAAATACAAAAAATGTACTAAAACATTTAACATAACATCAAATAATTTTTTTTTTTAAAATGATAGGAGTCATAACAAAAGTTTTTATCATGGATAAATTTCAATTTGGATCTAAAACGCTTGAAAACATTACTTTATTTCATTAAATCTTCTTCATATTGAAACAACTATTGGAATATCATCACAATTATAAAACCAATTCAATGAAAATAACATCAATAAATCATATAATACATCATAATATATACTAAATAAATAAGAATAAATAATAAAATTACTCAAAACCCTATTGGATCCATAATCTTAATATTATGGAAAATTTACCACAATGCATGATTTAAAAGCTGTGATCATGGATTAGGTAAAAATAATTAGGGATCGGTCTAGAGTGCCTATAAGGGGGATATGGAGTGATGGTGATCCAATTCAATGGGGGAATGGTGGCCGTTAGGGGTGTAAGCAAGGAGAACCCAGGAGTAGCGGTGATGGTGAAATGGGTGCGACAATGAGGGTGTAGTAAGGGCTCGAGGGGGGGAATGGGGGATGCTTGAGGGAGAAGGGGGGAGAATTGACAAGTGGAATGGGGGAGAAGTGAGTGGATTGGTTAGAAAGGGGCCAGGGTGAGGTGAGGAGATCAGGTGAAATGAGTGGTGATGGCTCATGCGAGAAGGGGGGAGTGGTGGTGGCTGTGAGCAGTGAGGGATCGAGGGAGAAGGGGGAGCATCGGTAGTGGAGAGCGTCTTGTATCAAGGTCTCAGGGAGGGGGGGATCATGGAGAAGTGGGTAGAAGTGGGAGGGGGATTAGAAATTAGGGTTTTTTAAAATATATTGTGGTGTTTTTAACAAAACCACAGCTAAATGTTAAAATAAAAAAATATAGTGGCAATTATATTAAACCACCCCTATATTATAATTTTTTTAAGTAAGATTTATTTACCGATGGTTATTAAAACTGAAACTAATACCCTTTTTTATAGTGAGGATCCCACTGTGAAGGAGGGATCATCCTTTAATGATGCTATGATATTGACCCCCCCTAAGGGATCACATGGACATAAGGACCATGGGATACCAACAAGTAGTGGATGGGGGAACTGATGATGAATCAATATATGATCAATACATTGATGAAGTTGTTGTATGAGAGTTGGACAATCAACAGTCAAAGCATCACAAGATGATTTAATTAAGGGCTCACAAAGGTAAACAAAAAATGAATTTTGAATATTCTATGAAGACTAAAAATATGAAGGCAACACTTGTTCTTCATAATGATGTTAAATAGATAAGATCTCTAACCCATTTAGCTATTTATGTCTCAAGGTTTTGTATTTCCTCTCTAGAAATGTAGCCTTGGTCTATAGAGTTCAATAAAGTGGAAGATAGTGTATCATTGCTACCTAGAAAGGGACCTATTTAATCTTTTTTGGAAGAAAGGTTTTCATCCCCATTGGATGTGGGTGTTTTGGAATAAAATGCTCAAGCATCTCATGAAACATTAAAATCATAGGTGATTACTCAAAATTTTTATGGAGCTCTAGATTCTCTTAAAGAATGGAAAGAATATGGAGAGTTGGTTGGTAGTAAGGTATGTTGTAATGTTGTAGTCTCAAAAATTCCTTCTAAAATAATATTTAGCCAGATGAGGTGAAGACCCCAATATAGAAAGATAAGGAGGTTACCTTGATTTATGAACCATCTAATAAGGTGGAGGTTCAGGCAGATGCTGGGAGAATTGACTTAGAATATAGTGGAATTGATGGACTTTGGTAACAAGTGAAAACTTGGAGAAGATATCATCATCTCAGAGGTTGAGGAAAAGGGTATAGATGAACTAATTGGAATGACTTGTATGAAGACAAATGTATGATTGGTCTTGAGATTATAAAAAAGTTAGGTTGATGACTATTTCTTATTGATGAGGGAAGTAATGCCATTTCTGACCCCATCTCTCGTCTTATCTACTTTATTGCATTTTTAATAAAAGGGCTATGACACTACCTTAAAAAAATAATTAATTATTAATTGATACATATTAATAATTATTATTAAAAAAATCACTAATAAATATTTAAAATTATTACTTAGTTACTAAATATAAATAATAATGAATAATTATTAAATTACAACTATTAATTAATTAATATTAAATTAGTATTAAATAATTAACTAATTATTGCTAATAAATGTTTATTATAAATACATATTAATTAAAATAAAGAATTTAAAATTTAATAATATTAATTTATAATAAATATTATCTTCTAATTATTGTTAATTAACAATAAATATTTAAATTTATTATTTACTATATAGTTATTAAAAAAAAATATATAATTATTAGTTATTAATTAATTAGTAATTTTATAATATTTAATTACTTATTAGTAATATTAATTAAAAAATTAAAGAATTAATTGTTAATTAATTAATGAGTATTAGTAATTATTATTATACAATCACTAATAAATATTTTAAATTTTTTGAGTTAGTAAATATTTTTTATAATGATTACATTATTAAAATACCATTGATTAATTAATTATTTTTAAATTATTATTATTTAATTAATTAATTATAGCTAATTGAAATTAATTAATAATAACTATTAATTTAATAGTAATATTTACTAATTATAAATTATAATTTCTAATAAATATTAATTACACAAAAATATTTAAAATTATTCTTCATTTACTAATTAATAGTAGTTATTTTTATATATTATATATTCATGATTTATTATTTAGTTATTATTAAAAATTTTAATTATATATTATTTAATTAATAATTAATAAAAAATATATATTTATTGTAAATCAATTAGTAACTAATTAGTCATTTATTAAAATTATTAACTAGTAATTAATATTATTAATTAATATTTTCTAAAATATTATTAATTTAAATTAGTTAATTATTAATAGTTAATAGTAAAATTTAATATTTAATATTTATTATTTAATACTAATTAATATTTAATATTAACTGAATAAAAATTATTAATAATAAAATGTAATGAATTTTTTTTTGTAGGAAACAGAAGATCTGAATCTCACATTGGAAATCCAAAAGGATTTCGAGGACAACCCTCCTTATAAAAGGAAGCCTTGTGTGAGAGCTTTATTCAGAATTCCAGACTTCTTTTAAGACAGTAATGCTAAATATTAAATAACAGTTAAATTCTGCTAATTTCTTTTTGTTATATATATATATATAAATAGAAATAAAATAAAATAAAAAAATTAATATACAAAAAATTATATTTAAAACATGTTTTTTTTTCATTGAGGAAAAGTCTTTAAGGCCCATAATTCCTTTTAATTAAATTTATGGAAAAGGTGTTAAGGGCCTAAATGCCTACGACATATGCCAAAAAGGATAAAAGCTTTAATACCTATAATGAATTTCAGAACTATTTTTAATTTTTTAACCTATCATTATTTAACTAATTATTTTCAAGAAAAACATATATTAAAAAAAACTCTCATTAAAACCAGATCAAATTCCTAGAACTAAAAATTAGATAAAAAATTCCAGTAAAACTTATAATCCTATGATGATGTTTATCGATAAAAGAAAAATAAAGCCTGACCTCTTTCTTTCATGGATGTAAGCATTCCACAGCACCACATAATTGATTCATGTTCTTCACATTTTTTTCTTCTCTTCATGTTCATTTTATCATTCAGGACATCAAACTATAAAAAAGGTCATAATGATTGTTTATTAGAATTGGTTTTAATAACCATAGCTAATTTAATCACATTTGAAAAAAATTCTAATATAGAGGTGGTTTCATGTAAGCATCCATATATATATATATATATATATTTAACGTTTAGTGGTAGTTTTATTTAAACTGCTACTAAATATTAAAAAAAAAATTCATCCCCATCCCCTTATCCCCCTTATCCCCAAGCCCCCCCTCACCCATATCTCCCCTCTCTCAGAGCCCTCACTACATGCCACTCACCACCACTGATGCTCCCCCTTATTCCCTGAGCCCTCACCGCCCCCGCTACTGATACCCACTTCTCCCCTGATTTCTCACTGATCGCTATCCCTAAGACACTCACTACCCCTATGCCCCTTGCTACCCTGATCCACTTGTTTCTCCTCCTTTCCCCCTCATTGCTCTCCACAGCCCCCATTCTCCCCAATGCACCCCTATCCCCCGAGCCCTCGCCACCCCCTCACCGCCACCAAACCACTTTCCCAATCGTCACTGCTCCCTGACACCCCTTGATGTTACTCCCAACCACTCCTTTACCCCTTGAAGTATCTCACCACTACTCCCTTTTCCCTACCAGTCACTCCCAATCGATCCCTAACGGTCGCTACCTGATACATCACTGCAACTAAAAAATCGTACATTGTGGTAAACTTTCCATATTTTTGAGATTTTGGATCCTAGAGGGTTTTGAGTGGATTTATTATTTATTTTTATTTATTTATGATGTATTAAGTTGTATTATATTAGTTATTGTGGTTATTTTTGTTGAAGTGGTTTCATAATTATGATGATATTCCAATAGACATTTCAAAATGAAGCAGAATTTTAGGAAATCAAGGAATGTTTTCAAGTGTTTTAGATCCAAAATTAAATTTAGTCTCGATAAAAATGTTGGATAAGAACAAAATAATTTTTAAACATTTATTTTGTTTTATGTTAATTTTTTTAAAACATTTTTGGGAATTTTTATATTGAATTATGTTTGGTTTCCTTAAATTATTTTAAAAAATTATTGATTTTAAAGGTCTGTATTTTAAGTATCAAAGGCAGTTTCTTCTTGGGTTGAAAAAAGTATTTGAAAAAGGTTTTTCGTTTGAATGATTTTTGAAAATATTTTTAAATAACCATAGATGACTTAATAATGAAATTATGGTGTTAATTTAAAGTGTAAGTGGATTTTTATAAACAAATTTTTTCTGGTTTTCTAAGAGACCAAAATATTTTATGTTTAAAAAGGTGGGAACATTTTATGGTATATTTACATTTATAAAGTATGTTTTGATCCCTTTATTTAATATTTTTTTTCTTTTTTTGGGAAAATGTTTTTTTTATGTTTTTAAAAAAATATTGGGTTATATTATAATCAAGATTCTTAGTTTAATTTAGATTCATTTGATTTGAGTCCTGGAGTATAGCTTTTTTTGGGACTATGTTACTTATTATTTTTATTTTTTTCAAATAAATTTATTAAGGAAAAGGGTGAAATTCATTACTTTAGAATAGTCCATATGATGATTCCTTTTTTCCATCCAGGCATAGTTCTTTTTTAGAATAGTGATGGTTATTAGTTTTGGGTCTTATTTTTCCCATGCCTCGAGTAGATTATGTTTCTTGGTGGTTATTGATTGATTTGATGATTTGGGTTTTATCCTTGATTTTTGATCAATGGAATAATGATCATCTTGGGAATTATTTTGGTTTTATACTTTATTTTTAAATTAATTTACATTTAATAGGAATATATTTTATATTTAATTAATGCAAGAATTTTTTTAGCTAGACTAAAAGTGTCTATGTCACCAGATATTACAGTATCAAGTTATTGTTTTGAGATATAAAAAATATTGATTTTCATAATTATTGAATAAAGATATAGATATAGAGAAAATCATTTTTCTACAATATAAAATAAAATTGATAATATGTAAAGTAGAAAAGTTAATGATATTTTAATGTTGGATTGAATCATATTTATATTGAATTTTTGTTATGGAAAATGAAGACCCTACCTTAGTCAATAAAGAATTTAGGTGATTTTCAATTTTGATTACACTTTCTTGATTTACCATTATTATATTTATATCTAAATATACATAGAGAAGAGTGAAAATACAATACCTATGGATAAAAGTTGGATTAATTTACCTAGAAACACACCTTGGTATACCAAGGGTTTGGAAAAACTTTTATATTATGAAATTTCAAACTGATCAATTGATGGTAGAATAAAATGTCTATGTTATAATTTAAAAATTAAAATTTTAAATAGAAACAAAATATAAGAGAATTTGATATTGAAACAATTTCCTGATCAATATGTATGTTGGAATCGACATGGTGAAATGAATGTAATGGAAAGTTAAAATAATGACAATCCTATCAATGAAATAAAAATTGACCTACCAGAGGATAATTTGCTCAAAATTTGATAAATGAAACATTTGGATTTGAAGGATAAAATGTAAAAGATTTTAATAGATCAATAGAACCTTCAGTTGATCTTGAGAAGGTTAATCATGCTAAAAAATTCAGTGAAAAAATGAATTTTATTAATTAGTTGAAGATGGATAACAAGAATTTCGGAAAGGGTGTTCTAAGTATTCGAAGTTTTATTTTCTAATTAATTTGTATCATATCAAGTTTCATGGTGTTAATGAAAAGTAAATGTCTATGATTTTAGAGTTTATTCATGAAGCATTTAGTGAAGTTAAGATCCCTGCGTCAATCTATGAGATAAATAATGTCATAAATAAATTGGGATTTGATTATACAATGACACATGCATACCCTAATGATTTTATGATTTACTAGGGACAAGAGTTATATGAAAAATAATGCGTAATATTTCATACAAAAAGATGGAATTCAATGAACAATAATGAGAGTATTTATCAACGAAACCCCATAATGAAATAAAATAAGAAAACTCCTGCAACAGTATTATATTACTTTCCTCTTAAACCATGCTTGGAAAGATTATTCATGTCATTTAAGACTTCATATGATATGAAGTGGCATGCTCAAGATATTAATAATGGATTTATGAGACATCGAAAAGATTCTACATCATAGAAGATGTTTGATTCATTATATCTATTTTTTTTAGATCTTACGAATGTATGTTTGGGATTTAATTTTGATGGTTTTATCCTTTTTAGTACCTTAAGTACTAATTATTTAATTTTGACACTTGTTTTGATCCCCTATAATCTATCACCATGGATGTGTATGAAGAAGTATTCCTTCATAATTTTGATGATTATTCCTAGAAATAAAATCCTTAGAAATTAAATTAATGTATGCGCTAATCCTCTAATCAAATAATTACAAGAATTATAGGAAAATGGTATGTAATCATAAGATGCTTTAACAAGAAAACTATTAAAAATGAAAGCTGATTTAATGTGGAAAATTAGTGAATTTATTGGACTTGGATATTTTTCAGGTTGGAACACTCATACTGGTTTGTCATGCCTTGTTTTATAATTTTGATTTTTAACCTCACCTATTACCTTATAGAAGAAAATGATGTTTTATGTGTCATCATCAATTTATTGATAGTTCTCATAAATTCAAGTTTAAAAAGAAATTATTCAATAGATATATTGAATTGAGAAATCTATTGAAGGTGTTATTTAGTTTAGAAATCATGGGAAAATTAATTAATGTCATTGAAGAATTTGGAAAATGCCAAAATCTTGACGTAATGCATATTAAGAAGAAAATATGTGACAATGTAATTTTTATATTACTTATTGAGTAGGGTAAGTCAAAGGATTAATTCATATAAGGATTTGAATTCAATGAATTTATATCATGGTTTGTGGGAAATTGATAATTTAAAGTATCCTTCCACTATTTTTACAATTAAAAATCACAAGAAATACATATTCCTTTGAACTTTAAAGAATTTAATAGTTCCAGATGGATATTTAAATAACATATCAAGGTGTGTGGACTTGAAAAAACAAAATTTATATAGATTGAAAAGTCATGACTCTCATATTATGATGGAATAGTTTTTTCAGTTGGAATTTTTTAATACATTACCTTAAAAAGTAACTATGGTTCGATTTGAGTTTTTTAACCTTTTAAGACAACTTTATGGAAAATATATAAATTAAATTTTGATTAATATCATTTAATAAAGAAATTTTATAACACTTTGTCATTTGGATTTGTTATTTCCTCTTTCATTCTTCACATTCATGATTCACTTGACTGTTTATTTGGATGAAGAAAATAAAATTTTTATATTGGTACACTATCAATAGATGCATCCAATTGAGAGGTATGCTGATATTATATTTATTTTCATTGGTGAATTCAATTTTATCAAATCATTGTGTAATTTTAAAAAAATTATTCCTATTTTTTTAATCAAGTATTTAATTCATTTTAAATCATATGTGAGGAATAAAGCTCAAACAGAAGGCTCTATTTCTAAAGGTTACATATATGAATAGTGCATGACCTTATGTTATATGCATTTGGATTATATTGAGACTATATTTCTCTATTCTAGATCTGTTGAAAACATCTACACTAATTATCATTATGAAAAACTACCATCATATTTCTAACTATTAGATGACCAATTAGAAAGGGGTCAAATTTTACACTGACTATATTGGAGTTCTAGATGAAAATAGATATGTGCCATTCAATAGTGTTACTATAGATTGATTATTTGAAAAATTTATATTGAAAACAAAGTGGCGACTAAGGGAATGAGCTTGAAATGAGTTATAATTAACAAAAGATGTTAATAATGAGATTTTTAATGTTTTTCTCATCCTGTAATTATATAATCATACTCATATTATTGACATGTAGTTATTTTTTCTATATTAAAAGTGACACCTTATATCTTTTTTTCTAGATAATAAATGTTGCTAATTGATATGAAATATCAAAATGATTTGATTTTTTTGGATCAAGGTCCTCTAAGATTGACTAATAGATTCTATTCCTACAATATTAATGGCTTAAGGTTTCATACATTTTATCATGAAGAATACTTGAAAACTCCAAATAGTGGTATACTTACACTTGAAGAGGTGGAATGGTATGGAATGATGAATGATATAATTGAATTAAATTATCATGGTCAATTTTTAGTTTTACTATTCAAATGAAAGTGGGTAAACATTGATAGGGTATAATGAAATATTTATTACATTTTACTTCTATCAACTTCTCTTATGTGATCCATACTTGTGATCTTGAAGAGCATGATCCATTTATCATGGATTCACTAGTGAATATGGTTTATTATGTTGATGATTAAATACATGAAGGTTGGAGTTTAATTGTACACATAAATAATAGAAACTTATATGATATGGGAGGTGAATATCATTTGGTACTTTGTGATGGTGAACCTTATCAACCACAAAAAATTAAAGATTTTTTTTCTAACAATATAAAAATAATAGAACATGCAAGAGAGAGTGAAAATGAATCACTCGTCATAATGGAGGTTGGTAAAAATGGACACAATAAGATGGAGATAATTGAATGTATAAATTGGTAATGAAAATATATTACAATTTTTCTTTTATAAGTGTTATATATATACATTATTATATTTTTTATAAAAGTATTTTAGTTTTTTATTTTTTATACATTTAATATATCTAAACCATTTGAATTATAGGATTTATGAGAATACAAAAATTTCATGATCCTAGCCGATCAGCATCTCAAATCACTGTACCACTACCTTCATCGTCAGTGGATCTAGGTGATTCTATTTTACCAAAGAATACTAGAGATTCAACCATTTCCCCATATGTTTTGGGTATCCCACCACCCAATTCACCTGTAGTGATAGAGAAGTTGGTCCCCCCTCCATATAGGTGATATTAGTGAGTTACGACCACTGGTATAAATTTCATTGTACAAATAAACTATATATTTTAATAATTGTTTAATGAATTTATCAAATAAATAAACACAACCATATAATAGATACAAATATGAACATGGAAAATTTATGGGACCTAAAAGAATTCAATATTATCATTCCATTTGAAAAGTTCAAGGTACCTATTGGTGACGCTGCCGGAATCCGTCGGAAGATTCTTGGGAAACGTTTTTTCAAGATATTGAGATTTACCATTAATTATAATGATTCGAGGGATATTCCTAAAGTATGAAAAAATGAGGTCATTGATACTCAAGTAAATGTAATATTAATTTAATATTCCATTATATCTAATTTAAAATACCTGTGTAATTTTTTTAATAAACTTATAAATATTTATGTCTTTTATTTCTAGATGTTTTTCATTTTTATGTCCCCAACCCCATTTCACAGCCATGGAATTTGAAATTGTTTGGCAAGAAATTGAGTTATTTTAAGTGGATATTATAGAATTATTTTAATGAAACATTTCTAAGCTCATGAAATATGTAATAGAAATTTCCTGAAGGCATTTCCCATGAGTAATTAAATCTGTTTATTGATATTAATTGAGATAAATCTCATTAGGTAATTGGATATTTTACAGTATATTAATAACATAAACACAATAAAATTATATTTTTTTTATTAATTTTTCAATTTTTTTGTATGGATTATCTAAAAAAATAATGTAAACTGTGAGCAACAAGTCATTCCTCACATCACTGGGTCTTAGTGTATTTCGAGAAAAAGAAAAATTTTTGTTTTTATTTAATTAATTATTAGTTATATAATTTTATTATAAGTCAAGGTTTTTTATAACTTGATTATATTTTTTATAAATGATAATTAATTAGAACACTCTGTTGGAAAGATATATATTTGGTTGAAAGTGCATAGTAAACTTGGTGGCAGTTTTGTAAATGTCCCTATCAAAGACGTTGGAGTAAGAACTTTTAATTTCCATTTCATGTTATTTCATTATTATAAAAAAATAATTATTAAAAATATATTATAAAAAATCCCTTGAACCAACTAAATAGGGGTGGATACATGGATCAAATAATTCCAATTTTCCATCCTTTGATACATCTAATTGGCCCCAATTAATTGGGTGTAAGGCTCGTTTGTTGTTATAATTTATTTTTTAATATTATGTTTTTATAGTAATTAAATACCAATAAATAGTAATGAAAAATTTATTAATTATATAATATTATGAAGTTCGAATATTTTTAAAAAACATTATTAATATTTTTTTATTAATAGTTTAAAATTGAAGAACTATAGGATGTGAACCCTTCATAATAAATATCCGTTTTCCCATAACGATGTAGTTGAAATAGATTTAAGGAATGTGTATCCCATACATGTATGGGGGATGGGTTCTAGGCCCACTCCATCAGTTGTATTTGGTATGGAAGTTTTATCCATTAATGCTACACCTAGTGGGGGTTAGAGTATTTCCACTGATCGAGAATCAAAAATAGAAATTAAAATATTGAAGGAAAGAGTTAAAGAACAAGACTCTTATATGAAAACACTTGATTAGTGGATGTTATCCATAGAAGATTGTTTAGGTTTTATATTTCAGTGGATGACCATCATGATCATTGAGGAAATTTCCAGCTACATAGATCATCATAATAAGGTAAATTATAAATTCCATAGATTATTGAAACATTTGAAATAAACTCATAAAACTTCCATAAATAAAACTAAAATGAATTTTTTTATAGAAAACACACAATTGGATTCATACTGACCAAATATTGTGCTAGACTGAAATTTGGTTGATTTATACATGTTAAAAATGACTTATATAGAATTATCCTTAATTTTTAAAATAACATAATCCTGTTTTCTCTATTTTGACTCAATAAACAATTTGTAAACGTACCAAATCCTTTAAAAACATGTACGAGGGGTTAAAAATCATGAAAAGATGTCATATTAACTGAAATTAGATGAAAATGACAGTAGATTTATCTTTGAAATGATGGAAATTATGACACATCATTTTGAGTTATGGTTTTCTCAGGATGCATGTATACCTGTTTTTAGTGTTTTAAAACACTAAAATGTATATTTAATGGTCGAAACCATAGAAAAAACCTAATATTTATGTGAAATCATGAGAAAATTACTTTTGTGTTTTTTTGTGTGTACACATACAAATGTGTCAATTCAATGTGCATTGCGGTCAGAATGACTCAGTAAATTTTTTTAAAGGTACTAAAGCCTTTAAAAACATGTGTCGGGGGGGGGGGGGGTTAACTTGGAAAAATATGATATATTACTCTGAAGTCATAGAAAAATGACGATAGGTTGATTTTTGAAATGTTTGAACTAGAAAAACATAATTCTGAGTTATAATTTTCCTACGATGCCTATAAATGAATTTTTAGTTCTTTAAAATACTAAATGTTTTTATAATGGTAAAAACCAAATAAGAAAACCGAAAATTGACATTAAATCATCAGAGAATCACCATTGAGCTATTTTTGATGTGTTTGTGCTGACAACACATCAATCCTACGTGTGGTGTGGTTGTAATGACATGATAAAAACTTTTTATAGTCATCAAAGTATTTAAAAACATGTGTCAGGGGGTCAAAACTAGGAAGGCGATGTTAGATTACCCTAAAATCGGACAAAAATAACTATATACTGATTTGTGAAATTTAAGAATAAACAACACATCATTCCGATTTACAGTTTTCCCAAGATTCCCATAAAGGTATTGTTGGTTTTTTAAAACACTAAAACTTGTGTGTAACGATCAAAAAAATAGAAAAAGACATCATATTGACATGAAATTAAGGAAAAAACACTGATGATTTATTTTTGAAATGTAATCCTAAATAATGCATTAATACGACCTGTAGTGTGGTCAGAGTGACTTGGTAATCACTTTTTAAAGGTACCAATGCCTTTTAAAAAATGTTCCAAGGATCAAAAACATTGAAAACCATGTCATATTGCCAAGAAATTAGAGGAAAATGACCGTATATTTATTTTTGAAATTTAGGAATTGAAACACATCATTATTAGTTATGGTTTTCATGGGATTATCATAGATGATTTTTAGTGTTTAATAAAATTAAAATGTGCATGTAATGGTCAACACAATATGAAACGACCTTAGATTGATGTTAAATCATGGGGAAACCACTGTTGAGTTATTTGTGTTGTGTAAATGTAGATAACATACCATTCTAATGTGCGGTGTGGTCTGAATGACTCAGTAAACACTTTTTAAAGGTACCAAATCCTTTAAAAACATAGGTCGGGGGTCAAAACTAAGAAAAAGACATATAATATCAATGAAATCCATATAAAATTACCCTAGATTGATTTTTGAAATGTAGGAACTGACAGAACATTATTTTGAGTTACAGTTTGTATTGGATACCTATAGGTGCATTTTTAGTGTTTTTAAACCCCAAAACGTGTGTGTAACAGTCAATACAATAGAAAAAGTCCTCATATTGACATTAAATCAGGGGAAAACCACTGTTTAGTAATTTTTGACATGTACGCATATAAAACATGTCAATATGACATATAGTGTGGTCAGAATGACTTACCAAAGCCTTTAAAAACTTGTGTTAAGGGATCAAAATCATGAAAACAATGTTGTATTTCTTTGAAATCAAAGGAAAACTACTGTAGGTTGATTTTTGAAATGTTGGAACTAATAACTAGTCATTCTGAGTTACAGTTTTTGTATGATTCCTATAAACACATTTTTAGTGTTTTAAAATACTAAAATGTTCAGGTTACGGTAAAAATGATAGATAAAAATCTCAGATTGACCTGAAGTTAGGGGAAAACCATTGTTCAATATTTTTTGAAATGTTAACATAGAAAACACTTCAATCCAACATGCAATGTGATCGAAATGACTCGTTAAACACTTTTTAGTGTCACCAAAGCCTTTAAAAATATGTGTTGGGGGGGTTAAAACTAGAAAGATGATGTCAAATTTCTATTAAATCAGAGTAAAATGAACATATATTGATTTTTGAATTTTAGTAATTGAAGACACATCATTTGAAGTTATGGTTTTCTTAGGATTCATGTAGATGTGTTTTTAGTGTTTTAAAAGAATAGTAAATTTTTTAACGGTCAAAGCCATAGAAAACAACCATAGATTAACATGGAAGCATGGGAAAACCACTGTTAGGTTATTTTTGACATGTATGTGTAGAAAAAATGTCAATATGATGTGCGGTGTGGTTAGAATGACTCGATAAATACATTTTAAAGGTAACAAAGCCTTTAAAAACATGTGTGAGGGGGTCAAAACTAGAAAAATGATTCCAGATTGATATGAAATCGTAAGATAATGATTATATATTGATTTTTGAAATATAGGAACTGACGACATGTCATCTTGAGTAACATTTTTCTAGGGATTTCTGTAAACCCATTTTTACTGTTTTAAAACAGTAAAATGTTCAGGTAATGGAAAAAATAGTAAATGACCTTATATTGTTGTGAAATAATGGAACAAATACAATTGGGTTATTTTTATGTGTATGTGTAGACAACACATCAATCTGACATGCGGTGTGTTTGGAATGAATCAGTAAACAATTTTAACGGTACCAAAGCCTTTAAAAACATGGGTTGGGGGGGTTAAAACTATGAAAAATATGTTGTATTTTCTTAAAATTAAAGGATAATTACCATAGATTGATTTTTGATCTTTAAGAATAGACAGAACATCCTTATGAGTTACGGTATTCCCTAAATGGCCATAAATTCATAATTAATGTTTAAAACCACTAAAATGTGAGTGTAATGGGTAAAACCATAGAAAAATAAATTAAATTAATGAGAAATAGTGGGATAACCATGTTTGATTTATTTTTTATGTGTACTCACAAACAATACATCAATCTGACATGCATATTTGTCATAATGGCATAGCAAACACTTTTTAAAGGTACCAAATAGTTTAAAAACATGTGTTGGGAGGTAAAAACATGGAAAATGATGTTGTATTTCCCTAAAATTAGAGAAAAATTACCATATATTTATTTTTGATTTGTAGGAACTGACGACATTACATTCTGAGTTGCGGGTTTCCCTAGATGGCTGTAAACACATTTTTACTATTTTAAAACACTAAAACGTGCTTGTAATGGTCAAAACCCTAAAAAATGGCCTCATATTGATGTAAAATCATGGGAAAACCACCATTAAGTTATTCTTGAAATATAGAAAATGATCTCATATCAAATTATTTAAAATTTGTTTATTACGTAAATTTTAAACACACTGCATGTCGATTTAAAAATTAATTATAATATTTAATTATCTATTTTCAGTTTCAAGTGTAGAATCGTATCTAAAATAGGTAGGTTTATGTTTTCAATTTTTTTCAGGATATATTATTTTTTTGTTAAAATTTATTCTGTTTGATTAAAAAAATAAAAAAAATTATGTGCAACAATTTTAATATATTCAATACTTTTTCTCTTTCACGTTTCGTTCCTTAAATGTTCTAGTTTTTTTATAGGTTGTAGATGCCAGTAATAGGTAGAAGTCTGAACATTATGATCCCTAACATTTATCAGAAGGTAGTCATGATGGATCTTAGTTTTTGCGGAATATTTAAATTTTATCAATGATTATATTGTAATTATGATATATTATGTTTAGTTTTAATTTCTATTTTTTTGTTATAGTTGAGGAGGTTATGTGGTCTTTTTTAGTTCATGAGATGACATAGAGGCATAATGATGTAGTAGAGGTCATGGAGTTGACATGTATTGGGAATGAGTTGTTCTTGGACAAATTTTATATGTATATAATTATGACTGAGGTATGGGTTGAGAGTGGTGTGGGTTGAATGAGGTTGTGCTGACTATGGATGTTTGAATATATGACTATGGATGTATGATTTATGTATTATGGGTATATCATACATTTATGTTTTAGTTTATTACATGCAAATTTTTTTATATTTACATTTTTTATTAAATATTTTTAAAAAATAAATTTTAATTATAATATTTAGCGAAAGTTTTTCTGTAACCGCGACTATGTAAATTAAATAAAATTATAATTTGAGGAGGTTACTTTTAACCACCGTTAAAAAAAATCACTGCTAAATATATTAGTAGTGGTTAGGTTCATGTTATCTATTTTATTTTTATGTTAATATTTTTTTTAAAACTGTAGTTAAATAAAATCAAAACTGTCACAAAATGTTCCAAAAAATGACACATTCATAAAACACCACTAAATTAAAGAAAACTTTGTGAAATGACTGGAAATTGTGCAATATGTGGATGTTTTGATAACCACTACTTGTTTAAGAAACAACTGATGCTAATTCCCTCTTTTTTTGTAGTGTCCACTACCTCAACACATACCAGAATTCAACCTATGATTATCCCTCAAGTTTTTTAATACATTTTTTTGTAAATATTTTTTCAAATAAGGCTTGGTTAATTTTTTTGAAAATTAATGCGAAAAGGAGCCATTGAAAATTTCCCATTTTCTAGAACCCATTATAAATAGGGAACCCACCCCTCCTCCTTCTCCCAATCATTTCACACCCTCTAAATCTAATTAAACTCCATCACTGTCTAAAAATATAACGATGTTTCTTCTTTTGTGCACGGTAGTTTCAGTGGCCTAAAAATAGTTCGGTATTTTGGAAAACATCATTAGGGGTATTTGTTTCTTATTTATTTTAAATAAATTTATTTATTTAGTTGATTAATTTTTAGTTACACAAATAACAAAATTGGTTAGTACATCTGATTTTTTAACTGTAACAGAACATCAAGAAAGAATTTAGGGTTGTTTAAATCTAGGACCTGATCAAGAGATACAATATATTGGCTATAGAAATTTTCAATTCCTGGATACACTCTAACATCTAGCTTGTTCATTGGATTCTAATGCGAACTGGGTCCATGAAATAACAATATTTTCCCAATGATTAGATAGTTCCTTGATGGAATTATATGTTGAGGTTTCTAGTGTACAACAATAAACTCAAATTGTACGAAGACGTAGACATAAAAGGGTGATTTAAGAAGGTCCATCCCAAGAAAATGAGGTCATTACCTATGACATGGAAGCATACAACATAGATAATCTCCTAGATATATATCAAAATCCATTTTTTGATAAGGGATTTTCTAATGGTGGAGTATATAGAGAAAACAGTGATGATGTGGAGGAAGTAGTAGAAGTTGGGGAAGAAGTTTC
This sequence comes from Viscum album, assembly GCA_963277665.1. Lineage (NCBI taxonomy): Eukaryota > Viridiplantae > Streptophyta > Magnoliopsida > Santalales > Viscaceae > Viscum > Viscum album. Next base: position 1,714,813,905 of record OY728122.1, read on the forward strand.
TAGAAATTCAGTAGTTTTATAGTATCCTAAACTCATAATAAATCATCTAAAAATCTTCGCATCTTGGTTAAAAGTAATGAAAAGTTTTCCTAAATTTAGTTGGAATGTTTTCAAATCTTCAAGTAAATTTCATGGAGTTGTAGAGGATAATTTTAGTGAGTTGGAAAAAAAATTATATATTGGAAGGTATTTCCAAGTAAAGATGCTTTGAAAAACATACTAACAGTATTTCATATTGAGAGACACTTTAGATAATTGGTTTAGGAATCAAGACATAAAAAACACATCATATTGTGTGATAAATATGGGGATGATTGTAGATTCCTCTTGAGGGAGATTCTAGAAATTTAATTTGTATTATGGAGAAGTTTGAAGATTAAGGTAGCCCATGCTTGTATTCATCCAAACCTAAAACAAGATCATACTTCATTGGGTGATGAATTTGTTTCATCTATTGTTGTCGAGATGATTAAGACCTTCCAAGATATTCCTAAATCCCTTGTTCAAGATAGTATAAATGTTTTTTTTTCTTATAATATTTCTTATAATAAGGAAACAATGGAGAAACAAAAAGAAATTGTGAAGGTCTATGGTGATTGGGATGACTCATATTGGGTGTTTCTATAATTTCTAGCCATACTGAGACATAATGAAATATTTGTCTTCCATCTTGATATGAATGAACATGTGTCTCAAGATAACTAAATTGATCCAACTCATGTCATATTTCATCCATTTTTCTGATCATTCCTCTTCTATATTTTCGTATTTCATTTATGAAAACAGTTTATATAGATTGAAATAATTTTTGTATATGAAAAATACATGGGTGTATTATTGATTGTTGAAACCCAAGATAAAAACTGTTCACCTCTGCCACCTGATTGTTTTAGTATGGAGAGGGAAAATTATAAATCATGGAGTTGGTTTTTCTCATGTATCACTAACCATTTTACCATGATTCAGGGTTTCTATTTGATATCTTATCATCATTAGGAAGTCAATGAGGTAATGAATGTTGATCCAAATACATGGAGATCCCCATATTCACATCATTGGTACTATATTAGATACATTTCTTGAAACATGAAAAAAAATTCCCTGATGAACTTATGAAGTAGAAAATCACGATTCTTGGTATGCAATATCTTTATCATAATTTACTATTTCAATGTAATGATAAAATTAATTTATGTGAAATATGATCACTTCTGTGTATCATGTGATACATATCAATGAAGGTTTGAACAACGCTTAAAAAAAATTTAAGGCTAATCAAGGAGTGTATTATTATATGATACATATTCAAAAAATAAAAATGGATATTGGCATATGATGGGGGGAAGAGGTTTACACACATGACCACAAACATTATGAAGTGAATCAATGAAATATTGAAGGGGATTCGAAAGTTAGAAAAAAGGACTAGTTCCAGAGATATTTTTTCACTGTGTAAAGTACCTCATTGATAGAAAAAAACAAAATACAGATAGGATTCAGTAGGGGTAAAGTTTACAAGAAACTTTTACTAAGAGATTTAAAAGAACATTGAAGAATATTATTCTCATCAAGTGCATATTTACCATCAAGAAGAATATCTATTTGAAGTGTAAGAGTATCGAGACCCCATCACAAGTATCAATGGTCGAGTTTTCGTGGTATTACTAGAAGTGAGGAAATGTCAATGTGAAAATTTTTAGGAATTATAGATTCCATGTTCACATGCCATCACAACATGTTCCTTTTCGAACATATCATGGGAAGCATATGATGATATATTATACTATATGGAAACCATTTATAACTTCTATGGAGCACCATGGAAACCTATTAGGGAGTTTTGAAAACTTCCAATGCCTGATGACCAACCAATATTGATACCTGACATCAAAAGGTTGCGACAATGAGGGAGAATGAAATCTAGTATGATGCAGAATGAGATTGACTGGCCTCAAGAATAAGAGAAATTTTTGAGATGAAACATATGTCATTGGGAAGGTCATAACAATAAATTATTCCCTAACATCATTGGATCGAGTTCACACTCTAAACCACAATGATGTATTTCCTCTAATGTGAAGTTTTCATATTATCAATTATTGAGAATTAATGTAAAATCCTTAATTTTTAATAATTTGGTGACATTAATGAATACTTCTCCAGTCAAATAATAAAAAGTTAAAAAATTAAACAACCATTTACCTAAATAATAAACAAGGTAAACATTTCAAAATGTTATATCTTTTCAATAAATAAATCTTTCCTACAAAAGTTTATTTGAAAATAAGTTGAATTTTTTTTTTGTAATGTGAGGTAAAAGTGTAGAAAACATCAATTAAATTTATTTCTCTATGATTTAATGATGATTATGATCATATAAAGTGAAATGGACAAAAACAACCCCATTAAATAACAGTTGAATGCTTTAGAATTTACAAGAAAGACCATGAATTTTTTAATAGAATATAGTTTGGATGAGATGAGCTTGACTTCAAAAGTGATGTATAGTCCATCTTATTTTTGTAGTGGCATTTTAATAACATCTTCCAAAGTGATATACTTAAATTTTGAATTTTCATATTCATTTTTAGAGTTTTAAAAAACAAAATCATTTGTGTAATGGTAATAACTATAGAAAATGACCTCAGACTGACATGATGTATACATGTACAAATCCAAAATAACTAAATGGTGTTTTTTCCATGATTTCAGGTCAATATGATTTTGTTTTCTATGGATATTACTATTACACACATGTTTTATTTTTTTAAAACACTAAAAATTCATTTACAATCATCCCAAGAAAATGGTAACTCGGAATGATGTTATGTTAGTTCCTACATTTCATAAATCAATCTATAGTCATTTTCCTATAATTTTTGGGCAATCCAACATCATTTTCCTAGTTTTTACACCAAAAACATGTTTTTAATTGATTTAGTACCTTTAAAAAGTGATTAATGAGTCCTAATGACCACAATGCACATTAGATTGATGTGTATTCTATAGGCACATATCAAAAATAAAAAATGGTAGTTTTTTTGATGATTTCACATCAATTTGAGGTCATTTTGTATGGGTTTGACCATTAAATGGATTCTTTAGATTTGTAAAACATTAAAAATGTGTTTACAACCATCCTGGGTAAATTTTAACATAGAATAATGTGTCATCAGGTCCTACATTTTTAAAATGAATATATGGACATTTTACTATGATTTAAGGGAAACGTGACCATGTTTTCCAAGTTTTGATCCCTTGACATGTGTCTTAAAGTCTTTGGTATATTTAAAAAGCATTTAATGAGTCATTTCTGCTACACTATAGGCTAGATTGGCGTTTTCTCTTCAAAGACATCAAAAATAACTCAAATTTGATTTTCACATGGATTAACATCAATATGAAGTTTTTTTATATGGTTTTTATTATTACATGAACATTTTACTATTTTAAAACACTAGAAAAAAATTTAAATCCATCTCAAGAAAATCATAAACTGGAATGAAGTCATGTTGGTTCCTACATTTGAAAAATCAATCAAAAAGCATTTTACTCTGATTTCAGAGCAATCCAACATTATTTTCCTAGTTTGGACCCTCGACACATGATTTTAATGGCTGTTGTATCTTTAAAAAGTGTTACTAAGTCATTTTATCCACAATTAACATTATATTGGCATGTATTATATATGTACACATCAAATATAACACACAAGTAGTTTCCAATGATTTAATATCAATATTAAGGCATTTTCTATGGTTTTGATTGTTATATGAACATTTTAATGTTTTAAAACACTAAAAAAGTATTTATGGCCATCCTAAAAAAACCCTAACTCATAATGATATACCATAGGTTCCTAAAATATAAATATCAATATATGGCCATTTTTCACTAATTTAAAGGAAATCTGATATTTTCCTATGTTTTTAGCCCCTAACACATGTTTTTAAAAGATTTTATACATTTAAAAAGTTCTTATCGAGTCATTCCAACCACAACACATGTCATATTTCCATGTTGTCTATATGTACATGTAAAAAATTACAAAAAGGTGGTTTTACCACTATTTTACATCAATATGATGGGTTTTTCTATGGTTTTTATAGTTAGACACACATTTTAGTGTTTTAAAACACTAAAAATGAATTTACAACCATCTGGGGAAAACAGTAACTCAGAATGATGTGTCTTCAGTTCCTAAATTTTAAAATTCAATATACGATCATTATAATTCTGTTTTAGGGAAACATGATGTCATTTTCTTGGTTTTGATCCCCTATATGTAATTAAAGGCTTTGGTACCTTTGAAAAGTGTTTACTGAGTCATTTCGACCACACCACATGTCGTATTGACATGTTGTATGTGCTTACATGTCAAAAATAACTCAATGGTGGTTTTTCCATGATTTCATCTCAATATGAGATTTTATTCTATGTTTTTGACAATTACATGCATGTTTTACTATTTTAAAACACTAAAAACACGTTTATATCCAACCTAGGAAAACCCAAACTTGGAATGATGTGTTGTTTGTTCCTATATTTCACAATTCAATCTATGGTAATTTTCCTCTAACTTCATGAAAATATGACATAAGTTTCATGGTTTTTACCCCTGACACACCTATTTATAGGCTTTGGTACCTTTAGAAACTATAAACTGAGTTAAAACTGAGAAAATGAGATCATATTGTTTTAAAACTTATGGATAATGATTTATAATTTATTTTTGACATGTAGAAATAAACCACATATTAATCTAGCACAATATCTGGTTAGAATGACTAAAAGTTCATGTTTTCAGTATAAAAGTGTCATTTAAGTTTTATTTATGGAAGTTGTATGTATTTTTTTTGAAAATGTGTGAATGATCTGTGGAATTTAGAATTTGACTCTATATGATGAGTTATATGGCTAGAAATTTCATCATGGATCATTCCAATCATCCACTAAAATACATAAAGTAAATAATTTTCCATTGGAAAACCCCACTGATCCTATGTTTTCCTATTAGAGTCATGTTCTTTCACTTTTTTATTTACATCTTGAAATTTATCTTTGTGATTCTTAATCAATATCACTAATCTAACCCCCACTAGGTGTAGCAGTAACATATGATGATGCCAGACCAAATACATCTAATGGAGTTATCCCAGAACCCATCCCCCATACACGATCAGGATGCTCCTTCCCTAAAATAATTTCAACTTCATCGTTCTAGGAAACTGATGATGATTGTAAAGGGTTTGCATCCAAGACATCTTTAATTTTAACCTTTTAATACAAAAATATTAACAATGATTTTTTAAAATATCTAAACTTCATAATATTATCTTATCAATAATTTTTTCATTACTATTTATTGTTATTTCATTTATATAAAAACATATTATTAAAAAATAAATTATAACAATAAAGAAGTCTTAAACCAAATTAATTGGAGCTGGCAAGATTTATCAAATGATGAAAAATTTCCATCATTTGGTCTATTTAGCCATCGCTATTTAATTGGTATTAAATCTTATCAGTTTTTATAATATAATTTTCATTATTATATTTTTAAAGTAATTAAATAACATGAAATGATAATGAAAAGTACTTACTACATCATCTTTGGTAGGTTCATTTACAAAACTGCCATTAGGTTTCTTATACACCTTATACCACATCTCTGTTCGTCCAACAGAGTGACCTAATTCATTAGCCTTTACAAAATATATAATGATGTCAGAATTTTTTTTTTGACTTATGATAAAATAATAAAAATAATAAAGAATAAAATAAAAACTAATTTTTTTCTCAAAAAACTCTGAGAGCCAGTGATATGAGGAATGGGTTTTTTTCATGATTCACATTATTTACATAAAAATTACTAAAAAAAATAGACAAATTAATAAAAAATTATAATTTTATTATGTTTATGTTATTCCTCCTCTAATGACCCGAAGGCATTCATTTTTATTGATTTTTGATAATCCACCTTTCAAGGGGTGAGGTGGAACCCTTACTAGGCCAGTATGCGTAAGTATTACATGGCCCGTAGGCCTTAGAGGAATTCAATAGCCGTAAAATTCAAACATTACATACAACCCAGACTAACTACTTGGAACTTATCCTCCCCATAATCTTCCTTGTGAAATTAGCTCTCCACCTTCACATGGATGTTCGGCTAGGATTTTCCGTGCATGCACAGGCTTGTCCTGATGGCAGGTGCCATATCCTCCCACTCTTGCAATCTGTTTAGCTTATACTATGGTGAAATCTTCTTGCTCATCCTCCTTCTGAATCCTGTTCCTTGTAGGTTTTCTAGTTTGCATCTACACTTATGGTGGCTCAAATTTCTTGAGGTGGCCCGAAGGAATTACTAACTCGAAGGCCTGGGTGGCCCGAAGGCCAAAACGGGGGGAATATTCTCGGCTGCTATAGTTCCAAACAGTGCCTGCTACAGTTCCCGCTACAGTACCTACTACAGTACCGCACAGTTCCTACTACAACACTACTACAGTCACAGCTACAACACTGCTACATTTTCAGAAATTAGTCTCCGCCTAGATTTTATCCTGGGTATTCTGGATACACTTAAGGAGTCCTCACCAACTGGGCTGAGGTTCATGTGTTTATGTTTATGTTTATGTTATAAAGATAATTTAAAATATGTAATTAGCTCATGGGAGGCATTTATGTTAATATCAATAAAAATATTCCTTTTCTCAAAGAGAAATTTGTTCCAAGAACTTCTCCTACATCTATCACGATCTTAGATATGTGTCATTAAATTGATGCCATAATATTCATTTAAAATCACTCTATTTTATGCCCCAAATTTTCAAAGTCCATGGGTGTGAAATGGAGTCTGGGACATCAAAAATGAAAAAACGTCAAGAAATAAAAAACATAACACATTATAAGTATATTAAAAACTTATACTCACGTCTTTTAATTTAGTTATAAAGGAATATTAAATTAATATTTCCATTACTTGAGTACCAAAGAACTCATTTTCCCAAGCTCTATGAATATTCCTCCAATCTTTATAATCAATGGGAAATATTACCTTCATACAAGAAAGCTTCCCATGAATTTACCCAAGATTATGGCAGTGTCATTGGTAGGCACACTAAACCCAAAAAATGGAATGATCATCTTGAATTCCTTTAGGTCTCGTACATATGTTGTGTTCATATTTATATCCCTTCTATGGATGTGTTTATCTATTTGAAAAATTCATTAAAAAAATTAATAAAATCTATAGTTTTTTTGTATAGTTACATAAATACCAGTAACAATAACTCTCTAATATCCCCTATATTGAGGGGTGAAAAACTATTCCATAACTGGAGGCAAATTAGGTGGTGGGATACCAATGATGTGTGGGAAAAAAACTAGATCTCTAGTAGTATCAGGTACAACAGAATCACTTATATCCACAGAAGCTAACAGTAGTGGCAACATGCTCTGAGATACTGACAAGTTAGGATCATGTATTCCTTTTCTTTACATTCCTTATATTCATGTGGTTTAAAGATATTAAATTATAAAAAATGAAAAACTAAAAAAAATTACAAAAGAAAAAGAAAAACTAAAATAATGAATACATGTATGAAACACTTATTAATGAGAAATTATAATATGTTATCATTAACAATTTATACTTTTGATTATCTTCATCTTAAATAGATTCATTATTATCAACCTCCATTGTGACGAGTCCTTCATTTTCACCTTCTCTTGCTAGTTCTATTTTTTTTCATATTACCAGGAAAAGACTGTGAAATGTTTTGTGGTTGATGAGGTTCACTGTCACAAAGTAAAAATTGATCTTCATCTCCCAAATCATATAATTCTCTTTGGTTTTAATATATAAAATCAATCCAACATTCATGTATTTCATCATCCATATAATAAACCAGGTTTTATTGTGAATCTAAGATAAATGGATCATTCTCTTCATTCTCACTGATATGGATCAAGTGATAGATGTTGAAATAAGTAATATGTAATGAATATTTCATTATATCCCTATAAATTTTGAACCACTTTAATTTTAATAAGATAACTAAAAAATTGACATGATAGTTTAATTAAACTATATAATTCAAATTTCAATAGTATCTCACCTCTAAAATACAAAACTATTTTGAGTTTTCATGTCTTCATCACCAAAAATTGTATGAAACCTGAAGCCATGAATATTGTTGGCATCTAATTTCTCAGACTACCTTAGAGGACCTTGATCCAAAAACCTAAAATCATTTGATATTTATGTTTTATTTTCATAATTAATTATCCCAAAAAAATATAAGTTTTTACTTTTCACATAGAAAAAATAAAAAAAATTTCTTCTGTTTTCTACGCCCAAGAGAACACACCTTACACGCCACTTGGTTTTGAAAAAATTCATACTATTAGCTCCCATGAATTCTATTTGTCTATGGTGGTGTTTCATCTGGAATTTGAGGACCCCATTCCCCGTGATGGATATCCTCCATGTATGCAACCCAGTATTGATTGACATCTAGTTAGTGCCCAACAACCTTAAACTTCATTCAAAGATTCCCTCCTCAGATATTCTAATAGATCTTATCCATTATTTCCTGAGGTTCCCTCAGAGATCCTAGTTAGTTCCCAAGATGGAAATATTCTAGTGATCGACATACCAACACAATAATTCAATGATGCCACAGACCTTCCCTATTAGACTCTTGTGGTGCATTTCGGCGATGACAAGCCACCACTTTAGACATTTATTGGGGTTTTCAGTTCTTGGGGGTTAGTTTCATCAGCTCAAATCTCCTCCATGAATATAAAGTCATTATGCATCACTTGGGAGTTGAGTGGAAATTTTATTAGGGCCTGGTGAAATCTTCCATGGAACTTCAGTAAGTGTCACATCAAACTATCTCCCAGAGCGATGGAGGCCCATCAAGGGAGGAAGTCTTCCTCTACTGTGGTGTGGATCAGTCTTCCAGGGATTCGTATAACCATTCAAAATGTATCCTTCTAGTGATCCATTGGTAACTCCATGTGATATTTTCTATGTATGGAAGATTGCACTCTTCACATGTAAGAGTTGACAATGGCTAAGATTTCTGTTGAAATAGACATCTCTCTGCCACTCCTAGACCGAGTCAAGCTCAATGTTCAAGACTCTTTTTCTTGAAGCCAATCTCTCATCTTCCTATCGCCTCCCAGGTATTATTATTTTTTCAAATTCTAGGGAACTCTTTACAAGTCTATAGGAGGCATCAACAGAATGAGAACACTAGCATGATGTATCATCTCCCTCAAAAGTGCGTTCCCCCCTATTTAGGTTCCTTATAAGAGATTTTTCATAATCAATTATGGCAAAGGGATTTTTTTTCAAGCTATGGTTAGAAGATCTCTCCCCTTCTCTTTCTCAGCTGAATTTTTCCTCTTCTTCCACACCTAACCTTAATGTTCCACCTTTTTAGGATATGGTTCCTTACTCACCACTGGTCGTGCATTCGTTTGGGGGATCTAGGGATATCAGGATTGCTTCTATCAGGTTAATTCATAGAAAAGATCTCGTAATCATTCCATGGACCTATTTACTCTTCCCCAGTGATCTGGGTCATTCTAATGCATGGGTTAGTTCTTCCCCTTCCAAACATAGTGTTCCTATTGACATTTAGGAAAAACACTCTCTTTTGAAGAGAATCAGCTCCCAGAGTTCTCAAGAGACCCTCACTCAGAAGGAGGTTCTATTACTTACCTCCCCATCATATGTGGAGACATGTCCTTCATCTGGGAAAGGTAAATATACCTTTCTTTCAAAAAACACTTTTAAGGGTCCCAAAAAAGCCTCATGTTTAAGGTCGAACCCATCCTCTACCTCCTTTCTAGTTTCAACATTACCTCTTAATGGAGTTTTCATATGGGAGAAAATTAGGAACATTCAAGAATGATCTCCTTCCTACTAAAAAACTAAATGGGCCATTTCATCTGGGGATAAAGATTAATGCCGTCAGGATTAATGTTTAACTTCCTCTCATGGAATTCTTGTGTTCTAGGGTCACAGGTTAATTCTGACTACATTTCCACTGAAATTCAAAAGCACAAAATCTCCCTCATGGTGGTGTTAAATCCCAAGAAAATTCCATCTAAGATCTTTAAGTATTCCCTGAGGATAAAGATTCATGACTTACTACATAAAAACCCATTAAATACGCATATATGAATAATATAGAATCAATATATATTTTGGAGATGGTCATTGTATCAAATCAATATATGAATATGAAAGTCTCCTAGAACTCCAAAAGTTTAATCTTTTAATTTGTCTATGGAAGTTTCAAGGTGAAAATAAGAGAATATCTCTAGGATGACCTTGAAGCCTTCGACCCGGGGAAGTATATATGGATTTTTGTCGTTTATTTTAATATTATTTCTGATCTTCTGGAAAATAAATTTACATTCCCTTTAACTCAAAGAGAAAGTGAAGTATTTATCTATTTCATGGATCGTAATAGACTCATGGACTTAATATTCTCTAGAGACCATTTTACTTAGTCTAATAACATAAAAAATAACCAAAACCCCTAGTTCAACTTTGATGGGTGTCTATCCAATGAGAAAGCTATGTCAACCTTCTCTAACTCAAAGGTAACACATGTTTCTCATGGTATCTCAAACCATTATCCACTCCTTGTTTCGCTAACATATAGGCAGGAAAGAGAAGGAAGTTTCTTGTTCTCCCACCTCTGGGATGATATTTTAGGTTATAATGAAGTAATGTAGGAGTCCTAGAACAAACTGGTTCAAGGGTCTTTGTGGATAATCCCACATAAGAAACTATGATGTCTGATGGAATACCATAATAATTGGATATCATTACAACTTCCATGCTTCCCAGACATGGATTAGATAAAGTAAGAAATTGACTATCTTGAGGCTTCCCCTGAAGATAACTAGGATGGATATATTTTCGGTGAGATTTATACCAAGTATAATATATTATAATACATGATTTTTAGTCGAGGATGACTGTCCCAAAAACAAGAAATAACTAGGTGGATCTGAGAGGGTGACCACAACAAGGATTATTTCCCATAATATATTTGAGAGAAAAGAATATATTAAAGTCCCAATATCATTATGGAGGATGGTTCTTAAATAGAGAATCTAGAGGCGGTTAGTTCCACGGGTTTCTCCCACATAGTGAACTTTTGGCATACACTACTACAAATAAGGATTTTAAAAGATCTAGAAAAAACTTTTAACAATGATAGAAAAGCGCTGTCAATCGTAGCGAAGATAGAGGATCCCCTTTTATAGCACTAAAAAAGTGCTGATAAAGGGGGCCCTTTATCTATGCTAAAAAATAACTAATAAAATAGGCCATTATCAGTGATCAAAATAGCACTGATAAAGGCCTAGTTTCATGGGATGTGCTTTTTATTTCATAACACACCCAACACTTGCACACCTACACATGAACAAATCACAGAATAACGAATGAGCGTACACAAGAGTTTCGAAAAAATTCTATATACATTTACTTGATATCATGAATATAAAAACACACACTATTATATAAATTTAAAACAATGTTTTAAATAGTTACAATTACAATTATTGAACAAATAGTTAAAAATATTAATGTTTCATCCTTTTTCATATATGATCCTCTCTCAAAGATTGTCATCTATGGTATTAGTTTCTGAACAATGAATCTGAACTCAAGAAAAAAATTCCACCCACATAAGAAGAAAAATTTATGTTACTAAAACAATAATGAAATAAATTTAACATTAATATGAAATAATACATTAATAAAATGATATAAAATATTGAATGATGGATGATCGGGACCCCCTCACTCCGGTTTTCTCTAGGGTACATGTTGAAATAAGAAATCCTAGAAGTATGAATCTATATATCTATGATTCCCTTTGAGTGGACACACAAAAAGGAAACCATTTGAGGCGCACTAAGGTGAAAGATGGAGGGAACATTACGACCTTCATGGGTTCCATTGTTGGTTCTTTTGCGGATTTTAGTGACCACACAACACTGTTTATTATCCGAAAATGCACAACGGCCCATGTCTCAGTATCCAACAATGCTATTACAAAAAGGTTAGATCTCTATAATTTCTCTATCATGGATCAAATCAATCTATCAAAAGGAATGAAACCATGGAAACTAGATGATCTTGTTGACCAGTTTACAATTATTTGGGGGGTTGTTAATTTTAAATGTGTTTCTTTGGGCTTTGGGGTTTTCGACATTCTATTTCCTTATTTGGACTTAAATGGGAAATCTTGGAGAATTAGATTGACCAATTTAAGGCCGTGAACTATGAGATTACACGATTGGAATCTAAATTTGAACCCGTCGTATTTCAAGTGGACTTATTCCTAGGTTTGGGTAAAAATACATGGCTTAAAATGGACCCTATGGCATCCATAAATTTTATTTGATACTGAATCTGTATTAGGAGTCCCCATAAGGTTGGAAAGTTCCACAAAAATGGTTTCCTTTGGCCATTTTTTTCATATGATGGTAGAGGATGATTTGAGTATTACAAGGATTGATAATATTTTTTCTACTCTGCAAGATGATATTAATCTTAGAGTGGAATATGAAAAAATGCCTCTCTTTTGTAAAGAATGTACTATTATTGGTCATAATACCTCAGTCTGTAGAAGAAAAATGATTCCTCCTGAATTTCATTTGAAGGGACATGACTTAAATCACTATAGATGAAGATAAAATAGTGTTACACTTCTTAATGAGGTAGAGGGGAATGTATATGTTGGAGTAGTTCCACCTCTTATCATAACTCAATCTTTGAGTTTCATTAATAATGTTTTTATATCATTACATGATATGGGTGTCCCCATTTTAGATTTCACTAGGCTGAAAGAAGCAAACATAAAAGGTACCCAGTCCAAGAATTTTGCTTCAAATCGTGATAGCACATTGTGTACTACTTTCTTATCTAGTCCAAAAAAACACACAATCTCCTAGAAATATTTTGGAGAAAGTGAACATAAAGACATTGTTTATTTCAAGGACATGCTATCCAGAGTTCTATATGACGACTAGGTTGCTGAAGACTTAGAGGATAGTCAAACTAAAAACATGCATTTTGAGTCATACCAGTAGCATCATGCGTTGGTTTGATATGATACTTCTTCATAAACATCAAAAATAACTTATGAATTTTTATCCTTAACTGTGAAGACAATTGGAGTGGGTTTTCTTGGGTTTCAGTGAGTGACACTTTTTGAGCTAAAATGTAAATTTTAAACTCCTAATAGACACTTTTAGCCATACTGGTGACACTATGCATTGGATTAAGGTGTGGTTGATTCGTACACATCAGTAATGACTCTGGGATCGTTTTCCTAATGTATCAAAACAATAATAATGTGTTTTACCAATTTTCAGTATGTCACTTGTGTTTTTTTCTAAAATTAATGTCATTTTTAAATAAAAAAAGACACCTTGAGCCATACCAGTTTCATTGTGCATTGAATTGAGGTACGGTCAATTTCTACATGTCACAGATGACTTAGGGATCGTTTTCCTCAAGTATCAAAACAATTTGACTGCGTTTTCTTAGTTTGTAGAATGTCAGTTGTGTTTTTTTACTAAAATGACATTTCAAATTGGAAACATGAATTTTGAGTCATACCAGTCACATAATGTGTTGGTTTGATATGAGACTGCTTCATAAATTTCATGAAGAAGTTATGAATCGTTATCCTAAATTAAGAATTCAATTGGAGTGGGTTTGCTTGGTTTTCAAGGAATGACACGTTTTGAGCTAAAATGTCAATTTCCCACTGATAACAAATACTTTTATCCATATCGATGACATAAAGCGTCAGATTGAAGTGAAGTTGATTCATAAACATCAAAAATGACTTAATGATCACTGTACTAAGTTATCAAAACAATATAGAATACATTTTCTTGGTTTTTAGTATGTCACATGTGTTTTTTTTTCTAAAATTAATGTCAATTTTAAATAAAAAGTGACATTTTCAGTCATACCGGTTGCATTTTGAATTGAATTGAGATTTGGTGAATTAATAAATGTCCCAAATGAATTATGGATCATTTTCCTAAAGTATCAAAACAATCCTAATGAAGTTTCTCAGTTTTTAGTATGTCAGTTGTGTTTTTTTACTAAAACGTCCTTTCAAAATGGAAACATGAATTTTGAGTCGTATAGGTCGTATCATGCCTTGGTTTGATATGAGACTACTTCAATCACATCAAAAAAAAATTATGAATCATTATCCAAAATTATAGAGGCAATTGGAGTGGGTTTTATTTGTTTTCACTAAGTGACACATTTTGAGCTAAAATATCAATTTTAAACTAATAATAGACACTTTTAGCCATATCGGTGACACCGTGCATCAGGTTGAGGTGTGGTTGATTCATAAAAGTAAAAAATGGCTCATGGATTTTATTTCTAAAGCATCAAAAGAATATGAACACGTTTTCTCAGTTTTCAATATGTCACATGTGTTTTTTCTAAAATTAATGTCAATTTTAAATAAGAGGAGACACTTTGAGTCAAACCACTCGCATTCAGCATTTAATTGAGGTGCGGTCAATTCTTAAAAGTCACAAATGACATATAGATTGTCTTAATAAAGTATCAAAACAATCTGAATTTTATTTCTCATTTTTAAGTATGTCACTTGTTATTTTTACTAAAAATAATATAAATTTTAAATAAAAAGAAACACTTTGAGTCATACCGGTTTCATCATGTGTTTTATTGAGGTGGGGTTGATTCCTACACATTTCAAATGACTTATTTATCATCTCACTAAAGTATAAAAACTATTAAATGTGTTTTATTGATTTCTAATAGGTCAGTTACTATGATACCAACTATAATGACCTAAACATTTCATACATTAATATCACATATGAGTATATTAATATTCCTTACATAAAAGAAATAAATTAAACATAAATATGAAAAAATTAATTACTTCTATAGACAATTATTTTACTATAAAAATATCAAAATTACCTCTGTGATTGAGTAGACACAATGTCATTGATCTTTTTGCAAAGGCATGTCACATGGTCTAAAATTTTATAAAATAAATGAACTCTGCAAGGAATAAAGAAAATGAAATCAATATTTCATTATATAATTTCTCATTAATATATAGATTTTATATCACAACATTACCTTTATATATTTTCAAAGGGTTTCTTTGGTCTAGATATAAGATAATAACAAAACAAATGATTCTTTGTGCACTTCACTACTGTTGGTTAACTACCGCTTAGTGTAGAATCTGATCTGAACATCCCATCTCGCGTCCCCGCGATCCAATCATCCGACCCCATCTCTATGATACCATCATTCACCATTCACTTTTCGTTCTCTTCCTGCACACATTTACCTAGTAAATGGGTGCATGAAGAGAAGTAAAAGTGAAAGATGAATGATGATATCATAGAGACGGCCTTGGATGAGTGCATCACGGGGACTCCAGATCAGAATTTCAGATCAGATGTTATGCTAAGTGGTAGTTAACCAATATTAGTGAAGAATCCTTAGTTTTTTTATTAAATTTGTGAGTGATGCACAACCAATATTCTTCCAACACACTACCTCAGTAGAAATGACAACATAAATGACCAAAACACAGAATATAAATGATCCATTCTATAATAGTTTAGGTCTAGTGATTTTGGAAACATGGAAACATAAATAAATAGTTCATAAGATTCTCTAATTAATTTATGATTTACTAGAAAGAAAAATCATTTCTAAAACCATTATTCATAACCTAAGGGTATGAAACATAATAAAGGGTGATCATATATGCTCAATAATTGTAAAAAAGGGATATATCAATGATCATATAAGGATAACATAAGTAGTAGGAATTCATTTTCATCTTATTTGTGTACAATATTCCGTCAAGTTTGCTGCCCAATCATTTCTAAACACATCTATATCATCTTGTGAACATGAGTTTCTGCGATTGTCATGGTAATACTAAAAAAATATAAACACACAAAGGATTAATAAATATTTTAAATGAACTAGTTATTATTTTCAAAAATACCTCTTCAAAGATGATAGTTTGTTGATGAAATATGATCTCTTTCATAAATTTACAATCATAATTACCGTAATCCTTTCTATTTTTTTTTTGTTTTAGATACTACCGAAATATATAGAAAAATAAGTAATTTGTTTTGATATGTGTTTCGATAGTGAAATATTATTATATATACTAGGATACTTGTTGAGTTGTAGATCTTGTGGGAATTATTGTCCTTAGGCCCTCAATTCATTCCATGAAGTAGACGATATTGATACACTTCCCTATCATAACAGAATCCTCATTAGAAGATAATATAAATTATATAACTAGATTTTTGGTTTTAAAATGATGGATCTAGTGTATTGCAAATTGAAAAACTCCATCATTGTGGTTGGCTTGTTGGATATCCACGCATTGAATCCAGAAAATAAATTTTTGGAGTATCCAAATTGACCGTAATGAGTATACAATGATGTCTAAAAACACAAAAAGGAATAAGTAATGAATTAAATAAAAATATAGTTGATATGATTAAATTGTATAGTTATACCCCTACATCGTTGGTATTAAAAATAGTATGTCATCTTTAATTTTGTTTTCAAATGATTTGAGCAGGGATGACATTATTTCACCATCTTCATTGGAAATTATTTCTTCTTCTGAAGAGGTGATGTGAGGACTAACAAGTCCAAATTTTTTTTATGGGGAAATCCCTTCAATTGTTTTTCTTATATATGTCTTTAAAAAATATGAAATGTATTTAGTACTAATTATCATACTATATCAGCCTTTGTAAAATAAAATCAAGAAAACATAACTCATGTATACATTTAAAAATAATGTTCATAGCCATTCATACTTGAGGATTTAATTTACATTTTCCGCACTAATGTAATATGATTCTTCCTCTTTGTACATATTTGTTTTCAAAAAAATCTATGTGAGTATTTTTTTCTATCAACTTTATATCAACATGAGCCTTTAATGATATTAAATGTGGATATAGAATGGGTGGAGTGTAGGTGCTCTAAGTAGACCATTTCAATCGGTTGGTTGATCCTTGAGATAGTTTTGAGCTGATCATTCATTTCATCCCCATATCTTTTTCATTCTATAATAACATTCATTGGTATAGAAATTTTTTCATTAAATGATAATGGTTCATCTTGGAAAATAAATTAAAAATGAATACCTCCTTTTCAACATGTTTTTTACAAGAATTGAAAGCCCGAAAATGAATGTTCCAACATCTTGTTTGAACGTATGAATGCCATCATCATTATTTGGAACATTTAGTTCAGTTCTTGGCTCATGAGCTATGTTAATAAAAAATATGACATGATCTGTTGGAAGTGGTATGTTGTGAAGCATGTCATTCTTCATATTGAACACCATAGCTCTTGCTATAAGGCGATAGGTGGGCGTTGATATATATACATCACATTCATTTTCACCCTGTAGAATATCATTACAAGAATTTTATCAGTGTCTATGGGATTCAAATTTCATTAAAAGAATTATTAGAACATTTATTACCTCATCTATGTCGCATTTTTAGGGGAATGACTCACCTCAAAACTAGTGGGTGGGGGGGATAAGATCTTCACGCATGAGATGTTCTTGAGTTGTTTTGTCTCTTTGCATCCCTCCATAAAACTTACTATCATCTCTATCTAGTATTGTAATTCTTCTTGAAACATAGGTACTGTTCCTATCATCTTTTTCATTTCCTCAGTTTGATACCCCGCTTGGTTTTCTTTTAGAAACTATGATCGTGGTGTCACCCCAAAAACCACACCTCTAACGTGGCCATACTGTTCACGATGCTTCAAATCTACTAAAAGTATATATGCATTTGGTGGGGTGTTGTTGATTCCTGTGACTATGTCAGATAGAAAATATAGAAAAATAATTAATCATTGTTATGTAATAGCGATTTAAATAAAAAAATTATATTATTTCATACTTACACTTATTTCCCACATTTTTTTTGTTTTTTCATCTATCAATATTCTCTATTTATTTATATGAGCCTCCTTCCATATCACATGCAATGGGATGGAAGTGGAATTCAATTTTGATTAATCAATCTACATATAAATAGAGGAACATGGTTATGGTGTTGTTTTATTTCATGTAAAAGTATTACGAAAGATTTAAAATATGTACCAATTTTTTATCAAGTGAAGCATACCCCATCCTTGATTTATGGTAGGGGTATGCTAGTTTTGATGCTCGTTCTATATTTTCAGCACTCAGGTGAAATTTCATAAATAAAAAACTATCAATTAAAGTTATGAATATAAGCAACGTCAAATAACGTATTATCAGACACAATGTACCTAAAAATTCTGCTCCACATGATGAATGCTAAACGCATACCACACTCCTTGGGATATCAAGTGTGCATAAAGAGGATTTGGGTGGAGCTTGATTTTCCCTTAAACATCTTTAAAATGATATTTCTTTAAAATTGGATGGAATCCTCTATGAATCCTTCCTAAAACTCTTAATACATATTCCATATGCGAGGCATCTACTATAAATTCACTCTTCAATGGATGATGTAGAGTAAGTCACTGTTTTAGTATTTTGTTTTATTTTAATAAATTAAAGAAATGATATCATAAGTTACCATAATCTCTTCCCACATTAGTGTCTTAAGCCCAGTGAAAATATGGGTCCATGACTGTACATCAATTGGCATGCGTTGCCGAGTGACAATTTGAATGTAGCTACTAAAGATGGATTAGTTGGGGTTAATATGTTGGCCTTGCTTATTCCATCCCATCTCAAATTTGATGCATTTTGATTTTTCCTTAAGGATTTTGGATAACACCTTAAAAATATGGAACTCTTGTATTTTTCACCACCAGGGTCTCATTTCCTACCATTTCCTCAGTTTCAGAATCATCATTATGTTCTTCTAGAGCACTAGCATCAGCACTAGGACCAGCAAAAACAGGTTGAGAAACTTGTTGTACCTTAGCACTGGGACCTGAAACAACAGTTTGAGAAACCTGTTGTTCCTCTGCATTGGGACCAGCAACAGAAGGTTGAGATACCTATTGTGCCTCGGGATTGGGTGCAGAAACAGGTGCAGAATTCATTATCTACAGAAGTGGTTTAACATTTTTTTAGATTACATAAAATTAGTAGTGAACATATAATAACATAAGGTATGACAATGTATATTACAAAAAAAACCTGATTATCAAACTATTTTTTTAAGGTTGACACTACAGGAAAACGAGATATTTGCGACGGGATCCCATCGCAAAAGACCTTTTACGACGGGGCTCCATCGAAAATTTCCCGTTGCCGAAAACGGCGTAGCTAATAGGTGTTTTTGCGACGGTATTTTTCCCCTGTCGCAAATTGGTTTTCGTTTATATATAAAAAAGGTATTTGCGATGGGTTGTCGCAGATATATTAGTTGCGACGGGTTTCTGACCCGTCGCAAATGGTAAATTTAAAAAATATTTGCGACGTAGGTATTTGTGATGGACCGTCGCAGAAATAGTTTTTATGATGGGTATTCTTCCCATCACAAATGAGACACTAAAAAAAATTTTATGACGGGACACCCCGTCGCAAATACTCCCGTCGCAAATACTAAAAAAAATAAAAAAATAAAATAATTAATACAAATCGTATAATATTATATAAAAATAATAATATTATTAATAATATAAAAAAATTCTATTATTATAATATAAACAAATATATAAAATATAATTATGAAATATTAATATAAAATTATAATAATATGAATATAAATAATATAATATAATATAATAATACTAATATTAATAATATAAAAAATTAATATAATAATAATATTATTAAATTATGTATATAATAATAATATTAATATTAATAATATAAAGAAATTATATTATTATAATATTAATAATAAAAAATATATATAATATAATTATGAAATATTAATATCAAATAATAATAATAATATGAATATAAATAATATAATATTATATAATAATAATACTAATATTAATAATATAAAAAATTAAAATAATAATATTATTATTAAAATAAATATACAAATTTATGAAAAAATAATATTAATAATATTAATATTAATAAAATTATAAAATTAAAAACTTCTCAATATTAAAAATAAATATAAAATATTAAAAGTAACATTACAAAAATAAAAATACATTAAAAATATTACTAATAAGTAATAAAATATTACAAAAAATAAAAACAAATTAAATCTTGCAATATTCGTACCAATATGAAAGAGGAGTTGTAAATATTTAATATGACAATAAACTACGAACTCAAATGTTTATTATATATAAAAAATCATTGGGGGGATGGATAATCTGAAGGACCTGGTGAAGGTGGTGGAGGAAACTCCATCCCTAAACTATGAGTCAGACGACGCATATACTCCATCTGCTCCTGATGTTTCTCCTCATATCGACACCTCTCGTCATCCTGCTGCTGATGCATCTGCTACTGCTGTCGATTCATCTCCTCATCGTGTTGTAGACGCATCAGCTCCTGCCCCTAACGCAAATCCTCTATAAGCTGACTCTGAGCACGCAGCTGCTCCTGATACTGTGAGGAAGAAGGTGATGTATCTCCATGAGATCCTCTCGAGCCGGACGCCAACATCGTAGCAGTACCATAATAAGCTGCAGGAGTCAAATGAGAGCCGATAACAACTACTCGGCCCTTTTCGAAGCCATACTGGGTCGCCTGCATCCATGTCGTCTCATCAAAATGGTGGGCACTAGTCTGATCACCCGTCTCGTCTTGACTCTCAGCCAGTGTCTGAGTGATCGCGGCCTGATATGAATCCTTAAGTTTCAATTAGAAATTAAAATAATGAAAAGATTATATGCATTTAATTTTCAAACTGAAAAGAAAATAATACTGACCACAATTTGACGTTGGCAGTCACCTCTAATCTCTCCAGTAGCCGGATCAGTGTACATCCTCTGATAAATGCCGTACGTCATAATATCGGGCTTCTCGGCTTCCTATATGAATATAAAATAAACTTTTTATATTTAAAGTTGTATAAAATATTAAAAAAAGTATTTACCAGATGCTCTATATGCGCACTGAATGTATGACTACCGGCTCGATGCGTCACCTCTTGTCTCCCCTGATTCTGTCGACCCAATGCCGATCTCCTCTCAAACCCACCACCCAACTAGTGTGTACATAATCAATCCCAAACGTGAGATGAAATGTACTCTGGTCAATGGGCTCTACAGGACTCATCAAATTCTGTCACTCCGTCTTTCCTCACAGTCGACTTTCTCAAATTATGCAAAACACTGACGGAAACGGTCACGCATAGACACCACCCATGCCGCATGTATAGTGGCACGCATGCTCTCGTCTATGGGATACCATAAACCCTAACATAAAGTTATTAATGAATTAAATTTCAAAGTAAATAATATTTAATTATGTACCAGCCAATGATCGAACATGGCGGCCTACACATCAGCGGGAATCTGATCCCATGTGAGCCAGGGCTGAGAAAAATAATTGTGCAAGATAGAGCTCCCCTGTCCAATAGCTATATGTGTAAAACTGTGGAAAAAGAACAAATAATCAAACAATTATAATATATATAAATTATAATGAAAGATAACTAAAATACACAGGTTACCATACCACCGCGTGTGTGCATCAAATCTAAGAGGTGGATGTCGCTCCGGGATAGAATTTGGAATCATCAGTCTGGAAAGACCACACCCCCTCCGAGTGCTCCCAGTAGTGTCAATAGCCTGAGGGTCAGATGACTCAAGAACCTCATCATCCATAAGTAGATCAGCCTCTAGAAACTGACGATATGTTTCTGAGTCCATCTGAAACATGAAATGATTGTTATTAGCAAACAGTTGAAAATAACTATTATGTATTGATATATATTTGTTATGATTCTAATTAGCATTTTTCTGTGTCAATGTTCATCATCATCATCATCTCCATAGTTTTCAATGTCAATATCTTCATCTTCCTCATCAACATCATAAATTTCCATATTAGTTTCACTTTCATCATCTCTTGTCATTTCAAATTCAGTTATAACATTATTGACAACATCGTCACCATCGACCATTAACTGTGGGGTGTCGTCCTCTATATTCATGTCTCATTGTGAAAAATATGTGTTTTGAGGAGTGTCCTGAAAAAATTCATTTCCATGCACTTCAGTGGAACCACATTTAGTTTGAGTAAACTGATTTTCTCGAGATTTAACTTTTATTATACTCCACCAATCATCCAAATATTTTGCAGTAGCATAGTATTTTACATAATAAATTTGATGTGCCTGATGAGCTAATAAAAATAGATCATTTACTGCAAGAATAATTTTATGTTTAATATCAACAATTACATGAGTCAGATGAATACGTAAGCCTCTCTCAGTATCCAGCCATCGACATTTAAACATTGTTACATAATTCTGTCCCAAATAAAACAGTTCAATAATTTCTTCAAGCATGCCATAAAAGTCAACTTCAATATATCTATGATGTGATCCTTTCAAACAAACACCACTATTCATTGTTTTCTTTGATTCCCCATATGAACGTGTATGAAAGCGATAACCATTCACCACATATGCATTATAAGATTTAACCATTTTGGATGGTGGGGTACTCAATATACGCAATCGACTATCAATATTATCAGCATGTACTGATACCTGAAAACTTGTTAAACATTTATCACTATTACAAGTAATAAAATTATTTTATATGTAAAACCAAAAAAGAATGTACGTTACCAGTTTTTGAAACTAGTAGGCAAATGTTTTTTGCCGACGTTCTTCTAAGCCAGCTGCTGTACATTGTGGAAATTGTTTCTTGATATGATCATCATATATCCTACAAATACAATATGATTAATTTACTGTAACAGAATCTATAGAATAAGGGATAGGATCACTCACTGTACAATTGGTTAAATTTCTTCATAGTTGAGTAGAACATATGTATGATCTCTATGTTGTGGAAAATGTAATATCAAATGTTCCATTGAGTCAAAGAAAGCCGACAGAAATATTTTTTCCAGTTTTCATATAATTACAACAACAGCTTCTTCCAGTTTTATTAGTGTATCGTAGTATGTTGTCCCTACACACATGTCTCGGAAAAAATATGATATTTCTGTTATCGAATCCCAAATCATATATTTCAACAAACATCTTAATCCAATAGGCATTATTCTTTCCATTATAACATGACAGTCATTACTTTTTAATCCGGTAATATGACAATTTTTAACACATCTTCCCAAGTTGAAAGCATAGCCATCTGGAAGTCTCAAATCTACAATCCACTCACAAAATAATAAGAGAATCTCTTGGGTCAGTGTATAAGCTTCTTTTGGTTTCATTAATCTCTGTGATCTAACATTTTCAAACAATTCAAGTTCTGGTTGCCTGCAAATTTGGGCAAGATCTAATCATGCCTTTACATTATCTTAGGTTTTACCCGATGTATCCAAAACTGTATGAAATAAATTATCAAAACAGTTCTTCTCAATATGCATGAAATCCAACATGTATCGGACCAAAAAATCAGACCAATATGGAAGATTCCAAAAAATGCTCTGTTTTGTCCAATTGTGTTATTTCCCAAATCCATGAATTTTTTGTTGGTTTATTGTCGGTCCAAAAGTGATGGAAGGTAATGAAAATACAACTAATTGTAACTCTGTACCTGAGATCATTTTTGGAGGTTCATCTCTTTCAATTATTCCTTTTCTGAAATGAGATTAATTCCTCCGAAAAGGATGATCGATTGGAAGAAATCTTTGATGACAGTCAAAATAGCAAGGTTTTTTTCCATTGATGAGCATAAATGCTTTGTTGTCTCCCATTCAGTAAGGACATGATTATGGACCATGTGTAATCCAGCCAGATAACATGCCATATGCCAGGAAGTCCCTAATTTTCCACATCAAAGTAGCTTTAATTGCAAAATTCTATTTCGCAGCAGCATCATATGTACCAACACCATGACTCCACAATAAATTTAACTCTCCAATAAATGGTTTCAAATAAAAATCAATATTCTTTTTCGGATGTCCTGGGATTAATAATGTCAAAAAGATATAAGTATCTTTCATCAACATCCATGGAGGTAAATTGTACGAAGTTATAAAGATAGGCCAACAGAAATATTGACTACCAAAATATCAAAATGGACAAAAACCGTTAGTAGAAAGACCCAATCGCATGTTCCGGGATTCTAAACCAAAAGACAGATGCACTTGATAAAAATGTTTCCATGAATCACCATCAGATGGATGAATCAAGATTTTACCATTTGAAATATTGGTTTTGTTCCATGACATCATAGTCGCTATGTTATGAGACATAAATAAATGCTGTAACCTGGGTGTAAGAGGGAAATATCTCAACTGTTTTACAGGAATCAATCCAAAATTACCTGATTGAGCTTCTTTATACCTAGATTTCCGACATGTGGGACAACTATCCAACGACTCATTTTCACCAGAATATAAGATGCAATCATTTGAACATGCATGGATCTTCTGATAACTAAGGCCCAAATTACGAACTAGTCTGTTGCTCTTATAATAATTAGCAGGAAGCACATTTCCTTCAGGTAACAGTGCTTTAAAAAAATAAAATATCTGATCAAAACAGTTATTTGACATTCCATTATCTGATTTAATAGCCATAAATTTTGCAACTGCTTATAATTTTCTTATCTTGTAATCAGGATATAATGCATCCTCAGCAGACCTGAACAACTTAGCAAATTCAGATGGTGCCAACTCATGAGGTAAATCAACATCACCCTCGATTTCAGTTTATTGAACGGATGACCCTGCAACATCATGTACTAAATTCTAAAACATTGATGGATCCAGAATCAAATTATTAGTATGTTATCTGGAATTGTGTTCACCGTGTTGATACCAAAAAATATAATCTAATTAAAAACCATAATGCAAGAGACGTTTTCCAACGATGTAAAATGTCTCAAATGTTCTCAAAGAACATTTTTTACAAGGACACTTAATTGTCCCTTCTGAAAAAAATTCTGGGTTTGATGATACAAATGATAAGAAAGCTTCAACACCATCAACATATACAGGATTTAAACTTGAACCGTTTGGATTTTTGAGCTGATTTATCAAATCGCGATCAACTAATAATTATTTATGTCGATTTCCATGTTCCATATTCATATATATGTTTCTAAAAAATTTAAAATCCATTACTGTTGTTAAATAATTTGACATAAGAAAAACAATATCCTAAAAAGAGAAGATACATAATTACAGTTATTTCTTAATAATTACCAATAATTTTAGGCAACACAATTATTTTGTAATCATCCCCACTAATTATTATTAATTTTGAAATACTTAGAAATACATGGAAAAATGAAATATGCTTGAATAATGAAATGAAATTTTGTAATCATCATTGTGGAGATTATATTACTAATTATTCTTATTTGTTTCCAGCGGATTGGCGGCAACTCTTTTTCCTGACGACTCATCTCCTTATAAGGAGATGAGTCATTAGGGAAAAGTGTGTCTTTTTTCAGACGACACATCTCTTTTTAGCTTTCTCCCGAATGAAATCAGTATGAAAAACTTGCTATGACATATATTAGGGCACATTTTTCATACTGATTTCAGTGGGAGAAAGTAGCAATGATATGAGACATTGAACAAAAGGTTGCCGCCAATCCGTTGGAAATTGTGCCAATTTATAACCATGTACTCGAATTTATTTTATTTTTGATTAATTATTACTAATTATTACTAATTATTACTAATTATTACTAATTATTAAAAATCTCAATATTTCCAATAGATTTTTCTGTATTCTTAACATGTTCAAATCTTAAAGGGTCGTCAATTTTCAGGTCATGCCCAATAAAAGGTTTGCGTCAGCCATATACAATGTAAACTCTATAATTGTCCTTACATGGTTGATCATCTCGCAAGTAGTGTTGCAATAAGACGACACAAGTAATGTCGTTATCGTCTTTAGGAATCATTTCGCATGACCCTTTACATAGATCATTCTTCCTTGAAAAATTAAGTGAAATTCAGTATCTTTCCCTTATTTTTTCAAGAAAGAATGGTCTATGTAAAAAGTCATGTGATATGAATCTTATAAATGAGAAAGACATGACTTGGGTTGTCCTATTGCAAAGCTACTTGTGAGGTGATCAACCAAGCAAGGAAAATTATAGAGTGTACATTTGACATGGCTGACACAAACTTTTTATTGGGCATAACCTGAATATTGATGACTCTTTAAGATTTGAACATTTTAAGAATATAGCAAAACTTGTTGAAAATATTGATAATTGTAATATTTTATAAATTTTTATAATTTTTATAATTTTGATAATTTTTTTTTTATAAATATTAAACATATAATAATAAAATAATTATATTATTAGTATTATTTAAGTATTAATATTAGAGTAAAATTATATTTTATATTATGTTAACATTTTTGTTACTAATTATATTACTAATTATGTTACTAATTAGTAATGCGAAGATATGCATATAGGTCGGGTGGTTAATCAATCATTGAATAGAAAAAAAAACGTGATTGACTGCTCATCTACCTCAATTTTCTTTTCATTTGTGTGTTGAGGTTGATAGGAAACTTCTACCGCCACATGTAACATTTGATTTTACTATCAAGATTATAAACCTCCTCACCTCTATGCTGGCGAGGAGATTGATGATTTTGACAGTAAAAGAAAATATTACATGTGGAGGCAGAAGTTTCCTATCAAGCCTTAACACACAAATGAAAAGAAAATTGAGGTAGATGAGCGGTCAATCACACTTGCTAATTTTCCTAATTGATTTTACTTGTTTCCTAATTATTTTATTTTTACTTGTTTCCTAATTATTTTATTTTTACTTGTTTCCTAATTATTTTATTATTAATTGTTTCATAATTATTTTATTTTTAATTGTTTCCTAATTATTTTATTTTTAATTGTTTCCTAATTATTATTTTTTTAATTTCTTCCTAATTATTTTTTTAATTTTTTCCTAATTATTTTATTTTTAATTGTTTCCTAATTATTTTATTTTTAATTGTTTCCTAATAATTTTATTTTTAATTTTTTTCCTAATTATTTTATTTTTAGTTGTTTTTTTAATTATTTTATTTTTAATTGTCTCATAATTATTTTATTTTTAATTGTTTTCTAACTACTTTATTTTTAATTGTTTCCTAATTATTTTTTTTAGTTGTTTCCTAATTATTTTATTTTTAATTTTTTCCTAATTATTTTTTTAAATTGGTTCCTAATTATTATTTTTAATTGTTTCATAATTATTATTTTTAATTATCTTATAATTATTATTTTTTAATTGTTTCTTAATTATTATTTTTAATTATTTTATAATTTTTTTATTGTTTCCTAATTATTTTTAATTGTTACCTAATTATTTTTAATTGTTTCCTAATTATTTTTAATTGTATCTTAATTATTTTTAATTGTTTCTTAATTATTTTTAATTGTTTCCTAATTATTTTTAATTGTTTCCTAATTATTTTTAATTGTTTCCTAATTTTTTTTTAATTTTTTCCTAATTTTTTTAATTGTTTCCTAATTATTTTAATTAATATAATTATTTCTAATCAATTAAATCTAATTATTTCCTAATTATTTGATAATTATTTTAATTAAATCCAATTAAATCTAATTATTTCTTAATTATTTGATAATTATATAATTATTTCTAATTAAATATAACTATTTCTAATTATTTCTAATTAAATATATTTATTTCTAATTATTTCCATAACATCCTCCGGAAGTGTCGAACCAAGAGTGCAGAAATGCCCGTTGTCGTGTACCAGGTTACCCCGAGTCAATCTCGAAACACCTTGTCAGAGTTTTCACTCCTAGGTTCATCTGTGCCAGAGCCGCCTCTACTTTTTCGTATCCAGACAAGGATTATTTGGTACAACCACTTAATCTAATTATACTATATAGCTACTAAATATTCTATTAAAAATATTAAAATTAAAAATTAAAAACAAAATTAACAATTAAAAATAATTTAACAATTACAAATAATTTAGAAGATAAAAAAATATAAATACCCTCGATATTTTGAAGTAATTTGCGCCTCCTAACTCCTTCTCTCCTCTTCTTGTAAGAAAAAATTAAAACAAAAGAAATTTTCGACTTAGAAATGGATGTTAAACAGAGAGAGGAAGAGAGATCTGAATGATTTGGAAAAAATGGGTGGGGGGTTTATATAGGTTAGCTTATTTGTGACATCATTATTTGCGACGAGATCCCGTCGCAAATACCTTCGCCCACACTAGTTACGGGTGGTGGTTAAAAGAGATTTTGCGATGAGACCGTCGCAAATAGCTGCCTGCCGACATACTATTAGCGACAAGCAGATATCCCTGTCGCAAATTCCTATTTACCACCACGGGTATTGGAGATGGGCCCCGTCGCAAATATAGTTGCCCGCCTTCATTACGGGCGGTGGTTAAAAGGGTTTTTGCGACGGGCCGATCGCAAATAGCGGCCTGCCGACATACCATTTGCGACGGTCGGATATTCCCATCGCAAAATCCTATTTACCGCCGCCAGTATTGGTGACGGGACCCATTGCAAATAACACCATCTGAATATTTTTTTTGTGACGGGACAATTGTCCCATCAAAAATAGTATTTACCACCATTGGGTAGTTGCGATGGGTAGAAGGCGACCATCGCAAAGAGGCTTCCGGTGTTTTGGCGCGCAAACCGCGCCATAGCTATTGTGATGGGTCCCATATTACCGTCGCAAATAACTGACCATTTGCGATGGGAATATATTATCGTCACAAATACGCTTTTCTTCAGAGTTTTTGCGATGGGAATAAATCCCGTCACAAATACCCCATTGCAATAATAGGTATTTCCCGTAGTGTGAATATATTTAACCCCTCTATCAACTATGTAAATTCCTTCATTATGGTCTCCTCTATCATACAAAACACTGTTTATAATGGGACTGTAGAGAAATTATTGGGAATTCCCAATGAAAGGGTCAACCTCTGTTGAATTTTCATCTGACCCTTCAATTATTTTGGTCAATAACAGAAAAATTGGCTATTTTCATTTTACGGGATCGGGAACATAAAATACTTGTACTCCCTGTGATTCCATTATAAACATTTCATATTTCTCCCCTTCCATAATAAAATCAAATTTAACGTATCCCAATTCATCTATTTTAATAGCACTCTTGTTATCAACCCACTTGAATAGAAAAACCGACAATTTTAATTTTGTATAATCCAACTCCCATAATTATTTTATGATACAAAAGTATGAAATATTCGCATAAGTTGGATTTTAGTCCTTAGCACTGGAAACATGCGTTGCTTTAGCCATAATTGTAAGCCCACTATTTTGCATGGTACTGTCTTCATCATGTTCATTATTATAGAATTTATAACCATTAACTATATAAGCATTGCAAGATAATACATACACACTTGGTCCTCCCGTTATCCATAGAAGTCATTCCGAAATTGAGTTCGGATTTTCATATGACTTATTAAAAATATGGTCCCAAAACCATCATATAAATTGTCGATTATGTGTATCTGATATCAATTTCTCTTCCCTATATGGATTCAAATACCTAAGTATTTATTTTTAGGTTTGAACATATGGGTCATCTTCAAAACCATTATGCAAAACATAAAGGTGGGCCATCTCCTGATCTGTAATATTGATTGTGAAAACCTTTCTTCTAGAAATTCCTTCTCCCTCAAGCTGCCTAGTGTGAAAAGATTTCAATAGGCTAATGATTTCCACGCCATATAGGTATTCAGTACATAATTTGACGACTTCCTCAACAATATATCACTTTGAAATACAACCCTCTGGACAAATTCGATTTTTGACATACCCTTTAAAAATCATCATATATCGTTCAATGGGGTACATCCATTTATAATGTACATGACCACATAGTCAAATATCTCTCACCAAGTGAACCATCAAATGAACAATCATATCAAAGAATGTTGGTGAGAAGAAAATATCAAATTCACATAATATGATGACAATTTCCCTTTCCATAGTTGGAAATTTTTCCAGGTCTATAACTTTTCTGCATATAGCTTTAAAGAAGAAACATATCTTCATTAATGTATGGTGGACATTCTCAGAAAAAATGCAATGTAAATCTATATGAATTAGATTTTGCATCAAAACATGGAAGTCATGTGATTTCAGACCCTTTAACTTTAAATTGTTCATTGACACGATGTTCTTGATATTTTATGAATACCCCTCTAAAACCTTTACATCATTCAAGAAGTTTCAAAACTGGTATCTCTCTTTCCTAGAAAGAGTGTAAGTAACAAGAGGAACAAATGTTCATTTTTCACCCTTTACTGGTGCCAACTCTTCTCATATTCCTATCTCAACCATGTCTATCCTAGCCTTAATTCCATCCTCTGTTAGGTTGGGTGAATTTATCAATGTGCTGATGAAACTATCACATACATTTTTTTAGCATGCATAACATCCAGAAAATATCTGACATACAGACAATTCCAATATGATAATTCAAAAAAAATTGATCTCTTTTTCCAACCGGTTGTCATAAGGGTTTTCTAAAATGATTTACCAAAATTTGTGTCCACATATATTACTTTCTCAAATATTTGATCACCTATTAGTGAATATGGTGTTGTAGATTCTTCTGAACTTCCATCGAATGATGTCGTCCAAGATTGGTACTTATGCCATCAGGGTAGAAATCTATGATGTTCTAGAAACACAGTTTTCAATGAATGTTTCAACCTAATTGACTGTGTACCTTGTTCGGAAATGGGAAAACCTTGAGTTCCTTTAATGATATATCTTGAAAAATTTACATTAGTAGGAAAGTCATTTATCATTCCATACAGCATGGATTTCTAAGTGAAAATTTCATTTTTGTAAGCATTGTACAACGTAACACCTGAATCCCACAATACTTTGAATTCCTCAATCAGTGGATCCAAATAAACATCAATACCATTACCTAATTGTTTTGGTCGTGATATAAGAATAAACTTGATGTGTTTTTGTTTTATGCATAACCACAATGGTAAGTTATAATTTACCAACATAATCAGCCATATACTGTGAGTGCTGCTTTGAAAACTAAAAGGATCCACTCCATCGGTAGATAACAAAAGATGAAGGTTTCTCATCTCTTTTCCAAATATAGAATACTCATGATCAATTCTCTTCTACTGAGGAGAGTTTACCAGGTGATGTAGTTTCCCATTTTTAATTACTGTATCTGCATGCCATGTCAATTGTCCTATAATATCCTCACTTCTATATAGGAACCCAAACCTAGGAATGATTGGAAATTATCCTAAAACTTTTTTAAGACATAATTTATCTTTCTTGTATCGAGAAGAACCACACTTTGGGATTTTCTTAAGTGATTTTTGGTCGTTGAAAAATAGTATTCAGTCATTCGGGAAGGCATGCAATATTTCAGAGATCATACCCATTGAGTGTAGCATTCGTTTGACATCGTATGTTCGGCTCAAGAGATCAGTATCTTCTGGGAGCATCTCATTTAGGAGAGCAAGTAGTTCCATAAAACTAGCATCACTCCATCCATTTCCTACTTTTGTATTATACAACTTTAGTATGACTGAAAATGCTATATATTTAGTGCAACCAGCATACAATGGCATCTTTTCACAAATCTTTAACTTCTCAAACAATTTTCGGCAATCACTAATTCCATCTTAAACATTCCTTGTCATTTCCTCAATACGATCTTCACCATCATTCACATTTGTAATCTGATCCTCCTTATGGTCGTCTTCAATATTAGTGCTTGTAATCATATTAGATAGTCCATAGAACTCAGTGTTATCCCATCCACTACCTACATTTGTATTTTCCCCACATTTATTCCAACATGTATAACTTTGATATATTCTGTGATAGATAAAGTGTTCTTGAAACTCCTCTGGACTAATTTATCTTGAATAACAACAATGTAAACACAAACAAAGGATTTGATAAGGGTTATATGAGTGATCTTGTGAAATCTTGATCAACTCTTTCACTCTATCTTCACACTCTTTTCTCAACCGATAGGAATTCATCCATTATTTATTCATATTCATCCTATTTGATTCAGTAATATTTATATTTAATAATATAAATTCATAAAAGATGTTCAATTAGGATCACTATCCAACTATAATCAATAGAACTAGCTATGGTAAATAGTACCCTTAACTCTCCATGAATTACTCAGGACCAAATTAGATCACACCCATCTTTTTAACCACTGGATCAATAGAACTAGCTATGAGTATTCCTTGCACCAGAATGTTTTAGTATCCCACATGTGATCTTTATGCATTCTTGTAAACTAGTTTTTTAGTGTTTATCTAGAAACATAATGTATTGAGTCAAGAACTATGGTACTAAACTGAAAGATGGTATGTTTTTTCATAGATTGATTGTAGGTGGAAGGATTAATTACATGTGTTATGGTTATTATTTTACTAGGGTTTCCATAAATTGTCCCATAGAGTCCTCTAGTGAAGTGGTCTTCTAAGATTTAGTGGAATTTCACTAGCAAAAAAGTGGTGATTCCATCGAAATGAGTAAGGTTTGGATTGATATTCAATGGTGGAGAAACTAAAACATGGAAAAAATGGAATACTAATCATGCCAACTACTCCAACACCATATAAACACACAATCGTGATCACAATTGCAACACCATACAAATAAAAAAAATACAATTTTAGATTTTACAAAGCATCCCTTATTCAATTACACTGGTTAATTTAGAGGTTATCACAGAAGTTTTATCATCATAGGTCATTCATTAATTATACAATTATACATAAATTACCAATTTCTATATTCTAGTGTTCAACAGGAACTAACCAACATGCAATTATTTTAGTTCACAAACATGGAGCACCAATGGACATGATTTTCAGAAGGGAGTTTAGACCGTACAAATCACAACATAACCGTCAATATAAAATCGTAATAACAGGATAAAAAGATGAAATAAATGAGTAAGAAGAGAAAACTCACCGTGAAGGTGTTGTTCAGAGCACGACGAAGGTGTGTTCGTAGTGAAAGAGAGGCGCACGACTGATGAGATTTCCAACTGAAAAGAAAACAAAAAATTAGAACTCATATGTTATACCTATCCAAAATAGGTCTAATGATATTTAGAAATGGGACATGTATAGTTAAATAGTTTTATTGGTCAATAGTGGGATTTTATTTTCCATATATGATATCTTCTTCCTGTTTATTTATTGTCTGCATATCTATTATTTTACTAGAAGTTCAACTTATAAATGGGACATTCTTGGTTTTCAAGAGAAAGATCATTTTTAATTTAATCTAATTTAGGGGTAAAATATTCCACATTACTTTTATCTTTTTCCCAATGGATCGTTGTTATCCCCTAGGGATCATGAACACCTCTTAGGTTAGTGGAAAGTCAGGTCAGTTGTTGTTCATGATACCAACCTCGACCGTATCATTACATTTCCAGTTGTAACTGACCCATGTCAAATTAAATATATGATTGGGGGGGGGGGGGGTCAGACACTAATATATTACCAACTCCACTGGAGTTCCTATGGGGGTGGGTCCTAATAGTATCATATCTGATAAATCTTTTATAGATTGGGTATTAGAGTAGTCACTGCTAAGGATTTCCTCATTTGTATGGTTGTAATGGTTTTTGAACCTAGTGTGTGAAGTAGACATCAGATACTAATAGGAAATATCTTAAAAACCACATTTAATCTTAATAGGTTTGGTTTCATTCATCATATAGTTACAAGTGATGTGGAATGTGTAAATAAGAAGATGGGGGGCATAATGATGTGGAGATGTTGACGGAAATGACGATGTGATAGTGTGTTTAAATATTCATTGAATATTTTTCATTAGAATGAGTTTGGTTTGAGTAATTTTATTTAGGTAGATTGTGTTATTCCATCACGAGGTTCAGTAAGAAGAGGTTAATCAAGCATCTAAGCATCAAATAGGCTTAATCTGAAAAGACCAAAATATATGGGAGAACAAGACATGCATCACAACACAACACATATGCAATCTGGAAAAACATGCATCACAACACAACAGATAGGGCCATGACACAATGGGTCCCAAATGAGAAAGAACTACGACACAAAAGAGATGGCCACACCACAATGGTTCCTGGTTAAAACACATTTAGAATCCATGTGAATGGTCAATAATGAGATCATATAATCTAGGGGAAATGGACTATGATGCATTTGTCATCACTAAACTATAACCTCTAAGCCCTAACACTCTATGCAGTGAAATGACACCAAAATTTGAAGAATTGTGCGAATTACACATTATAAGACTTCACAATAAGACCAACTCTATGTGACACAACTATTACAAAA
Source organism: Viscum album (assembly GCA_963277665.1). Taxonomy (NCBI): domain Eukaryota; kingdom Viridiplantae; phylum Streptophyta; class Magnoliopsida; order Santalales; family Viscaceae; genus Viscum; species Viscum album. The sequence continues at coordinate 1,714,848,456 of OY728122.1, forward strand.
CAACTAGAACCATAAAAACCATCTTCCACATCATAGTTACCCAAACATTCCAAAAGAACAACCTGCACGATGTAGAATATTCATCATATAATGGAATCTAGTTCCATTTGAAAAATCAATTCAACTTCCCTCTTTCACCTTCAAAACCAACCCTAGGTTATTCTTTAAAATAAAATGGTGTCACATGGTTATGCACTAGATAGACATCACTTTTGAAGGAGAGTGTAACTCTTTAATCTCTATCTTTCACAATTGCATGTCATGGATAAAAACCCCTTGCCTTTTACACACATAGAGGCATAACCCAGACATATGCCTTTTTCCAATGACAAGGCACTAAATGTGATCTACTTTTTGGTTAGGTAAGCATAACCAAGTCACATAACTTTTAATGGAGGTATAACCAGTGTGTGAGTTGATATAGACTATGGAAAAATTATTATTTTTTCATGGGAAGGGAATGGGAAGGTCCTAAAGACATGATCCGTATATATAGTGGTGGTAGGACTTTCCTGTAACACCTATGACCATAGTTGATATGGACTTTGGCCAAAGGTTCCAGAATCCATGACCATTTTTATTTTTTAAAAGTATAATTATTGTAGTTATAAAAAATTATACTCACACACAAACATATATATATATATATATATATACTTATAAATATAATTCATTATAGCTTATTGTTAAATTCTTAGATAAATTAAATAAGTGGTCCTCAGATCAAATCTCATCATTTGTTTAATATTTTGAATTATGTGACCACATTCATAAACCATATCTAGAGATACCTATGACTATGGTACACCTAAGGAAGTTTATTCCCTATAGAAAAGGTTTCAAACCATGGATATAGGTTCCCCATAATAGGGACTACATCCACAAGCATTGTCTATGGTACCAGACCATTCCACTATGGCTATTTATGGTGGGCTATGGAAACCGAGATAACACCCATGGGTGTCCTGATAGTAGATATAAACTATATCCATTTTCAATTGATCTATAACCACTGTCATAACCCATGACAATTTCCTAATTGTCGACTAGTGTTAGAATTAGGCTGGGCAGATTGATGGGTGATGGTATAACCTTAGTGAGGTTTGGGGATAGAATAGAGCCCTTATGTATTTTATTCTTCTACTTATTTTTTATATGTGATAATCCCAATAGGTGGTCGTTGAGAACAAATTCCTTTTTTTGGTATTTTTTTCATTGAACATGAAGTGTCCATAATCTTGACTTCAATATATAATAGAGAAGTATAATTTTGAAGTAGGTTGGAGAGCCCGATATTGTCGATAAAATTATATGAGTTACTAAGAAATTCATTATTATGTGTGATGAATTGGGAATATTAAAAGAGGATTGAAGATACACCTTTTTCCATGGAAGTAATGTCGATTACTTCCAATTCAATTTATATGGAAAGGAAAAACAAATTCCTTAAAGAGTATATAATATATTTGGATATTAATAATGGAATTTTAAAAATTAGAGAGATGATTCCTGCATGTTTTTCTTTAAAGGTTGTTCATATTATATTACTCAAGACTCTAGAATTTAAGAAAAGAACATAAAGCTAAAATATTGTCCAACTATAAAAAATAGACACTACCAGAGATGTTATCCATCATAGAGGCTGCCAACCAATCATAAAGGTAAGATCTATCCAAAATTTTCATGTATGAGGGTATAAATAGTTAGAATAGGTCTATGTAGGTAGAAAGACCATGTGGAAGAATAAGTAATAGAACAACCATATGAATTTAGAGGGGATATAAATTTATCTAATAAGCATATCCACCATAATAAATAATAATAAAATATAAAATAAGTGAGGAATAAGTAATTATAAAAATAAAAATAATCAAATTGAGAGGGGATATGAATTTATCAGAATATAGATAGAGTGTCAAGGAACCATTAAACCCATTTGAAATTTACCAAATCCAATAAACTGTAACACCCTGAGATTTTATGAGAATTATTTTTTTTAATTTATTTAATGTATTTTTCTGTATGCTTCACCAAGATTAGTTGGAACTATATGCAACACCGTATTAGCTTGTAGTATATGCAACTCTATTCTTGTCTTGTGATGCACATAATTTAAAGTTCTTTCGAATAACATTCACTTTACACAACAGCAAGTATAAATTTTAATCAATGTATAACCAAAATATATTTTGAGTATGTTATACACAACACCAAAGGAAAATTTCCCTACACGCAACCCTGAATTTCATTTCATTACATGCAAGAGCGACCTTCCTCAATAGCTTTCATTGTACGCAAAACCAAGTTTCATTAAACAATGATATGTTATTGAAATATTATATAAACTAGCCGTTATGAATAGTAATACCCACTTTTTGAAATTTAATAAATTTTATCTTTTAAAATAGAATTCATTTTTGGATTCAAAATATCAAAATTAGTCTAGGGTGAATTTTTGGTTATTTTTTGAAAACATTCAATTTTTGATGAATAGGGAAAAACACTGAGTTATAGTTTAAAATTGAATTTTTATTTAAATAATTATTTATTTTATTTAAATTTATTTAAGGTCAAAATTGATACATAATACCTATATAAGTTCAATGTAATTCATTAGAGTCATTTTATAATAATTCTAGGTATATAAAAATTTTATTGAACTTCTCACCGTCAATTACCCACCTCCTAGGAGAATTTTCAAATTTACATAAAACTTAATTTTACCACTTCTGTGATTGGAATTTTGAACATCCAAAAGACATGGTTAATATAAAGGAGTAAAATATGGTTCAATAAGATATGTTTTTTGGTGAATAGTAACTTTTTACTTTTATTTACCATGGTTTAAAGTAAATAGGGTAATTAAGGGTAAAAATGATATTATTATTACCCTAACACAAGTCCTAATTCTATTTGATAAGTGTAATTCGACCAAAAAAAACCTTAGGAATAAAATATTACCATTTAGGTCCACATGGATTAGATTAGGAAATTTCTTATTATTTTATTTAAAGAAGAGTTAAAATAGTTAATATCAAAGTTTAATAACTAAAACATTTTTAATATAGGGTAATACATAAGATAAATTCGACTATAATATTAATTATAAAGATAAAAATATTTTATACATAATGGTATTTTAATTAAAGTTTTTAGACCTTAAATAATTTAGTTTATTTATGACACAATGGTGATGCAGTAATTACCTAATTATTGAAATATTAAAATAATTGATATTATAAATACCAAAATAAATGTAATTTGAGACTTTTTATGAATTAAACTAATTTTATAGGTTAATATAACTTATTAGGGTTGGTTATATGATTTTTTTGTCGAAGTAATAATGCTGTTATGAATTTAGAGAAAACAAAATACCAAATAGTGTCAAAATTGCTGTAAAAGTGTTTAAAAATAATATATTATATTATTAATTGATATAATGGTCATGAAAATATAAGGTTCGGCCAAAAGACTTATATAATAATATTTATGAAATTAATGAACCAATTGGGGTTCTATTAGCAGTTTATAGTATGATTATTAACCATATAGTGTAAGAATACAAGAAGACACGGTAAAGGTTAAATTATTTAACATAGAGTTAAATCTAAATGATATGGTTAAAATTATAACCTAAACTTGTCTAAAACATTTTTTTGAGAGGATTTATACCCATACCCACCCTATCCTCGAGAAAAGTCACTTTGGAGCCATTATAAACTGAATATGAATTTATTATAAAATAATATTTTAAGTTTTTCCTAAGGTTCCCCTCTCCTCCCTTATAAAAGGGCACCCCCTCCCTCTTCTCTTTACACAATTTTGAGATTTCAAGCTCGGACAAACCCTAATAATTTCTCTTATCAACCTCTATAGTTATATCATAGAGGTTCTAGTATTCTCAAAAGACCAACACTAGTTCCCTAAGAGGATGTTTAAAAGAGGCACGTCGAAGAAGAGGTAATCTCTTCTACCGATTGTTTCAAGTTTCTTTCTTCTTCCACTTCCTCGTTATTTGTTGTTTCCATTATATAATAATAAATCCAGTATCTTATATATACTGTGATATTATTATAAAGAATTTTACAACCATATTAGTTATTTTATCCATCCTATGAATGAAAAAGTCACCACACGTGCGTACGTACGACTTACCGTCTCCACGCCATGGTGTAGTTTGTTATTCAAACATTTCATCATTTGGATGGGTATAATAATGATTATAAATGATATAAATAATAAATATAAAATTATTATGATTATTTATATATGATATACCATCCAATTATATAATATTTTAATATCGAAAGAATGATATCATCGCTTATGCGTACGTACGGGCTACCGTCTCCACGAACACGATGAGATTAATTTTCCATGATTAACCATTAAAGTATGATTATAAAGTATATATAATAAATAGTCATGAAAGATATTACATAATAATTATACTGGATTTATGTACATAAATGTTTCATTTACTTAATTCCATTCAATTCAATAAGGAAACAAAAACAACGTTCATGCGTACGTACGACCTACCGTCTCCATGAGTGGTGTATTTCATTCCATTTATCGATTTATCATATATATTTATATGATGACTATATATTATATATAAATCATGTTTTAAATTCTGTAATTAATTAAATTAGGATATATGTAATAATATCAAAAACAACAAGTCGAAACACGTACGATAAAGGAAACGATTTTACCCAAAACGCTGCTTTAACATGGAATTGACAAATGAATGGGTAATATAAAGGCGTAAGTGAATTATATATGATATCATAAATATTTTTATGGTTCTGTAACAAGTTAATAATATGTTTAAACAAACTATACATTAGTCTCAAACACATATGGAAGAAATTGGACATAAGGTTAGGGGTAATTTTGCAATCTCATTTTTATCCAAGATTGCTTATACGTAAGTATTTACTGGGGTTATATTTTTCATCCATGTCCATAAAAATGTTTTTCATAAAGTATTTAATATTATTACATGTGTTTTTAGAGTCATTTTTACCCCTATTTTAGTTTTACAATGTGTTATGGAAGGAATCTTTCTTTTCTTTACCATACAAGGAACTTTTTGACTTTTTTGGAAAAAGTATAAGGAGAATGTTTTTTTAACTTATACGGCATGAAAGTATTTTTTATTGTTTTATAAAGCCTTATTTTCATGAATCTTAATCTACAATATTTCATGGCTATTTTCAAAAAAATCCTTTTCTTTTAAAATTGAATGTCATTTTGTGAAAAGAAAATGATTTTGAATAAGAAAGGATATTTTCCTCAAGAATTCATTTCAAGTGTTTTATCAAAACCATTTTCCATCTAAGATGACATTATTTAGTATGATTATGTTTCAAGTATAATGTCTCTATTATTTACATGGTTTTATTATTCTTATGATGAAATGATATCCATTTGTTTTATATGGATTACGTTATGATGGGATGATGTTTATGAGACCCATTTTATTCTTTGGGTTATGATGAATGATTAATGTTTATTTTGTGGAAAAAGTAAGAATGATTTCATTATGAGATGGGCGGGACCTATATCTCCCAAAAATTCATTGGGTAAAGATTTATATCTCATGAGATATACATGCCTGGAACAACAAGTTAATCTGGTTCAGTGATACAGGACTGGAATGAGGAGTGAACTCGATTCAGTAAGGGACTTTGTCCACTATTATGGTTTTGGAAACAATGCATTGGATACTATGGAAATCATATCCTATTATTAATGGTTTTCCATAATTATATGTTTTATTTTATCATGATTAATGTTACTTTATGATCTATGACTTATGTACTTCCAATATTTATGTCATTGCTCAAGATCTTGATGTTTTATGTTCATGTTTTTACATTCAAATATTTATGGATTATTTTAATTTTCTCCATACTTACACTAACTGATCATTTGAGCTCACCCTTTTTATGTTTTCTTTTCCCCAAGAATATAAAGAAAGGTTTTAGGTAAGAAAACCAAAGGGTAATATCTTTATGGGAGATTTTTAAGATCTTTCACCATGATTAGAAGATTATGTTCCGAGTTTCCAAAAATATTAAACTAATACGGTATTTGGGCATCTGTTTTTGTAATGTATTAAGTATTCCACAAAAGTAATTTAATGTCCATATACGTCAAGTATGAGACTCTAAAGTTGTTATCAGAGCGAAGGTTTAGTCAACCTTTGGAAACTAGGATGTGAAAACTTTAGTGAAATCCATATAGATATTTCTAAGGCATGTCTAGGGATGTCTCTAAGGATAAGTATACTCATAGGTTATAGTTCTAGAATTATGATAAAGATCTTAGAATTAAACCTATGATTTTATAAATTGAAGGTAATACCCCTTTATTATGTTGTTTTCCTAGCATGATTTTTGCCTCTCACACTGTTCTTTTTGGGTTTTAGACGATGGCTGGAACCCGAAAGAACTATGTTGATCAATGTAATGGACAATGGAATTATTGTCCTCTTGAACAAATCAATATTATGAGATATAGAGTGAAAAATCTCATCGCTATAATTAAAAAAGCTATGAATCATTCTAGACTTCATAATGAGCACATAAGGGAACAATATTCTATTGATTCCTTCATGAGGCCATGTCCACCTTCTTTCAGCGGGTCTTCTGATCCACTTGTTGGTGAACAATAGATCAGTACCATTGAAAAGATATTTTCCATACATCGATGTTCGGAACATGAATAAGTCATTATAGATGTTTACTTTTTAGAAGGTGAAGCAGACCAGTGGTGGACTCTAATTAAGAATACAAGGCCCCAAGGTGAAATTGAATCCATGGAATGAGATGAGTTTAAGAACTTAATTTTCAATAAGTACTTCCTTCATATTTTTCAAACAAAGATGGAAAAGGAGTTCCTTGAGCTTAAGAAAAAGGATGATGAATCTGTTGGTATATACAAGGTGAATTTTACAAGGCTTGCAAAGTATGCATCTGGATTTATAATCCAACCTGAAAGTAAAGTTGATCGATTCTTCAGTGGCTTAAAACCAAGTCTTTGAAGGGCATTATCTATAAGAGAATTCATTAGCTATGAAGAAATTTTGCGTTGTGCTATCAAGGTAGAAATGTAAGATGGTGTTACATATCCATCTAATGGTTTTGACAAAAAACGAAGATGGAGTTCAAGAAAAAATCTCAGAATAATGGTGAAAAGAAGGTGAATGTTTCTTTATGCTCAAAGTGTGGAAATAAGCATGGTGGAGATTTTCTAAAAGGTACTAGAAAATGTTTCAAGTGTGGAAAAGAAGGTCATCGAGTAGCTGACTTCTGAAGTAAGGGAAAAAAGGGAGATAATGACGTGGATAGAGAAAAGACTATAGAGAACACACCACCAACACTTCAATGCTTCAAGTGTAAGTAAATGGGGAATTATGCTAATCAATTCCCTAATCCAAGGGTTAATGATGATCGACATCAACAACCTCTTAAGGCAAAGGACAAAGGAAAGTCACATGCAATCACTATTAGTGATGTTGAATATGAAAACGATATGGTGGAATGATTAAGTGTTAATGTAATGGGATTAAAAAATAATGTTGTATATAGTATCTTGGAATATTGAAATATATATGTTTTGGTCTATTGTGGTTTTTAATAATTTTATGGTACCGGTAGCCATGAAAAGTGATTGAAATATTTTTGGAAAAAAGATGATATGCACATAACGAAGGGATAAAGGGAAAATGAAATTTTTGATAGTATTCATGAGCTCATGAGTAATATAAGGACAAAGTGATATCATTTTTTGAGTATATAGAAATTTTGGGATTTTGGTATGTGGAAAGAGTTAACTTTTGACATCATTCATGTTTTCACCAAGGTTCTATAGTAATTCATGTTTCAAAAGAATACATGATTAAGGTATTCACATGTTTGTAATGTGACCAACAAGATATATCTTATGATATATGGGAGATAAATGATGGTATTCACATGCTTGGTAGATGACCTTTCTATTAATCGTTTTCTTTATACTATGATCTTAGACTAAAGTATTTTGGATAAGCCTAAAGATTGGAATGAATTAAGTTATAAATAAGATAGTATTGTTTAAGGATAGAACATTTTTGGATATTATGCATTAATGTTTTAATAATGTAGTTTTAGAAAAAGGGACAGCCTGTAGGATGGTAGACAACCCGTCATGTTAGACAAGTTTGTGGGAATCGAACCTAAAACCGAAGTGCAACAGGCCTCTATTGCCTACCACTAGCCTATAGGAAGTCCTTGGTTAGTAGAAACTCGTTTTATTTTATTAAAAGGCATGATAAATGAAGTATAAGTCCATTTTAGGAGCCATATATGATTAATCTCACCATAGATGGACTCATGTATATAACGTTTTCTAACCTTATGTTTGAGACAGATGGAATGACCTATCATTCTATCGCATGATCTGCTAACACTTCACGAAAGACAAATTCAACATCATTTCTTTAGGATATGAAGTAGAAATTGTTCAAGGCACAAACAATAGTGAGATTGTAACAAAATCAAGTAAGTATTTCTTTTAATTAAAAAAATTCTTCAACATTAGGGAAATTATCTTGAAAACCAAAAAAATGTGTCCTAGTTCCCTCATATCTGATGAATTAGACGGTACCTTATATCATCACAAATTTATGGCTTTGTGATTGTTGGAATTTTTATATACATGTTCTCTACCACTCTTTATCCAAACATGATGGATAGATTTCTCTTCCATATCCATATTTTCACAAATATTCTCCTATATGGAAACCTAGTGATGAGTTACATTGGGTATCCATTATGTTTCTAACGTTCCTTTTAAAATGATATTTTTTATTACTTTTTATGATGTGGGTTTCTATGAGAGAAACTTTCAAGTAGATAACTATTTATAACCCTGACGAATTTCAAGGGTGAAATTCATTTTAAGGGGGTAGAATGTAACACCCCAAGATTTTATGAGATTTTTTTAATTACATTAATGTATTTTGTTGTACGCTTCACCAAGATTAGATTGCGCTATATGAAACACTATATTAGCTTGTAGTATTTGAAACACTATTCTTGGCTTTTGATTCACACAATTTCAAGTTCTTTCGAATAACATTCATTTTATACAACACCAAATATAGATTTTGATCAATGTATAAATGAACTATATTTTGAGTATGTTATACTCAACACCAAAGGAAGCTATACCTACACGTAACCCTGACTTGCCTTGCATTACATGCAATAGCAACCTTCCTCGATAGCTTGTGTTGTACGCAATACCAAGTTTCACTAAACAACAATATGTTATTGAAATATTATATATACTAGCCATTATGAATAGTAATACCCACTTTTTAAAATTTTATAAATTTTATCTTTCAAAATGGACTTCATTTTTGGATTCGTAATATCGAAATTAGCCTAGGGTGAATTTTTGGTATTTTTCTGAAATCTTTTAATTTTTGATGAATAGTGAAAAACACTATGTTATAGTTTAAAACATAATTTTTATTTAAATAATTATTTATATTATTTAAATTTATTTTAGGTCAAAATTGATACATAATACCTATATAAGTTCAATGTAATTCATTAGATTCATTTTATATAATTCTTGATATATAAAAATTTTATTGAACTTTTCACCGTCTTTTACCCAACTCATAGGAGAATTTTCAAATTAACATAAAACTTCATTTTACCTCTTTTGTGAGTGGAATTTAGAAAATTTGAGAGACACGGTTAATATCATGGAGTAAAATGTGGTTCAATAAGATAAAATTATATTTTTTTGTGAATAGTAACTTTTTACTTTTATTTACCACGGTTAATAGTAAATATGGTAATTAAGGGTAAAAATGATATTATTATTACCCTAAAACATGTCCTAATTCTATTGGATAAGTTTAATTTGACCAAAAACAACTTTATTAATGAAATATAACCCTTTAGGTCCAATTGGATTAGATTAGGACATTTTTTATTATTTTATTTAAAGAAGAGTAAAAATAGTTAAAATCAAAGTTTAATAACTAAAACATTTTTAATATAGGGTTATACATAATATAAATTAGACTATAAATATTATTTAGAAATCTAAAACTATTTCATAAATAATGGTATTTTATTTATAATTGTTAGACATTAAATAATTTAATTTATTTATGACACAATGGTGATGCATTAATTACCTAATTAATGAAATATTAAAATAATTGATATTATAAATACCCAAATAATTGTAATTTGAGACTTTTTATGAATAAAACTAATTTTCTAGGTTAATATATCATATTAGGGTTGGTTAAATGGTTTTTTTCTAAGTGATAATGATGTTATGAATTTAGAGAAAACAAAATACCAAATTGTGTCAAAATTGCTATAAAAGAGTTTTTTTAAAACATATTATATTATTAATTGATATAATGGTCCTAAAAATATGAGGTTCAGAAAAAAGACTTATATAATAATATATATGACATTAATTAACCAATTGGGATTCTATTGGCAGTTTATAGTATGTTTATTAACCATATAGTGTAAGAATACAAGAAGATATAGTAAAGGTTAAACTATTTAACTTAGAGTTAAATCTAAATGATAAGATTAAAATGGTAACATAAATTTTTCTAAAACATATTGGTTGAGAGGATTTAGAACCATACCAACCCTATACTATAAATAAGTCACTTGGGAGCCATTATAAACCGAATATGAATTTATTATAAAATAATATTTTATGTCTTTCCTAAGGTGCCCCTCTCCTCCCTTATAAAAGGTCACCTCCTCCCTCTTCTCTTTAAAAAATTTTTACCCTTAAAGATCTACCAAAACCTGTCAATTTCCCTTATAAACCTCTATACTTATATCATATAGGTACTAGTCTTCTCAAAATACAATCCCTTGTTCCCTAAGAGGATGTTTAAAAGAGGGACGTCGAAGAAGAGGTAATCTCTTCTACCGATTCTTTCAAGTTTCTTTCTTCTTCCACTTCCTCCTTCTTTGTTTTATCCATTATAAAATAATAACTCCAGTATATTCTCTATAATTTTATGTTATTATAAAAAACTTTTCAACCATATTAGTTATTTTATCCAATCCTATGAATGAAAAATTCACCACACGTGCGTACGTACGGCTTACCGTCTCCACGTCGTGGTGTAGTTTGTTATTCAAACATTTAATCATATGGATGGGTATAATAATGAGTATAAATGATATAAATAATAAATATAACATTATTATGATTCTGTATATATGATATACCATCCAATTATATAATATTTTAATATCAAAATAATGATATCATCGCTTGTGCGTACGTACGGACTACCGTCTCCACGAACACGATGAGATTCATTTTCCACGATTAACCATTCAAGTATGATTATAAAGTATATATAATAAATAATCATGAATTATATTACATAATAATGATACTGGATTTATGTATATATATGTTTTATTTACTTAATTCTATTTAATTCAATAAGGAAATGAAAACAGCGTTCTTGCGTACGTACGACATACCGTCTCCATGAACAGTGTATTTCATTCCATTTATCGATCTATCATATATATTTATATGATGATTATATATTATATATAAATCATGTTTTAGATTCTAGAATTAATTAAATCAGGATATAAGTAATAATATCAAGAACAACAAGTCAAAACATGTACGATAAACGAAACAATTTGACCCAAAACGCTGCTTTAACATGCAATTGACAAATGAACGGGGAATATAAAGTCGTAAGTGAATAATATATGACATCATAAATTTTATTATGGTTCCGTTACAAGTTAATAATATGTTTAAACGCACTATACAGGAGTCTCAGACACATACGGAAGAAATTGGACATAAGGTAAGGGGTAATTTTGCAATCTCATTTTTATCTGAGATTGCTTATACGTAAGTATTTACGGGGGTTATATTTTTCATCCATGTACATAAAAATGTTTTTCAGAAAGTGTTTAATATTATTCCATGTATGGTTAATTTCATTTTTATCCCTATTTGACTTTTACATTATGTTATTGAAGGAATATTTATTTTGTTTACCATACGAGGAACTTTTTGACTTTTCTGACAAAAGTATGAGGAGAATGTTTTTTGAACTTATACGACATGAACTAATTTTTTACGGTTTTAAAAAGCCTTATTTTCATGAATATTAATCTATATAATTTCATGACTATTTTCAACAAAATCCTTTTCTTTTAAAATTGCATGGCATTTTGTGAAAAGAAAATGATTTTGAAGAAGAAAGGATATTTTCCTCAAGAATTCATTTCAAGCGTTTTATCAAAACCATTTTCAATATAAGATGACATTATTTAGTATGATTATGTTTCTAGTATAATGTATCTACTATTTAAATGGTTTTATTATTATTATTTTGAAATGATATCCATTTGTTTTATATGGATTACGTTATCCTGGGATGATGTTTATGAGACCCATTTTATTCTTTAGGTTATGATGAATGATTTATGTTTATTTTGTGGCACATGTAAGAATGATTTCATTATGATATGGGTGGGACCTATATCTCCCTACAATTAATTGGGTAAATATTTATATCTCATGAGATAGACATGGCTGGAATGGCAAGTTAATCCAGTTCCCGGATACCAGACTGGAACGAGGAGTGAACTTGATTCAGTAAGGGACTTTGTCCACTATGATGGTCTTGGAAACAATGCCTTGGCTACTATGGAAATCATATCATGTTCTTAATGTTTTTCCTCAATTACATGTTTTATTTTATCATGATCAATTTTCCTCTATGATCTATGACTTATGTAGTGCCAAGATTTATGTCATTGCTAATGATTTTGATGTTTTATGTTCATGTTTTTACGTTCAAATGTTTATAGATTGTTTTTATTTTCTCCATGCTTACCAATACTGAGAATTTGAGCTCACCCTTTTTATATTTTCTTTTCCCTATGATATAAATAAAGGTTTTAGGTTAGAAAACCAAAGGGGAAGATCTTTATGGGATATGTTGAAGATCTTTCACCATGATTAGAAGATTATCTTCTGAGTTTCCAAAGATACTAAACTAATACGGTCTTTGGGAGTCTGTTTTTGTAATGTATTAAGTATTGTACTAAAGTAATGTAATGTCCATGTACGTCAAGTATGGGTCTCTACATAAACTCTCCCAAAATTTGAATATCTCTCACCCTTTTTGTATGATAAAAAAGATAATAAAATTAAGAGCATTACATTGAGTATAAAAATAAAGGGTCGTGATTAAAAAAAGGAAATTGAATATATCTAATAAGAATATTCACCTAAGTCAAATAATAAAGAACAGTAAACAATAATAATAAATGAGTGAACAAGCATAATCAATGATATTCCCACAATTAGATGAAAAAATCCCTTAAAACTCAATGATATACCAAAAATTAGATGAAAAAATCCCCCAAACCCAACACAACCTATAGAAATGCGGGAAAATACAATAGAGACTCACTGGTGGGAATCTGTACGTTGTAGAGGAGGCAGCTGGGATAGTCGTTGGATGAGGAAGGTGCATCAGATTAGGTCAGGTGGACAAGGGGGATGTGCAAGGAGGAGGAGGAGGAGGAAGCGGCAGCGGAGGAGGAGGATGAGTCGGTGGCCGGGGAGGAGGAGGAGGAGGAAGCAAGGGAGGAGGAGGAGGAGGCAACAATTGAGGAGGAGGAGGCAGATGAGGGGATATGGTGGAGGAGGGGTCGCATCAGAGGAGGAGGAGGAGGTAGTGACATCGGAGGAGGAGGAGGGGTCACAATGGAGGATGGGTCGTGGTAGAGGAGGGCTCAACGACACATGGGTCAGCTTCTGTGAAGGCTTGAATGGGTGCATAGGCGGAGGAACCTATTAAGGTTCTTTTATAAAACCCGCTAGAACCTTTATCAGAGCTAGTTAAAAATAATGAAAAAGGTATGTTTTATCAGCGCTAAATTAAAAACAACTGTTAAAAAATACCTTTATCGACACTTTGTTAGCACTGATAATGATAAGCCTTAATCAGCGCTAAAATTATAGTATTGATAAAGACATATTTTATCGGGTCTTTTTTAGCACCGATAAAGGACATCTTTATAAGGGCTAAAAAGTGATGATAAAAGACCTATTTATCAGTGCTAAAATTATAGTGCTGATAAATTTGTATTTTATCAGTGATTTTTATCACTAATAAAGTGCATCGTTATGAGAACAATTTCACAACCAATTAAATAATTATTTAAATAAATATAAATTTATTTCTATATATTTATAAATATTTTTATATATTTATAAATATATCTATTTAATTATATATTTAAAACTTTATAAGTAGTATAATAAATATATTTATTATAATTTTATATTATTTACATATACATATATATATTTATAGTTATAATTACATAAATAAATAGTATATATTTATAAATATTTGTATATAATTATTAGTATATATATATATTAATAAAATTATAAAATTATATATATAATTTTATAATTATATATATATATATATATGTAGTTATAATTATAATTACAAATGTATTCGAAAAGTATTTATATATATCACTAAAAATATAATAAAATATATTTATTATTTAAATATATTTAATGTAATTTATAAGTACATTTTTTTAGAAAATATATAGTTCATATAGGTAACATTATGAATTAATCAATATAACACATCAATGGACAACTTGATGTAAGGTATAAATGAACATCATACGCATGATATATAACATATATATACGCATGATCAATATATTCATTAACCAAATTAATTAGAAAACACATATATATTCAATAATTTTAATTATAAATATATATATAAAAAAGTATTATATATTTATAAATAAAATAAATATATTAAATATAAAAAATATAAAAAATAAAAAAAATATAAAAAATATAATGACTTAATCCAATAAATCAAATAAATAAAATAAATTAATCTTATAAATCTATAATAAATATAATAAATAAAATAAATCTTATAAATCTAATAAATATATTTATTATTTAATTTAATTAATTATAATCTTATAATTATTTAATTATATATATATATATATATATTTAATTATAATATTATTAATAATTTTTTCAATTAAAACATTATATATGTTTTTGAATTATTAAAAAAATATATATTAATTATAAGCATTTGTTTTTTATTTAATGTATACAAATAAAAATTATTTTTGAATATAAATATCATAATATTATATAAATTTATAATATTTTTTATTAAAAACTTTTATCATATCAATTATTAGAATTAATAAAGGGAACACCTTTATCAGCACTTTTTTTAATACAGATAATGGTCCCATTTATCAATACTTTAGCTAGCGCTAATAACGGTCCATCCCTTTATTATATCTTTCTACTTGGCACTGATAAAAGACAGTGCTTCCCTTACCCTATTTTGTGGTAGTGAGGTCCTAACCATCGCATGATTGAAGGATATCTGGGAGGTGTTTATGATATTCTTGATGTTTCCCCCATGTTATTTACAGTGGTGACAATGAAGTTTTTGAATCTATTTAGAATGACCAATAAGTATTTGAGTCAATGAAAGGTCTTAATACATAAAGTACTCCAAACCTTGATGGGTTCCTAGGATCTTACTTTAGAAGGTTTGAGAGTTTGGTTATTGCCAATCCAATTTAGGCGGTTCAAGATTTCCTTTGTGGTGGAAATATCCCTCGTGTGACTTGTGCCACCTCCTTAGTTCTCATACCAAATCATAAAGATCCCACATCCATCCTCTACTATATACTAGTTATCCAGTTCAACTTCACCTACAAAGTATTAGAGTGTGTCATTAATAATAACCTTACAACATTTGTTTATCATTGGATATCTATGGAGAAGCACAATTTCATTAAGGGACATTCAATTCAGGGGGAGATTTTTTTTGCCATAGAATCTGGTCAGTGATATCAACTACCAAAGTTATAGATCAAATATGGTGATTAAACTAGATATGGATAAATTATATGATAGAATCTGATGGAATTTCATTTTAAATTTGGGCCTTTGAGTGGTGGTACCTCTTCCCTCTTGTTCTATAGGTTTTTATCTTTCGGTTTTGATCTATCCCCACCTCCATCATGGCTCAGTGTGGATTAGTGATGATGTCCTCGTCTTGACGTCGGCATGCTATGATGATGGTTGCTGAGGAGCCGTTCAACCACTTCGGCTCGGCGAGGGTTATGGAGACTCTTCGGCTTCGGTTTCATAAAGCATTGCCTCAGCAGAGTGTGAGACATGGTTTCTTCTACCCTTTTGTAGGCTCTAGTGTCATGGATCTGGCTTCACCTACCCTTCACTGCGATTTTAAGGTGTTCTTTTTCTTTGGACCTCAATTTGGCGTCAGCGAGCGATGACTTTGGCTAGGCTGGATTCATTTTAGGTGTGGCTCGGTGTTGGCCCTGATTTTGCATAGAGGGGGGGTCTCATGTTTATGGATTTCGGTTCCCTTCAGCTCTCCCCGCAAGTCCAACTTCGGTATATTTATCATTTGGTGTTGATTTCATTGAAATGGGGGTAGATTCATGCATTGATTTGGGGTTTATGCTCCATGCAGTGTTTTTTGTGTTTATTGCATTAAATTAGTGGTGGAATTCATGAATTTTTTGGGTGTTTTCACTCACTGTGATTGTTGTTCGCCAACGACCTGCCCTTATAGGTATCTTGATTGCAGATTATCCTCAGAGATTTATCCAGATGAGGTTTATAGTTGCATATTTTTACAAAACTTATGTGTTTCAGTTTTGGATGATCGAGATTGTATGTCCTTGGCCATCAGTACCAACCCATCTTTGTACAGGACATCATGTTGTGCACATCAGAATGATGGAATTTGGACTTAATGTTTTTTATGCTGGGGAGGGGTTATTCTTTGTTGTTTGATCTAGTTTTTTTTAACTTTGGACAGTTGGGGTACAATTTGGTGTCTTAATTCAATGAAGTCATGTTTCTTCGTTTCTCAGTTTTTCTTAAAAGTGTTTCTGTAATAAAAAATTCAATTTTCAGTTTCATTTTTAATTTTTTAACTTGTATAGGTTTCTCCTCCTAGACTTCAAATATTATTTTAAAATGTTTTAGTTATTCTTGGATATATTTAACTTTTATGGGGGTAATCCATGGATTGTTCAAGACCATGAATCACCTCAGACATGGAGACATGTTATCCATTATAATATTTATTCTTGCACAAGATGTCCCCAATCGCCTCATTAATAGGATCCTCTATAGGGGAATAACCATCCCTTATAGATGTCAGATGAAAAATAACAGTATATCCCATATAATGTACATAGATGACATAATTATATTCTTGAACACTAGAAAGAGGTCAACCAAGGGAATCATCCAGGTTATTCAGGACTATATTAAGTGGAGTGGCCAATTAATTAATCAAATTTAGAGTAATGTTTTAATCTCCAATAGCTGGTCAGACAATCATGCTTTCACTATAATAAATCTCTTGAACATGCAGTGTGGGAAGCTCCCCATGGACTATCTGGGCACCCCCATCTCACCAAAGAGGCTTCAAATTCAACACTTTGACCAATTTATATAAAAAATGTTTGGAAGAGTATTGAACTATAAAAATAGGTATCTTTATTTTTGTGGTATAATAACCCTCATCAATAGTGTCTTGGCTTCCATCCCATGTCATCTGTAATCTCATATAAGGGTCCTTCAACGTGTTGTCAATAACATCGATAGAATTTTTGACTATTTTTTTTTTAAAATGATCAATATAAAGGAAAACACCATTGGGATTCTTAGGATAGTATGGAAAAACCTATAAGAGTGGGAGGAATTGGCATGAAAAATGTGAAGTATACTTTGCTCTAAATGCATGAAAAGCACGCTTGAGAATTTACGGTGGAAGAAACACTTTGGGGGAAGACATATGAATGATAAATATGGATAATAGATGGTTTAATCAAGGGGGATCTCGTCCACCACTTAGACCATGGTCTTTACTCATATCTATGTTCTTCAGGGTCACTCATTCTAGATCGTGGGAAGGGGTGATATATCATTATGGTTCCATAACTAGGTTGGATCCATCATTGAGTTCCTTGATTCCCCACTCCAAACACAACATTTAGAGAGGCCAAAAATCATCCAAGATTCATCAATTCCATACTTAACCTGGATTAACAAAAACATTACAAATCCATTGAGACCAATTTAGATCAGGAAAAATGTGTTTTCACAGTGCCTGCATTTGGATATTTTTTGTGAAGGATTATCAAAAGTTGGTGCATTCAAATGAGATAATAGATGAGTGGGGGATACTATTTGGAGAAGGGAGATACCTTATAATTTTAAATTCATAATGAGGATAATTAAGAACTAGGAGATCACCACTAGTGAGAACATATAACACGTGGTAATCCACTTGGCCTCCAGCTACTCATGTTTCAGAAAATGAAAGGTGGATACACCTGATCATATATTTTTTGAAAGCGATTGGGAACACACAATATGGATATATTTCATAGATTTCACTGGTCTGTCTTCCTCAGATCTTATGGGTCTCAACTTCATCGATTGGTGGTTTCAAGGAATGGGTGATGTAGGTCTACAAAGGAAGGTGAGATACTCCATTCTACATGTAGATTTTTAGAGAATATGGAAGGCATGAAACTCTACTCACATTCATTGAGGAGGTTAGGAACTAGGAAGAGGAAAAAATTAGCTTCACCAAAAACCTATTACTTGACATGATTATGATTATAAATAATTGGGAGGATATTCCCACTCTTAGGCCTCTATATGAATCTGCCTCATCCCCTCTCATCAGAAATAGATTGTAGGGGCACATGGTATGCTGGAATCCTCACCCTTTAGGTCTCAAACTTAACATTGATGTCTCTTTTATCTTAGGGATTATTAACATAGGTCTTGTGGTTCAAGAATCCAATGGTTATATCATCTTTATGTTTAGTTCTTTTATCAATCATATTCACTCACTATAAGAGGAATTCATGGATCTCCTCACAAGTCTCCGAATATTTCACTAGAAGAAGATTAAATTGGAAGCGGTGGAAATGGACTCACTCATCCACTATGAGTCTCTAAAAGATAATATTAGGGATCCCTGGTCAATCAATCATACAATTAGAAATTGAAAAGGACTTATTGATATTTATATGAGTGTCATTCATACCTAGAGGGAAGGAAAAAATGTATCATATCTTTTTTCTTCTTCAACATCCCACACTATAAACATTACTTTATTCTCGACTTTGAACTCTTTTCTCCCATAGGGGGTCAATTTTTTAGTGGGGATGCACTTGGCCTGAACTATTTTAGTCCCCCCTAATAAGTTCCCTATAGAAGCTTTATTTTATTTCATTTAACAAAAATAATTATTATTTTAACATAGAAAAAATAAGTACACATAAATAATATGAATATAAGTATATACTTACATGATGGGGGGACAATTCTCCAATCCACTTATTAAATTCTTATGTTAATTCCATCTCATTTTGATCTCAACCCCTTAGCTACCTATGTGTTTGAAATAAAAATTCATCAAAAAATAGATCTATAATAAAACTATTGAGTATCACATATCTATGTTCTTGTAGTAACTCCAATTAATCCAATGTAATATTTGACCCCTTTACAATTGGTTTTCCAATAGTTGGAAGTACCAATGACTAGTTTTTAGAATAATAATTAGTTGAAATTTCATAAAAACATCCAAAATGATTGAATCTAGTCTCAATACCATCCAAAATACCAAGACCAGAAGGTCAAGCACTCTTCAGCTATGTAAACTTGAACAATAAATCCTTATGATTGAGATTTATTCCTTATATATGATTTCAAATGAACTCTATCCTTGAAAAAAAAATAAAAATATTAAAATATGTTACAAAATTATTTGATAAAATCAAATTCACCAATAAAAATAAAAATAATACCAACATACCTCTCTATTGGATAAATTTATAGATAGTGTACTAGTATACCCATTTTATCTTCTTAAACCAAATAAACAATCAAATGAATCATGATTGTGAATAATGAAGGGGGAAATAACATCTCCAAATGAAAAAGTGATAAAAAATTATATCTTAAAGTTTATAAATCTCAGTGGGATTTAGAGTTTTTCCGAAAATTTCACTAAAAATCTAAAAAACTAAACTAGAACCGCAGTTAATTTTTTATATAACATATTACACAATTCCAACTACATCAACATCTCCATCAGAATATGAGTCAGGAATTTTCAATCCATGTAACCTTTGATGTTTTAAGTCAATGAAACTTGAATATTTACTTGAATATCCATTTGAAAATTTTACATTATTTAAATTTTAATGAATATGCATTTATAATTATTTTTCATTGTAAAATAGCTAAAGGATACTTAAAATTATAATTTTACCATAAAACATAATTTATATTAATTAACTTCAAATCCTTATGAGAAATAAGGTGATCCTTTCATTTATCCTTCTCATTAAGCAATGTAAAAATTAAATTTTCATAAAAATTATTCTAAATATATATTACATAAATATTGTTATGTATCATATTAAACACCCAATAAGTATGTTTAAAAAATATAATCTTTTTCTTCCATTGTTTTGTTCTAGCTGCTTCAGATACTGTACCTCCTACCCATTCCCCCTTTATTAAACTAATGAAACTTTTCAATTTCTTTAGTGGCATTCATTAATTGCCCTAGGATTTCTAAATTGAATAACAAATTTTATGGATTTATCAATACAATATATCTATTGAATAATTTCTTGTTAAACCTGAAAATATGAGTAGCATCAACAAATCAATGATGGCATATATAACACCATTTTCTTCTATGAGGTAATCGCTGAGGTTCAAAATCAAAATTAAAAAATGGAAATTCCAAAAGAGTATGAGTGTTCTAAATAGATAAATTTCCTAGTCCTAAAAAGTCACTAATTTCACACATTAAGAAATCATGCATTTTAAATAGTTGTCTCAATGAAGTATCAAATGTTTCTACGCCATCATCCCATAATTCTCCCAATTATTTGATTAGAGGATGAATTTATACATCAATTCTATTTATAGGCATTTTATTTCTAGGAATAATCATATAAATAATGAAGGAAGTGTTATTTATACACATCCATCGAGGTATATTATAGGGGATAAAACTTTTTCCCAAATTCTATAATTATTACTTATAGTACCAAAAGGGTTAAATCCATCAGAATCTAATCCCAGTATAAATTCATATGATTTAAAGAAAAATCTAGATGTAATAAATCAAACATATTCCATGATCTTGAATCTTTTGGATGTTTCATCAAGCCCTCATTACTATCCTAAGAATGCCACTTATGACATATGCAGTTCTTGATGACATGAATAATTTTTAAAAGAGTGGTTTTAGAGGAAAGTAACACAATAACTTTACATGGGTTTTTTTCTTCTTTTTCTTCCATGTATTTAATTTATTTATAATCTCATTACTTTTCATTAACTTCAATATGATTTTATAAAATCTTATACATTTTTCTTTATCATACTCTTCTCCCCAATAAAGCATACAAACATTAGGTCATGCATTTATATTTTCATAACCAAGGACAATTTTATTGATGAATTTATTCATCTCATAGAATGATGCAAGGATCTTAGCTTCACTTAATGAATTATGAATTAACTCTAAAATCATATACATTTATTTTTCAGTAATTCCACTGAGAAACTTGATATGATACAACTTAAGTAGAAAAAACTATTTTGATTACTTGGAACACCCTTCATATAGTTATTTCTATCTATCTTAAAGTAATTCATAAAACTCATTTTTTGTTCATGGATGTTCTGAGGGAGATTAACCTACTTAGGACCAACTGAAGGTTCTGTTGATCTATTAAAATCTTAGGCATTGTATTCTTCAAACCAAATGTTTCATTTAAAAAATTTTAAACTAAATTCTCCTTCTTCGGGCAACTTTGTGTTTCATTAATTGTATTTTCATTATTTTTAATTTTCATAACGTTCGATTCACTATGAAAAATCTAGCATATTTATCAAGAAGGAAACTATTTCAAAATCAAATTCTCATATACTTAATTTCTATTCAAACATAACGTGAGTTTAAAATAAGGAAAAATATATTTTATTCAACCATCCCCCAATTGGTTTGAAATTGGATAATCTAAAAAATCTTCCAAACCCGTAACATACAGAGGTTTGTTTCAAGGTAAATTAAACCAACTCTTATCCATAGGTTTTTGATCACATTCTCTATGTACATTCAGACATAAAGATATAAATGTTTACTCAAGAAGGTAAATCAAAATTAAACATCACCCAACTTCTTCATTGACTAGGGTAGGGTCTTGATTTTACATAAAAAATTCAAAATCAAAATGATCCAATACAACATTATAAACACAAACAACATTCAATTAAATTGAAATTTTAATAGTTTAACTAAAACTATGATAAAAAATTAATCAATTGTACCTAGAATGATGTCGGGGACCAAAATCATTGGAAAATGGGAAGAGAGACCTTTGGGGATCCATGTCGAGGAGATTGGGTAGTTGGGTTCACACAGGATGCTGGAATGGGGGGGGGGATTAAGGTTAATATGGCCATAGAAAGGGGGGATTGGGATCATAAGAGTGGCTGGTAGGGGGGTCAGTATAACGATGGTCACTGACATCGGGGTTGGGGTCATGGAAGGGATGGTTAGGGTCGTAGAGGTCACCAATGCGGGTGTCAAGGTCACAAAGGTCATCAAAAAGGGGGATCAGGGTCATGGAAGTCACCAGTAGGGGGGTCGGGGTGGCGGAGGTCGCAGACAAGGTTTCAGGGACAGGGTTGTCCCATGGAGGGAGTTTAGGTCATGAAAACCCCCAAGGGGAATGGGAGGTAATGGTGGTGTTAGTCGAGGATCACCACATAGGGGAGTGAGTTGT
Organism: Viscum album; assembly: GCA_963277665.1. Taxonomy (NCBI): domain Eukaryota; kingdom Viridiplantae; phylum Streptophyta; class Magnoliopsida; order Santalales; family Viscaceae; genus Viscum; species Viscum album. Next base: position 1,714,871,462 of record OY728122.1, read on the forward strand.
GGGGGTGTTTGGGTTTGGGGGGCATCGCCTAAGGGAGTGATAAGTGGGGTGTGAACATTGATGGGAGCACAAGGTGTTTGTGTGTGTGTGGGGGGGGGGGGTGGGTTTTGGTATGGGGTCCCTACCGAGGAGAGCGATTGGTATGGGGGTGGGGGGGGGGGGTCACCGCTGAGGGGAGATAGAGGTGGGGGAGGGTGTCTTTATTGAGGGGAGGAAAAGGTGGGGGGATTAGGGTTGGGGGTCACCGCTGAGGGGAGAAGGAGGTGGGGGGTTTCCACTGAGGGGAAAGGTAGTCCACGGGAGGGGGCTAGGGGTCATAGAGGGGAGGGGGTGGGTGATGGAGGGAGGGGGACAAAATTAGGGTTTGTTATAATATTTAGTGGTAGTATACATAAAACCACCACTAATTGTTAAAATAAAAAATAAGGACAGTTTAATTAAACCACCATTATATTATAATTTTATTTAATACGATTTATTTCACAGTGCTTATTATAACCTAAGCTACTAAACCACCACTAAACACTAGTTTTTTTGTTGTTTTCCATGTCCTGCAACCAGATTCCACCCAATCACATTCCCCTCATGCTTGCACTAGTGAGATCTCACTCATACTAGCCTATTTAAGTGGTATCGAGGGGAATTAAAATGAATGGAATACCATTAGGGTTATGATAATATATAGGAGATAATCCAATGTGGTGGGGGAGAATATTTCAGAAGTAAATACACATGGAATTAGAGTATTATGTTAAAATATTTTTTTTAAATTATTATTAGAGGTAAGGGTTTTGAATATTTTAAAAAATGTGTTTTTATAAGTGTGAAACAGTTCACAATTTTTGTTCATACTGAAAGCATTAATGAGATTCATAATTTTCTCTTCTTCTGTCAGGAGGCATGAACTATTATCACATCTTTTATTTTATGTTTGTATAGGAGGTGTGAATGTTCAAACTTCTACTTTGGACAGGAAGAATGAGCACATTTCACTCTTTTCTCTTCCTCTGATAGGAGGTGTGAACTATGTTGAAACTTTTTGTTTGGAGTTTTTACACGGGGATTAAACTATTTTCATGCCTCCCCTTTTCCTTGTTTTTATTAAAATTTCAATTTATGTTTTGTATATATATATATATAATAAAAAATTATACTCTATTTATGTTATTTTATTCAGAATAAATTGCATTAAAGAAATCCCAAAATATGACTAAAAACCCCACCCATGCCTCTATTTTATAATAGAGTAGAGTTGGATATCCCATTATAATTTTCAATATGGGATTCCAGGTAAACATTTAGTTTCTTGAATTTAAATAATATATTTTTATTAATAAATTAAAATAATAGTTTATATAAATGTTTAATAATTTTATAAGTAATTAATAATATAGTTAATATAATTAAAAACTAACAATATAATTAATAATATTAGTAATTGATTGGTACCATATGTGCAATGAATCTGGTAGGGGTGATAGGGTTAATGACTGGTGGAAAAACATTTTGCAGGCTTTTTATGCAAGGGGAAACCACGCATTCAGCCTTCAGGCCATTGATACAATAATCCACCCATGTTTTGAACTCTTTATGCCTTCATGAATTGTATTGTAATAAAATTATTCCAGTGGGTACTTGTCATTTCTTATGGAGAGGGATGTGGCTTTACACACATGGGTATCTAAGTGTGTGTGTTTAATTTATTATATTCCCTTATACCTATAATAAATTAATATAATTAACAAATAAAAATGATAACATTAATGATTAATAATACAATTCCATATATTATGGATTAATGATATATCCAAACAGTGTAAACCATAGGCATAGAAGCCCATATCCCCAAAAATTTATTTATATAAAAGCTAAAGGTATTGGAAACATGGGCTACAATGTAAAGAAAGAGTCACACAAACCACTAAAAACCCATAGAAAATGACATAATATTCCATTACAAAAAGGGAAAACAAAAAAATAAAGCTAATATTCATTAATATCTATTTACTACATTCATTGCATTTCCATGACATCAAGTATGATATCTTCTACTCCATTTTTGGGAAACCCATGGGCTACCTCAATCATTATCAATGGTTCCTCCTTATCCCTCACAAAAAACCAGTTTCCTCATGTACTGAATCCATCAGCACCTACCCAAGCTCCTTGAAAACTTCCATATCATGCTGCACAGTAAGGTCATCTTTATCCAATAATTGGATTTACTCTAGATTCAATTGATCTACCCCCAAAATAATCCCTTACTTGAAGAGTTCTTATGAGGGTTTCTTAATGTCACCCTCAATCACCTCCACATTAAAAGGTAAACCTTTACTCTTCTTAACACATTCGTCATAGAAAATTCCAAAATCAAGGGTGATAATAATGTTTTGAATAGTGATGAAATTTGGAGTATTCTTAATATCCAACTCCATTTCACCACCCATACCAATTTCCTTACCAAAATAATTATATTTACAACTACCTCCCTTATCCATTTCATCAGCCATTCAAATTGACATACCAAAAAAATAATCTTCCCTAGAATCCCATTAAATCCTTCAACACATGATTTTTCAGAAACATTGGAAGGAGCTTCTGCACCCCTCTCTATCTCATTCACCTCAAGAGACACATTTTTCATAGGATCTGTAATCCCATGGTCCTGATAATATATTTTCATTTTGATGTATCTATATACTTTCCCCTAGAATAACTACCATTCTTGTTATATAAAGAGGGAGTTATTATATAATAGTTTATCTTAAAACTAGACAGGTATTGTTCTTTGATGAACACAACAAGGTATCTTCCATATTTACTATCAAGATCCTCATCCTCATTGTCTTCACACTTATCTCACCATTTCAAAGTAGGAGTAGAATCCTGGTCATCCTATGAATCTCTTATATAAGTGGTGATAATATGTGAGTGACCATAATTACCAGGATCATACCGAGAGACTACATCAGCAAAGGTCAAAAGTTGAGAAACTTCACCCCTCTAGACATATAATCTACCCCAATTTTAATGAAATCTAGGTATGGTAGACGATAATTAAAAAAACCTATCCCATCCAAAAATCTAACACCCTTATAACCCATCAGATTAACTTTATCTGTAGGTCCCTTATCAACCCTAAGCCATCTCTTTCCATTTGAAAAATAAGACTTTGTGTAACACCCTAAGTTTTTGTGGACTTTTTATGAATAAATATAATTTTAATTTATGTCTTGAAATGAACTAAGTCAAACACTCCTTTCAAACAACACAAACTTGGCATATGTTATAAAAAAATCAAGTTGGTATACTTTACACGCAATATTGATGTTTCTATAAAGCATCATTTTAGTGTTATAATTATTTAAATGATATACTTATAACCTAGTCCTTAAACTTAGTTATATAAATAGTAATAACTAATTTTAAAAAAAAATTATAGTTTTTTATATAAATAAAACATTTTGATAATGAAATATATATTTTTTGGTAATGTCCATTTATGTTTAAAAATACTGTTTTCTCGGATAAACTGCTTTTAATGTCCTTTTGTGAAAAATAATAAAATTAATTTTAGACACATTTAGAAATTTAATTTGATAAAATAATTCTCATTTTTTAATTTATATTTGCTAAATTATCTTAGGAAATATTTTTGGGATTTTTCTGAGAAAATTCATTTTTGGGTGAATAGTGAAAATACCAGATTTTAATTAAAAATTGTTTTTTCATATAATATATTTATAAGGTTAAATTATATTTTAATTCGGTTTAAAATTTTAATTATATAATATTTTTATCAGTTACTCCAATTTATTTAATTGGAACCTATTTCACAATGAAATTGGATATAAAAACATAGCAAAATTTTGATTATGTTTTCTTTAAAAACCTGCATTGTCGATCCGAATGTGAGATAAATTTTAAATTAATTTAGTCCAATTATTTTATTGGAATTTGGAAAAATAGATTTCATATTTGGTATTATAATATTTTATAATTTTTAATAAGTTAAGAATTGTTTTTGACCAAAATGATTAGTGAAGTAATTAAAATTAATTACAACAATTAATGTTTAATTAAGAATAACAAGGGAATAAACCATAACATTGAGGACCAAAACTACCTAAAAAATTGTCATAAATACATTTTATGGATATATTTATACCCTATACTCACATTATTTACTTTTAACCATTATTTAACCACATTAAATAAAAAACGTAGGCGGGGTTCCTTTCCTTTAAAATATTTCAATAGTGCCACCCCTCCTCCATTATAAAAGGCCTCCTCTCCTCCCACTTCCCCAGAACAATCAAGACACTTAAGTTCGTCAAAAATATACCCAAATAGTTCCCCAACTTCCATACCTTATACTTTGAGTCCTCCCTTAGGTAATAAATCATTCCAATGAATCCTTTTCGCTCAAACCAAAATGAGTTACCTGATTAAGAGGTAACACTATATTTCAAAGTAATTTCTTTTATTTCCATTCTCCACTCCCTCAAAAATTATTATTCCATTATTTTATAAAAAAATATCCTTAGTATACTAGTATATTTTATTTTAAGTATTTTACCTACACTTAAATAGACTTCCATCTAATGGCTGACAAAAATATTGTGTACGTGTACGGCGGACTAACACCTCACTAAACGATGATTGTTCGATTCTCCTTTACTACCTATCATGGTGGAAATTAAGATGTAAAATCTATTTATATATGTTATATGTTATATTTATTATATATTTAATCTTATTTAATTATTTTACAATACATATCTTTATAATTTCCATTTGGTGTTAATGCGATAATTTCATTTGAGGAAGTGTGGACTACCACCCCCTCAAAATGATGTAATTAATTCATACACTACATGGTATTTATTAAGTATGGACTTAGTTAATGTATATAATATATATGATATAGTAAATCTACTTTTATAATTATATATATATATATATATGTCTTTTACTTTCTTTCTTTCAACACGACTATTATTTTTAAATAGCATTCATGAGTACGTACAGATTACCGTCTCGTGGAACGGTGTATTATGTTTGATAGTTCTGTATTCTAGGGATTATTATAATAAAAATATAATGAATATAAATTATATTTATATATTTTTTTTTAAATTTTTGAATCATGATATAAGTATAAGGACCAAAAATATGACAAATTGAGAAACATGTGAAGAACAAAGCGAATATTATCCGAAGTGAAACTTTAACATAGGATGGTTAAAAAGTGAGTAATATAAGGTTTTAATAAAAGAATATATGGTATTATATATAATAACATGGTTCTGTAAAATATTTATAATAAATTTATATTTATTACACAGGAGGTTTGAATGAGTATGACGAGATTCAAGACATGAGGTAAGGGGGATTCCATCTCACTTTTTATTTCCATGAGATACATGCTAATTCGCCACTATTTATATTTGTGTGGTGTATGTACTTAAAATTATTGTATTATATTTATTTTATAATTCAATTTATGGGTATTCACATGATCCTTTGTTCATGGGTTATATGTTTCAAAAGTTACCAAATCGGTAAAATAGTTTTATCTCAATTTCCCTTCTTTGAGACTCACATTTTGTTATATATCTAAATTCTTTTTCGAGGTATATATAATTAAATTATACATGTTATGTCATGAATATAATTATTTTGATTATATTTTAATCTTAATTAAATTTTGTTTTATTGCATGGAGAGTATGATCCCATGTAACTATGTTATAAGAGTTTATTGAGACAATCTCATCACCTTTTGATATTGTTTATGTGTGTGTTTCCTTTGATGAAATATTATGATCGATATCTCAAGAAAACTCATGATATTACTTATCCTATGATTATTCATGATATAATCAAGTGTGAGTACCATTTTTCACTCTTTTTTACTTAATATAACGTTTTTAAGTAAAATATGATTGTCTCTCACTTTGGTAAGAAATATATTGTATTTAAAATCCATGTTTTCAAAAATGTTTTCAAAAATGTTTTCAATAGATAATTAAAGACAATTTTCAAGGAAAATGGATTATAAAAATGTTTTATTATTTTCAAATCTTCCTTTATATGTTTTCAAAGTTATTTTCAAAGAAAGACGTTTTTAAAATTTTTACATTATATAAAGAATTTTACAAAAAGAATGGATATTTTCCTCAAGAAATGGTTTTAGAATATGTATCAAAATTATTTACCATCTAAGATAACAACCATTGGTGTTACTCATGCCTTTATGGGGAAATTATTCAATGTTACTATTGATATTATTTCTCTGAATGGATTATCTTTTGATGGAATGATGTTTATGAAACCCATTTATCATTCATGGGTTATATAATCTCGAAAACCAATTCCTTTAATGGGTTATGTTTATGATGAAAAAATTATGAAAAATGTATACTTATCCACATGTTATGATACAATTACATGTTTATGGCACCCATTTCATTTCATGGGTTATGAAATGATTATTTAGGATTTTGTGGAACGTGTATGTACGATTAATTATGAGATGGGTGGGACACATATCTCCCTACAATGAATTGGGTATTTATTTATATCTCATTAGATAGACTTAGATAGTATTGGGAGTGAAGCTTGACTACTAAGATGGTTATGGAAGTGAACCATGACTACCAAGTAGGTATCAGGAGTGAAATCATGCTACTAAGATGGCCATGGGAGTGAACCATGACTACCAAGATGGTATGTAGAGCGAAACCATACTACTAAGATGGTCTTGGAATCAATGCCTTGGGTAATATGGAAATCATATTAAATGCTAATGTGTCTTCCATAATTCCATGCTTTATTCCTATGTTATGCATTCATGGATTATGTTATTTATTTTCTTATGATTCATGTCTTATGAACTACAAATATTTATCCTATGATTTATGTTTATGATCTTTGACATGCATGGTATGATCTTTTGTTTTCTTGATCATGTTCTCATATCCTTATACTCATGATTATGCTTACATGTGTTCATTGTTTACCTTTGTTGAACATATAAACTCACCCATTTTTATGTTTCCTTTCCACCAAGTTATGAAGATATGTATTATTTTTTATGTTTCAAATAAGGGTGCGAGTCATTAAGAACCTAGTGGGAGATAATGTATATCTATTATGAAATAGTTTTTATGTTTCTATGTTTCAAAAGGAAGTAGACTAGTATGATCTTTGAGCGTCTATTTGTGTAATGTTATATGTATTCTTTAAAAGTTATGTAATGTCTATGTATATCAATATAGTGTCATTATAATTGGTATCAAAAGAACGGTTTAGTTAACATTGGTAAGATAGGATGACAAAACCTTAGTGAGAACCCTAAGGACATGTATAAGGATAAGTCTTATGATAAGGAAATGTTTATAATAATGTCCTATAATTTTCGTAAATGATAGATTGAGTGGTTCCAAGTAATATATACTTGTCTAGATATTACAAGTGGATGTATCTCTGGCACCGATGTACCTAGGAGTAACAAATCCAACAAGATGTTCTAGTCCTGACTTTGGGTAATCTGGTACCTGACAATGAGCCTTGCTACACACCTAGTTTGACACTCCTAGGGGATATGTTTTTGGAAATTCACAAACTCTTCATGAACTATTATGAAGGAATGAAATATATTTTTTTGATGAATAGCCTAGGATAAACATATGATGTCATATATTAAAGAATGTGTCATAATATAGCCATACTATAAGTGACTTTTCACGATTATGTGGTTCCTCAATATGATAACTATTTATTAATCTATGATTTTGGTTTTAGTCAATGGATGGAACCCAAAGGAACCATGTTAATAGTGATTGTGATTGAAAATGAAACGAATGTCTTCATGAGAAAATAAATTCTATGGGATTTGGAATGAAAAACCTCATTTCAATACTCACACAGCATTCTCAAGCTATGAATCATGGTGGACTCTCAAATGAGAAAAGGAGGGAATAACATTCTATTTAATCATTCATGAGGAAAAATGCACCTTATTTCAGATGGTCTTATGATCTGATTGTTACTAAACAATGGATTAATACTATTTAAAAGATATTCTCCATTATCCAGTGTTTGGAGCATCAGAAATTTATTCTAGATGTTTTTCATTTATAAGGTGAAGCAGACCAATAGTGGAATACAATCAAGAACACAAGGAAAAAATATGAGACTAAATCCATTGAATGGGATGAGTTCCAGAATATCTTTTGCTATAATTTCATTCCACAGATTCTTTGTACCAAGATGGAGAAATATTTCATTAAGTTGATGAAAATGGATGATGAATCTTTTGGTACCTATGAGGATAATTTCATGAGAATTGCGAGGTATGATTAGGAATTATCATCCAAAATAAAAGTATAGTTGATAGGTTCTTTCGTTCCTTAAAGACAAGTCTCATAAGGGAGTTGGTCATAATAAACTTTATTAGCTATGAGCATATTTTGTGTTGTGTAATCAAGGATGAAATATAGGTTTGATTCACATATCAATCTCATGGTTTTGACATGAAAATAAATATGGAGATTAAAATAAAATCTAAAAACCATGAAGAGAATACGATGAGCTTTCACTAATGCACTAAGTGTGTGAATAATCATAGTGAAAATTTCCTTAAGGTTTTTAATAAATTGTTTATGTATGGAAGGGAAGGAAATCAGGAAATTTATTTTCAATGTGATGGGAAGAAGTTAGATAATTGTTATAATGGAGAGAAATCTACATAGAATGAACCTCCCATTCTCTAATGATACAAGTTTAACTAGAATGGTAATTATTCTAACAAAATCCCAAATTCAAGGTATGGTTATGATGATCAACGTTAGAAACCGCTAAAGACAAGGGAAAAGGGAAAATATCATGCATCATTATTTCTGACGAGGGGTGTGATAATGACATCGTAAAAGATAAACTTACAATCTACTCTAGAACCACTAATATCTTATTTGATTTTGGATCAACCCACTATTTCATATCTAAAGAATTTTCTAAGGGTGTTAATATTCCACCAAAATGGTTATATGCAGAATTAATAGTGAAAACCCCTAATGGTATTACGATTGTATCAAAATTCTACAATTCCTCTCCAGTTGATGTTTGTGGGAATGTGCATCCTGTAGATCTTGTCATCCCTCCATTCATTGAAGTTGATGTCATCTTAGGCATGGATTGGGTTTGTCTGCATAAATATCACCTTAATTTTCATGTAAGGGAAGTTATGTTTGTTATTTTAGACCCTATTATGATCATCCTTAAATTTGACAATAAGTTTGAACATATGTCAAAGATTACATCTATTTTATGGTTCTTAATTCCTGTTCAAAAGACTCTGTATCTCGAATGGTTGGTGAGAAAATCAATATTGATGATATTCCCATTGTTCAAGAAATTTTTGATGTCTTTCCGGATGTGTTTCCTAGCCTTCCACCAAAATGTTAAGTTGAGTTCTAAATATAACTCATAGTTCATTCCACACCAATTTCAAAATATCTTTACTGGATTACCCCAATTAAGTTATGATAATTGAAGAAGGAAATCCAAAAAATCTCTGATAAGGGATTTTTTCAGCCAAGTTTTTCACCTTGGGGTACACCTGTTCTTTAAAAAAAGATGGATCAATGTGACTGTACATTAATTATTAGGAGCTACACAAGATCAAAATCAAGAACAAGTATCCTATTCCTCGTATTAATGACTTTTTTGATCAACTATGTGGAGATCAATAATTTTCCAATATTAAACTTCATTCTGGATGTCATTAATTGAGGTTCATTAAAGAGGATATACCCATGAAGAAACTCTGTAACAGGTATGGACACTATGAATATATAGTGAATCATTTTGGTCCTACTAATTCTCCTATTTTATTCATGTATTTAATGAATATATTATTTATAGATTACCTCAACAAGTTTGTGGTAGTCTTTATAGATGACATTCTTTTTTATTCAAAGAATAAGGAATATCATGAATACCACTTTATAATTTCACTAAAGATCATAAGGAAGGAGAAAATATATGAAAAATTTACAAAGCATGAATTTTGGCTGCAAAATCTTCCATTTTTGGGTAACATAATATCAAAATATGGTATGGAAGTAGATCCATCAAATACGAAGCCTATTTAGTGTTGTACTAGACCAACAACGATGACTGTGATCTCTATATTTCTTGGTATTTCAGGATATTATTGATGGTTTGTGGAGAATTTCTCATGAATATCTAATCATATGATCAATTTAACTTGTAAGGGTTTAAAGTTATTCTGGATAGATGAATGTGAGTAAAATTTTAAGGAACTGAAGAAAAGTTTGGCCATCACACCTGTTCTTATATTACCCTATAGTGTAGATGGGTTTTTAATCTATATTGAAACATAAAAGAAGGGATTGGGATGTAGTTCTTTTTTAGAATTACAAGGTTATAACTTATGCCTCACAAAATTTAAGGATTCATGAGAAAAATTACCCAACTATCTATTTGGAGTTAGTAGCCGTATTTTTTTGCATTAAATATATGGATTCATTATCTTTATAGAAAAAAAGTGTGATATATATAATGATCATAAATGTCTAAAATATATATTGACATAGATGATGTTGAATATGTTCCAGAGAATATGGTTAGATCTACTAAAGGATTATGACTACTCAATACATTACCACCCTAGGAAAGCGAACAAGGTGGCCCATGCTTTAAGTCGAAAGGATCGTGATATCTTATCTATGATAAGGATTATAAAAGATCCTATATTTCTGGATTTTCAAAGTATGGATCTAGAAATCTTGAGGGAAGGGTAAAAATATTATCTTTCTAAAATGAATGTTTAACCCTCTATCCAGGTGAAGATTAAGGAGGTGTAGAATGAAGATGAAGAGAAACAAAAGAATGTTAGAAATGTTTTGGAGTTTAACATTGATCAAGATGGAATGATATGGTTCATGAACCATCTATGTGTTACTTTCATACCAGATTTGAGGATGGATCTATCAGAGAAATATCATAGTTCTTAATTCTCTAGTCATCCTGGAATTATGAAGATGTATATGTATTTGAAATAAAATTTATGGTGGGATGGAATGAAGAGAGATATTGCAGATTTTGTATCTCAGTACTTAGTATGATAGAAAGTTAAGTCTTAAAGACAAATGTATAAATGGATGTTGGATCCATTACCCATACCATAATATAAATGGGAGGACATCACTATGGATTTTGATATTGGACTACCCAAAACCTATAAACAATTTAATTCTATTTGGGTGGTAGTTGATTGCCTTACAAAGTCATCAAAAATCATTACTACTAGAGAATAATTCTCCATGGATTAGCTTATGAAGATATACATTTAAGAAGTGGTAAGGATACATGGATTACAAAATTACATTGTATCAGAATGGGATCTGAGGTTTACCTCAAAGTTTTGGTGAAGTTTCTATCATGAACATTATATAAAATTTATTTTTAGCACTGATTATCTTCTTCAAAAGGATGGTCAATCTGAAGAAAACAATTCAAACCCTATAGGATATGTCAAGATCTTGTTCATTTTTTTTCAAAGGTGATTGGGATCAACACCTTCCTCTAATTGAGTTTTCTTACAAAAATAGATTTAATTCAAGCAATTAGATGACAACTTATGAAGTCCCCTATGGGAATAAATGTATAACTCCAATGAGTTGGGATGAGGTTAGAGAAAGAAAGCTATTGGAACCTGATATTGTTGAAGAAATAATATAAAAATTTAGATCCATTCAATAGTGTTTCAAGGAAGCTCAAAGTAGATAGAAAATTTATGCTGATAACCATCATCATGATCTGTAATTTGAAGTTGGTGAAAGGGTTTTTCTATGAATATCTACCTAGAATAAGGTTATGAGGTTCAGATAGAATGGGAAACTAAGCCCTAGGTGTATCGGTCCCTTGGAGATTATAAATCATGCCAGGATTGTTTCCAATCACTAGGAACATCATAAAAATATCTCTCAATTCCATGATTTATTCAATGTATCTCTCTCAGGTAATTACAAACCTAACCCATTACATTTTCTAAACACAGAGGTCATACCAGTAGAGTAGGATCTTTTATACGAAGAGCAACCAGTTGATATTATGGATCGTACAAAGAAAGTTCTCCAGAACAAGACCACTCACCTGATAAAAGTTTTGTGAAAAAATCAATTGTTAGAGGAATCTTTGTGGGAACTTGAGGATATTATGAAGCAGTAGTATCCTCATTTTTTTGTACGAGAATAACAAATTTCGATGAAAAAATTCATTTTCAGGGGGTAAAATGTAACACCCCGAGTTATTGTGGATTTTTTTTTGAATAAATTATATTTTAATTTATGTATTTAAATGAACTAATTAAAATAATCCTTTCACAAAGAATGAACTTGGAATATGTTACAGGAAACATTAATTCTGTGTATGTTACAAGTGACACTGATGTTTCTATGAAACATCATTTTAGTGTTATAATTATTTAAATGAGACAACTATAACATAATCATTAATCTTAGTTATATTAATAGTAATAACTAATTTTTAAATATATTCTAAATTTAATTATATAAATAAAACAAGTTGGTAATGAAAGATATAATTTTTGGTAAAGTTCTTTTATGTTTAAAAAAATCCCTTTCTTAGATGAATTGATTTTAATTTCTCGTAAAAAATAATATAATAAATTTTACAAACTTTTATAAATTTAATTTGATAAAATAAATTTCACTTTTAATTTATAATTTATAAATTATCTTTGGGTGATTTTTTTAATTTTTCTGAGAAACTTCATTTTTGGGCGAATAGTGGAAAATTTCAGATTTTAATTCAAAACTACTTTTTCATATAATTTATTTATAAGATTAAATTATATTTTAATTTGTTTTAAAATATTAATTATATTATATTTTTATAAATTAGTCCAATTTAGGTAATTAGAATCAATTATACATTTAAATTAAATATAAAAAGTTATTAATCTTTTGATCTTTTTTACTTTAAAAACCCACATTGTCGATCCAACTGTGGGAATAATTTTAATTAATTTCTAACACTTATATGATTGGAATTTAGAAAAATGGATTCCATATTGGGAAGTAGAATAATTTATATTTTTTAATAATTATAACTTAGTTTTTTACCAAAAATATTAGTGAAGTAATTAAAATTAATTACTATGATTAAGGTTATATTAAGCATAATAAGGGACTAAACCATAACATTAAGGCCAGAAACAACCTACAAACTTTTCCTACAGATATTTTCTGGAAATATTTCGTCAATAAACTCCCTTTGATCTGATTTTAACCATTATTGAACCAATTTTAATAATAAACATGGCTGTGGTTCCTTTCCTTTAAAATATTTCAAGAGTGTCACCCCTCCTCCATTATAGAAGGCCTCCTCTCCTCCCACTTACTCAAACCTCTCAAGACACTTATATTTAGATAAAATCTGAAAACTTAGCTCCCAAAATATCCTACATTATACCTTTAATCCACCACATGGAATTAATGAAATCCAAGAAAGCGTTTTGGCTCAAACCAAAAGGAGTTACCCGATTAAGAGGTAACACCCTCCCTCAAAGTCCTTTCTTTTATTTCCTTTATCCACTCACTCAAATATTAATATTATATAATTATATAAAAAAGTATAATAAAATACTAGGATGTTTTTCTGATAATTATTTGACCCACACTTACACAAACATCCATCTAATGGGTAATGAACATACAATTCATGTGTGTGGCAGATTACCACCTCATTAAACAATGATTAGTCGATTCTCATTTAACACCACTCATGGTAGAAATTATGGTGGAAAATATGTTTATATATTTTATATATTATTTTTATTTCTCATTTGAGATTATATAATTCTATTAAAATACATATCTTTATATTTTCCATTTTGTGTTAACACAATAATTTTGTTTAAGGAAGTGTGGACTACCACCCCCTCAAAACGATGTGATTCATTCATATGCTACATGGAATGTATTAAGGATGGAATTAGTGAATATATAGGATAAATATGATATAATAAATATAATTTAATAATTATATATATATATATATATAAATATGTCTTTTACTTTCTTTCTTTCAACCCGAAAATTAAACGGAAATAACATTCTTGCATACGTACGACTTACTGTCTCCATGAACTGTGTATTTAGTTTGATGCTTATATATTCTATGGATTATTATAATACATATATATTGAATATAAATTATATTTATATCATGTTTTACATTATGTAATAATGATATAAGTATAAGGACCAATGGTATAATAAATTAAGACACATGCGAAGAACAATATGAATATTATCCAAAGTGAAAACTTAATATTGGATGGTTAACAAGAGGGTAATATAAGGCCATAATCAAAAAATATATGGTATTAGATATAATAAAATAGTTCTTTAAAATATTTAAAATAAATTTATATTTATTATATAGGTGGTTTGAATGAGTATAATGAGAGAAAATACTCAAGGTATGGGGGATTCCATCTCAATTTTTATTTCTATGAGATACATGATATGTTATCCACTATTTAATTTAGTGTGGTGTATGTACTAAACATGATTTTATTATATGTATTTTATACTTAAATTTATAGGTATTCACATGATCTTTATTTCATGGTGTTAAGGTTTCAAAATTTACAAAATGAGTAAAATAGTTTTGTCTCAATTTTCCTTCTTTGAGACTCACATTCTGTTATGCATCTAAATTATTTTTTGAGGTGTATATACTTAAATTATAAATGTTATATCATGAATATAATTATTTTCATTATATTTAAATCTTTATGTAATTTATTTTTCTTACATGGATAGTATGATCCCAATTCACCAAGTTATAAGAGTTTATTAAGACAATTTCATCATTTTTTGAGATTTTTTATGTTTATATTTAGTTTGATGAAATATTATGATCCATATCTCAAGAAAACTCATGGTTTTCGTTATCCTATTTTTATTCATGATATACTCACTGTTATTATATTTTTTCCCACTTTGGTACTAATGTTTTAAATAAAATATTACTGTCTCTCTCTTCGGTCCGAAATCTATTATATTCAAAAAACATGTTTTTGAAAATGTTTTTGAAAATATTTTCCAATGATTATTAATGATAATTTTTTTGAAAAAATATTAATTTTTTTCTTGTTTTCAAATATTCATTTATATGTTTTAAAATATATTTTCAAGGAAAAATGTTTTTAAAAGTTTTTATGTCATAAAAAACATTTTACAAAGAAGAAAAGATATTTTCCTCAAGAAATGATTTTAAAATATCTTATAAAAATAATTTCTCAAATAATATAACAAGTATTGGTGTTACTCATACCTTTGTGGGGAAATTATTCGCTATTTCTATTCTTATTAGTTTTCTGAATGGCTTATGATGTGATGGCATGATGTTTATGAAACTCATTTCTATTTCAAAAGTTATATAATTTTGAAACCCACTTTTTTTCACTGGTTATGTTTCCGATGAAATGATTATGAAACATGTATCTTTATCCATGTTTTATGATATAACTACATGTTTATGAAACCTATTTCATTTCATGGGTTATAATATGATTATTTGTGATTTTTTGGAACATTTATGTATGATTTAATTATGAGATTTATGGGACCTATATCTCCCTCCAATGAATTAGGTAAAGATTTATATCTAATGAGATAGACTATGATGGTCTTGGGAGGGAACCTTGACTACTAAGATGTCCAATGGAGTGAACAATGACTAACAAGATGCTATGAGGAGTGAACTCATGATACTAATATGACCATGGGAGTGAACCATGAATACCAAGATGATATGGGGAGTGAATCCAAACTACTAATATTGTTTGGACAGTTATGTCATTGCTACTATAGAAATCATATTATATCCTTATCTTTATTCCTAAATTCCATTCTTTATTCATCTATAATTCTTTTATGTTTTATGTTTTTTATTTACTTTGATTAATTTCCTAAGAATATCCACAATTTATGCCATGATTCATGTTTATGATATTAGATACATAGGGTATGATATTCTATTTTATTAGTCGTTTTCTCATACCCTTATGCTTGTGATTATGCTTACATGTCTCCCTTGTTTACCCTTACTAAGCATTTTAGATCACCCTTTTTTTGTTTCCTTTACCCTAGGTTATGAAGTTATGTTTTATGTTTGATGTGCCTAAGAAAACTTCTAGTTATGAAGAACCCACTAGGAGATAATGTAGCTCATTTATGTACGAGTGTTTATGTTTCCATGTATCCAAAGTCACTGGACTAGTATAGTCTTTTGGCGTCTATTTGTGTAATGTAATATGTATTCCACAAAAGTAATGTAATATTGATTTATGTAATTTTAGGGTCATTATAATTTATGAATGGTAATTTAATTTTACTATTTTCAACCTTATTCCCACTCCTCTTACAATTGAAAAAATTTAGTCCCTCTAGGAAATATTTCCTAAGATTCCCAATACAGTGACAATTAAAGATGAAACCCAAAACATAATCAAAGTCAATAGAGAGATCAAATTTGAATTCATCCACCACCTTAAAAATGGTTTCAATGAGAGGAGAAGCAATATCTACTTCCACAATAACTATGGCATAATTCCCATACTTTTCAGGCATATTCTCCTTGTAAAATTTTAAATGGATACCACCATCTGAAGTAGAATCCAATAGGATTAGAGGGTTACAAAATAATAGTTTAACCCCAAGATCCCAATCCATGTTTTTATAGTTGAATTTCATGATTTTGGAGGGTCAAACCAGGGGTCCTTGTCTTGCAATCTTTGTGCCCCTGGATTAAGGGGAATAAAACTTGAACTCTCGGATTTCAAATTGAGATCCAATGAGGGAAAGATGAAATGAAAATAACCCATACCAATTGATATGATCTACCAATTGTTGAATCCCCAGATCTGGCGAAGCTGATTTCTCAAATTTTCTAACTTACAAGATTTTCTCATGTTCTTCAGATATAAATTCACAATGATTGAATGTTTAAAATCCTCCATTAAATCTTGAAAAAAATTAGGTTTGGCCTCGATAAAGGCCATGACACCTTTATTTGTGATTTTTCTCTATGAATGTGTTCCATTAACCTAAGATTCAATGAAAAACCCAAAATTAGAATATTTTGCCACATTGGATGGAATATTTCTTCCCAAAATGGTCTAGTTATATTTAAAATAAAGAAACCTATTTTTGTGATCCTCACATCTAGAAGTAATCATTTTCACTTGATCCAAAGATCAATCCATGCCTTCTGTTGAACCTTTATCCTTCTTATAGGGTCCAACAAACACCTCACAAGGTCAAAGTAGCAATCTATTTCAGATCCCATACAATCATAGAACTAATCTCCATGAAGAACCAAAGAGAGAAACCCTCAGAACCCGCTCATCACAACCTATTCTGGTTAATGATATAAATAATATTTAATTAAAATAATATTAATTAATTAGGTATTAATAATTATATTAATACATAATAATAAAAACATTATAAATATTAAGTTATTAAATATTAACAAATATTAATTTACAAGTATTAAGGATATAAATAATAATAAATAATGATAAATATTAAAATAAAAAATATTAATAAAAATATTAATTAGAAAATATTATTTATTATATATAGAGGGGATTACAAGAAAATAAACATTATATGAACCCATGAACCTTAGTGGTTCCAGCCTCACCCCTCTAGATAATGAATAAATATCACCCACCAAAACTATTTTATTAATTATAATAATTTGAAGGCCCATTTTCCCAAATACCATTACATGGATTGAAGGACTAGTGGCCCATAGACCAAGTATGATGCCTAAAGTAATAGTGGAGAAAAATTCAATATGTCATGTCACTAGTTAAATACATTGTCATACCTTGACAGTATTCATTGTACCGTGTCACTAATTTTAATTCTGTGTCCCCTTCTTCTAAGAATCGATGCATCGTTCTACCCCCAATGAAAAATGATAGGGCACCCCACCAACCACAACAACCAAATTATAGGTGTCTGCAAAATGATATCTCTTTCAAACTGACTACTTGGTGATGCCTTGTGTGGCACCCCACAACATCACCTTCCCATCGTGCCACATCATCTAACTAGTCACACTGCTTGATAGACACTGACAGGGAACCCATATTCCCTACTTCAAAAGTACATTGGGATGGGTGGTAGGTTGATAGGAGTTAGCGTGCCCACCCCTCTTTCAAGGCCACCCATCCTTGTGGTTCCCGCATGTTTCCATGCTTCACCAATTCCTTATTGTGTCAACCATTTCTATAGTCTCACCATGTCACTTGTTGTCCATAATTGGTGGCTGGAAGGCCATATGGCCTGATGGTCATTGATGTCCAAAGGCCAGGTATCCCGTGGGCCTAATTTTGTGCCTCAAAATCCCCACTTCTGTGAATAGGTCCGCTACTACCATATTTTATTTAGTACTCTTATAATAACATTATAAATAATCCCCAACCCGGATTTGAAGTCGGGTCTCTAATACAGGATGACAGAGTGTTTACCACTTGGGAACCACCCCAATATCATATTTATTAATCAATAATAATTGTATTATTAATTAATAAACATTAATTATATCATTACTCATATTAATTATTTTAATAAAAATTAATTATATTAATTATAATTATATTAATATTATTAATATTACTTTCCCCCATCTATGAATAAATACTCTTAACATTATGTACTAAATATTTATTAATTTTAAATTTAATATTATTAATATTAATTAGTATTAACGAATCAATATTTATTAATATTAATATTATTAATATTATTCATCAACAAATATTTATTAATTTTAATTTTAATATTATTAATATAAAATAATATATTTAATATTAAGATTTATTTATTTATTAATATTTATTAACTAATATCAATAATATTTCTTCATAGGTGGGAGAAAATAATATAAATATTATTAATAATAATTTTTTTATTAATACAATTATAATTAATAACAAAATTAATACTCTTGAAGGTGTTAAGGTGGATGGTGCCTTTTCTATGGTACCAAGTCAATGTTATACTGAGAAGGAGCCACCTTCTAACTTGATGTAGCCATGAAATCAACCAATATACTTAGGAATGTTGTTCGATAGAGTTTATTATTTTAGGGATGAGTAAGTTGATGACGCATTAATAGATAGGGACAACACTGATGTGGAAAGGGAAAATAATTCTGGTTTTAAAGATCTTGTGACAACAATTTTTATCAACAGTTGTGGATAGAACAAATTATTCTACACTCTAGATCTCCAAGAGGAAAAAAAAAGTTGATGTAGCAGTTTTGGTGAGCTCTAAACACTTGAGAAGCTCTACACATATAAAACATGAATGTCTCTTGAAGAATTTTTTTCCTCCTCTAATTGCCCGAAGGACTTCATTTTTAATTGATTTTTGAAATCCACCTTTCAAGGGGTGAGTTGGAACCCTTACAAGGCTCATATGCATATTTATTACATGGACCATAGGCCTTAGAGGAATTCATTGCATGTAGACTTCAAACATTACATACAACCCACACAAACTACTTGGAACTAGTCCTCCCCAGCATCATCATCATGAAATCAGCTCTCCACCTTCGCATGGCTATTCAGCTAGGATTTCCCTTGCATGCATAGGATTGTCCTAATGGAAGGTTCCATTCCCTCTCATTCTTGGAATCCATTTAGCTTCTTCTATGGTGAATGCTTCTAGCTCCTCCTACTTCTAATGTTTTCTCCTTTGTAGGTTGTCTTGTTTGCATCTGCACTTAAGGTGGCCCAAAAGGCCTTGAGGTGGCCCAAAGGCCTTACTGACCCGAAGGCCTTGGTGGACCGAAGGCCCAGATAAGAGAATATTCTTGGCTTCTATAGTACCAAATAGCGCATGCTACAGTTCCTGCTATAGTACCTGCTACAATCCCGCATAGTTCCTACTACAGTACCTACTACAGTACTGCAACAGTACCCGAAAATTAGCCTCTGCCTGGATTTGATCCCGGGTCTCCTGGATGAACTTACGTAAGAAGAGGGCCCCATGAGGGCCCCATGAGTGGTTCTACAGGGGCAAGGAATGATGAATATTCACAAGAAAAATGTCCCCACACAATCATCAAGGAGGATTCCCCTACAATACTGGGCACTATTGGATTAATTGACTTGTCTAAAACCCATCCATTATGCAACATGGTTAAGAGTCATGTTATAAAGAACATGACATAAACTTTTCATACATGGGTTATGGGTCATTATCACATCCATGAAAGAGAAGCAATAAAAGGATCTTTCAATGGAATAGTGAATAGTTCCTTCAGAGTAGAAAACACTGTATGTGTTTTAGGTCAGGTTGTTGGGCATAAAATTGAAGTGGAAGTAGTAAAAAGTATTGGCAGAAACATAGTTAACAAAGGTAATTCTCCCAGGCCAGTGACTATAGATTGTGTTGAAGGATATTATTAAAATACATAATCAAATGTTGGTAGTCATATTAACAGACACAATTCTTTTGAACATCTATCATTTGAAAGTAGCGAAGATGAAGGGAAAAAAGAGAATGTACCTAAAGTAATTGTAGTAAGGGAGGACATTGATGATGAGTCTATAGATGATGGAGGTGGTCCATGGTAGTAGATCAAGACCTGGAGGAGGTTTTGGAATCCTCACAGTCGTGTTCATGGGCATGGTCGAATTGATTTGGGAGTCTGTCACATCATGAGTCTTCACTCCCAAGTGGAAAACAAAGAAAGTCTTAATCTTTGATTTTATTGTTCTTTTGTTGCTATTATGCCTAGGATTTTTTTTTCATGTATTTATGTTTGAGATAGTTTTGTTTTATCTAACCCCATCATTCTCTATTGTTTTTATTTCTTTAATAAAGGGACATAAAAATCATCTTGTTCAAAAAAATTAATATTTACTAATTATTATTCTATACAATTAATAATATATAATAATACAAAAATAATATAGTTAATATTTATTAATTAATATAATTAATATATTATTTCGTATTTTTATTAATATTAATTAATTAATATTAATTAAATAATTTTTTATTTATTAATATTTATTAATTAATATTAATTAATATAATATTTGTTAATATTTATATAATTAATAATTAATAATTAATATTTATTAATATTTATCAATATAATATTTGTTAATATTTATATAATTAATACTTAATATTTAATATTTATTAATATTTATCAATATTTAGTTAATTAGTATTTATTAATATAATTGGTAAAACTTAATCAATTAATATTATCTTAATTACATATAATTTATATTATTAATTAGTTATATTTTTAATTTTATTGTTAATTATTAATTTTATTATTATTATTCATTAATTATATTAATTAATTCAATTTTATTATTATTTATATTGTTAGTTATTAGTAAATATGATTGAATGAATTAATTAAATATTAATAATTATATTAATAATTATATTTTTGATTATTAATTATATTAACTAAAACATTATTTAATTATTATATTATTAATCATTTATAATTAATTATGTATTTTTTAATAAAATATTAATATTCTAATTTTTCCCAATGCTGAACTGAAATCCCACATTGAAAATCATTATGGGATTTCTTCCTCCATTCCCTTATAAAAGGGAGGCATGTGTGAGGTTTTCAGTTACATTTTGCAAATTTGTTTAATGAAGACGATTCTAAATAAAATTAATGAATTTTAAATACTCTTTAATTTCATGTTGTATATATATAAACAAAAATAAAAAATAATAATTTTTGTTTCAAAAAGGAAGAGGGAGGCATGAACCATTCACCCCACTTATCAGAGGGTCATATAAGAAAATAACCCATTCACACTTCCTACCTAAAGTAGAAGCATCAATGTGGTTCACGCTTATCAAGATCAAGTATTGTAAATATTCAAAACCACAAAACCGTTTAATATTTTTTTTAATATTGCATTAAAAAAATACCCCATATAATCATCATAATTTATATATTACATGTAGAATGATTGTGAGAATCAGAGAGAGGATCTCACCCTTACTGTTAAACCTATAGAAGGAGAAGTGATGCTCCTGTGAGGGGGTTTGTATTGGTTTTGTGCACAACTGATGTTCCTATTAGTCCAATAGCCAACATGGCTTATATTAGATTTTAAAAATCATCCTTATATTGTACAACACGTAAACATCATAACCAATGAATATTTTCCAAATAATATTAATAAATAAGGATTCCAAAACCAAGAGAAGATTTTTTTCATGTTATATTTATATTAATATAAATAGATCTAAAGAAAGAATACCTCATCTTGAGATATTTATTTGATGAAGATATTGACCATTTGAATCCCTTTTTGGTAAAACATCATTGATTTTGTATAATCCTAGAACATAATACCTCTAGTTGTGATCCCCATGTGATCCTATGATCTCTAAACAATGATGATGGATTTTCAGGTGCTAGAATAGTAGATAAATTATGTTATGTTTTTCATCATGATCACTCTGATGATTCCTTTGGTCATGAATAATCATCCTTGAACTCTTGTTCTTAAGATGATGGAGGAGGAAGGAGAATCTCTAGATCATTCTTTGGTTTGGATAGGGATCAATTTATTTCATTGTGCATAATGATTTTCAATTTCAATCAAACTCTACACAATATACATAATCATTTATTTATAGAGATAGGGTTAGGGTTAAAATTTTATTTAATTGCACAAAAACCATTAAGTAATATATTAATATTTATATGAACCCATTCCATGTAATAATAATAATATTATTATTATCATTATTATGTAATCATGGCATGCCCTAATAGGCGAGACGATAAAAATTATTTTACCAGCATGAAAATTAATATTTATCACCAGACACAATCTTGGTAAAATATTCATCCTTTGTATTTATAAAATACCCCAATAAATATTTATTCATTCAATAAATAAATAAATATTATATATCCATGTAATTAAATAATTACCTTGTAAATAAGTATTTATTTAATTTATATGGTCAATAAATACAGAATAATATTATTCCACAGTCTTGAGAATAATATTTGTTCCAAAAATTAAATTTAAATAGAATTTAATTGATATGAATGTATACACTTAGCATTTAACCCTATAGGATTATTTCTTGTTGGAATTAGAAGATCTTGCCTAATGTCTAATATTACTATTTAACAATGGGTTAAGGCCCCCAAGAGAAATAATCTAATGTTAGAATGTTGAAAAACAAACACAAGTGCTCATTGTGTAATATAATCCCTTTGTCATGATATATCATCAAGTATAATTAACACTTGTGTCATCAACCTATATGCCTAATACATCTTTATTTGACTATTTTAATTAAAATTAACATTACACTATATCCATAGAATCTAATGAGATAGTTCTATATCAATAAAAGAGATGATATATGTGCTTTGATTAATATGTAAGGGAAAAATACTTCCTTGAATTATTCATTAATAACCTGATATTCATGATGCAACCAATATATCTATCTTCTCCATGAACTATTTTCATCCACTACTGGAAATCCTAGTTTTACCAACGGTTATATCGCAACGGTTTACTAAACCGTTGGGAATATCCATCTATACCAACGGTTCTCAGAAACCATTGGTATAGAGGAGTTTTTACCAACAGTTCAATGAGAACCATTGGTAAAAGTTGGATTTTGGTGACCTTTACCAACGGTTCTCATTGAACCGTTGGTAAAGCTTTGGGCTGAATGTATATACCAACGGTTTTTAAAAAACATTGGTAAAAATTTCCCCCAAATTGGCAGTAGCCCGTCCTCTCCCCCATTCGCGATCCAGAGCCCTAAATGGGAGCTATCAGCGATTTTGGAGGTGCTTCCGGTTCTCTTCCTCCATCCCATACAAGGTGAGTTATTTTCTTTAACTTTCAGTTTTTATTTTCGATTTTGATGTGTATATGTTTCTCTTTAGGATGATACAAATTTCTATTCTCAGATTCCCACCCAATTTATGTTCCAGCCCTATTTATGTTTTGGTTCTTTATTAAATTCCATGCATATTCCATACCATATAGATTGCATTAGACGATTGTCTAATTTTTTGATGTGCCTTTCATGTTTCATTACAAAGAAATTTTTATTATATGTTATAAAATTCAATCACATGTTTAGTTTTAACATTCATAGTTACTTTATTATCTTGTGTCAATAATTTATATTAATAATCTTTTCATATATTCCATTGTTGAGTGTTTTTACTTGTGCAATAGAATTCCAAGATCATGTTACTTCATAGTGATTATTTAGATTTCAAAGTGTTTTAATTTTCATGTTAAATTTATTAAAAAGTTTTGGGGACTAATTAAAGTTATTAGATTTCAATTTCCATGCTTCTATGCTTGTTAAGAATTAAATGAAATATGATGGTTGTAATTAAATGAAATTAAATGTTCAATTTTTATCATGTATGGTTGATTAATAAATTGGAATGTGATGAACCATATAATTGAACCATTGTTGATGCAAATTATATACCAAAAGGTTATTGAATAAAAGTTATTCTTGTGAATTTCGTTACATCATAGATAAAATGGTTGTGGTTATATGAGAGATACCTCTGATGGTTCTTTGATCATTGTTTTATGGAGAATGAATGGTTTAGGTCCGGTATTAATAGTAGCTTCCAGTGAGACCATTTTAGTATAAGGGGAAACGAGATTATGATCTATAAGGGCGTGATTGAGTTGGTAGAGACCAAACATTTTTTGTTCCTTGTGTTCAAGAACCATAAATAGAGTGTTCCAATTAGGTGGTCATCAGTAAAGTCATAGGTAAGATTTCTAAGTCCTATTTCATGAAGTTTAATATGTGGTGCTATAATGGTTTTGGATTTTTTTGAGGTACTCTTACTGTATTATAAACCCTCATTTGTTCCATATTCATTTAAATTGATTTAATATCATTTTTTTCACACACACCTTTATATCCTCTCAAACTATATTTAGAGTGTATTTTCATTCGTATGGTGTTAAATATTTTTGTAAATGTCCATACTAGATTCTTTTATGTGTTCTAGGGGTTTAGACTAATGATAGGGCTGCATGATTATTGTGGGGGTATTCGTTTCATATAAATATACCTATACACCCCGACCCCCTTGGAAAAACTGACCACCCCCATGGACAGCCCACCCACCTGGACACCCCGACCCCCCTAGACAGCCCCCCACCCCCTGGACACCTCCAACCCCCCGAACGACCCCACCTCCCCCTAGACACCTCGCACCCCCTGGACACGTGACACCCCCCTTGGACAGTCCCGCCACTCCCATGATCCTCATCCTACTCCTCATCCTGATCTACTTGAAGAAGTTAAAGTATAAAACTCATATACTCCCAAAAAGACCCTTAAGAATTATGTATTCCTTGATCCACTTCCAATATCTTACTGGTCAATCCTTGAATATAGGCATTAGAAATTTTGTATCTTATTTTCTTATATACACTGCATTTTGTTGTATTTCTTAATATGATTCTCATATAGAGTAATGTATCAGTTATGCTTTTATATAGAGTAAACAATTTTTATTTATGTAAATATTTTTTTGATTAAACTTTAATATTATTGAATTGCTTTGAAATGACTTATTGCGATTTTTTTACAGAATGGATAGAATTTGGATTTACAAAACTGATCGGATTTCAACCGATTTTCAAAATAATTTGAACAGCTTCTAGATTTTGCATTTGACAAGGCTTCAGATAGTGGTCGCATACACTTCCCATGTTTTAATTGTGTTGGAAGACCTTGGTTGATCCGTGAAGCAGTTAGCTATCATATAACCAAATATGGTTTCCAAACAAACTATTATGTGTGGTATCACAATGGAGAGAAAATGGAATCTCAAAATGTTGATGATCCAAATGATAGGACTGAATTGGAGAGTTTGATATATGATCAGTTTCCATTTATTCGGCATCATGAGAAGGATAGGATGTACAGCCAACAAGATTTCGATACAAGCACACATGATACGTCCAATGAAAATGATGATGTTGACAGGGTGAAAAAATTGAATGATGCCACGATGACTCCAGTATATCGGCAATTTGATAAAATGAAAAATTTGGAATTTTTAATCCGATTGTTTCATGGGATAACTATGTATGGGATTTCAAATACTGCAATTGATTATATTCTTATCTTCTTGAAGGACTTACTTCCAGATGATGTAGATATTCCCTCAAACCACTATATGGCATGGAAATTGGTGGATGAACTTGGATTCTCAAAAAAACATTAATGCTTGCCCGAATGACTGCAGCTTATTTTGGGAGGAAACTGCTGAATGAAATGATTGTATAAAATGCAGAACCTCCCGATGGAAGCCAAAAGATGATGGAACACCATCTCGTGTGCCACAAAAAGTAATGTGGCACTTTCCATTGATCCCCAGATTACAGAACCTTTTCATATTTGATGAAATATCCGTAAAAATGCAATGGCATGACACTGAGAGAAAAAATAATAATGAAGAGTTGGTTCACCCTGCAGATGGATTTGCATGGCAGAGATTTGATGCTCGATATCCTGAATTTGCAGCCCACGTGCATAATGTGAGACTGGGTCTTTCATGTGACGGTTTTAATCCATTTGGGTAGATGCTTACTTCGCACAGCACATGGCCGGTTTTCATACACATTTATAACCTTCCCCCTTGGTTGTGTATGAAAAATCCTTACACTTTCTTGAGTATACTAATATCTGGCCCTTCTGATCCCGGCAATGATATAGATGTATACATGAAACCTTTAATAAAAGAGTTGAAACTTCTTTGGGATGTGGGTGTGCCCACATACGATGCATGTTCGAAAGACATATTTCAGATGCGTGCTGTACTTATGTGGACTATCAATGATTTTCCTACTTATCCAATGATGTCTGGATGGAGCACAAAAGGAAAATTGTCATGTCCTATTTGTATGAAGAATACTCGATCGAGAATACTAAAATATCATCATAGTTTTAGTTTTATGGTACATCGACGATTCTTTCCAATGAACCATCCATATAGAAACAATCGTCGAAGATTTGACAATACCATGGAGAATGACGATCCACCTCAGCGTATGTCTGGAACTGATGTGCTTAATGAATTGAAAGATTTCAGTTATTCATTTGGTAAGAGTGTAATGAAATCTAGAAAGAGGAAAAATGTTTCCAATGATACCTGTTACAATTGGAAGAAGAAGAGTATATTCTTTGAGTTGTCATATTGGTCAACCAACTTGTTATGTCATTGCTTAGACGTAATGCACATTGAAAAGAATATATGTGAAATGTTGCTTTTGATTCTTCTAAATGTCAAGGGGAAGACAAAAGATGATTTAAAATCTCGGCGCAACTTGGTAGATTGGGGGATCAGACTAGAATTGCATCCTGTCTGTATCAGTGAAAATAAATGGCAAGTTCCATGTGCTTCTTATGTGATGACTCCTACTGAAAAAATCAATTTCTTGAAGTGCTAGAGACTATTAAAGTTCCCGATGGCTATTCAATAAATATATCAAAACGGATCAACAGAAAAGAGTTGAAGTTGAAATCTTTGAAGACTCATGATTATCACGTCCTTTTGCATGAGTTGATTTCAATAGCAATCTGTCATCTCTTGTCCAATAATGATAGAGTATCAATTATTCGGTTGTGCTATTTGTTTAGAGATCTTTGTGCTAAGAGGTTGTCCAAATCTCTCATGCAAAAATTGTTGGCAGAGACACCATTAATTTTGTGTGAGTTAGAGAAAATATTCCCTCCATAATTTTTTTACATGAATGTTGCATCTAACTGTCCATCTTCCGACCAAAATACTTCTTGGGGGACCCGTTGCTTTCCGTTGGATGTATCCAACTGAAAGAAACATGTGCACATTGAAATCATATGTTCAGAACAGGAATTGTCCCGAAGGTTCTATTGTGAATGGTTACTTGGCTCAAGAATGTGTGGATTTCTGCTCAATTTATTTGTCTGATCATACTATGAGAATAAAAAGACCAATGAGAAATGATGAAGAATAGTATGGGCAAATTGAACCCATTTTTCCATCACTTCCTCAGACAGGAGGAATTCCGGGATCATATACATTAACAACATTAAGCCTTGAAGAGCGAGAGATGGCACATCGCACAGTGTTGTTCAATTGTGATTTGTTCGATGAGTATATCAAGTAAGTTAATTGTACATGTATCTATTATCTTATCTCTTGTAATTTTAAATATTTGTTAAACTATTATTATTTTTATCTACAGGGAACATAAAGAATTGATATATAGAAAGCATCGTTCTTTATCTTTGAGAAATAAGGAGAATTTTCATAGCAAAGGGTTTTATGCTTGGTTGAAATTGAAGGTAAAAATATTTCTGTAATAACTAAATAAAAATAATATTTAATTAAGTTTACTATTTTTTTATATTTCAGGTATCGAGTTTTCCTACAGACTCTGTTTCTGAGGAAATAAGAGCTTTGGCTTTTGGTCCTAATACCATGGTTCGTGCTTGTAAATCACTTGTGATCAGTGGATACAAATTTATTATCACTGAACAAGCAAGAAACATGAGAACACAATAGAATGGTGTTATGCTAACTGCCACAACAGATTGTTATGCCAGTTCATCGGACACTAGACCTCGTTCTGAAAATGTTGCTTATTATGGTGTCGTGGAGAAAATAATAATTTTGGATTATTACTCGCATGGTCGAGTCACGATGATGAAATGTCAATGGTTTGATTCAATGACGAGGCAAGGAACATTTATCGATGATTGTGGATTTCGAGTTATTGACATGACTCGCACTCTTGCCACCGATGAACCATATGTATTGGCATCAATGGTGAAACAAGTTTTTTATGTGAAAGATCATCATCATCCTAAATTCGGTGTAATTATTGAAGTAAATCCCAGACATGTTTTTGATGATGGTGATGATGAAGTTGACACTATCCCTACTGAAATTGGAAGAAATTCGTTTATTACTTATGATGACCCCAACAGCTCAATTTTCAGAGTTTATTGTGAACCCAAAGTTGTGGTGGGAAATATATAGAATCATATAGTCGCGTTCTCACCTACATGTTTAACCTACATCATTCAGAGTGTGTATCCTAGTACTTACCTTTATAACACCATAAATATTCTGTTTCATTATGTTCTTTTTATCATAATGGTTTTTCTATATTTTTTTGTGGGTTACACATTAGTTATATATTTCTAATTACATCTATATTTGTTTTCATTGCAGGAAATGACACCCATTGAAGAGAGGCGGTGGAAAAAGATGACATATAATAATCGTCGCATGGTACAGATGGGTGTTCCTCCACTCATCCCTGTTGTGAGTATTTTATTTCAAATATAAATATTTCAATAACATATAATATCATGTGTTTACTTTTCTGTCAAACTTTTTTTCAAGATCCACCCCTAGATGACAGATATCTGACAAGGAGCCTGATATTGCTCCCAGTAGAGAGGTTGGTGGTAGGAGGGGGGGTGGTGTCAGAGATGGACGATCATCTAGTGGTCCCGGTACTGAGGCCGGTGGTACGAGGGCTCGTGGGACGAGAGTTAGACGACCCACTTCCACAGACGTATCTTCTACGCCCTATTTTGATCCTGGCGTGTCTTCAGGGACATATGAGATATTTACACCTCCGATGTTTACACTACCAGCTGGCCAGACGTCTATGCCATCATCTTTTGCTTCTGGTTCATTATCTTCGGGCTATTATATTCCACCTTCTTCGACTCCTGCTGCGACATAGTATGTGGCTGAGGAGCATACACTGAGGGACACTCCACCTGCACCTGTACAGGATATTCCTTCAGCTTCTGCACCCATTGATCCGACTACCACAGGTATATTTATATAACTCTATCAAATTTTTATACCAAAATTTATTTTTATTATAACTTGTATTGATATTATTTTTCTTTAATAACAGATTCATCTACAAATAGGAGGCGAGGGAGGGGCCGTACTCGCTTGCGTGCGGTATGGAACTGCCAGACACAGTTGATGGTTGAATACAATGTTGATGGACAAATGATTGAGAAATCTGGGCAGCAATGTCAGGGTTTTTTGGCAACGCTAGCCAAATACTCTGATATCATTCCCGTCAGCCCTCTCTCTTGGAGACATATGCCACCCGAAGTCAAGGATAACGCGTGGGCACAAATATGGGTAAAAAATCTATTGGATTTAATGTAGTATATTTTTTTATTTAAATAAACTAATCAATTTGGTTTCGACTTTGGTTTAACTTCCCTGATGGCGAAGGTGCACGACCAGCGCGTTTAAAAGAGCTAGGAGAGCTTTGGAGAGCTTATAAGCATGAGCTGTATGTTGGCTGGTGTGATAGAGTGGGCACAGAGTAAGAGACATTACCTATCGTGGATGACTGCCCGATAGATAAATATCACCAAATGATTACCCATTGGGAAAATACCAAATTTAAGGTATTAATCTCATTTGAGTTATTTAAATGAGAGTTTTAATATTTTGAATTAATATAATATTATTAATTATTCATCATTATTTAGGAATCTTCTGAAAAAAACAAAAAAAACATTGATTCAAAGAAATACCTCCACACTTTGGGGCGCACAACTATGTCAGATCATGAGAGGCAGCAGGTATGATATAGTTGTTTATAATTTTTCTTTAGGACTTTCCCTTTTTAGTGGATCCTACTTAAATTATGTGATTTATTGAATAATTAATATATGATTATACTTTCACTTTATATTTTTTCAATGTCATTACAGAAGCACAAAATGAATATTGAAGGACGTATCCCTCGAGCAAAACTATTTTGCTCGAGTAGAAGAAAAAAAGATGGAACTGCGGTAAATGAACCGACCCAAGAGAAGATTGTAAGTTTTAATTTGTTTATTTCAAAGTTTAATATCTAATTTGAAATTTAATAATCTATTAATATTTTTTACAGGCTGCTTTAGAGGCTCTTGATGCCCAGGAGCCTGACAATTTTGGGCCACACGATCATTTATATCAGGTTTTTGGAGATGAGCACTCTGGTTAAGTACGCTGCCGACCTGGTAAGAATATAGTCCCGAAGATGTATTGGTCATCTCCAGGTATCCATTCTAGTACCACCGAGTTGGAATAGGTCAAGTAGCATGCAAGAAAGTCTGATAAAAGGGTCATAGAGTTGGAACTACAACTTCAAAGAAGAGACAGAGAATTTATGAAACTGATGAAAGCATTATCTTCATCACTTCCACCAGAGACTAGTGTGGCTTGTCATACATTTATGTCATCGATGGGTGCATCATCCAATGCACCCGGCGACAGCTATAGTGGCGATCGAGATGATGACGTTCCTGGTGATGATGAGGATGCTGAAGAGGAAGAGGGCGAGGATTAGGATGTGGACGAGGGCGAGTATGGAGTCGAGGGCGAGGATGGGGCCGAGGGAGAGGATGATGGCGAGGATGAGGATGAGGCCGACGATGAGCATGGGGATGATGACGAGGATGAAGATGAGGATAGAGATGGCGGCGAGGATGAGGTTGACGATGATAGTGGTGATGGTGATGGTGATCAGAGGTAGATTAATCCATTACATTTTTGAATTCTGTATAACTCTTTATTTTTGAACATGTTTTCCACTTTTGGGTTTTCCTTTTCTTCATAGGGACGTTGCATTCATATTCATATTTTTTCACTTGATTCTTATTGTATGATTAGTCTAATACCTAGACCTTTAGTATTCCTTGGTACTCTGATACTCATTTTTCTATTTTTTTACTTAGATTTCTTAGTTAGCCATGTATTTCATGTTTATGCATGTGGAAAATGATATGGAAAATGTGCTTTGAAGTAGTCACCGACACCACTCAAAGTGTCTAACTTTTATTTGAAATGGACATGATTTTAAGTGAAAACTACAACTGGCATACGGAAAACAGACCAAACGCATTCGGATTCTATTTAAACTATAGGAAAACAATCCATGGGTTATATGTGACGTGTACGAGTCAACCCCGCCTCAATCCGAGGGCCGGTGTGTCCAGTACCACTCAAAGTGTCTTTCTCTTGTTTAAAATGGATGCGCTTTTAAGTAAAAAAACCACATACGGAAAATGGACCAAACACATTCGAATACTATTGATACTTTAGTACATGTATCCATGGGTCATATGTGACGTTTACGTGTCATCCTCGCCTCAATCCGAGGCGCGTTGTGGTCGGCACCACTCAAAGTGTCTAACTTTTATTTGAAATGGACAGGATTTTAAGTGAAAACAACAATTGGCATATAGAAAATAGACCAAACGCATTCGGATTATATTTAAACTATAGGAGAATGATCCATGGGTCATATGTGACGTGTACGAGTCAACCCCGCCTCTATCTGAGGGCCGGTGTGGCTGGTACCACTCAAAGTGTCTTTCTTTTGTTTAAAATGGATGCGCTTTTAAGTAAAAAAACACATACGGAAAATGGACCAAAGGAATTTAGATACTATTGATACTTTAGGACATGTATCCATGGGTCATTTTTGGCGTGTAAGAGTCAACCCCACCTCAATCCGAGGCACGGTGTGGCCGGCACCACTCAAAGTGTCTAACTTTTATTTGAAATGGACAGGATTTTAAGTGAAAACAACAACTGGCATACGGAAAATAGATCAAATGCATTCAGATTCTGTTTAAACTATAGGGCAAGGATCCATGGGTCATATGTGACGTGTACGAGTCAACCCCGCCTCAATCCGAGGGCCAGTGTGGCCGGTACCACTCAAAGTGTCTTTCATTTGTTTAAAATGGATGTGCTTTTATGTATAAAAACCACATACGGAAAACAGAGCAAAGGCATTCGGATATTGTTGATACATTAGGACATGTATCCATGGGTCATTTGTAACATGTATGAGTCAACCCCGCCTCAATCTGAGGCACGGTGTGGCCGACACCACTCAAAATGTCTAACTTTTCTTTGAAATGGACAACAGTTTAAGTAAAAACAACAACTGACATACGAAAAACCGACCAAACCCATTCGGATTCTATTGAAACTATAGGACAATGATCCATGTGTCAGTTTTGACTTGTACGAGTCAACCCCACCACAATCCGACGCACTTTGTGGCCGACACCACTCAAAGTGTCTAACTTTTTTTCGAAATGGGCATCAGTTTAAGTAAAAATGACAACTAACATACAGAAAACCGACCAAAGGCATTTAGATTCTATTTAAACTTTAGGAAAACGATCCATGCATCATATGTGACGTGTACGAGTCAATCATGACTCAATCCAAGGGCCAGTGTGGCCGGAACCACTCAAAGTGTGTCACTTTTCTTTGAAATGGACAACAGTTTAAGTTAAAAAACAACTTCCATACAGAAAACGGACCAAAGGCATTTAGATACTGTTGATACTTAAGGACATGTATCCATGGGTCATTTGTGATGCGCAGGAGTCAACCCCGCCTCAATCCGAGGGCCGGTGTGGCCGGTACCACTCAAAATGTCTTTCTCTTTTTTAAAATGGATGCGCTTTTAAGTAAAAAAAACCACATACGGAAAACCGACACAACGCATTCGGATTTTGTTAAAACTTTAGGAAAACGATCCATGGGTCATTTGTGATGTGTAGGAATCAACCCCGCCTCAATCAGAGGTGAGGTGTGGGTGGCACCACTCAAAGTGTCTAACTACTTTTTGAAATGGACAATAGTTTAAGTAAAAACAACAGCTGGCATATGGAAAACAGACCAAACACATTCAGATACTGTTGATACGTTAGGAAAAGGATCTATGGGTCATTTGTAACGTGTACGAGTCAACCCTGCCTCAATCCAAGGCATGGTGTGGTCGGTATCACTCAAAGTGTATTTCTTTTGTTTAAAATGGATACACTTTTATGTAAAAACAACCGGCATACGGGAAACCAACCAAACACAATCGGATTATGTTGATACTTTAGGAAAACGATCCATGGGTCATTTGTGACGTGTACGAGTCAACTCCGCCTCAATCCGAGGCGCGGTGTGGATGACACCACTCAAAGTCTCTCTTTTATTTCAAAAGTAAATCATTTTAAGTGAATACAACTGAAATTTACACTCATCAATGATAGTCGCAAACTATTTTTCATGAGTTGGGTAGTTTCACTAATGGGGTCATAAGTGATGAGAATCCTAAGAAAATACCTTTTCACTATATATTATAAACAATACAAGTTCAATGCAAAATTCATCACAAATCATTACATACCGAAACCTAGGATCACAAAAAAAGGGATTTTAGCCAATTTGAAATTATTATTCAACTCTAATAGATATTTATCAAACTATTCTGCCCATTAGAATTTGATGGGGAGGTGTGATAGTTGGGGGGTTGTGCATGGGTGAGGTGAATTACCACCGGATGATTGTTGTCATATGTGTTTTTTGGGCTAGTTTCGGTGTTTTTTATACTGTTTGAAATATGTATGTGGTTTTTGTGATATT
The DNA here is from genome assembly GCA_963277665.1 of Viscum album. NCBI lineage: Eukaryota > Viridiplantae > Streptophyta > Magnoliopsida > Santalales > Viscaceae > Viscum > Viscum album. Next base: position 1,714,906,090 of record OY728122.1, read on the forward strand.
TTTTACACATGTGTATAGTGGAGGGTATATTGAGGGCTGTTGTGCAATGTCTTTTTATGCAGGTGGATGATAGGGCTACTGGAGGGATTCTGGGGGGCTGCTATGCAGCAGCTCTAGCAAAGGTTATACCAACGGTTCTGAACCGTTGGTATATCCTTTTCCAGAATTCTGGAAATCTTATACCAACGGTTCAGAACCGTTGGTATAGCTTTTTCCAGAATTTTGGAAAGCTTATACCAATAGATCAGAACCGTTGGTATAGGCTTTTCCAGAATTCTGGAACACCTATACCAACGGTTTAAGTACAACCGTTGGTATAGGACTTTCCTCACGGCTGACTAGCCAACGGTTTGGAAAACCATTCGTTTAGTCCATACCAACGGTTTTCCAGCCTATACCAACGGTTTTAAACCATTGTTATAGCCTACTTTTCCAGTATTGATCATAGTTTATGAAAAAAATATAAGTGCATGTTTCCTGACATGGATTAATAATAATATTAAAGTCTAAGGACCATTACATATGCTTGAATATACTAATATCCAATGATACATAAACATGCCGAGTTCCAACTGGTGGGTCTATTCTAATAATCCCCCTTATTAGATAATACAAACTCTAAACTTTATGAGATAATGTTTCATATGGTTACAAGTACTCACACTTGATGGACAACGTAAATTTTGGACGATAATATAATGTTATCTAAACCTAAAATAAGGTTTTAATAATACCATCGTGTAATTTTACTGTACTCATCATAGGAAGGATCTTGTATTCCCTTTTCAATGCAAAAAATACTTTGGGACATTATTACATTAAATTCTCACCGAACAATGAATGATATGTAATAAGATATTTTAATTAATATTCACTTATTTGAATAAATATATAAAATCCAATGTACACATATTTTTTTATAGGACACCAACTCTAATAGATTTCTACTCAGATAAGAGTCAACTACCAATGAATTTCAGTATTCTAGATCTCACATGATGATCTTGTTTCTATTGATTTGAGGATTTATTCAAGGGGTACACCAAGTTGTCTTCCATGGAGACTTTGCTCATAGAAACATCACATATATAATAATAATCCCTCAAGAGATGATATTTTGGAAGTATGTGATTAATTTTCTGATTCGATATTGGATCATTTATGAGAGGCACCTCTATTGTATTATAAGAATACAGTTTGATAAGATCTTTACATCTGAAATCATGTTAAGATCTTGTAAAAAGTTATATATACAAAAAAATTATTTATCTAACTCATAAATATCAATATACTTAGACTCTGCTATAGAATCAATAAAAAAATCTTGATATGATATATTCTATCACATAACACCACCATTGGGAGTGAATATGTATCACAACTCTGATTTTAGACTATCTAGATCTATTTATAAACCAGAATCTACATATCCTCAAATGACTATCTCCTCATATCCTCTATAGACTGGAAACATATACTTAGTTTTCCTTATATACTTAAGTATATCCTTTACTACCATCTAATAATAGTCTCTAGGGAAATCTTCATATCTTCCCAACATGCTTATGTCATAAGAAAAATCTATCCTAGTACATAATATAACATGAATAATAGGCCCAATTACTAAAATGTATGTAATCCTTTCCATCCTCTATATCTCCTCATGTGTCTGAGGACACATTTTCTTGGAAAGATGAATTCCATATTAAATTGGTAATAATACTATCTTTTATTATTCCATACTGAATTTTTTTAGTATTTTTAATACATATAATTTGACTTATATTGAGTAGTCTCTTGGATCTATCAAGATGGATATTTATCCCAGGAATATATGCTTCTTTGCCAATGTCCTTCATAGAGAATCATGTTCTCAACCAGGCTTTGACATATAGTATGAATGGAATTTCATTTCTAATAAGTAGTACGTAATTGAAAAAAACTATTAAGAAAATGACTACACTCCCTCTAAAATATTTATTGACATAAGGCTGAAATTCATTATTTATAAAACCAAATTCCATTATAGATTTATTGAACTAAATTTTCCATGAATTGGATCTTTCTTTAAATAATAAATGGATCTCTACAACTTGCATACCTAGTTATGATCCTTTGGAGTCACAAATCCTTTGGGATATGTCTTATATGCATCTTTCTAAAGTTTCCTATTATGTAAGTATATTTTAATATCCTTCCAAAAAATGTCATATTAATGATAATCTTCTATTGAATGAAGAGTTCTTATGGATTTTAGCCTAAAAATGGTGAAAATATTTTTTCATAGTATATTCCTTGATGTTTTTTGAACCTTTTCACATCTAGTAATGATTTATAAGTATTAACTTGTCCATATATATCTAGTTTCTTCTTGAATACCCATTTATATCCAATGAGAATTACATCCATTGGAGGATCTTCCAAAACCAATACTTGGTTTTATTAAATATAATTCATATCAAAATTCATTGATTCCTTCCACTTAGAAATTTCTCAGCCACTTACTGCTTCCTTATAGGTTATAAGATAATTACTACAAACTAATAATAAATCACCATCCTCAGTGACTAGAGAACCATATTATTCATGTTTTATATCATCTTTTTTACTCCTATACAGTACTTTTGTATCTGAAATATTATCGTCCATGGGGCTTTATAGAATATATTCCTATAAAAACTCTTATTTTTATGAAGAATAGACTTCATTAAAGTTTGTCTCTAGGCCACTATATCTTTTAGATAAACAATACCTCTAATGTAATAGTTCAATTCCTTCAAATAAATACTTTTTTATCTGATGGTTTGAAAAGTTAATATCCCCTTATTTCCTTGGGATATACTATAAAGATAAACTTAGTGCCTTAGGGTAAAATATGTTGCTAAAAATAATCTTAACAAACACTTCACATCACCACACTCATAAATGAAACAATATTGTTTAATTTTCATACCAAATTTCATATGTAATATTACTTTCTAATTTAGTTGGCACATGATTTAGAATGTGTGTTTTTCTCTGTAACGCATATCCCCAAAAGGATAATTAAGACTCTAATGACTCATAATTGATCTCAACAAGACTAAGAGTGTGTAGTTACACTTTTCACTCACACCATTCCCTTATGGTATATAATTAGTTGTGATTTGGGATAGAATAACAAGATCCCATAAATAACCAATGAATATTTGATTAAGATATTCTCTACCAAAGTATGATCACAGTTTCTTAATCTTCTTACCAAGATGGCTGTAAGAATCATTTTTATATTTCATGAATATATGAAAGGAATATAACTTATACCTCATTAAGTAGATATATCCATATATACTAAATCTATCAATAAAATCTATGAATTATGATTACCCATCATTGAATTCAACTGGAAATGGTCTATACACATTGGTATGAATGAACTCAATAATCTCAATGTACCTTTCAACTTTTCCACTAAATGGATCTTTGGTAATTTTTCCTTGAAAAAATTCATGAAATACACAATGTTTTTTAGTTAAAAATATTCTAAATATCCATCTTGGAGTAATATGGTTAATTGTTTTTTATTTAGATGACCTACCAGGTGATTCTATAGTTGGGTGTGGTATGAATTATGTGATTTATTTTGGTTATTGATTTTCATTACTTGGTTTGTGTAACCCAACACATAAAGAGATTTATTTAAATATTCCTTACCAAAACAAATTATTTCATTATAAAAGAAGAAATATTTACTCCCCAATTTGAAAATAAATCCATATTTATCATGTGTAGACACATAATATTTTATATTGGGGACTGAAGTTACACAATAACAATATTTTAAAACCAATATCATTCTTGTTGGGAACATGAGGTGGTAGTCCCCAATAGACCCAGTCACACTTCAATCACTATTGGATACTTATAGATCTACCTCAACTTGGGAAATATTCAGGAATATATATATGTGAGCACCAAATGATATATCAAATAACAAATTAGTATAAATGAATAAATTTCACATGATAGAAAACATACAAGAATCATTATCTTTCTTCTTTGATTGGGTGTATTTTTTCTTCCAGTTTCCCTTATTGCTACATGAAAAAATAGTTTCATGTTCCCTTTCTTATCCCTCATTTAATATCTTCCTGGAAAGATATTGTGAAGAATATTTTGACATAGAGTTAGTCTTGGATCACTTCACCTATCCTTCAATTTAATTCAACAAAAGTAAAAGAGGTTTCTCATGGTTCATATCCTTGTCAACTTGGTGAAGTAGATTGAGATGATTTGGGAGAGACTTATCTATGTTTTTCATATTTAAATTTATAAAAAAATATGGATAATATTTGAGGGAGTGATGTACTAATAACATAGGTTCATAGTTTTTCAGGCAGTATAAGCCATAAAAATACTAATCACCATATGTAGAAAATTATTTTTAATAAGTGAGGCACAAATAGTGTACCTTCTGAATTTTTTTTCATGAATAACACATTGGATATATCACACTATTCCATCATGATCTCTAATGAAAAATATCATGAAGATGATGGATCATTATATAAGAATTCATGTTTTCATGGGACTTCATGGGTCCATTAGACATGAATGAAAGCATTAACAACTGAACGTAAACAACATCACTTAGGTGTTTATCATTGAAATAAAACTCCTTATCCTTTGACACATTTTTAGGTGGATCATTCCTTCATAATTATAGTATATGAGACTCCCATTCATGGTGAAATAATACTTATAAGAATCTGAACCATTCATGGATGTTACTACCAGTTATGAGATAATTTTTCTCTATAACTGATTACATTTATAATGTGTTTGAAAAACATATAATTATTATATAATAATAAAATAGTATATTATTGTTACTTTTCATGATTAAAAATTATATGAGATATAATAATTTTAATTTTATTAAATCTCCCACTATTTTTCAAGTCTCTGTGACAATCACCACTAAACATAGAATGACTATTAATATGGAATTTCTAGTTGAAAGGATCCATATTTACCTCTTTATAATCTAGATGGAGGCCATGAAAATTATAATAAAGTATTTAGGTAGGAATAAATTCCAAATAAAAGTTTGTAGATCTTTGAACCATTGACTGGTCTCTATAATCTATAAATCCTAACCTGAACTTCCTCAATATCTACCTTTAAATATTTATTAGGCAGAAAAAGGAAATTAAACCCAATATAGGTTCAGTTAAGTTGACCCACTATCTTGGTTAAGAATTCTCTATAATTATTACCCTTGACGGAGGCTAAAACTATACTTTAACTATGGGTTAATCTTAATTCTGATGATGGAAGTCTTAATGACTTAATAGTAACTTGTGGGATTATTTATCAGATATAATGATTTCTTATTTATCCTTTACATGTATTTTAAATAAAAAATGAATTTTACTTTAATAATTTTTTGTGTTCTGATAAAACATTTACACACAAAACATTTATTTTAAATCAATATTTGCATATTAAATGATTTATTTATGTTATAAGGTCTTTTATCCATAAAATAAATAATGCATAAATAAAAATAAAATAAATAAATAAATGATGTGACCATGAGATAATCTAATGGTTTATTTTTTGAGTGGACAATAAATAAACCTATGACTATATGGTAAAACTGATTTCACCATTCATGGAATGATTTATAGTATTACACATGTACACCTATGTATCAATCATATTGTTTTTTGATAGGTTTTCTCTTGAACCACCTCTTCCTAATATCTTCCTTGAACTGACTCTATACACCTTCTGATACTCCTTTTATTACATATGTTTTATAACTCAATAAATTTTTAGGGGAAACAAAGGATTGGATAAGAGGAATTATATAAAACAACCTTGGATATAGAGGTTCTATAAATAAGAGGGGGAGGAATGACACACAATTCATCATATTTAATTTTATAATAAATAATTTAAAACCTATATAATAAAATAAAAATAATACATACATAAATTTTGTCAAAGCTAACATTTGATTATACACATGTAATTATTACACATTTAAAAAAACTAACTATAATTTATTTTAATTTGTTCTTATATAAGATAAAACACACCAGGATTAATTCCATTAATTTTATTATTAATAAATCAATTAATTTAATATTATTCTATCAAATAGTTCATAAATTCCCATGTAATGTGATTTTAAATAAAATAGTCAATTTAATTTTATTTAAAACATAATAAAATAGAACACAACTTTTACATGGAAGAAACTTAGTGATCACCAATCCTAATTACTAATTATGGTTTTAATATTATACAATTCACTCATAAAACACATTATATAAATGGAATGTGACATAATTTCATGGCGTGTACTGCCAAATTATTTCTACATTGAACACATGAATATCACACTGCCTATATAATTTAATTTTTTGAGTCTTTAGTATGTAATGAACATACATTAATCATAGTTTAAATATTATATATAATTAATTAAGTATTTAAACAATATAAAACCTAATTACTGACATGTACAATCAATTTAATGACTCATGGAACTTAGGTCGATGAGGTTTAATGGAGTAATTTATAAAATTTAATATTTCCATGTAAACAGGTAAAGCACACAATGTGTGTAAGCTACACACATGGTGTGTATGACATCAACTAGAATTTGGCCCAATGACTACAGTTTTATAGCCATAGTTTTTAAAACTGTAGACATAGGTGGCCTATATCCATGGTTTGTTTAAATCATGGCTATAGGCCAATATACTACCACAGTTATTTGTAACTATTGTGGTGGGTCCACCAAAATTACATGGGAACCAACAAAAATGTGGAAAATTAGTGGGAAATTCCTATTGTAATTGTTTATAGTTAATTGTGGAAATAAACCTCCCAAAAATCACCTATTTCTACATCTTTATAATTATGTGGCAACAAATAGGGATAAAATCTCATGTTTTCATGGTTTTAGACAACCGTGGAAACAACCCTCTCGAAAATCACATATTTATTTGGTTCGCCAAAACCTTGGAAGTTGACCTCCCTAAAATGAAATATTTCAATAGTGTTTTAAAACAATGAAAAAAATCCTCCATATTGACTCAATTTTTAAAACCATCGAAATAATCTTCATGAAAATCACGTATTTCTATTATTTTAGACAATAGTGTCAATAGTATCCCATCCAAATATAATTATTTTATTTTTTTAAATTATTAAAAATCATAATTATATATACAAATATAAAAGCACACAAAAACACATGTATATTGAAGAGTTTAGCATAGTGGTAAATTCTTAGAAGGATTATAGAAAAGGTCATAGGATCAAAACTTAGAATCTTTATTTATTTATTTCAAAGGATACTACCATGATTTACTAAACCATGGAAATAGGGTTTTGGAATATAGCCTATGGCCATGGTCCACATGGACTATGGATGTAGACCATCTATGAAAATGGATTATTAAAATGTGGAAATAAGTGCTATTGAAATTTCCTTTATCTACTGCCTATGTGGAACATGGTGGTAAGCACCAAATTACACTGTTTGAAACCATGGCTATAGGATACACCCTATTAAATGATGAAAAAGTACATGGATCAAGTAAACCATTGCCTTAGTCCACCACCATAGTTTTTGAGAATATTTCTTGATAATATAAATTTATATACATATCATGGATACATTTAATTAATGTTTAATCAATATTTTTTTGAAAATACATTGGTATTTGATGTGTTTTTATAGGCATTAGGAACTTAAGACACAAAGGATGAGATTATGAAAAATTAGAAAAATCAACCTTACACATTATGAATCCCAAATACAAAATGTGCACTCATCAATAAAACCATCTAATAGCTGATGTCTAACCTATAAATCAAAAATAAAAACTATGATTAAAGTACACAACATGAATCGAGAGTACACATTGTGAAAGAATCAAATTTCAAATCTGATGAGATACCATGTGTGAACATAACACATGAAATGAAAAGTTTTAATCCTACATAAAACTAAATATTAAAGCTAATAAATCCTAGAGACCATAAATATTTAGAGATTATTTTGGATCTGAAGTACATGATGTGAAAAAAATTACACAACATGAAAACCACAATGCATAATCATTTAAAGTACATTCATGATGTGAATAATTTAAATTTCGCGAATCAGTCTGGGTTTATAAATATCTAGTGACCCCAATATTCATAGGATTTTAGGATTCCCAACTTTAATTCTTTCTTTATTCTTAATTGATTTCTGGTTTTCATTCTTGTTTGTTTCCATTCCTTTTTATTGTTTTAAGTAAACCTTTTTTTATCGATTTCTATTTCAATACATGTTTATTACTCAATGCTATTTTGAAATTCCAATCTCAATACCAATTTTTGTTCAATGTTAATTATAACTATGTTCATCATCATTTCCTTATTCAAGATAGTATTTAATTGAATTTTCATGATTCCAATTGTGGATTTCTTTAATTTAATTTATTTATTGGTCATGTCAAGAATTTTATGATATGTTTACCTAATATCATTCAACACCATCATGCACAGTTCATCTTTTTAGGGTTATGGGTTTAGAGTAGCATTGGATTTAAACCAAATTAATATCAAAATCAAAACTTGGTAACCCTATAGATAGTAATTAGGTAATTTTTTTGGTAATTCCCATTTCCTTTTCAAATACCCTGAAAATTAAAGGTTCACTCGAAATGATCCTTGAAATAATTGAAGTTGAGTAGGATTAGACCAATAGGACATGATTATTTCTTCCAAGAATCCAAACATCCTTCACTTAGGTTGTAAAATATATTTGGATCAAGTAGTTGTTTCCCTCTTAGGAAGATCCAATTGTTTGGACCAAGATCAATTAATAACCTTTACACTACCATGCATCCTAATGCATAGGACTATCCTAAGCTAGGTTTAAGATTAATCTTATGAAAATACCCTGAAATTGACTCCATATCCTTCCTTTAATCTATTTTTAATCCTAACCAACATTTTTTAGAAAATCAAAACAAATGAGTGATCACGAGGAATCCTACCCAAAAGGTTCTTACCACTGGGTTTCTTGCTTACAAGCTTTATCTATGGGTTCAACCCTAGATAGCCACTATGATCCACCTTTGGATACATGTTTAGTTTGGGAAATAATATTTTTATATAATAAATTCCCAAATGTAATCAAAGACACAGTGCCGATCGATTAAATTATAACACCTTTTTTGGGGATAGTTATGCTTAGGCACAATGATGTATGGTTTGATCCTTGGATTACCTCACCCAAATTTATTATTTTTCCATCCAAATTTGTTTTTTTATAATTTTCATGTATGGAATAGAACCTGTTTCCTCTTGTCCATGACTAAGTTCATGTTCCATTTTACCCTGAATCATTCTAGGAGTTTGTACTCATAAGAACTACTTCCATTAGATCCCCAGATCGATAGAACTATAGCTGCATGTCAACACTTTGTAATGGATGAACATAATGATGTCACACTGCCTCACTATCCAAACCTACAATATGCACCAACTGAACCATATTTTGAGCGACTAGTGATGCAGGAGTGCACCATAATGGATAATGGATTATCATCCATTAGTAGTGTTGTGCCAAACATTATGCGCACACCTATTCAGGTGAACTCATTCGAAATAAAACATAAAATCATTTATATGATTCAAAACATAGGGTAGTTTAGTGGACTGCAAAGTGAAGACCCCCATAAACACATTTTTAATTTCATAGAGGTTTGTGACACCTTTCACAACCAAGGTTTATCTTATTATTCCATTAGATTGTGAGTCTTCTTGTTATCCTTGTGAGACTAATCCAAGGATTAACATAAAATTCATGTTTTTGAGTCAATAATAACTTGGGATGAATTATAAAATAAATAACTAGAAACATATTTCCCCAGAATCTGAACCTGGAAACTTCATAATGGGATTAAAAATTTTAATCATGCGGATGTATAATTAGCTTGGGAAGCATGTGACCATTTTAAGGAACTGATTTTGAAGTACCCACAACATGAACTCGATGTGTTGCTAAAACATCAAAATTATTACCAAGGAATCCACTCAGATGCATAAAATTTTGTGGTCACCACTGGTGGAGGTGATCCCATGATAAAGTCACATGAAGTTTATAGAGCATTGTTAGATGATATATCCCATGATTACACCCTATGGTAATGTGATAGAGGACCTACCTAGTGCCAAATCAATTAGGTGGAGAAGAACACCCGACTAGTAGCCAAGGTTGATGCCATGACAAAAAAATTGAGACGTTTCAGCTGGGTGCCCCACCATCACCCCTCCCACTCCTATTACGGAGATCCAATCATGTTAGATGTGTAGAGTCCTACACCCATATCAGGAATGCCAAATAGTTTTTGAGGAACCTCAAATCGAATATTGTAATTACATTAATTAAAATCAACAAAATCAATAGTTTCAACAACCCCAATGATATCAATTGTAGTATTATCATCAAAGGATAGCTCTATCGTTATAATAGAAAATCAAGGTTATTATCAATAATGGAGTGGTCAAGTACCACTATGGAATTTCAGGAACACCAAGGTACTCCCCACAGAATCCCACTTCTCAACCAAAGAAAAAATATAAAAAATAACCTTTTCCCCCTAGAGGAAAATAGTTTTCACTTAATCAACAACAATAATAGTATCAATAAGCTCCACTAAGACCACCACAACAAAACCAAACTCTTCAGTCTAATATTTATAACATGTTCACTGACTTCTTACAAAAAGAAGACCATAGGATGATAGAACAAGAGATATAAATGTATAATCAAAGGGAAGAACTCATAAACCATAAAGACCAAGTGGTCCAAATCTCAAAGACCCTATCAGATTGATTAGCAAGTAATTTTCCCGGTAACACTGTGACGCATCCAAGAGAGGAGGCTAAGGCTATAGTTCTTAGGAGTGGAAAGATAATGGACGTTTAGTAGTCATTCTTTGGTGGTGAAAAGAAACTATAATAACTTGAATAACCTACTATAATCATCATCAAGGATAACAATGATAGAACCAGTAAAGGTTTTCAGGAGAAAACTCAAGAGGCAGAATCAACACAAAATTATCCCATACATGAGAATCCGAAAAATTAAAATTTCTATATGGAACTAACACTATATAATCCCCCTCTCGCCTTTCAAGTGATTATTAGACAAGATAAAAAAGGTAATAATTAACATGTTTTTAGAGATGTTAAAAAAATTGAATATCAACATTCCCTTTAAAAAAGAGACTGCAAAAATGACTCATTTTACCAATTTTTTTAAAAAAATTCTGTCAAGTAGGAATAAAATGGAATACCTTGTAGTTATCTCCATAATTGTATAATACTCTATAATTACTCAGTGGAACCTCCATCCCAAAATGATAGACCCTAAAATTTTCCAAATTCCTTACACTAAATGGGACATTAAATTTTTATATATCCTTGTATGTATTGGAAAAGTTATAAATATAATTCCCATGGGTGTTTTATAAAATATGGGGATTGGATAACTGAAACCAATGATAGTGGAACTCAAACTTCCTAACCAATCTGTCAAGAAACTTCAAAAACTTCTCCATGTTATCTTAGTAATGGTTGGTAAATTCATCTTTCTCATTGAATTAATTTTCATAGATATTAAGGAAGACGGAAATGTAACCATAATTATATGAAGTCCATTTATTTCCACTCAGATGACTTTGATTGATGTAAACCAATGAAGGTTAATATTCTGATCTAGTGAAGAACAAAATGTATTTGATTTAGTGGAAATTGTTAAAAAATAGGAAATTCATTTGATTGACAAGTAATATTTTATACTGATAAACAATATTATCATAAATAAATTAAGGAATATAGAAATATATAACCTCTTGACAAAAAACATGGTAATCACAAGGACATGAATGACACTACACCTCTGATGGGTAATTCATTTCCACCTTTAATACCCTATGTTATCAAGAACCATTATATGAGGGGTGTGACCTTAATTTTAAATCCAAATAAATAGAATCCTTTTTAGCTCTTGAAAATAAACAAAGAGTTGGCTTGGATGAAACCCAGGACTGGTTAGATTAGAATTTAAAAATGATAAATAACACTAGGGAATGGTTTAGTGGTTTTATGTTTTAATTTTTTATGAAACTAAAGATCATGTCATGTAAGCCTAATAAAATAACTGAAAATGTATAGATAAAAAAATAAAAAACCCAAGATTTATAGTTCATGTATTAAATACATGACATAAAATACTATGAACATATTTTGAAACCCTAAACCTAGGGTTGAAGAATGAACGCCCTCCTCTTCCTCCTCACCCACATGACCCCTCTACCTACCACTCCTTCCTATCTCCACCACCACCGAGACCCCCTTTAATACCCTCATACACCCTCACCCTTCCTCCTATCCCTATTTTTATTATTTACCATCTCATAACCCAACTTCCATAATGGCCCACACCAAATGTGCTTCATTGGATGATGATCCTACACCACCCATGTTCCAGGTAGTTTCTCCTCTACCACCAGTTAATCCATCGATCTCATCCTTCATATCATTGACTTCCAAACACTTAGATTCCACCTAGTACAAGTCTAATTTTATCTCACCCTAGGATATTTTGTTGCCATACTTGATATCCACACTGAGGATTTTGTCACATCCCTTTCCCACTCATCCATTCAGTTAGACGAGACCAAGGAGGATGAGGTAGGTAATTGGACACTGATTTTCCAGGATCCATAGAGCATCCATGATCTATGTACAGTGAAGATAACCTAACTACCATGTTCCACCTTATATATTCTTCTTTGGGTGCTTGCCCATTTCTACGAGACCCAAGTATGGAGGGATTGTGGTACTATCATGGTCAATAAATTTTATACTCACCTGGCCCTTCACCTTGGCATATTCGACGCTGGTCAACATATTTACTCTATTGGGAAGATGGATAATATAGACCACCTCATGCTCCATAGGATAAAGATATTGAGGAAGGTCGTGGGGTGCTACAAGTGAGACCCTGAGTACTTGACAGATCCTACTAAGTCTTCAAATCATCCAACCCCTACCCCTTTCCATGATCAGGATCCCCCTAACCCTACTATCCCAACCAAATCTCATAGTTTCACTTTAGACCCACATTCAATTGATACTTCTACTCCAACACCACCACCACCATCAAATGTATATATTTTATTCAACCTATGGAATATTATTTAATACCTTTTAGAGAACCAGTTCCATATTATCCTCCACCTATGAATTCCCTTCACTGATCCATCCAATTTCACTACCCCCACCCCACCATTAGCCCCTTTCATCTTCCCAACCACTACCACCTGAACACCCCACCACTAACTCCATTCCCACCCATACCGACCTACCCCCCAAGCTCACTGACATTTCATCCCCATAGGAGTTCATAGAAGATCCAAACCTATGGGTTAAGGGCCTTACTCTTCCTTCCACCACTGAGGTACCTCCCATAGATCTAGCTGTCAGATGTATGACCCTAGTGTAGATAAGAACCTCCCTACCCACTCTATCTTCAATTTATCATGTTACCAACACTATTATACCTCCTTCAATAGTCGATGATCTTTCCTCCACCACCATTACTGACATAGATAAGCCAAGGAAACTTTAAGAACCCACTTTTTGGGAGGGGACTCCTTATGTGGATAGAAATGAAACTATTTATACTATTTAGTTTTTTCCATGTCCTTTCCTCTATTATATGCTTTCGAGGTATCTATTTTTTATCTCCATTTTATTCCCACTGTATCTCATATTCATTGATGTATCATTTATTATATATGGACGAGATACAGTTTTATCTTTACTACATTACTTAAATATTTTCATTTTACATCTATATTTATTTCGCCATGTCTAGTTTTGCAGTATAATCTACGGCCATTGATGAGTCCTTCAAGACACCATCTCACATTCTACATGAAATATATTAGCATTTAGATGTGATACATAGACAACTTGAGGATATAAAAATAAAAATCCATAATATGTAGGATCATACCCCACATTATGCATAGAATTTACTACTTCCACATGAGTATTTTGGGTAACGTATTTATATGCTGGTTAATCCTGCCAAGCGCCCTCTTGAGCTGGAAAATAAAAAATTGAGTTCTTATAGGAGTTATTGGACATTTAAGCTGATAGAAGACACCAATTGACTCTTTTATCCATATTTGTGGTTAATGAATTCATTATTTGTGATTTATGAGAGGGAACCTATATGTTTTGTTTTCTTTATTTTAATTTCATTTCTAGGACAATTTTTTCCTTTTTTATCATTTTTCTATTCTCAGGTCATCCAAATATCCTTTATGAAAAATTATTGCATCCATCTAAACTATTTTTTCATGTTATTTACATTATAAACATTCCAATTATTATGATTCCATATTTATTAACCCCTTTGTATTAATTTTTTTTTTCAAGTGTAGGTATTTTTCTTTTAATATTTTTTACAGCAAGAAAATTTTTTCATCACCATGCAAAAAAATTCCCCATGGAATAACTTTCATTATAGAGATATCTTGATTCCCTATTTTAAATTCATAATATCTATTTCAATATGTCTATAATTTTTTTTCATAACTCCCATGTTTATTTTCAAAATAGCACATACAATGTATCATTTTAAGTTTGATGAAGTCAGTATTGAGATTTATTGTCAATCCTCTTGGATTATTACCTATTTTCATTTGTCTAGAATACATTTTTCATTGAAATCATGCTTTAACTTGAAATCACATTACAACCATTTAAATAAAAGAAATTTTTTTTTTGAGATTTCTTAAATCCATTTTTATTCCTATTTTGTTTTTTAGTATTATTTTTGAGTTTAGTAATTTAGTTCTCACTATTTATTCTTAAAACTTCTTTTGATTGTCTTATTACTAGTTATTATTCCTTGAGTTATTGCCAAATATTTTTTATATTCCCATTTTTGAGAGGATTATTCACATACATTGTTATATTCTGTTTGGGCATTTTTATTGAGAGATACTTGGGGTATGTAAACATATCAGAACAGGGATTGTAATCTTGTTGAGTCCATGATTGAATAAATACACTTTCAAAATTATTGGGGAAATATTTGTAATATATTTATCATAATACCCACCTGTACATCTTTCCTTCTTTATCCTGTAGTATCCATGAATAACATTATTAGGATTGAGCTGTTTAAATCCTAATATCCCTTAATACCCTAATCTTTGAACTATGCATGATTTTATTTTGAATAAATATAGGGAATTTTTATATATTTTATACATTGTATGTTGATATTTATAAGACGTATAGTGGCATTTTCATCAGATTGGTTTGATATGGTTTATGATTACTTTTGGAATCTTCTATTCTTACCATGTTCCTTTGGAAAAAGAAATATAAAAAATGTGTTATGTATTAGGAAGGTAAAAAATAACCATTACTATAATACCCCAAAATTTTGTGAATTATTATTTTTTGAATTAATTTATCTTTTTGATATTTTTCATTTCATGTGATGCTAGAAATAGTTCTTTATATATTTATATATTTTGAAACACTAATCCAAACATTCCTTTGACATGTTGATTCACTCTCACATTTACCCAAGAGATGAAGGTAAAACAGACCTTGTATTTTAGCTTGGGTTATCGAATCCTCAGAGACCTAAGAAGAAACCTATAGACACATACATTCTATGGAATGTTTTTGGCCATAAATTGGACAACATGGGTTTATTTTATATGGGTTTAAAGGATAACTAACAAATTTAAGTTAATTTAATTTAAAATAATGATTTGATCCTAGGTTATCACTCAGGGTGGATTGGACGTATTTCCTTTTCAATGATTTCAATTTCTTATATTTGAGTTGAGTTCATTTAAGGGGATCAAAAAACATCCAAACTTACTGGTTTAATACCTAAAAACCATAATATTAATCACATATACACTTGAAGGATCAAAGTTTTGAGCACTTCAAGTTAAAGGTTCGTATTAGGACTTGAAGTGTGTGACCTTAAATTCAACAAGGACGATGGAGTATAAAAATCATCAAATAAAAATATCAATTAAAAGAAGTGATTAGGAATTAATAGGGTGATAAATAACATCCAATCCATCCAATTTCTACTCCCTTGGATCATCCCATAAGTGGGTTAGCCCTCCATTGATTCTATGGTTTCAACAGAAGCGGAAAGTAGACTCATGAGGGAGGAAATGGAGAAGTAAAAAAACACAATAAAATAACAATCACTCCACCGTTGTGTGATAATATCACAAGATTAGTTATGAAAAAGTTCACACCTTGAAACAAAGGTATAAAAGTGATAAGGAGAAGAACATAATAATAATAGAATAAGAACTTTTATTAAGAAACAAGGATGAATTAAAACAACTTACGTGTGGAAGACAGATTTGAGACAACAAAACCGCAGCATAACATTACAATGAAAGAATGCTCAAAGATTATAAAACTACTTCACCAAAACATCCTTAAATAAGTATTTTGGGAGTCTTGGGTCGAGCCTCCAACATTAAAAAAGATCCCACTTGATTATGGTAGGCCTAGGGTGGTGGAATGTAAGGGAGAGGAGACTTTTCCACCCTTGACCCGAGGTGGCATACAACTTTCATCCACCGAACCGACGCGCTTGTAAGTACTTATAGATGTTCAAAACAGAGTGGACCATAGAAGAATAAAATGGATCCCTAAATGACCCCTAACTATCTGTAAAATGTGGTCCCATTTGGAGTTGTGTATTCTGAGATATGATTAGATTCAGTGGACTGTTTTTCTGGGCCGCAAAATCTGGCCTAGAAATTTATCTCTAACTTGGGCCACCTAAATGGATACCATGGAGGACGAATTAGCATTGGATACTGCAGATTAATTTGTTTATATAAATCTATTAGAGAATACCACGAAATTTGGGATTCATTGGGCCTGTATTCTGGGCCCCACAGTCTCATCAGTCGGCTAGTGTCCAATCTGACTTCTCCAGAATTGTTTCCTTTCATCACAAAATATCATCATCTTCTTCCATGAATTATCCATTGATACTTAAATGAAACATGTTCATATTAAAGTTTATATAAATTTAACAAATTATAAAATTAAAATATGGATAATTACATTCCTTAAAATCAGATTAATCATTGGGTACTTTAATTGATGTTAAAAAATGTACCACATAATAGTGCATTTTAAGAAGGTATTACAATCATAATGTGAAATGTTTTTCACAGTGTAAAATGAACTAAAATGGTGTTTATGAATAATAAATCACATGAATATTATATATATTAACAATGAATATTCGCCTCATTTAGTGGCTAATCACACCCCCCAGCTTG
Source organism: Viscum album (assembly GCA_963277665.1). Lineage (NCBI taxonomy): Eukaryota > Viridiplantae > Streptophyta > Magnoliopsida > Santalales > Viscaceae > Viscum > Viscum album. The sequence continues at coordinate 1,714,923,516 of OY728122.1, forward strand.
AGTTTTTCTAGTCCCGAGCAAAATATATCTCAACAATATGAAATTCAAATTCCCTTTTCCAAAAACATTTTAATACACAATGATCACCAAAAAACCTTATACCAAACAATCATGAAAACCATAAAAATAATTTAATACAAGATAGTTTCATAATCAAATCTCAATCCCAAACCCATTCCTTTGTTCAAATTCATTGCCATATTTCATCCAATATTAATTAAGTATGAGGATGTGTTGTGCATCACAATACACATGGGGGTTCATATTTATTCAATGGGGAAATGACAGAAGCACTAGGTGGAATAAAATTTCAAGGGGGTTCATCTTTATTCAATTTTTTTATTGTATTATATATTTTTGTTTTTGTTTTTGCAATTTTTCCACGGTAATTGAAATTGAACTGAAAAGAGTCAACCCCTGTACTGAGACTTTGCCGATGACTCCCAAGCTCAAAGACCTTAGGGAACCATGTAAATCCCACATACTCGGGAATTATATCGAGTTAACTCAATCAAAAAAAAATTCAAATTACCAAAAATAGAGGTAAAATTACTAACTCTAGTCCAGAAAACTACGGAGTCACAATCCCCATGTGCCGAAAGCCACTCATTAGGTCATTTAATTGCTCTACGTGCAAATTTATTATTTTTATTTTTTATTTTTTTTATTTAATACTCATATTAAAACTAAAATGATCACCAAAACTATGCTATTTATTTGGGGGACCCCATGAACTCAAACTAATACCCTACTATCCAAAGGACGTGCATTGTGATCTCTTTTTTTTGGATTAAAATATAAACAATAAAATATCACATTGGACAACCACACTTTCCAAAATCAATGCTCATTAAATTATCCAAGGATTAAAATCAGAATCGAGTCATGTTAAATTATTTGATATTCAGTTTCAAAGTGTGCAGTGTGTATTACCATGTTCAAAGTTGAAGGAATTTTTCCTTCCATTTACACTTTTTTTTTTCAAAATCATTCATTTTTTTGGAACAAAAGAATTTTTTATTTTTTCTCCCCCCCAAATTAAAATAACACTATCCCCAGTGTTTAAAGAAAAAAACATTTATAAGGGGGTAGAGGTAGAGAATGAAAGTTCAAAAAGTAAACTGAAAATGAGGATCACGGAATAAAGTCACCTAGTGGTTGAAGTTGAAATTCTTACTGCTCTAAATTAGTCCTTTGATCTATTAGGGGATGTAGGCACCTCCTTGATTGAACATGTATCACCCAAAATAGTCCCGGAACCATAAAATGAAGAAATTACTAGACAAAACAAACAACACAATGACTTATTGAATTCCAAGTATCATCATTTTTATGGTTTTCCCTGTTTTGTTTTGTTTTTTTAAATCAAACTAATGATACATTGTCTTCTTTTAAATTTTTGGGTAAGGTATTACTCAGGGATAACACCACGTGAAACAGATGAATACGATGACCCCCTTTCATACCCATCCATACTAATGAAAGAAGAATAGGTCAATGGTCTATTTTTTATTAAATATAAAAATGATTAATTAATCCTATTTAAAATATAAAGTTGATTAAAACAAAAAAAATGATTGGAAACTTGAAAACCATGGGTTTCCTCCCATGCAGCGCTTTGTTTAACATCGTTAGCCTGACATGGATCCTAAATCTATAAATTTTTTCCTGGTTCATAGGTTGGATCAGGTAACTCAACCTCTATTTCCGGTTTATTGAATGATTCAATGAACGGTTTTAACCATTGCCCATTGACCTTGAAAATGTTACCACTTGTGGGATCTTGAATCTCTACTACCCCATGGGGGTACACATGATGCACTATGAAAGGTCCTGACCATGAAGACCTTAACTTTCCCAGGTGTTAATGATGATTTGAACTATACAAGAGAAAAAGTTTTCCCGGTTCAAAATGTTTGACCTTGATATTCCTAGATTGGTAGGCTTGAACTCTAGATTTATTGATCCTTGAATATTCATAAGCATCCATCCTTATTTCCTCCAGTTCATTGAGATCTAATTTCCTTTTTGTTCTGGCCAATGAGAGGTCACAATCCATTTTCTTAATTTCCCAAAAGGCCTTATGCTCAATTTCAACAGGAAAATGGCATGCTTTTCCATAAACCAACCGATATGGTGACATTCATAGGATGGTTTTTTATGCTGTATGATATACCCAAAGAGCATCCAACAGTTTCTCGGACCAATCTTTCCTAGAAGTATTGACAGTTTTCTCAAGAATTTGTTTGATTTCACAATTCGCTAACTTAGCTTGACCGTTGGTCTGTGGGTGGTAAGCAGTTGACACTTTGTGAGAAATTCCATATTTTTCCATGAGCGATGAGAATGGATGATTGAAAAAATGAGTTCCATGACCACTAATGGTAGCCCTAGGAATTCCAAATCTAGAGAAGATGTTTTCCTTGAAAAATCTAATCACAGTTTGATGATCATTGGATTTTGTAGGAATGAACTCAACCCATTTAGAGACATAATTGATAGGTAAGAGAATGTAAAGATTTACCCTAGAGTTTGGGAAGGGACCCATGAAATCAATTCCCCAATAGTCAAATATTTCAACCACTAAGATGGTAGTGAGTGGCATTTGATTAATTTTTGTGATGGACCCTACTTGTTGACACCTAGGACATCTTTGAAAAACTTTATAGGAGTACCTTGAGAGGGTGGGCTAGAGGAGACCACATTTAAGAATCTTAGATGATGTTTTCTCAGAGGAAAATTGACCTCCACATGCCTCACTATGACAGAATTTAAGGATGGACTCTTGTTCAGATTCTAGAACACACATCCTAATGACTTGGTCAGGGCAGAACTTATAGAGGTATGGATCATCAAACATATAGTTTCTAACATCAGAATGGAATTTCCTTTGAGCTTGAGTCCCTAAAAAGTTTGGAATGACCCCTGTAACTAAAAAATTGGCTCTTTCAGCAAACCAAGGGCAGTCACTCACAGAGTATAGGTGTTCATCAGGAAATGAATCAGACATAGAAAGGTGATTTGAGTTATCTTTGAATTCCATCCTAGAGAGGTGATCATCTAAAACATTTTCAACCTCCTTTTTATCCTTGATTGTGAGGTAAAATTCTTGTAAGAGAAGGACCCACCTAATCAGTCTAGCCTTTGCATCTTGTTTTTGGAAGAGGTATTTTAGTGCAGAATGGTCAGTGAACATAGTGATGGGGGATCCTAAGAGGTAGGACCTAAACATTTCTAAGGAAAACAAAATAGAAAGTAACTCCTTTTCATTAGTGGTGTAGTTGATTTGGGCATCATTTAAGAATTTTCTTGCATAATAAATGACATAAGAAGTTTTATCGCAACGTTGTCCTAACACATCTCCAACAGCAAAGTCACTGGAATCACACATAAGTTCGAAAGGAAGGTTCCAATTTGGAGATTTCATAATGGGAGGAGAGGTGAGAGAGGATTTGAGGGTTGAGAATGAACCGTCACAGCTTTCTGTCCAAACAAATGGAGCATCCTTTACTAGTAGTGCACAAAGGGGATGAGAGATTGAACTAAAGTCCTTGATGAATCTTCTATAGAAACCAGCATGTCCTAAGAAATACCTCACTTCCTTGACAGTTTTGGGTGATGGAAGGTGAAAAATGATGTCAACCTTGGCTTTATCAACTTCAATCCCCCTACCTGAGACCAGATGGACTAGAACTAGTCCCTCTTTAACCATAAAATGGCATTTTTCCCAGTTTAGTACCAGATTCTTTTCTTCAAATCTTGACAAGGCCCTCTCTACATTCTTCAGACATCTTTCAAAAGTATCCCCAAACACAGAGAAGTCATCCATGAAGACCTCTAGAAAATCCCCTACCATGTCTGAGAAGATTCCCATCATGCACTGCTTGAAGGTTCCAGGGGCATTGCCTAACCCAAAGGGAATGCGTTTGAAAGAAATGGTTCCAAATGGACATGTGAATGTAGTATTACCTTGATACTCTAGTGATACCTAAATCATATTGTACCCTGAGTACCCATCTAAGAAACAGTAGAAGGCATGGCCTTCCACTCTCTCAAGGACTTGGTCAATGAATGGTAAGGGGAAATGGTCCTTCTTGGTGAATGAGTTTAGCTTTTTATAGTCAATGCAGACCCTCCATCCACTACTCACCCTTGTTGGAAGAATCTCTCCATCCTCATTGGTTATCACTGTGATTCCAGCCTTTTTTAGAACCACTTGGATTGGGCTCACCCATTTACTCTTAGCTATGGGATATATGATACCAACTTTTAACAATTTTAGAAGTTATTTCCTTTCTACCTCCATGATATTAGGATTGAGTCTCCATTGAGGTTGACGACATGGATTTGAATCAGATTTTATAACAATCCTATGAGTCCCGATAAGTGGTCTAATCCCAGGAATATCAGACAGGGTCCAACCAATGGCTTTCTTATGTTTCCTAAGGACATTTATAAGCATCATTTCATGATTGGATTCAAGAGAAGATGAAATGACAATATTATGTGTTTGATTGTCCCCCAGGAAAGCATACTTGAGTTTAGGTTGGTTCAAAATTTCAGCAGAAGATTGGTACATTGGATCAAGATCAATTTTATTTCCTAAAGTTTTAGATAGGATTGATTCCCCACATGTAGAAGTTTCAGTTACTAGATTGTTCTGATCAGTTTTAGGGAAGGATGTTGGAGTGGTCTCTATAAAAGTGTTTTCTTGAAAGGTTTCACTGATTGGTGGACCTAAGACTTCATTATAAGAGAAATTTGAAAATGATTCAAGCCATGGAGATAAACTTCCTTCACATGAACAAATGAAATCAATCTCATCCTGACATAAACATTCATCAAATATTCCTTGATGTTCTATGGATTCATTATCAATGCTTCCTATCATGTATAATTCATGAATATCCTCGTCATCCCCTATTTGTGAGCTTTCATTATAGATGTTCAAGTCTAGACTCATGTTTCCAAAGGTGATGGTCATGTTCCCATTTCGGACTCAGATAACAGAGTTGATTGTTGCAAGGAATGGAAGACCAAGGATGATTGGGTTTTGTTCATTATTTACTAAGTTTGGATGGTTGTAAAGGACAATGAAGTTAGTAGGTAGATGATGTTTTCAACCTTTACCAGAATGTCCAGTAAAATCCCCTTTGGAACCCTAATGCTAAGATCAGTAAGTTGAAGTGTGACAGATGTGGTTTGTAGCTCTTCTAGGCCTAACTGGCAGTACACAACATATGGGATGAGATTGACACTAGCACCTAGGCCACACAAGGCCTTGACAACTTTTCTCTCTTCTAGTTCAACATTGATGTAAGGGAAACCTGGGTCTTTCAACTTAGGAGGAATGGTCCCTTGAATGGTGGTACTCACATTAGCATCCAAAAGGACTTGTTTTTTATGTGAAAATTTTATTTTAAAAGTGCACAAGTCCTTAAGGTACTTTGAGTAGGCATGTATGGGTTGGATGGCTTCGAGAAGGGGAATGTTCAACTTGACTTGTGAGAAGATTTCCCTCAATGTTTCACTCAGTTCAGGCTTGGGTTTCCCCCTAATGCGTTGAGGAAATGGTGCAGGTTGTGGGGTTGTTTGTTGAAGTGTTGTTTCTCTCACATTATTATCAGTTTCCTCAGTTTGATCTTGTGGTTCATTTGAATTTTCATCCAAGTTTGAATCTTCAGGTGGGTTCTGAATTAGTTGTTCATGTTTCTCAATTGATTTCCCACTTCTTAAACTAGAACAACGTTTAGTTGTTCATGAGTTTTTTGAGCATAACTTGACTCTCCCCTTGAAGTTTATGATGGAACCTCCTGAGTAGGCATGAGTTCCTTTACAGTTTTGATGGTTTGAAGTTCTAGTTTTAGGGAAGAGACTTCTGAGTTCATCCTCTCCATTTTTTTGCACAGTTGTTCTAGTAGGATTTTTGGAACAATTTGGGTTGGTGCTTGAGAAGATTGGTTTATCCTAGGGGGAAATTTTGGAGGTGGGATGGTTTATTGGAAATGGACTGGTGGATGTTGGTATTGGATAGGTTGGGTTTGGAACTGGTTATGGGATTGGTAGTTCTGATGGCGGTAAGGATTTTTTCCCTATGGTTGGCTAGGTTGTTGGTTATCTTTCCAGCATAAGCCTGGGTGGTCATTATACCTTGGGTTGAAGTTGTTTTGGTATTGAAACTTTTGAAATTTCAAGGTACTTACTTCCGATGGGGGTCCTCCTAAAAGAAAATCCTTGATGGATGGAATGGTTTGGTAGTTTTCTGTCTTATGGTCATGTTTTTCAAAAATTGTGCAAACATGGTCAACAGTTTGGATTTCATGGACTTTCCTAAGGACTATCTCTTCAACCTTCCTAGAGAGTGCTGCAAGTTTAGCTATAAGGCTTTCCTCTTCTCTAAGTGTATGAATTCTAGTAGTTATTTGTGGATTTTCAGAATAAGGTGAAGTTCCCCATGTTTGTTTTTGTTCAGAAAGGCTTTCTAGATACTCGTAAGCATCATTTGGGGATTTGTTTTTAAAGGTTCTATTACACATCATGTCAATGAATTGTTTATTCCCTAGACCCACCCCTTCATAGAAAATTATCACTTGTTCGGGTATAGAAAATCCATGGTGTGGAACCTTGTTTGGAGTGTCTTTGAACCTCTCCCATGTTTCATAGAATGATTCTTCCTCTTTTTCAAAAAGGTTTTTGATACTCTTTTGAAGTGATTTTTTTTTGTGGTGGGGAAAGTATTTTTTGTAGAATTCTCTTTGTAGTTGGTACCAAGAGTTTATGGATGATTGTCTCACATTGTTTAGCCAATTTTAGCTCGATCCTTTAAAGAAAAAGGAAATATTCTCATCTTAGCTAATTATAGTTGATGTGGGGGACACACGGTTTCTACAATGTCATTGAACTCCTTAATGTGAAGGTAGGGCATCTCAGACTCCATTCCATGGAATGTGGGAAGATGGTTTAGGACATGGGGTTTAAAGATGCAGTTGGCATCTCCTAGGTAGTTATGTCTAATGCATGTCGGGGCATTGGTCCTGAAAGGTTTGAGGTATTCATTCATCATTTTATCAATTGCATTCCCCAAGTTTGGGGCTGCCTCGTTTGGGTTTCCATTTTGGTTCCCACCCGGGTTTATGAGTTGGTTTCTTTGAAGACCTTCAATTTAATAGGCTCAATTTTGGACTCTGGAGTATTAGGAAGATTAGGATCTAATGTAAAGAGTTTCCTTGGTGTACTTGACTCCCCAACCCCAGGACTATCCACCTTAACTAGACGGTTCGATTGATCATGGGTGTAGGCGGACATGCGCCAAAAGAAAAAAAAATGAGAAAGGGACAAGATAATAGAATTTGGATGAGAAAAGAAGAAATGGGGGATAATAGAATGGGTGTTTAGATGACTTATGTGGGTCCCCAGAAATTGCGCCAAAATTTGATTCACACTCAAATTTACCCAAGAGATGAAGGTAGAACGATCCTTGTAGTTTAGCTTGGGTTATCGAATCCTTAGAGACCTAAGAAGAAATCTATAGACACATACATTCTATGGACTATTATTGGCTATGAAGTGGCCAAATTGGGTTAATTTTATATGGGTTTAAAGTATAACTAACATATTTGAGTAAATTCAATTTAAAATAATGAGTTTATTTTAGGTTATCGCTTGGGGTGGATTGGACGTATTTCCTTTTCAATGATTTCAATTTCTTATATTTGAGTTGTGTTCATTTAAGGAGATCAAACAACATCCCCACTTACTGGTTTAATACCTACACACTATAATACTAATCAACTATACACTTTAAGGATCAAAGTTTTGAGAACTTCAAGGTAAAGGTTCATATTATCACTTGAAGTGTCTGACCATAAATTCAACAAGAACGATGGAGTTTAAAAATCGTCAAATAAAAATCTCAACTAAAAGAAGTGATTAGGAATTAATGGGGTGATAAATAACATCCAATCCAGCCCCTTGATACCCCCTTGGATCAAACCATAAGTGGGTTAGCCCTCCATTGATTCTATGGTTTCAATGGAAGCGGAAAGTAGAATCATGAGGGAGGGAATGGAGAAGTAAAAAATAACACAATAAAATAATGATCACTCCACCATTGTGTGATAATCTCACAAGATTTGGTATGAACAAGTTCACACCTTGAAACAACGGTATCAAAGTGATAAGGAGAAGAATAAAATAATAAGAGAATAAGAAATTTTATTAATAAACAAGGATGAATTAAAACAACTTACATGTGAAAGAAAAATTTGAGACAACAAAACCGCAACATAACATTACAATGAATGAAAGCTCAAAGATAATAGAACTACTTCACCACCACTACCTTAAATATTCATTTTGGGAGCCTTGGGTCGAGCCTCCAACAGTACAAAAAGATCCCACTTGAGTATGGTAGGCCTATGGTGGTGGAAAGTAAGGGAGAGGAGACTTTTCCACCCTTGACCCGAGATGACAACCCACTTGCTTCCACCGAACAGATGCGATTGTAAGTCCTTCTAGATGGCTGAATCTGTAACAAAATGAGATTTTATAAGATATATTCTTTTTAATTTATTTCATAACTTCTGTTGTAAGCTACACTATGATTATCTTACTCTATACGCAACACTGTATTAGCTTGCAGTATACACAACACTATTCTTAGATTGTGTGACACACAATTTCAAGTTTGTTTGATAGTAGTTATTATACGCAACATTGAGTATATATATTTATATATTCAATGTATTAATGAAATATGGTTTTATTTTATTATATTCAACAATAAAGGAGTCTTCCACTACAGGCAACCCTGATTTGGCTTACATTACACGCAATCACGACCTTCCTCGATAGCGTGTGTTGTACGCAGTACTGGGTTTCACTAAACAATGATATATGGTTATAATATTATCAATAACTAGCCGTAATGAATAGTATTAACTATATTTTGAATTTTATAACATTATTATACATCTTACACATTTTCTAGAATATTTTATGAGAACAAAATAAAATTTTTGGGTAAAATAAGTATTTTTAAAAAAATGCAGTTTTGCCGCCTTTTGGTGGCACACCCACTTTAAATCTATTTTTTGACATGTTTATAAGTTAAATTTGAAAAAAATAAAATTCTTCTTTTTAATAAGGATATAAAAATTTACTTTGGATAAATTTTGCATATTATTCTGATAACTTTTATATTTTAATGAATAGTAAAAACGCACTATATTTTAATTAAAAATAACTTTTTTCATTGTAAAACTTTATATGGATAAATTATAATATTTAATGGTTTTAAATTATAAATAGAATATATTTTTACCATTTAATATAATTTATATCATTATCATTGATTTTACATTGAATTCATAGGTAAAATCATTTCAATCTTTTGTAATGTTTTAAACAAAAACCCGTTTTCTTTTAACAACGGGATTGATTTTAATTTAAATTCTGAAACTTCTGTGTATTGAATTTGAAAAAAATGGATTCCATATTTCGAATCAGTGGGTCAAAATTATATTAATATAGTAATATTTATTTTTGGGCATTATGAATAGTAACTACGGTAAATTTTATTTACCATAGTTAAAGGTAAATCGGGTAATTAAGGGTAAATATAAGATTATAAAATTACCCTAACACATGACAAAATCCTATTGGATGAATAAAAGTAGACCCATATCACCTAAGGGTCGTATTAGATTCATTTCATGAAATTTTGACCATGAATTAATATAATTGTTATTAAAACCAAAGTGACAACATGTCACTCTCTTAAATCTTATAAGTATATTAATTTTAATTTAGTGATAAACTTCATGAAACTTTTAACATGAATAGTCTACAGAAATCTAATAAAAGTATCTACATCATATGAATTTATTTATAATTTTTAGGGATTAAATAATTATCATTAATGGTGACATAATAGGGATGTTGAAATTAATTTATTAAGAGAAATATCAAATAAATGGTTTTACAAATATTAAAATAAATATTATATGAACTATTTAATGTGATCCACTAATTTTATAGATAAATATGACATTTTATAAATCTATTAAACCTTTTAGTTCGAACATATCTTCTGTATATTTTTTATTTAAATTCAAATAAATGAATAGTGTCAAAATTGACACTATTGTTATTTTATAAAAATAACATATTATAAATTTTTTTAAAAATCACAAAAATATTTAAAAATTATAAATTTAAATTTATATGGTCTAAAATGTTATATAGTATTCAATTATGGATAATTCACAACAAATAAGTAATTATTTATAATAAATTAAAATATATAAGGTTATTACCACAAATAAAATTAAATTGATAAATAAGAATAAATAAAGCTGATAATGTTTAAAATAAATTCCTAACATGTCTAAATTGTATTTTTCGATGATGTTACAACCCTATCTCATCTAACCTTAGGATATGAGTCATTTTGGAAGTTTTTAAGTGGGGTTGGGATTTAATATAATCTAATATTTCTTATATTTCCAAAGGTTCCCCTCTCGTCCCTTATAAAAGGGCACCTCATCCCTCTCTTCCTCACACCATTTGGAGCCTTGAAGCTCATACAAACTCTGCCAATTTCACTTCCACACTTCCCTAGAAACATCCCAGAGGTCCTGGTATTCTTCAAAGACCAATTTTAGTGCCCTAAGAGGAGGTCTCAAAGAGGCACTTCAAAGAAGAGGTAATGTCCGTTACCGATTCTTTCAGCTTTATTTCTTCTTGTACTTATTCTTCTTTAGTTGCTTCATTATGAAGTAATAACATCAGTATCACTCATATACCGATAGGTTATTATAAGTATTAAACAACCCTATTTCACCGTCTATCCATCCTACGGAAAACGAAATCACCGCGTGTGCGTACGTACGGAATACCGTCTCCACATCGTGGTGTAATCTATTTTCCACAACCACCTTACTTGGATGGGTATAATGGTGTAAATAATTACTATTTATGATTATTGTACAGTTATATTTATTATTAAATAGTATACATACACTAAAATACAATTCCACAATCATGGGAATGATATCATCGCTCGTGCGTACGTACGGACTACCATCTCCACGAACACAATGAGATTCATTTTCCATGATTAACCATTCAAGAATGATTATAAAGTATATATAATGAATAATAATGAAATATATGACATAATAATGATACTGGATTTATGTATATATATATGTATGTCATCTATTTAATTTCACTCAATTCAATAAGGAAACGAAAACAACGTTCATCCATACGTACGACCTACCGTCTCTATGAACCGTGTATTTCATTCCTTTTATTGATCTATAATATATATGTATGTGATGAATATATATTATATAAAAATCATGTTTTAAATTCTGGTATTATGTAAATCAGAATATAAGTAATAACATCAAGAACGACAAGTCGAAACACATACGATAAATGAAATGATTTTACCCAAAACGCTGATTTTACATGGAATTTACAAAAGAACGGGTAATATAGAGTCATAAGTGAAACATATATGATATCATAACAATGAATATGATTATGTAATAAGTTAATGACATTATTTAAATCATTATACAGGAGGTTTGGATCCATATGAAGCATATCAAACCTAAGGTAAGTGATAATTATTCCAATCTCATTCTTATCCGAGATTATTTATTCGTATTTATTTACTGGGTTTATATTTATCATACATGTACCTGATTTCTAAAAATGGTTTCATGTATGTTTAAAGTCCTTTTTACCCATTTTGAATTTTACTACATGGTGTGTAAGGAATCTTTATTTTACAAGGTACTTTTTGACTTTTCTGGCAAAAGTACGAGAAGAATGTTTTTTTAAACTTATACAGCACGAATGGATTTTTACAGTTTTATAAAGCCTTATTTTCATGAAGCTTCCTCCAAAAGAATTCATGACTATTTTCAACAAAATATTTTTCTTTTAAAATTGCATGACGTTTTGTGAAAAGAAATTTATTTTGAAGAAGAAATGATATTTTCCTCAAGAATTAATTTCAAGTGTTTTATCCAAACCATTTTCCATCTAAGATGAAATTATTTCATATATGTATATTTCAAGTATAATGTCTCTATGATTTACATGGTTTCTATTTTCTTATTATGAAATGATATCCATTTCTTTCATATGGATTATGTGATGATGGGATGATGTTTATGAAACCCATTTTATTCGTTGGGTTATTATGAATGATGTATGTTTATTTTGTGTAACAAGTAAGAATGATTTCATTATGAGATGGGTGGGACCTATATCTACCTCCAATGCATTGGGTAAAGATTTATATCTCATGATATATACATGGATGTAACGGTAAGTTAATCCAGTTCAGTGTTTCAGGACTAAAACGAGGATTGAACTCGATTCAGAAATGGACTTTTTCCACTAAGATGGTCTTGGCGGTAATGCCTTGGCTACTATGGAAATCATAACATGTACTAAATGGTTGCCACAATTACATTTTTTATTCCCATTATATTTTATCATGGTTGATGTTCCATTATGATATATTCCTTAAGTACTTCCACGATTTATGTCTTTGCTCAAGATTTTGATGTTTAAATTTCATGTTCAAGTTTTTTTCTTTCAAATGTTTATGGATTGTTTTATGTTCTCTATGTTTTCCCTTACTGAGCATTTGAGCTCACCCTTTTTATGTTTTATTTTCCCCAGGAAATATAGAAAGGTTTTCAGTAAGTAAACAAAAAGGGGAAGATCATTATGGGAGTTGTTAAAAATCTTTCAATAGGACTAGAATATTATATTCCGTGTTTCCAAAGACACTAAACTATTACGATCCTTGTGTGTCTGTTTTTGTTATGTACTAAGTATTCTGAAAAAGTAATGTAATGTCCATGTACATCAAGATTTGGGTCTATACAGAATCAGAGTGGACCATTAAAGAATAAAATGGTTCCCCAGATTTCGCCTAACCCCCTGTAAAATTTTGGCCCATTTGGAGTTGTTTAGTCGGAGATATGATTAGATTAGTGGACTGTTTTTCAGGGCCGAAGAATCTGGCCCAGAATTTTATCTCTAACTTGGGCCGCCTAAATAGACACCATAGAGACCAAATTATCATTGTATCATAAAGAGTTATTTTTTCCTCTACATGTATTCTAGCATCCTACGAAATTTGGGATTCATTGGGGCTTTATATTGGGCCCCACAGTCTCATCAGTGGGCTTTTGTCCAATCTGACTTCTCCAGAATTGTTTCCTTTCATCACAAAATATCGCCATATTCTTCCATGAATTCTCCATTGATCCCTGAATAAAACATGTTCATTTTGAAGTTTAGATCAATTTACCAAAATATAAAATTAAAATTTGTATAATTACATTCCTTAAAATCAGATTAATCATTAGGTACTTTAAATGATGTTAAAAAATGTACCACATAATAGTGCATTTTAAGAAGGTATTACAATCATAATGTGAAATATTGTTCAAAGTGTAAAATGAACTAAAATGGTATTTATGAATAATAAAGAACATGAATATTATATATATTAACAATTAATATTAGCCTCATTTAGTGGCTAAAAACTTGTAATACAAAATTTTCTTGTGCTACATGCAATACCGACTTGGCTTGCGCTACATGCAATACTGACTTGGCTTCCACTACATGCAATACTAACATTATGTACGTTACACACAACACTAATATTTCTATAAAACATCATTTTATTATTAGAATTATTTTAATGAGATAATGATAACCTATACAATAAAAATAGTTATACAATTAGTAATAAATAATTTTAAAATATTATTTATAATTTTTTTATATAGATAAAACTTATTAATAATTAAAGATATGATTTTTGGTAATGTCCTTTATGTTTAAAAATAATTTTTTCTTGAATTAAATGCATTTAATGATAAAATTAATTTTACAAAAAATATAAATTGAATTTGATAAAATAACCACAACTTTTTAATTTAGAATAACAAAATTAGATTTGGGTTAATTTTTGGGATTTTTTGAGAAACTTTGTTTTTGTTGAATAGAAAACAAATACTGCATTTTAGTTAATAACTGCCTTTTCGTTTAAATAATTATTAATATTAAATTATACATAAAATTTGACTTAAGTTCACATCATATCAATTATAAATCTATTAATACCATTTAGGTAATTATAATCAATTTATCTTAGAAATTGAATATAAAAACATAATAAACTTTTGGACTATTTTGTACTGTAAAACCCGCTATTTCGTCTCGTCTACTAGAATAGAAATAATCCTAATTTCACCTCTTATATGAATTGAATTTATAAAAAACATCATAAACCATTGTAATAATTATAATATTTATATTCTAATAAAATAAACTTTTTTTATAACAAAAATATTATAAAAGTGATTAAAATTAATCACAACGATTAAGGTTAAATTAAGATTAATTTGGGACTAATACTCAATATTAGGGGACCAAATTACCTATAAAATTATCAAAAACCCATTTTATGACCATTATTTGGAAACAAACCTTCCATTATTAATTAATGTTTTTTATTTCTTTTTTAGGTATGAACATGTGTACACGAAACTTGTTTTCAAAAATTCCAAGTGAGTCCTTTTCCTTCCATATAAAAGGCCACCACATATACCACATATTCAAACCTCTAAAACCTTTTAGGGGAATCCAATATTTGAACAATACACTTCCAAACATCCCTATATTCCTCTTATAAGACTTATATTGGGAATAAGGTAATCTAAGGAATCCTTTTGGAAAAAACTAAAAGGCGTTACCTGATTAAGAGGTAATGTCTTCTCTTAAGTCCTTTATTTTATTTTCCTTACCCACCACCTAAAAATATCTCTATTAAATGATTGTATATAAATAAATACCATAAATATAATATTATTTTATATATAATGTTTTCAACCTACACCTACACACACCACCATCTAATGGGTAACAAACATACTATTTCTGTGTACGACGAACTACAGCCCTAGGAAATGGTGATTCTTTATTTTTCAATTAACAACAAACATGGTGGAAAATTATTATGGAAAATCTATTTATATATATAAAATATTATATTTATTATTTCTTTAATCTTCTTATATTCTATTTTATAATACATATCATTATCACTTTCTATTTTGTGTTAATACGATAATTTTGTTTGAGGAAGTGTGGACTGCTGCCCCCTTAGAGTGATATGATTTGTTCAGACACCACATGGATTGTATTAAGCATGATTTTAGTGAATATATATAATATATATGATATCATAAATATATTTTAGTAATTATATATATATACATATGACTTTTAATTTTTTTCCTTCTACATGATAATTAAATGGAAATAGCATTCATGCATACATACAACCTACCATCTCCATGAGTGATTTATTAATTTTTATAGTTATATATTCAATTTATTATTATAATACACATATAATATATATAAATTATATTTATATCATGTTTTACATTCTATAAATCCCGATATAAATATAAGGACCAATGATATAACTAATCAAGACACGTACAAAGAATAAAGTGAATATTACCGATAGTGAAGCCTTAACATAGGATCGTTAACAAGATGGTAATATAAGGTCATAGTAAAACCATGTATGGTATTATTTATAATAATATTCATCAGTAAAATATGTATAATAATCTTATAATTATTATACAATAATCTTGTATGAGTATGAAGAGAGTCACCACACAAGGTAAGGGGATTTTATCTCACTTTTTTTTATTTCCATGAGATACATTCTATGTTTGCCAAAATTTACTTTTGTGTGGTGTATGTAATACAAATTATTGTAACATAGTTATCTTATAATTAATTTTATGGGTATTCACATATTCATTTTATGATATTTATTTCATGGGGTTTATGTTTTATAAGTTACCAAATCGGTAAAATAGTTGTGTCTCAATTTTCCTTCTTTGAGACTCATGTTTTGTTAGGCACCTAAATTATTTTTTGAGGTGAATATACATAAATTTTAAATATTATATATTTATATATCTTCCAACAATGATATTTTAATCTTACTTTTTGTTTAATTTTCTTACATGGAGAGTAGGAACCGAGGTTATAATTTTATAAGAGTGTATTGAGACAATATCTTCTCTTTTCATGATTGTTTATGTTTATGATTACTTTTATGAAATATTATGGCCTATCTCTCAATAAGATTAATTATCATTGGGTTGTTAATTATTTATGCATGTATTGGTACAATTTTTCTACTCTTTGGAACATATGATAGTTAAAAATGTGTTTCTAATAAATTCTGGCTTTACCCACTCTTTGATTGGAAATTTGGGTTTCTTTAAACACATGTTTTCTAAAAAGGGTTTTCAATAATATTATAATAATAAAATATGATCATAAAAAGGAATATTTAATTTTTTTATATTTTACCATTTTTTTGAAAGAATATTATTTTCTCTTTCCAAATAAGGATTTTTTCAGACCTTTTTCCATGTAAAATGAATTTTCTTTTTAAATCGTATGACATGAACGGATTTATCAACATTAAATCCTTTGAAACTTTATTTTCATGTTGAAATGTTAATTTTTAAGAATTTTTTAAAACATATATTTTCAAAGAAATGTTTTTCAAAAACATTTCAAGCTCATTTTATAAGTTTCAAGGAAAATAGTTCCAAATTTTTTTTCAATATTATTTTATATGTTTTTAACGAAAATGGTTTTCAAAATGTTTTCATGATTATTTTATATGTTTTGAAGGAAAATGGTTTTAAAAATATTTTCATGATTATTTTATAAGTTTTCAAGGAAAATGGTTTCCAAATTTTTTTTCAGTCATATCGTATAAGTTTTCAAGGAATTTTTTTTTCAAGCCTTATTTCTTTGTTTTAGATGTACTTTAAAAGGAAATATTTTCCAAAATATTTTATGTTTTAAACATAATTTTTCAAAGAATAATAGATATTTTCCTCAATAAATGTTTTCAAAATATTCCTCTAAGTTATTTTCCTTATAAGACAATATCCCTTGATGTTAATCATGCCCTTCTATGAAATAATCCAAAGGTTTCATTCTGATTCTTTCTAAAATGGTTTATGTTTTGATGGAACGATGCTTATGACACCCATTTCTCTTTCACAGGTTATAATATTTTGAAACCCAATTCTTTTCGTAGGTTATTCTTTGATGAAATGATTATGAAACCTTTCTCTTTCCCATAGGTTATTATGTGAGGAATTCTTAACGATAACCATTTCATTGCACGGGTTATGATTTGATGTTTGTTGAACCCATCTATTTTTATGGGTCATGATATGATGAATGATTTATTATCTTGTAGAAAATGTATGAATAGTTTTATTATGAGATGGGTGGGACCTATATACCCCTCCAATGAATTGGGTAATGATGGATGACTCATGAGTATAAATGTTATGTGTGAACCTTATTACATGTTCACAATGTTATGAATGGACTTGGTTTCATGTACAGAAGTTTATGCGTGAACTTGATTACAAGTTTAAAATGTTAGGTTTGAACCTGATTACATGTTCAAAATGTTATTAATGGAACTAGTTTAAGGTCATAATGTTTATTCATGAACCTTATTACATGTTCACAATGTTATGTGTGAACCTGATTACATGTTCACAATGGTATGCAAGGACCAGGTTTCATATCCATAAGGTTATGCGCGAACCTTATTACATGTTCAAATTTTTATTCATGAACCTAGTTTCATGTCCATTAGTTGATAAAGGGCCTTAATTTCAGGTCTTTAGCTTAATGAGTGAACCAATTTCTACTTATACATGTTCATAATCTTATAAAAAATGTGTATTCCACAAATTCCATGTCATATTAATATGTTATTCTTTCATAAATTATGATCTTAATCCTCTTACGATCTTTGTATTATGAACATACAATATTTATTATGATATATAATATGTAGGTTATAATCTTCAAATGTTATTCTCAAGTTCTATACCCTTTTGTTTTACATTATGCTTACAAATTTCCATTATTTACCCTTACTGAGCATACAAGTACACCCCTTTCTTCTGTTTACATTCTCTAGGTTATGAAGAAAGGTTTTTAGGTAAATGTAAGAAAGGCGGAGATATTTATTAGAGATGTTGAAGATATTTCACTAAGATAAAATATTTTGTTTCTGATTTTCCAAAGAAATTAACTATTATGGTCCTCGGGCATGTATTTTTGTAAGGTACTGAGTATTCATCTAAAATGATATAATATCTATGTATATTAAGCATGGGTCGCTATAATTATCAGACCAATGAATCTTATAATGGATCATATACGGTTAGGTGATGGAGGTGATACCTAACCTAATCATGAATTTTATAAAATAATGAAAATAAAAGAAAAATAAAGGAACCTAGAGAATTTTTTTTGCTTTCTTAACATATTCATGGACCACTATAAACTATTTGGATCATGGAAATTTTTTTTAAGAGGAGTTACTTCATCAAACTATTCAGAATTATCATGCATTATACATTATAGATTACTTGCCTTTTTAGATTTATTTTAACTATCTTCCAACCTACCATCTGCCTCAAAGACACTTGAACGTTATTTCATGAGCTCTGGTGATTAATTTTTTATTTTTATTTATGATTGGAGTTGGAATAACCAAAAATTTTATAAATAAAAACTCCCTTTGTGGTTGAATTAAATTTGATATTATGTATTATAGTTATAGAAAACACATGAAATTATTTGGTATAATTATATCCTATTAGATTGAGAATTTTGTTAATCATCATATTCATTGGTAATATATACATTGAACAATGTTCATATGATTTATATAAATACAGAGTTTTGATAAATCCAACTAACACAGAAACAGGAAGTGATGAACTAAACAAATAGGAAT
The DNA here is from genome assembly GCA_963277665.1 of Viscum album. Lineage (NCBI taxonomy): Eukaryota > Viridiplantae > Streptophyta > Magnoliopsida > Santalales > Viscaceae > Viscum > Viscum album. The sequence continues at coordinate 1,714,942,441 of OY728122.1, forward strand.
GTGCTCTAAGAATCCACTTTATCGGAGCTTTTTAGGGAGATATAATCACTAGTATTTTCACTTGACCAATCCTAAGATGATATCCAAAACTAAATCACAAAATAAACTATTTACAGGATAAGCTCAAACTCATTGAGGTCTTGACCAAACCATGTACGTCAAACCGCTATAAGAAAATATATCTATCACGTACCTTAACCATAGGGTGTTTTCTAGTGTAATAAAGGGATATGTATCAAGACCCTAATAATATGAATATATATGGTATTTTCAATAAAATAATAATTATATTTACTTCGTATTGTTGTTATATTCGAAATGATTTTGATTTTGATATGATCAAAAATAAATTACATTTTTAAGTAATATTTAATTTAAATTAAGGAAATAATTTTGAATAATTAATAAATTTTTAAAATAAATGATATTATAATTAAATATTACTATTAAATAATATTTATTCACTATAGTTGAAAATATAATTTTATGAAGTCAAAAATAATTTTTATAAGGGTTTAAAAAATCTTATTTTAAAAAATACTAGCATTTCTCAATAAATATAGATTCTTATTCTTAAAGTGAAGAGTAAAATATTTGGAAAATTATTTTTAAAAAATAAATATTATTTTTGGAATCATAATTTTAAAAATATCCAAACGTGATTTTTTCAGAATTTTCTGAGCTAGTCGAATGTTTTGGAAAATATTAAATAAGGAAAAATATATTGAGTGTATTATGACATCATAATGACAAAAGTGAGTTAATAAATAGTCTAAATGGTATAAAAAACCAAATATATGTTTCCCCTTTAAATTAATGCGTTTTAATGTTATTTGATTAATTTTACAAAGCCTTTATGAATCCTGCAAAACCTATTTTATATTTTAGAGTTTTAAATTAATTTCTTTAAGAACATAACTCACTTCCACACCATCAAGTGTAAAGTTTTAATAATTTATGCCCTTAGAATTCTAAAATAATAAAATCCACTCTTTATAGGTATAAAAAATGGGAAAAACCCCATGGGAATGTTTTTATTTTCTATTACTTTTTTTGCATATAGTCTAAAACCTATGTTTGGGAAATAATAACTAACTCCCATCTCTTTTCCTATATAATCCCACCCAAGATCCCATTCTTATTCACTCAAAAACCTTGGATAACGTCTTTAATATGACCTAAAATCTCTATATACCTCCCAAGGTTCCCCCAATATCACAAGAATCTCCTTCGAAGCTTTTGGAATCACCCCCTCAAGGTAAGGAATCCTCTCCTTCTCCTCTTTATTCATGAATATTTATTATCATATGAATTTGATCTCTAATTAATGATATTGGGATATGTTATTCCATATCCCCTTTATCCCCTTATGATTTATAAATTATTAGAAATTACTTTAACTCTCAATAACCCCTCTCATGAATATTTATATACCCCTATTGTGATACTGGAATTTCACCGTGTTTTTTCATGCCCACGAAACTGTGCAGTGAATACCCATAACCATTCCCTATCAAGGGGGTTCAACATTATTCACTTATAAATATTTTGTTGGTTATATTATTTTATTCAAACTAAACTGAATTATAAATTTATTAAATGTGATTAAATATGTTCTTATGTATATGATCTATGTGGCACACTTATGCATGTACATGATGTGATTATGATGGGTGTACTGAGATAGCACTCCAACGCATTAGGCAATGTTTTAGTCTTTTGAGATGAATTTTATGGTACATGGGAGGTTATCATAAGAAAATTATGTTATGTTGTCTTGGTATTTAACCTTGACTTATGATTATAATGTCAAGCTTTATGTTCTTTCCACATTATCAGATTTTATTTATGTTATCATGTTATATCATTCATCATTGTTATTGTTTATGATTCTCACCCATTTTATGTCACATATAAATGCTTATTTTCTAAAATTTAATATTTTCTTCATGTTAGGATTTTTTATTCCATTATCGGGCTTTATAACTCATCCCTTTCCTATGTATGTCCCCAGGTTATCCCATAGAGTTTTAAGTACGATGAAATATTATGATGATTTCAAGGAAGTTTCAATAATGTTGATGTATCCCCTATTTTATGTTGTTATTTAATGAACCTAATTACCAAATGATAAATAATTCTCAATCTTCCAGGTTTTATTATGTGTATTCTAATATAATAAATCATAAATTAATGTGTAATAAAAACAAGGGTTGTTATAGTTGGTTTCAATGAAAAAATTAATTATTTTTTGGATTAGGGTTAGAAAAATATAGGGAAAGAATTAGGGATAAGACTGAACATAATAAAAAATACCTAGATTTTGGTAAAGTTTAGAGTATGTGGTTTCCAATAAAATACATCCTAGTAAGGATAATATAAGTGAATGTGGCCCTGGAATAGATGTACCTAGGGATAAAACCTAAAAACACTGCATTGAGCTAGACTCAATCAAGAAGTAGTGGATGAAAATGGGCCTTACTATACAACTGTTTTGACATTACTGGGGGATATTCTTGGGTAAATTCACAAGCTCATTACAAACCATTATTAAGGGAAAATTTTACATAATATTCTTTGTTAGAAAATAGATCATGGATAACCAAGATCTAAGCACTGAAATTGATAAGTTAAGGAACACTTTTAACTTCTAAGTTATCACTTTAATGTTATTGGAATTTTGTTTATGCATTTAATAGTTTAAAAAATACCCATCCCTAATATTTCCTTTATTAAATATAATTAATGGAATTAGGGGGAACCGAGTAAAAACCCCATCTAAAGGGAAATGTGATGACTGACCAAACGAGATTCCCAAATCGATGGGAGAATGATTCAGAAAATTTTTGATGATACTCTCTCAGTTGAATTAGGTTCAAAATAGAAACCTGAATCAGGAGGAACACCAAAATTCCCCTAATAAATAAAAATCACTATTTTTACCTTTATATAACAAAGGAATCTGACATTCAATACATCACAGATACCTTAATGAAGGAATAATGGATCAAACCCATTCAGAATACCTTATCCATCCTTCAGTGTTCAAAGAAATAGGTGGTTATACTAGATATTTATCATATGGAGGGAGAAACTGATCACTGGTGGAAATTGATTAAGAATATGAATCCTGAGGAAGAGATTGAAGTGATGGTATAAAAGGAATTTTATATTTTTTTTAAAAAAATATTTTCTTTGCACTATCCAACTTAATATAGAAAGGTATTTACTTTCCCTCAAGGAAAATGATGATGGATCCCTCAGGTCATATGAGGAATGTTTCAAAATACTTGAATCATATGCCTCTAGTTTTTTCATTAGCCTCAAATTCAATGTTTTACACTTATTTTATGGGATAAAACTGAGTATATAAAAATCCCTAGAAATCTGAGACTTTTATTTCTATAAATAAAATTTTTGGTAAGTAAAAATAGAGGTTGTAGTATCTCAAGGGTCTCATGGGGATAAGAAGAAAAAATTGGAGTTTAATTTTGGTGGTATAATGGAGAAATATAATATGGGTAAGAAATTTAAACATACCACTTATCAAAAGGGTGGAAATAAGAATGCTAGAAATTACCTAATTGGGATGTGGAAATTCATTAAGTGAAGAAAAGGGGGGGGAACCTTACTAGAGATTGCTGATGGGAGAATCCCATAAAAGTAATAGAAGATAGAAATTCCCCAGTCTACCCATAACCTATTTTCCAATGATTCAACTGTAAGGAACATGCACACTATGGAAACCATTTCCCTATGCCATGGGGTTTTAGAGACAATTAATGCCCAATACCTCTAATGTGGAGAGGTTGGTCATATGCTAGTATAACCATTGAGGTGGATCCTGACAACAATGTAGGGACATGTACGCTAGTTATTCATTAAAGAATAGTAAAAATACATTTCTATTATGTTTATATGAATACCTTTATATCATGAAGATTCATTATAACTACTCAAACACCACCACAAAGCATGTAAGTAGATCTATCAGTAAAAATGGAAAATGGAGAAATTATTGCATCCCATGTATAAGTCCTCCACTATCTAAATTTATGGGCTGAAATTCCTATTAAACATTGTGATACTCCTATAGTTTGTTTTGATGCAATTTTGGGTATGTATTGGATTTCCTTGCATAGATCCAATATAAATTACCATGAGAAGGAAATTACTCTCTATATTGCAAATCGTCCTTTAATTTTGTACAAATTCAATGAGGGTGATGGATATTATTTATCACCATCATCTCAAGAATGGAAATTATTTCCCAATGAGAAATAATATCTATCTTAAGTGATTGTGTCTTAGTAAAAGATCATCCTTGAATATATTACCATTGTGATGGAATACACTGATGTGTTTCATGAATAATTTCTTAGTCTTCCTCTAAGCCGAGAGGTTGAATTTTCAATTGACATTATACTAGTGGTGTTTCAATTATTCAAGAATCCATACAGAATGGATATTTCATAACTGGAAGAGATAAAGAAACAACTATATGGGAATCCAGATAATGGGTTAATATACAGAATTTCTTCACCTTGGGGTGCCCCAGTTCTCTTTGTCAAGAAGACGGATGGGTCAATGCACCTTTGCGTTGATTATCATGAGGTCAAAAAGGCCACAATAAAGAAAAATTATCCTCTACCATAGATTAATGAATTGTTTGATCATTTACATGGATCCCAATACTTCTCCAAGGTGTATCTTCATTTGAGGTATTATCATTTAAGGTAGAAGGAGGAGGATATCCCCAAGATTGCTTTCCTTATAATGTATGGGCACTATGAGTATGCAGTATTTCTATTAGGACACAATAATGTTCTCTAAATATTCATGTAATTGATGAATAGAGCCTTTAGATATTTCCTTTACAAATTTTTTATGTTATTTATATATGATATTCCAATATACTCTAAAATTGAGTAGGATAATGAGGCGAATTTGAGCACTATGCTAAAGTTCTTACAAAAGGAGATAATTTATGCAAAGTATAGAAAATATGTGTTTTGGTTGATGAATGTATCCTTATTGGGGAATATTATCAGAAGCAATAGTATATCTATGGAATCTTCAATTATATAGGAAATTTAAAGATGGATTAGGACAACATCAATAAAAGAAATCCATATTTTCCTTTGATTATCTTGGTACTATCGTTGATTTGAAAAAACATTCTATCAATTGTAAAACCATCTAACCAAGATAAATCTAAAGGGAGTCAAGTTTATTTGGAATAATGAATATGAAGAGGGCCTCAAAGAGTTGAAAAATATGATTATCACAATACTTATACTTATTGTACCCACAAGCGGAAAAGTTTTCATGGTATACAAGGATTATCCGAAGATGGTATTGAGTTGTGTAATAATGAAGAATGAATAAGTAATAGTCAATGCCTCAAGGAAACTGAAAGTTCATGAATAGAACTACCTAGTGCCTGATCTTGAGTGGGATGTAGTGATCATTGTATCAAAAATATGGAATTATTACCTCTTTGGGGAGAAGTGTGAAATATATACCAGTCATAAGGGCCTCAAGTATATACTCACACAGAAATAGCTAAATACACACCTATGAATATAGTTAGAGATAATTATGGAATATTACTGCAGAATCCAATACCATCATGGGAAATAAAATATTGTGGTAGTTTCTCTAAGTGTAAGGGATCCAAAAAATTTATGATTAATGAGAATTGAGTAGGATATAATTTTATTCTACTTGAAAAGTATGGACATAGGAATCATTGAGTAAGTAAAATCATCAATCCTTTCATAAATTATTTCTCAATAAAACCTTCTGGATAATATAAAATATTTTCAAATAGAGGCTATGTAAATTTAGAAGAAGGTGGAATCAATAAGAGATGTGAAATCCCCAGAGTTCAAAATTGGGGAAGAAGGAGTTGTAAGACTTGGGTCAAGAAGATGTGTACCATAAAGTCCATAGTTAAAAAGGAGAAATTGGACAATGCACATAATCCTACTTTCTCCATCCATACATGGAGTACCAAGATATATCATGATATCTTAGATCACTATTGGTGGGATAATATAAAGAAAGATATCATATAATATACATCAAGGTGTCTTGTATGTAATCAAGTTAAGGAAGAATGAAAAAAAATCCAAGGGAATGATTCAACCATTACCCATACCGACATAGAAATGGGAAAACATAACCATGTAATTTTTCATTGTTATTTTGAAGAAATTAAGATGAAATAACGTTATATGGGTTGCGGTGGATCATCTTATAATGACTACTCACTTCATTGAAATTTTATATGACTTATCACATGATAAACTTGTAAGGATATACATTAGAGAACTATTTACGCTGCGTGGAACACCACTATCGATTGTATCTAATAAAGATCCATGATTTTACTCCATGTTTTGGAAAATACTCCAAAATTATCTAAATACTAAGTTGAACTTCGGTTTTTCTTATCAACCTAAAACTAATATCCAATATAAGTGGACTATGAAGATACTCAAGGACATTTTGAGAGCATTCTCAATTGAATTCAAATGAGGATGAGAACAATATCTTCTACTAGTCAAGTTATCAAACAATAATAGATTATACCGAATGATCCAAATGGCTCCCTAAGAATAAATTTATGGGAAGATATGCAAAACACCTACACACTGGATGAAGTTGGGGAAAGCAAACTATTGGGTCCTGAAATGGTCTAAGAAATGGTGGAAAAGTTCAATTCCATCCACCAGTACCTTATGGATGCTCAATGTTTATAGAAGAACCATGATGAAAATCATTAATGGGACCTAGAGTTTGACATTGGAGATAATCTATTAATATGTATATCTCTATAGAATAAAGTCATGATATTTGGGAAAAGGGAAAGTTTAGTCCAAGATACATTATTCCATTTGATATCCTTGATCGAATCAAAGCGACGGCCTATCAACTAGCATTCCCACCTGACCTATTTCAAGTACATGATGTATTCAATGTATCACTATTGAGAATGTATATACCACACCCCTTATATGTAACTAATATATAGGTGGTACCATTGGAGAATGATCAATCATATGACTAGAATTCAGTGATGATCTTAGATTGTAGAGGCAATGTTTTATGAAATAAGATAATGCACCCAGTTGAAGCGCTATGAAGAAACCAAAAGTTTGAATAAGATAAATAGGAACCTAGGGAGGTGATAAAATAAAATTACGCTCATCTGTTTTAGTGTGTGAAATAAAAATTTTGAGGGTTAAATTTTTAAATGGGGGAAGATAACAACTAACTGAACATTTATAAATAAAAATTCCCTTGGTGACTAAATTAATGCCATATTATGTAATATGGTTATATAAAATACATGAAATTATTTTGTTTTATTATATATTATTATATTTGAAATACCATTAAGAATCATAACTATTGATAATATAGTTGTTGAATAGTTATTATAATAGTATTAAAAATATAGGGTTTGGATAAATCCAATTGACACAAATAAAGTGATGACCTAAACCAGTGGAATTGTACCTTGTGAAGAACATTTATCGGAGAATCTAAGGTAGATTGCACCAATGGGATTTTACCATGACCAATATAAAGTTGATATCAAAAAACTAAAATATGATCAAAACCATTTATGGGTGAATTTCATGCTCAACGAGATCACAACCCAAACCTTGTATGCCAAACCATCCTAAGAAAAGATCATCATCACACAACTTACCCTTGGGGAATTTGATAGTGTAATTAAGGACTATTTTTAAGACTTAATAAATTGAATATCTATATTATATTTTCAAAAAAATAATAATAATATTTCCTTATTATTGTGGATTCATTATAAATTAATTTTATTTTGACATGATAAAACACAAATTTTATTTTTTGGATAATAGGTAATTTCTAATTAGACATTCATTTTGATAAATCAATATTTTTTTTAAAATAAATGATATTTTAAAAATATTATTATTAAATAATATTTACTATTTATATTTGATAATATTATTTTATGAAGTCATAAATAATATTTATAAGGGTTCAAAAATAATAATTATAAAAACCTAGCATTTCTCAATAAATGTTGATTATTTTTTTAAAGTGAAAATTAAAATAATTGGAAAATTATTTGGATAAAATAAATATTATCTTGGAATCAGAAAAATTATATTATCTAATAGATAATTCATCATAATAATATGATATAGTTTAATTTTTAGGTAAAAACTAAATACAGTATAAATATACAGAGTGTATTATGACATCATAATGAACCAGAAGTGATGTAATAAATACTATAAAATATATACATGACCAAATATTTTTTTTATTTAAATTAATATTTTTTGAATTTATTTTATTAATTATATATATTCTTTATGAATCCTCCAAAACCTATTATATTTTAATGTTTTAAAATAATTTCTTTAAGAACATGACTCATTCTACATCACCAATGGTAATATTTTAATAATTCTGTCTCTTGGACTTATAAAACAATTAAAAACATTCCCCTTTGGTGGAAAAAATGAGACAAAACTATGGGATGGTTTTTGTTTTTCATTACTTTATTGTATAGAGTCCAAAACCTATGTTTGGGAAATAATAAAGAACTCCCCCTCTTTTCCTATATAAACCCACCCGAGACCCCATTACAATTCACTAAAAAACATTGTATCATGTAATTTGTCTAACCTTACATCTCTAGAGTCCTCCCAAGGTACCCCCAATCTCTCAGTATGCTATTTTGAAGCTTTTGGAATCACCCTTCAAGGTAAGGGATCCTCTCCTCCTGTATATTCAATCATCTTCATTATCTTATGCCTTTTACCTCCAATTATTAATGTTGGTACACATTCTTAAAAATATTCCTTAGTAATATAATGATTTATAAATGATGATAAACCAATTTCACTCTTATTAATCCACCATGAACATTTTTTACGCCTATTATGCTACAAAAATTACACAGCGATTTCCTATGCCAAAAAAATTATGTAGTCAATACCCTACCCATTTCCTATCATGGTTTCTCACCTTTATGAACATGTACTTATACTACCGAGGAGTTAATTTTATTTAATCCACACTTCATTATAATTGGAATATATGTGATGAACTACATTCTTATGTATATGATCTATGCAGAAAACTTATGCATGTACATGATATGATTATGATGAGTGCATCAAGATAGTGCTCCAATTCACTGGGTAGTGTTTTAGTCTCATGGGATACCATGTATAGTTCATGGGAGGTTATCCTAAGAACATTATGTTATGTTCTCTTGGTGGTTAACATTGACTTATTCTTATGAATCCATGTTTTATGCTCTTTCCACATTCCCCTGTTACCTCTTATGTCCCATAGAAATTCCTATTGTCTAAAATGTAATATTTTCTTCATGTTATGATTTGTTTTTTCCCATAAAATTATTTAAATATCACCCCTTTCTTATTTATGTCCAATTTTATCCCATGCGGTTTTATGTATAATGGAATAATATGAGCATGTTAAGGATGTTTCAAAATTTTTGATGTGTCCCCTATTTTAAGTTGTTATGTAATGTACATAATACACAAAGACACTAGACTACTCAATCTTCAAAGATGAATTTTGTGTATTCCTATGTAAAAAATCATTAATTAATCTGTAATAAAAAAATGGTTTTCATAGTTAGTATCAATGGAAAGTATAGTTATTATTTAGGATTAAGATTAGAAAAATTTAGAAAAAACCTTATGGATAAGTCTAAACATTAGGAAACATACCTAAATTTTGGTAAAGTATAGAGTAAGTGGTTTCCAAGAAAATACATCCCTATATGGATACTACAAGTAGATGTGTCTCTGGAACAGATGTACCTAGGGGTAAAACCCAAAAACACTGCATTGAGATAAAATCGACGAGGAACTAGTGTATGAAAATAGGTCTTTCTTCACACCTAGTTTAACACTCCCAAGAGATATGCTTTGGTAAATTCACAATCTCCTTACAAACCATTATTAAGGGAACAAAAATTTCCAAAAGATTATTTATTATAAAATAGATCATATATAATATAGATTGAATCCCAGAAATTCATATGTTATGGAATAAATGTAATTGATAAGTTATACCTTTAATGTTATTAGATTAATATTTATGAATTTAATAGTTTAAAAAATAATCATCCCTAATTTTCCTTTTATTCTATCCAATGGATGGAAATAGATGTAGTAGAGTAAAAAACTAATGTTTAGGGAACTGTGATGATTGACCAAACAAGAAGCCCAAAATGATGGGAGGAGGAATTATGTAATTTGTGAAAATAATACATTAGTTGACTTAGGTTTTTGATATAAATTTAAATCATAAGTAATTCCCAATTACCCCTAAGAAAGAAAAAGTTTATATTGAGACCTTTATGTGATAAAGGCCTTCAAATTTCAATGGATCATCCGATCCCTTAATCATTGAAAAATTGATCAACTTCATTAAGAAGATCTTCTCTGTACTTCATTTTTTCAAGAAAGAAAATGTTATACCAGCTATTTATCATATAGATGGATAATTTTATTAGTGGTGGTAATTGATCAAGAAAAAAAGTTTGAGTAACACATCTAAGTGATGGGGTGGAAGGAATTATAGAAAATATGGTTTGATAAATATTTTCCTGTCCCTCTCTAAATTAAAATGGAAAGGTATTTTCTTTCACTTAAGAAAAAATATGATGAATAGATTGGGGTGTATTAGGAATGCTTCACATGAATTTCACAATACACATTTTGTTTTGTCATTACCCTTGAATTAATGGTTGACCACTACTTTGGTGGGATAAAACCGGGTCTATGAAAAGCCCTGGAGATTCAAGACATTGATAGAAATGAGGAAAATATTCATTTTTACCTCAAAGTTGAAATGTATATTGGAAAATCTAAATGGGATCATGAGGATAAAAAGTAGTAAGTGTATTTTAATTCTATAATTACAATGGAGAAATCTAAAAATGGTAATAAATTTCAACAACCCCTTATCAAAAGTGTGGAAAGAAGAACCCCTGAAATTGCCTAAGTGGGATGAGTAAATGATTTAGGTGGGGAATGTAATGGAACCTATCTAACTATTGAGGATGAGAGAATACCACTAATGAAAAGGAATAGATAAATTTACCTGTCTACCCTCAACCTATTTACCATTATTTTAACTAAAAAAACATGAAAACTATGTGAACCACTGCCCTAAGACAAGGGCTGTGAGAGACAATAAATACCAAAAACCTACAAGGAAGCATGATATAGCATATGTCACTACAACCACTAAGGTAGATCCCTAAAATGAAGTGATGTCTTGTACCCTAGTTATTATTTCAAGAATGGAAAACATACCTTTTGATTAAAGTTATTCACATTCCATCATACCATGAATGTTTATTTAAACTATTCAAACACCACCATAAAGTATGGAAGTAGAGATTTTGTTGAAAACAAAAAAAATGGGAAAATTATTTCATCCCATGTATATAAATCATCCCATATCAAAAAAATTTGGCTGAACTTCCCAGTGAACCTTGTGATACTCCCTTTATTTTAATTTTATGCAATTATAGGTATTGATTGGATTTCCTTATAGATAGCTAACATAAATTTACATTAGGAGGAAATCAATATCTGTATCAAGAATCATCCTATGATTCCATAAAAATTCAAATAGTAGGATGAATATTTTTTAGCACCCATATTTCAAGAATGGATATTATTTCCCTACGTGCAAGCATATATAGCTCAAATGATTGTTTCTAAAGAAAATTTCCTCCTTGAAGACATGACCATTATGAGAGAATATGTTGATGTGTTTGCAAATGAATTAACTGGTATTCCTTTTATATTTGAGGTTGAATTTTAAATTGATTGTGTTCTTAGGGAATTAATATTAGCCAAGACTCTGTAAAGAATGTCTTTTGTGGGACTTGAGGATTTGAAGAAATAACTACAGAATAATCTGGATAAAGTGTTCATATGCCTAAGTGATTCACCTAGGGGTGATCCAATATTCTTCGTCGAGAATAAGGATGGGTCAATGAACCATTTAATTCATTATCATGATCTAAACAAGATCACAATAATGAATAAGTATCATATACCACATATTGATAACATGTTTGACTAGGTATGGGGATCCAAATATTTCTCCGGGGTGCATCTTCAGTTGGGGTATTATCCTGTAAGGGAGAAGAAGGATGATATCCACAAAAATCCTTTCTGTACAAGGTAAAAACACTATTAATTAAATGTAATTTTATTTGGACTCATTAATTCTCCATCAGTCTTCACGTAATTTATGAATAGTCATTAGATATTACCTCTAATTTTTTTGGTAGTATTTATAAATGATATTATAATATATTTTCAAATATAGGAGGGGAATAAAGATAATTTGAGCATTGAACTAATGACCTTATTAAAGTAGAATATTTATAAAAAGTATAAAAAATGTGATTTTTAGTTGAATGAAGTCTCATTATTGGGGAATATTATCAAATGTAATGCTATATCTATAGACCCTTCGCTAATAGAGACCATTTAAGGATATAAAAGGGAAAAATCTATGACATATGTCTGTATAGTCCCCTTTGATTACCTGGATACTATCGCTAATTTGTGAGAAATTTATCTTGACTATTAAACCCTATAACCAAGAAATATAGAAAGGGAGTCAAGTTTTTTTTTGAATAACAACAGTGAAGAGATATTTAATGTGTTGAAAAAGGGGCTTACTACTGCACCTGTACTTATGCTAACCACATGTGGGGAACTTTGGGGGTTATAAAACAATGTTTCAAAGAAATATTAAGATATGTAGTAATGCAGAATGAAAAAGTGATAGTCTATTCCCCAAGGAAATTGAACTGTCAAGAATAGAACTACCCAAAACATGATCTAGAGTTTGATGCATTGATATTTTTATTGAAAATCAGGCATCACTATCTCTTTGGGGAGAAGTGTGAAATATATATGGATTGTAAGAGCCTTAAGTATATATTCACATAGAACGAGATGAATATGAATCATTAATATTGTTATAGATGATTAAGGACTATGAATACTAAATCCACTACCATCCTAGGAAAGCAAATAAAGTGGCAGACACTCTAGGTAAAAAGGATACAACAATTTTATCCCTTATTAGAATTGAGAAGGATCCAATATTCATATACTTGAAAAGGATATACATGGATAATATAATGGATTTAACCTAATAAATCCTTTCAAAAATTATATCTCAACCATACCTTAGGGTGAAGGTAAAGGATTCATAAAGAGATGATGTCAAAATTTAGAAGGTGGAAACTATAAGAAAAGAGAAATCCACACAGTTTAAAATTAATGAATAAGTATTTGTATGATTTGGGTCATGACTATGTGTACCATAAAATCTCAAGTTATTGAAGGAGATACTAGATTAAGCACATAGATCGAGTTTCTCCATCCATCAAGGGAGAACAAAGATGTATTGAGATCTCCTAGAGAACTGTTGGCAAAGAAATATGAAGAATGAGATCACATAATATACACCAAGGTGTCTTGTATTTCATTAAGTGAAGGAAAAAAGAAATTTTTATTGAGGGGATGATGAAAAAATTACCCATACCTACATGTAAATGGTAAACCATAACAATGGACTTTTTCATTGGTCTTATAACTACATAATGAGGAAATAATTATATATGGTTTGTAGTGGATTGTCTTATAAATAATTCTCACTTCATTGTAATTTTATAGGACTTCCAACTCAAAAAACTTGCAAGGATATGAATTAGAGAAGTGGTGAGGCTTCATGGAACACCACTATCAATTGTATATAATCCAGATCCATGATTTTACTCCAATTTATAGAAGAGTATCCAAAATTCTCTAAATACTGAGTTTAACATCAACATGAATTATCACCCACAAACTGATGGTCAATCTGAGTGGACTATCCAGGAACTCAAGAATATTTTGAGAACATCATCGATTGGCTTCAAAGGATGTTGGTATCAACATCTTCCTCTAGTAGAATTATCATATAATAATAGTTTCCACTGAAGTATCCGAATGGATACTTATGAATCCCTTTATGGGAAGAGGTGTATAACACCTACATGTTGTGATTAAGTTGGTGAAAACAAACTATTGGGTCCTGAAATGGTCAAGGAAATGGTGGAAAAGGTCAAGACTATTCAACAACACATCATGGACACTCATAGTCGATAGAAGAGTTGTGTTGAGAATAGTTGAAGAGACCAAGAGTTTGAGGATTAAGATTAGGTATTCCTCTATATATCTCCATGGAAGAAATTCATGTGATTTTGGAAGAAGATAATGTTTAGTCTAAGATACATCGGTCTCTCTAAGATCCTTGATCACATCAGAGTGGTGGCCTATCGACTAGCACTCCCACCTAAACTATCTCAAGAAAATGATGTGTTCCACATATCAATCTTGAGGAGTACATACCATACCCATTGCATGCATTTAATCTAGGGGTGGTACCATTGGAGAATGATCTTCCATATGAGGTGCAACCGGTGAATATCTTATATCGTAGAGACAAATTTCTTAAAAATAAGATAATGCACCTAGTAAAAGTGATATGGAGAAACCGCAAGTTTGAAGAAGCGATGTGGGAATTTGAATAGGTGATGAGACCAAATTACCCTCATCTATTTTAGTGTATTAAATAAAAAATTTTATGGTGAAATTTTTAATAGTTTAATATTGTAACGAAATTAAATTCTATGACCAAAAATTCCCTTTTTGATCAAATTAAATCCCATATTAAGTATTCTAGTTATAGAAAATACATTAAATTATTTGGTTTTATTAAATCCTATCATATTTAGAAAACAATTTACCATTTTATCTATTGATAATAAAACCATTGAACAATGATCATTTGATTAGTATAAATATATGGTTTTGATAAATCTAATTGAAACAGACAATGGAAGTGATGGCATCAACCAATAGTATCATACCCTATGAATCATATTTATCATAGCTTCCATGGGAGATAGTATCATAAGGACTTTACCTTGACCAATACCAATACAATATCCAATAAATAATGCATGAGAAAAATAAATTATGTGATAAGTTCAAGTTTATTGAAATCACAACCCAAACCATGTACGTCGAACCACCCAAAGAAAATATCATAATCATGCACCTTACCCTTAGGGTGTTTGATGGTGTAATAAAGGGATATGTGTCAAGAACCTAATTACATGGTTTTTTAAATTTTATTTTCAATATATTAATAAATTTATTTACTTCATTTTTTTACATTAACAATGATTTTAATTTTGATACGATAAAACAAAAATTATATATTTTTTGGGTAATATTTAATTTAAAATAAGACATTCCTTTTGATGAATTAAGATTTTTTTGAAATAAATTATAATTTTAAATAATAATAATATTAAATAATATATATTAAGTACATTTGATAATATAATTTTACAAAGTCAAAAATAATTTTTATAAGGGTTCGAAAACTGTTATTTTCAAAAACCCAACAATTCTAATAAATACTGATTCTTATTTACCAAGTGAAAATTATCATATATAGAAATTTATTTTGGTAAAATAAATGTGTTTTTTATAATCCTAACAAAAAAATTATCCAATTATTAATTTTTCATAATTTTCTAAGACAATTGAATTTTAAGGTAAAAATTAAATACAAAATGAATATATGTAGTGTAACATGATATAATAATGATCCCAAATTGGTTTAATAAATACAATAAAAGGAATCCATGACCAAATATATTTTACCATTGAAATTAATGTGGTTTTATATTATTTTATTAATTTTATAAATCCTTATGAATCCTCAAATACCTATATTATATTTTGAGTTATTAAAATAATTTCATTAAGAACATGACTCACTTCCACAACATAAGGGTATTATTTTAATAAGTTAGACCATTGGAATTATAAAATAATGAAGACAACATCAATTTTTAATAAATAATGGTAAAACTAAATGTGAAGGTTTGTGTTTTGGATTACAATATTGTATAAAGTCCAAAACCTATGTTTGGGAAGTAATAAAGAACTCTCATCTATTAATTATATAAACCCACATAAGAACCCATTACTCTTTAGTAAAAAAACATTGTACCACAAACCAGATTTTCCTCCTATATATAGAGTCCTCTCAAGGAGCCCCAATTTCTTAGGAATCTCCTACCAAGCTTTTGGAATCACCATCTCAAGGTAAGGAATCCTCTTATTCTCCTTTTTATCCAAGTGTATTCATTATTTTTTTCCTTTTTTTCACTAATTCCTAATGTTATAATATTTTCTTCCATACCCCCCTTTATTTACCTTATTATTTATAAATTATTATATACCCCTTTAAATCTCATTAATTCCACCCATGAATATTTATGTACCCCCGTTATGCTGCCGAAATTTCACCATGATTTTCGATGCCATGAAAATCATATAGTCAATAACTGTACTCATTTCCTATCAAGGGTGTTCATATTTATTCACTTATACTGATTTTATTGGGTACTTAATTTTATGTAACAAAAAATCCATTACCATGGGATTAAATGTGATTAAATATTTTCTAATGTATATGATCTATGTGGTGCACTAATACATGTACATGATATGATTATGATGGGTTTACCCATATAGTGCTTTAATGAATTTGTTAATATTTTAGTCTCATGATATGCCATTTCTGGTTCAAGAGTGGTTATTATAAGAATATTACGTAATTTTTTTCTTGGTGTTTAACCTTTAATTGTACTTATGATGCCATGTTTTAAGTTCCTTCCACATTCCCATGTTGCCTTTATGTTATCTTTCTCTATAATGCCTCATTATTCTTGTTCATGATTCCCAACAATTTTATATACCATGTAAATGCCTATTGTTTAACAAGTAATATTTTATTCATGTTATTATTTTTTAATTCCCTTACTAGGATTTATAGCTCACCCATTTCTTATGTATATCCCTAGGTTATCCCATATAGTTTTAAGTATGATTGAATATTATGAGCATGTTAAGGAAGTTTCAATAATGTTAGTGTGTCCCCTATTTTAAGCTGTTATGCTTTGTATCTTATTCCCAAATACACTATAATTATTGATATTCCAAGTTTTACTATATGTATACCTATGTAATAAATCATTAATCAATGTACAATTAAAAAAAGGGTTGTTATAAGTGATATTAGAACCAATGTAAGTTTGTGTCTAGGAACATGTATTTAGGGTATGAGAATAAATCTAGTTTAGTTTACCTTAAGTGGTGAGATAAAATTTGCTGTGAGGTAAATTAAAAAATGGGTATAGATTCTTAGTAACAGTTATGAAATTTTAAATAAAGGAACAATGAATCCAAATAATGAACTTAATAACGAGTAATAGACTATTTTATCTACAAGATTGATTTTGTAGGACTTAATTTTTCTACTTGCACTTAGTATTATTTTTTATGGTTGTAATGCATGTTACTTGTTTAAAAATTATTTCATTTGGAACCCAATTTCAGATTAATTTTGTTCAAGTATGGGGGCATTTGATAATCCAAATTCATATACATCTTTCAGAAACATTTTCTTCATTTTTTTCAAAATGTTGGGGCTGAATCCTTTTTTTTATTGAACCAAAGTGCCTATTTTTTATGGGTATTAGAGAACTATTACTTAGCATATCAGACGAGTGGAAATTAAAGACCATTATATTTCCTTGAAGGACCATATGTTTGGCTTAAAGGACCTCCAGTGAATAGTACTTCTACTGTATCTGTGCTGCTACAATAGTTGCTAATGTACTACCACTTATACAGTTCATGATATTGTGACTGTCACCACTACCATATAACTGGTGATATAGTTTCACAAGTACTATAATTCTACTATAGTACATCTACAATGCTACTATAGTAACCTACAACCACTAAATTTTGATGTGTTTTCATTGGAATTAGGAGCCCCATACATATAGTAGGAGATGCTAAAAAATCATAAAAATCAACCTAACATATCGTGAATCCCAATTACACGACGTGTGATCCTCGATCAAACCAATTACTAGATGAAGGCCAACCCATGAATCCAAAATATAAGTCGAGAACAAAGTACAAGATGTAAATCCATAGTACACATCATGAAAGACTCAAATTTCAAATTTGATGAGATACATGGTGTGTACTCAATAAATGATGTGAAAATTTTGAAACCAAAATCCAATAAAAGAATCAAGAGTATAAATCCATGACATCCAAAATATTCAGAGATTATTACAGATATTAAGTACAATTTGTGAAAACCAATTATATGATGTGAAAGACTCAATGTAGAAATCATTTAAATCATGTTCAAAATGTGAATCATTTACACGTCATGAACTGGTTGGGGTCTATAAATATCTAGTGTCCCTGATGTGCATAAGAGTTTGGGATTCCCAACTTTATTTATTTATTTCTTCCCCATTTCATCCATGTTTTCGATCTAGTATTTTTCATTTCTTTCTTTTATTTTTTTAAGAAATCCCTTTTTACTGCTTTCCATTTTAAATACTAATTTATTGTTTATTACTATTACAAAATGCCAATATCAATACCAATTGTCCTTAAATGTCAATTTCTATTGTGCTATTAGTCATTTATTCATTAAAGTTATTACTTAATTGACTTTTCATGATTTTAATTTTGAATTTATTTTATTTAAGTCGTTTAATTTTCATATCAATCATGTTGCAATATTTTACCCTAAATTAATTAAACACCTTCATGAGTGGTTAATCCGACCAAGGTTAGGGGTTAAGAGTAGGGGTGGATTTGAACCTGCTGAATATCTAAGTCAAAACCTGGTAACCCTATGGATTGTAATTAGGTTAAAAATAATTGTTAAATATTATTTCCTTTATAGCTACCCTAACAACCTAAGGTAAACTCATAAGAATCCTTGACATAGTTGAAGTTGATAATTCTAGGAAAAATAGAATGTTATTATTTTTTCCTAGTAGCCAATTTTTCAACACTTAGTTTTTCAACTATCTTTGGATTGAGGAGTATTTCCCTTCTTAGGTAGATATAATAGATCAGAACAAGATCAATTGGTGACCTTTTCACTGATTTTCAGCCTAATCCATAGGTCTATCCCAAGATATATTTAAGATTACTCTTATTCTTATAACATAAAATTGACCCTAAACCCTTCATTTGATCTATTTTTAATCCCATGCTACATATTTTTAGAAAACCCAAAGAAAATAGTGATCGTGAGGAATCCTTCCCAAAAGGTTCTTACCACTGTCTTTATTGTCTACAAGATGTAACTATGGGTCCGACCCCGAATAGCCATAGTGATATGAATTTCTAGCATAGAGTAGTTTTTGAAATAGTAATTTAATCTGATCAATTACCATGCATAATCCAAAACTCCATATAGGAATGTCATTTCAATGGTTCTAAACCATGGAAATAGGGTGATTTTGTAGTTGTGATCACTTTGTTGGATATTCGCAGTACGCACCTAAGGACTCAATGTGCATTTATTGTAGACCTTTGTGATGTAGAAATTTTTTTGAAAGGATACACAGAATATACTTCAAGTTACATAAATTCTAGCTATTATACACTGTGTATTAATCACACATGGTATGTTAAAATGATGAATCTTGACCCTATGTTTTCCTCCTTTAAAACAAGTGGACTACCCTCTGTGTACGCAACCTACATGGGGTGTAGTATAGTAAAGTATTATGCCACCTTGAATGAAAAAAATATAGTGCATTTAATGGATGTGACATATATTTATTACATGAGGACCCCAAGTCCTCATGGGATTTCTGGTGCAATGAACAAGGATATACAACATGTGAAAAAATAGTATACATAGTGTAATAATGTATTATCCTACCAAAATTCATGGAACCTCTAGATGGGTTCTTTAGTCATGTTATTCATTAATTATTTAATAATTAGGGTTATGTGAGAGTGAAATTAAGAGAAGGAAAATGGGATTTCTATGATGGATATAGAATAAATTAAAACTTGAAATGAAAATTAACTTTTAAATGAATAGTGATCAATAATCAAATAAATTATTATAAATTTTAATGTGAACACTTTGATACCACTAGTTGGTTTTAGGAACATTAGAAGTGCCTATTAGGCCATTGGCCGACTCAAATAATGTCAGATTTGATAGATCATTCAAATATTGTACAATATATAAACATCATGTCTCATGAAAAATTTCCAAATAATATTGCAAAAGATGGTTTCCAGAACCAATAGAAGATCTTTTCATGTAAAATTTATAATTAATTTAAATAGATCAGAAGAAAGAATACCTCATCTTGAGATCATTCTTCAATGAATCTATTGATCATATAAAAACCTTTTTAGTTACCTATCAGTTCTTTTATTGGATACAAGTGTAGAATACATCTATCGGTAATCCACATGTGATCCTATGATATCTTAACAACACCAATGGATTGTTGGGTGCTATCACAACAAATCGATCATCTTACTATGCTTTTCTTGATCTTTGTGAAGATTCCTTCCATCTTAAAGAATCATCACTTCACTCCCATTCTTAAGATGATGGAGGAGGAAGGAGAATCTCTAGAGCATTCATCAGTCTTGAGAGAGAGAGAGAGAGATCTAGATTACATTGTGAAAAATGATTCTCAATTTCAATCAAATTGTAAAAAATGGAAATAATCATCTATTTATAGAGATATGGTTAGTGTTAAAATACTATTTAATTTTACACTACCCCTTAAATAATATATTAAAAATTATATACAACCATGACATGTAAAAATATAATTATTATTATTTTTTCATGGCATGTTCTTACTAATGAAATGATAAACATTATTTTACCATCATATAAATTGATATTTATAACCGAACATAATATTGGTTGTTATTCATCCCCCTTATTTATAAAATATCTCAATAAATATTTATTCATTGAATAAATAAATAAATATTATATGTCAAAGTAATTAAATAATTACCTTGTGAATAATATTTATTTAATTTATGCGTTCAATAAATCATGAAATCAATTTTTCATCTGTTTTGGGATACCAAAACCATGACCTAAACAATTTTTAGAACTATTCATTGGTCTTGAGAATAATATTTATTTAATATATATGTTCGATAAATCCTGAATAAAATTAATCATCGGTCTTGAGAATAATATTTATTCCAAAAAATAAATTCAAATTGAATTCATTTGAGATAAACAACAACAATTAGTGTGTGACCATCTAGGCCTTTTTATCATTATTATTTGATGGGCATGCCTAAGGTACATGATTATTGTATAGAAATGGGTTAAGACACCCATGATGAATATGTTAATTTCACAACATCAACAACCACACATGAGCACTCAGTGAGTAATATAATCCCTTTATCATGATATCTCATCAAGTTGGCTGCACACTTGTATCGGCAACCTATATTTTTGATACATTATTCATTGAATATCTAAAATAAAATCATAATTACACTAGGAACATGAAATTTAATGTGATGGTTCTATTTCAATAAATGGGTGGAGATATCTTCTTCTATAAATATGGAAGTTGAAACTCATTAGACATATTCATTAATAACATGTCATTCATGACACACCCAACGTACCAAAATTCTCCCTAAAATATCTTTGTTGTGGTTTACAAGAACACATATAAGTGTTCGAGTAATAAAATGAATTAGTAAAAAACATAAATTCTAAGGACCATCACACACGCTCATAGATATGAATATCCAATGAAAAATTAACTTGTGGAATCCATAAAGGCGGGTATATTATCATAATCTCTTATTTTAGAGACTACCATGCACGATATTCATGAGGTAAGGTCTCATATTCTTATGAGTAATTACACTTGATAGTCAAGATACTATGTTCCCCATTGTATAATTTTGTCCAACCATATAACAAGGTTTTAAGAATATCTTCATGGAATTTTAATCTTATCATCAAAGAGGGGAATTATTAAGCCCTCTTCAATGAGAAAAATACCCTGGTACATTATTATATTTAAGCCACATAGAACTATAAACAATATTTAGTATGATATTTTAGTTATTTTTCACCTATTTAAATATACATATGAAATAAAAAGTACACACATTTGGTTCTAGGACACTAATTGGAACGATTTGGTTAGTTGTGGAAGAATGGTTCATTTCATTATTATAGAGACCAGATGGATCATGTAGGGACACTGAGGGGGGATCAGTGAACCGAAATTTTTATTGAATTTTAATTTTTTTTCAATTTTCCCCTCTTACTCTCGAATCTCTACCTTGATTAAGAGAAATGGATCTAATATGTGCTCTATTCAATGTAATATGTAGATGATAAATGACACGATAACACAAAAATATTTTTACAATGTTTAGTACAAAGACCTAAAGATTTCCATGATTAACCCGTGGCTATTTCATGGATTCTCTTATCACTATAATCTTCAAAAGTGTTTTACTATAATGAAAAAATAATTTTCAGTCAGTCTTATCACTATAATCTTCAGTTATTACAAACCCCTAGAATTTGTGTACAATGTTGGGCAGGATGGAGTACTTTGTAGTAGTACCACCAAACTTTTATGATGTTTTTTATACTATCACCACCATTCATTCAAAGATATTCAGTGATGTTTCTGAACAATATATACTACCATCAACTGAATAATATTATCCCTCAAATTTAGCTCTTCAACTGCTAAAAAATCAATAAGATTATATGCATGTTGTCCCACTACTCTTCAATAGGTGGAAGATATAATATCCAATTCAACTCAATTATCTTTTAAAATTATCAACTAAAGAACATGACAATATAATAAGTTTTCTTCTTCCTCAATGTATCAAATTATCAGGAAGATACTCCCTATTTCAATAATGTTCCCAACCTTAATATCAGATATTACATTATATAAGAAACATACTTGCATAATCTAAATTCACTTGTGTCAATTATTACTTCATGCATGGATGTTGCATGGACCTTTTAAAAGAAATCCCATCACACAAAATTAATATTTATTATTATTTTATGTGTGCATTACCATGTTATGTCCGGGTTATATATTTTATGTAATCATTGACATGTGCATGTTCTCATTCCCCATCCACTTTCTTCATTCAAGATTCACTGATCACCTCACTTACACCTCACATGTGAATGTTATCACATGCATGTATATTGCATGAAAATCCTTTCTGCAAGAATACCATTGCATTATTTTTTCTTCTTCGCACACACTACAACTAGTTAAGTGGTATATATGTGAAGTTCTAGTAATATCTTTTCAATAATGATGTGTTCATGTAATTTTTTATGTGATATTCTTTCTCTTCATGCAAGGAGTACACAATACATTGTTCATGTAATTATTAGTGCATGTTATTCTCTCCTTTATGAAGTGTATACACTGTCTTCATGTGAACAAAGTGAGTTCTCAACATCCTTTTTGCAAGCCAGTGTACTTGCGAATAAGGGAATCACACAACCTAAATTTATTAAAAGAATAAGTTCCGTGAGAAGAACTTAGAGTGTGTTAAAAAATCAGAAGGATCACGATGTTCTTATATTCCACCCATAAGAAAATTCTACTTGGAACACTCCTCGTGGAAGAATATTCTTAGTGTATTTGTTTCTTCAGAAATGAGAGATCACTTTAGCTTAATAATCAAAACACTCCATCAATATTCTTCTCCTTTTATAGATGAGAATCACCACCTTTGAATTGAGAACTATTTCATGATTAAGCTTTACTTTATATGATATATCATGGAATACCTGAGTAATTTGGGTTTACTAAAAATACATACGCCTCAAATCATGGAATGTCACGACACCCTCCCCACAAAGTGTACCCCACCTGGGCCGACAATGTGAAAAGGGAGATATTGATCCCCGAGTCCCGCCTCCAGTAGGCCCCGGGTTGGCGACTAGCACCAAGGGTATAATAACATACAAATGGGAGGCATTACCCTCTAAGAGAACACATGCAGAAGAGAGAGATAGAATAGACTCCAATCAACTCCAACTCAGAACTGAAATATAAAAGGAAACCAAGTACATATATGAAATGTCATGCAAAAGTACTACAACTGAAAGGGGAAACTAAAAGTACCCAAAAGAAAGTAAAACGACAGCGACCACAAGCCCGAACAGCTCCTCCTCCAACCGCAAGCTAGTAGTAACCAGCTTGATCTCCAACCTGCTCCAAGTGACCTCAAAAACAGTTTATATGTACATAGGGTGAGTATAACAGTATACTCAATAGGATCCTCCCCAGGACTCTCGTGCAAAAGTAAAGAAAGCATGCTAAAGCCCAGTGAACAAAAAGTGAAACTAACTCGTTATCTAAACAGGTATACTATGTTCCCAACCTCACCATGGATACTCTCTCCAAGTAACGCATACAAGAATATAGCATATAGTAAAGAATATCATGGGTACCCTGCTACTACTTCCCCACTGGTTTTCCGCTTTGCCCCAATGACATACGTCCTGTGCATCTCTCTCCAAAGGCTTGCCCGCAGACACCTGGGCGAAGCACCACACCTTCCTCACAACCAAAGTAACCAGGTAGTTTCCGGGAGCCACCATAGCTCGTATAATGTGTATCATACGTCGAGTATTATTCCTCAAGCCATCACAGCCCATACGCCGAGTAAGGATCCTCAAGCCATCATAGCCTATACACGTTACACCTATAGTATTCCATAGGATACTATATCCAGAATATATGTGTGTGAAATAACCACAAGCCATTACAGCCCTCTACACACATATATGGGTAAAACTAACCACTGTGCCTACCAGCACAAGGATCTACCAAGAGAAGAGAGCGGGGCCAAAGGGGGTAGTCAGCCATTCAACCTCCCATCAGAATGTTGGGGAAAACACCCCCCCAGGGCTCAGAATCCCCGGGGTGTCAGTTTCCCTTACCGACAGGGTGGAGTAGCGTATAGAAACACAAAAAGTACAGAATATATAAGTAACTCACATCCACACTATGGGCATTACCTAGTCTTAGATACAACTGCAACTAACGTCTCTCTGACTCCAAGCTGCTACTTCTAAGAATAGGTATCCTATAAGCACACAAACAATGAAGAGCATTATTAGATTACTCCATTCTCATTTATCAGTTCCACTGTACATTAATTAATTCTTTAAACATTAATTAAGAATGAAAAATTCCACATTAAACTAAAATGGCATCACTTTCAAAAAACAACTGCTCCTTTTTAAGATTCACATCACCTTTAAATTCCAGCATCTCCATCCCCATGGATTTTCACCATTTAATAAAACATTCATTACAGAATTACTTTTCCACATTCCCAGGAATTCTAGAAAAGCATCCTATGCTTCTAAACACAAAGGAGGCTCAACATGGTGAATAGATATACTATCTGTCGAGTCTTTACCGCCTATAGAAAGAGCATATACCCATTCTCCCTCGATAGGCTAAACACGGAAAGCACGTGGCATACCCCGCGCGTCTTCGCCTCCTTCGGAAGAAGGGTAGCAAGACCAGCTGCCTTGAGCAGTGGGGAAAAGCAAAGCAGATTAACATTCAAGAAAGCCGTAGGTAACCAGCAACCACATCCATCCCATTCCATCACCCCTGGTGTCCTCCCCGACACCCACATGCATAAAATGATGCATCTCGCCACTCTAGGCGTCATCTGCTGCCATAACCACAAGGCCTCCATGCCTCCACATATCACAACAGCCATCCAGGCTCACATCACAACACAAGCAGTAGGAAAACAAACATCACAAAATGGGCTCTCGGCCCTTTAACAAACAAGAGGGTAACTCATAACCATTTTAGAAATTTCCACATAATCTGTTCTCTAATCCATATCGAATTAACAGATTTGTTATTCGTAGGTTCCAATCATGGATACCTTATCAGTAAGCTATCACAATTAAAATAACCATGCTTACTTCCCTAATTTTATTATCCTCAAATTAGAACAACTACAACAACGACAACAACCAGATTAATTTACATGCCTCTTTATCTTTAGCCAATTAATTAACAATTAATTCCGGCTTTATGTTCGTTATCAATTTCTATCATGAACGAACAACAAATCAAAGAAAACATAGATATCACTATATTTAGGAAAACATGAGGCAAACCGTTATCACGGTATAAAGCAACAGCATCCGATCAACCAATTCTTTTAATCCGGTTCAAGTATTTAATTAGGTCAATTTCATTGTGATCCAAAGAGATAAATCATGCTAATTCTATGATTGCACATATACAATTAGAGAAGCCATGAATCCCCTACCTCAAACAGTTCCTCGGGTTCTTTATACACACAACAGGTCACGATCCTCCCCTCGTGACAACTGCATCCACCGAAGGATGCTTATATCGATGATTGATCGACATGGCTCGGTTGCATCAAAAACAGAGCAGAACCAATCATAGGAGTAAAGATTGATTGTGAAACTCCTACGGAAATATTGAAAGGTTCTAGCACCTCTTAGTCGAGAACAAAGGGAAAGAACAAGGAAGAATGATATCTCGTCCCTTTTTTTAAGATTTAACGAGGCGACGGTTTAAGATCCGGTTAATTCTCCATTTAAAACGGATCTCATTAACCCACGCGGTTTGACCAAGTAAAACATTCCAAGCCTTAGGAATAATTAATATAGGATTTATGGCATTTTAATAGACCTTAAGAGCCCTTAAAATAAAGCTTTAAATGTATTTTACGTCAAAGGAAACGTAAAAAGGGGAAAACTGTAGGAGTCTGGAAACACTGTTCACCCACCGTTTCTGTACATGAAACCGATCTCTGAAACCGATCTGTGAAACTGATCTGTCACACCGATCTGTGAAACTGATCTATGAAACTGATTTGTCACACCGATCTGTGAAACCGATCTATGAAACTGATCTGTCACACCGATCTATGAAACCGATCTGTGAAACTGATCTGTCACACCGATCTGTGAAACCGATCTGTGAAACCGATCTGTCACACCGATCTGTGAAACTGATCTGTGAAACTGATCTATCACACCGATCAGTGAAACTGATCTGTGAAACTGATCTATCACACCGATCTGTGAAACTGATCCGTGAAACTGATCTATCACACCGATCTGTGAAACTGATCTGTGATACTGATCTATCACACCGATCTGTGAAACCGATCTGTGAAACTGATCTGTGAAACTGATCTGTCACACCGATCTATGAAACTGATCTGTCACACCGATCTGTGAAACTGATCTGTCACACCGATCTGTGAAACTGATCTGTGAAACTGATCTGTCACACCGATCTGTGAAACTGATCTGTGAAACTGATCTGTCACACCGATCTGTGAAACCGATCTGTGAAACTGATCTGTGAAACTGATCTATCACACCGATCTGTTACTATTCATAAAACTGGAAACACTGTTCCCAGAACTGGAAAATTGGCAAAGTGTTGGGGATAAGTCCCCTTGGCCTCCCGGAACACCTCCAACACCAAAATTCCACAAGGTAATGGACCAGAGAGGTCCGGGCCACTACATTAGATACCTCTCAAAACATTCTCGTCCTCGAGAATTAAAAACCAACCCAGAAGAAAAGAGGGGTCCGAACAACCACCCCATAAGATACCTCTCAGGTGAAAACCACCATGAGTTGTTCGAAATCTGGAACAAAACTTCGACATCTGGGAGTATGGGAACAAACAATCCATACCCAAACAATTCAAACATAACATCACATCAAAGGTACATAAATAAAACATGAAAGATCTAACCAGAGAGGAAACATCATTACATGAAATGAGTTAAACATTAAACAACTCTGGGTACTGAGCACGTATCTGTGACTCACGCTCCCAGGTACTCTCATCCATGCCACCGTGCCGCCACAAGACATGAACTAAGGGGATAGAACGCCCACGCAACACCTTCTCCTTTGTGGTCTTGGATCTCCACAGGTCTCTCCTCGAAGGTTGCATCATCATCAATATCGATCTCTCCCCAATCAATAACATGAGATTCATCCTGAAGATAACGACGGAGCTGTGATACAAGGAAAACATCATGTATCCGACTCATCTGAGGGGGATGTTCTACTCGATATGCCACAGCTCCAACACGAGCTAACACCTCGAAAGGCCCAACAAAACGGGGAGAAAGCTTACTTCCGCGACCAAACCTTCGCTGCCCATGACGGGGAGTCACCTTCAGAAACACATAATCCCCAACATTAAACTCTAAGGGTCTCCTTATTTGATCAGCATAAGATTTCTGACGATCTTGTGCTATCTTCATCCTCTCACGAATCACCTGAACCATCTCTGTTGTATTCTGCACTAGTTCTGGTCCGAGAATTGCTGACTCTCCGACCCCAGTCCAGCACAACGGAGAACGGCATGGCCGGCCATACAAGGCTTCAAACGGCGCCATACCGATGGTAGAGTGAAAACTATTATTGTACGAAAACTCTACCAAGGGTAAGTGCTTCACCCATGAACCTCCAAAATCAAGAACATAAGAGCGCAACATGTCTTCAAGAGTCTGTATGGTTCGCTCTGTATGACCATCTGTTTGAGGATGAAAAGCAGTGCTAAGGCATAGTTGAGAGCCAAAAGCATGCTGGAGACCTCTCCACACCCTAGAGGTAAAACGAGGATCTCGATCAGAAATGATCGTCTTAGGAACTCCGTGAAGCCTCACCACCTCCTCTAGATACTGCCTCGACAAAACCTCCACTGAGCTCGACTCCTTGATTGCTATGAAGTGGGCTGATTTAGTTAAACGATCCACTACCACCCATATAGCATCATGTCCTCCCGGAGCTCGAGGTAAACCTGTAACAAAGTCCATTGAGATGTCCTCCCACTTCCACTGAGGAATCTCTATGTGTTGGAGAAGACCACCAGGAACACGGTGTTCGGCCTTCACCTTCTGGCAGACTAAACATCGAGACACACATTCTGCAACAGTACGCTTCAGCCCAGGCCACCAAAACTGACTCCTCAAGGATCGGTACATCTTTGTCACACCAGGATGTACCGCCAAGGGTGAACTATGGAACTCTCGGAGAACCGTCTCGCGCATTGCCAAGGGAACAAAAAGCCTTCCATGATACAACACTCGATGTTGTTCATCCTCCGACCAACCATCAGGGGACTCTCCAAAAACGACTCTGTCTCTCCAAACTTCCACCTCTGGATCACCCAACTGAGACTCTTCCACCTTCTGCATCAGGGATGACTGCACCGTCATCTGGAAAAGACAACCTCTTCCCCCAACTTCTCCCATATCAAGATGAAAAGCTGATAGCTCTTCCATCACTCTCCAGGAATCACCAGATTCACGCACAACATCATTACGTGACTTTCGGCTTAGTGCATCAGCTACAACGTTCCCTTTTCCAGGTGTATACGATATTTCAAAGTCGTATTCCTGCAAGAACTCCATCCACCGACGCTGCCTCAAGTTCAAGTCACGTTAGGAGAAAACATACCTCAAACTCTTATGATCGGTAAATACCACAAAGTGCTCACCAATGAGGTAATGTCTCCACAACTTCAGAGGAAACACCACGGCTGCCAACTCAAGATCATGGGTGGCGTAGTTGCGTTCATGGGGACGCAATTGTCGGGACCCATAGGAAACAACTGACCTCTGCTGCATGAGAACACAGCCTAGCCCCAGATGTGAAGCATCACAGAAAACATCAAACTGGACTCCCTCCGCTGGAAGGCAAAGGACTGGAGCACTTACCAACTTCTCCTTTAGATACTTGAAAGCTGTCTGACACTGATCAGTCCATATGAACGCTTGATCCTTCCTGGTCAAAGCTGTCAGAGGAGTCGCAACTCGGTAGAAATTAGCCACAAACCTCCTGTAATAGCCTGCGAGACCAAGGAAACTTCGCACCTCTGACACAGTCTTGGGGGCTTCCCAAGACACCACTGCTTCTACCTTCGAAGGATCCACAACTACTCCCTATTGGGACATAACATGCCCTAATAAACGAACTTCTCGATCCCAGAACTCACACTTGGAAAACTTCCCAAACAACCGATGTTGGCGAAGAACTCCCAAAACGGCTCGTAGATGCTCTACATTCTCCTCTTCAGATGTGGAGTATACAAGGATGTCGTCGATGAAAACCAAAACAAACTTGTCCAGGAATTCACAGAACACAGCATTCATCAACCCCATGAAAATAGCTGGAGCATTTGTCACGCCGAATGGCATTACAACAAACTCATAATGCCCATGATGACAGCAGAAAGCAGTCTTCGGGATATCCTCATCCTTTACACGCATCTGATGATATCCTGACCGCAAGTCTATCTTTGAAAACCAACTTGCACCCTTCAGTTGATCGAATAGGTCATCAATCCGTGGAAGAGGATACCGATTCTTTATTGTCACTTTGTTTAATCGACGATAATCGACGCGCAACCACAAACTGCCATCAGCCTTTTTCACAAACAAAACTGGTGCGCCCCAAGGTGACACACTTGGCCGAACAAAACCGCACTGCAACAGACCATCGAGCTGAATACGTAGTTCTCGTAACTCAGAAGGGGCCATCCTATACGGAGACATAGAGATAAGAGACGCTCTCAGCTGTTGCTCGATCCCAAACTCGATCTCTCGTCGAGGGGGTAAGGATACAACCTCTTCTGGGAAGACGTCAGGGTACTCCTCTACGACCCTAGGAAACACCAACTGTTGAACCTCTGAAGAACTCAGCATCATCCCAGCCGTCATGGATGATAAGGATGAAACTCGTCTATGACTCATCCGAGGATCTCTCTCACCAACAAACACCACTTTCTCTCCATATCCATCAAAGAAAAGGACCTTCTTCCCGTAGCAATCAACAATAGCCTACACCGAATACAACCAATCCATGATGAGGATGACATCATATGGTTGTATTCGTAAACATAGGAAATCTCCCCAAGAGCGGTGCTGCCCCAACACTAGCTCACAGTCTCTACATACTTCAAACAAGCTAGCTTGACCTCCAACTGGCGTAGTCAATTCCAAGGGCACTGGAAGCCTCTCTACCTCAAGTCCCAAAGCATGGAAAAGGGTAGGGGATATAAAGGAGTGTGTCGCTCCGGAATCAAACAAGGCATACACTAAGGTAGAAAACAAGCAAAGGGTACCTCGGAGGACGTCTGGCTCACCTAGAGCTGGCAACGGTAGAGCATGAAGCTGACCACGACCACCTCCACGGCCTCTCTGACCCTGAAAACGACTACCACCACGGCCGCACTCTGCTCTCTGAGGACAGGGAGCGTCATGGGGTTGTCCTCTGCCTGCTCCATCTACCCTCTGGTGATCTAAAGCTGGTGTAACCTGTTGCTGCTGCCTCGGCAGGAACTGCCTCAACGGAGGAACCTGGAGTGGAGCGCCTGGTGCACGATGACTGCTCTGAAAAGTCGGGCACTCCCGCTGCTGATGACCACGACCACAACAAGAAAAACAAGCGCCCGATCCCTTGGCATATGCCTGAGAGTTGCTGCCTCCAGAGAAACGAGATGGAAAGGGCTGGGACCTACCCCCAGGTGAACGGAAACTCTTCTGCCCTAAAAAACGGGAACCCCGGACCACAGCCCTGCTTCGTGAGGAATCATGACGATTCCCCTCTCGTGATGATCCGGTCCTTGCCAAAGTCCTCTCAACAACCTCTGCCCTCGCTATCACCTCTAGATATGTCTTCAGCATAAATGGGGTGACCTGGCGCTGGATCTCTGGATGCAAAGCCTCCTCGAAATGCCTCTCCCTAGCCTCATCATCTGGTAACAGGTCTGAAGCATATCGTAGAAGGTTCCTGAAACGGATTCCAAACTCCCGAACACTGGAGCTCCCCTGTCGAAGGGTGAGTAGCTCCTGGCGACTGGACTCTTTCGCAGTCGATGAAAGAAACTCGACTCTAAACCTGTCTCGAAACTCCTCCCTTGAGATCACTGACTCCTCACGATCCCCGAGGAACAAGAACTACCGCTGTCTCGCTGCTCCACACAACATCGTCACAACCAAGGACACCCAGTGTTCCTTCTGAGCACGAATCGAACTGAAGCCTATCTCGACCTCCTCCAACCAGTCTTCTGTGACTGCATCTGAAACGGAGCCCTCGTACTTCTGTAGACTCTGGCGCTGAAACTCTCAGAGTGTCTTCCTCCAAGTGTCATCGTCGTCAACCTCTACCCGGTGGCGATCTGCTGGAACAGCCTGCTGGGCACCTTCTGCGCAAACCTGACGAGGACGTCGACCTGGAGCCATACCTGTAAAATAAAAATGGTTAGAGCTCCTAAGCCTAGAATATGGAAGACTCAACATTAATTAATTAATTTTTTTGTTTTATTAATTTTAGGTTACCTATCCCAAGGTCTACCCATTCAAACACAGGTGCAAAGAATAATGATGCATGATCCTTTCCTAGGTCTCTACCCTGCAACCAGTATCACTTTGTTTAGTAGCCATCATAAACTTAAAGGTCCGGGAAATAGATCATAGGGGGCCCTGAACGCCTATGTCTCTTCCGGTCTCCAGTGTTTACCCCACTTGCTAAACATGAATGACATTGTTGCCCTGCCATCCCATGCATCCTCACCTGTGCCTAACTCCAAACTCCATCCTATACCTCAACCAGACCTCTGATACGACTCTATCACGACCCCCTCCCCACAAAGTGTACCCCTCCTGGTCCGGTAATGTGAAAAGGGAGATAATGACCCCCGAGTCCCGCCTCCAGTAGGCCCCGGGTTGGCGACTAGCACCGAGGGTATAATAACATACAAATGGGAGGCATTACCCTCTAAGAGAACACATGCAGAAGAGAGAGATAGAATAGACTCCAATCAACTCCAACTCAGAACTGAAATGTAAAAGGAAACCAAGTAAATATATGAAATGTCATGCAAAAGTACTACAACTGAAAGGGGAAACTAAAAGTACCCAAAAGAAAGTAAAACGACAGCGACCACAAGCCCGAACAACTCCTCCTCCAATCGCAAGCTAGTAGTAACCAGCTTGATCTCCAACCTGCTCCAAGTGACCTGAAAAATAGTTTATATGTACATAGGGTGAGTATAACAGTATACTCAGTAGGATCCTCCCCAAGACGCTCGTGCAAAAGTAAAGAAATCATGCTAAAGCCCAGTGAACAAAAATTGAAACTAACTCATTATCTAAACAGGTATACTATGTTCCAAACCTCACCATGGCTACTCTCACCAAGTAACGCATACAAGAATATAGCATATAGTAAAGAATATCAAGGGTACCCCGCTACTACTTCCCCACTGGTTTTCCGCTTTGCCCCAACGACATACGTCCTGTGCATCTATCTCCAAAGGCTTGCCCACAGACACCTGGGCTAAGCTCCACAATCTGCACCTCGTGCACCACAAAGGCTTCCCCGCAGACACCTGGGCGAAGCACCACACCGTCCTCACAACCAAAGTAACCCGGTAGTTTCCGGGAGCCACCATAGCTCATATAACGTGTATCATACGTCGAGTATTATTCCTCAAGCCATCACAGCCCATACGCCGAGTAAGGATCCTCAAGCCATCACAGCCTATACACATTACACCTATAGTATTCCATAGGATACTATATCCAGAATATATGTGTGTGAAATAACCACAAGCCATTACAGCCCTCTACACACATATATGGGTAAAAATAACCACTGTGCCTACCAGCACAAGGATCTACCAAGAGAAGAGAGCGGGGCCAAAGGGGGTAGTCAGCCATTCAACCTCCCATCAAAATGTTAGGGAAAACACCCCCCCAGGGCTCAGAATCCCCGGGGTGTCAGTTGCCCTTACCGATAGGGTGGAGTAGCGTATAGAAACACAAAAAGTACAGAATATATAAGTAACTCACATCCACACTATGGGCATTACCTAGTCTTAGATACAACTGCAGCTAACGTCTCTCAGACTCCAGGCTGCTACTTCTAAGACTAGGTATCCTATAAGAACACAAACAATGAAGAGCTTTATTAGATTACTCCATTCTCATTTATCAGTTCCACTGTACATTAATTAATTCTTTAAACATTAATTAAGAATGAACAATTCCACATTAAACTGAAATGGAATCACTTTCAAAAACAACTGCTCCTTTTTAAGATTCACATGACCTTTAAATTCCAGCATCTCCATCCCCGTGGATTTTCACCATTTAATCAAACATTCATTACAGAATTACTTTTCCACATTCCCAAGCATTCTAGAAAAGCATCCTATGCTTCTAAACACAAAGGAGGATCAACACGGTGAATAGATATACTATCCGTCGAGTCTTTTCCGCCTATAGAAAGAGCATATACCCATTCTCCCTCGAGAGGCTAAACACGGAAAGCACGTGGCATACCCCGCGCGTCTTCGCCTCCTTTGGAAGAAGGGTAGCAAGACCAGCTGCCGTGAGCAGTGGGGAAAAGCAAAGCAGATTAACATTCAAGAAAACCGTAGGTAACCAGCAACCACATCCATCCCATTCCATCACCCCTGGTGTCCTCCCCGACACCCACATGCATAAACTGATGCATCTCACCACTCTAGGCGTCATCTGCTGCCATGACCACAAGGCCTCCATGACTCCACATATCACAACAGCCATCCAGGATCACATCACATCACAAGCAGCAGGAAAACAAACATCACAAAATGGGCTCTCGGCCCTTTAAAAAACAAGAGGGTAACTCAGAACCCTTTTAGAAATTCCCACATAATCTGTTCTCTAATCCATATCGCATTAACAGATTTGTTATTCGTAGGTTCCAATCATGGATACCTAATCAGTAAGCTATCACAATTAAAATAACCATGCTTACTTCCCTAATTTGATTATCCTCAAATTAGATCAACTACAACAACGACAATAACCAGATTAATTTACATGCCTCTTTATCTTCAGCCAATTAATTAACATTTAATTCCGGCTTTATGTTCGTTATCAATTTCTATCATGAACGAACAACAAATCAAAGAAAACATAGATATCACTATATCTAGGTAAACATGAGGCAAACCATTATCACGGTATAAAGCAAAAGCATGTGATCAACCAATTCTTTTAATCCGGTTCAAGTATTTAATTAGGTCAATTTCATTGTGATCCAAAGAGATAAATCATGCTAATTCTACGATTGCACATATACAATTAGAGAAGCCATGAATCCCCTACCTCAAACAGTTCCTCTGGTTTTTTATCCACACAACAGGTCACGATCCTCCCCTCGTGACAACTGCATCCACCGGAGGATGCTTATATCGATGATTGATCGACACGGCTCGATTGCATCAAAAACAGAGCAGAACCAATCCTAGGAGTAAAGATTGATTGTCCAACTCCTACGGAAAGGATTGAAATGTTCTAGCTCCTCTTAGTCGATAACAAAGGGAAAGAACAAGGAAGAATGATATCTCGTCCCTTTTTTTTAAGATTTAACGAGGTGACGGTTTAAGATCCGGTTAATTCTCCATTAAAAACGGATCACATTAACCCACGCGGTTTGACCAAGTAAAACATTCCAAGCCTTAGGAATAATTAATATAGGATTTATGGCATTTGAATCGGCCTTAAGATCCCTTAAAATAAGGCTTTAAATGTATTTTACGTCAAAGGAAACGTAAAAAGGGGCAAAACTGTAGGAGTCTGGAAACACTGTTCACCCACCGTTACTGTACATGAAACCGATCTGTGAAACCGATCTGTGAAACTGATCTGTGAAACTGATCTGTCACACCGATCTGTGAAACTGATCTGTGAAACTGATATGTCACAACGATCTGTGAAACCGATCTGTGAAACTGATCTGTCACACTGATCTATGAAACCGATCTGTGAAACTGATCTGTCACACCGATCTGTGAAACCGATTTGTGAAACCGATCTATCACACCGATCTGTGAAACTGATCTGTGAAACTGATCTGTCACACCGATCTGTGAAACTGATCTGTCACACCGATCTGTGAAACTGATCTGTGAAACTGATCTGTCACATCGATCTGTGAAACTGATCTGTGTAACTGATCTGTCACACCGATCTGTGAAACTGATCTGTGAAACTGATCTGTCACACCGATCTGTGAAACCGATCTGTGAAACTGATCTGTGAAACTGATCTGTCACACCGATCTGTGAAACTGATCTGTGAAACTGATCTGTCACACCGATCTGTGAAACCGATCTGTGAAACTGATCTGTCACACCGATCTGTGAAACGGATCTGTGAAACGGATCTGTCACACCGATCTGTGAAACCGATCTGTGAAACTGATCTGTGAAAATGATCTGTCACACCGATCTGTGAAACTGATCTGTGAAACTGATCTGTTATTGTTCATAAAACTAGAAACACTGTTCACAGAACTGGAAAATTGGCAAAGTGTTGGGGATAAGTCCCCTTGGCCTCCCGGAACACCTCCAACACCAAAATTCCACAAAGTAATGGATCGGAGAGGTCCGGTCAATTACATTGATCAGTTTCACAGATCGGTGTGACAGATCTGTGAAACTGATCTATCACACCGATCTGTGAAACTGATCTGTGAAACTGATCTGTCACACCGATCTGTGAAACTGATCCGTGAAACTGATCTGTCACACCAATCTATGAAACTGATCTGTGAAACTGATCTATTACTGTTCATAAAACTGGAAACACTGTTCACAGAACTGGAAAATTGGCAAAGTGTTGGGGATAAGTCCCCTTGGCCTCCCGGAACACCTCCAACACCAAAATTCCACAAAGTAATGGACTGGAGAGGTCCGAGCCATTACATTGGACATTTTCATTATCCCTTTTAATGATATAGTCAGATTCATGTTATGAGGATCACATTTATCTTCATTTTTCAATGCTTCAAAATCATCATATTATCTGAATGTCCTCATGAAACTACCATTTTCGTTCATCTATAGAACATTCTTAGAGTTATCATAGTCATGAAAAGCGTATCATCCATATAATGTTATTAGAGTTATCACAAGCATGAAAAGTGTATAATGGAAAATAGTTATGTCATCAGGAGTTTGGAGGAAGAAGACGAACCCACTCGTTTAAACTCATGAGTGAAGGAGATCCGACGGTGAAAACTAAATGGACTGAATTGGCCATTTTATATCTGTATCATTTTAATCAAAGATGAATAGTACCAATATACAACTGTCCCATATCGACAGTGTGGTTTGAATTCTGCTCCTTTGTTACATAGATCGTTCTGCTACCAGTTCGATCTGGCTGACAGGGAGCAGCACCCATAATCCACAGTCCCTACCCCCTATAAGCTACCATGCTGGCTAGCATGGGCTAAACACCCCTGTGCGTGGTTGGCCTCTAGGTCGCACAAATTCCTTGGTTGAGTTTGGATATGGCTTCCATATATGGTTGGACCTATTTTTTACATAAGGTCTAAATAAAAAACGTAAAACTATTATAATCATAGAATGAAAGTATACAACCAAATATAGTATAATTATACTATGTTTCCAAGCTAATTTCTCATATTCTAAAAATCACCATGAAAAATATACATGACTATATTTTTTCATGGACTTCAAATAAATCATCATATTCACTCCATGAAATCCCTTATACAAAATGTATGAATATTTATTTTTGTGTACACCTTCAAGTTTTCCCCATGAAATATATTATTTACTCTTACATGTAAACCTTTATGTCTTCATCCACAATCAATTCAACACAAAAATGGATATTCGTATGGTCATCATATAAAATTCTCAGGCCTTTTTCCTATTCTTCAATTATACTTCTTAAAATTATTCATGAAATAATAAGAGTATATCATTGCTTCACTAAAACATGTTCTTCATGAAAATAATTATTTTCCAGGTCTTCAAATTGTCCAATGTTGAAGAAAACGTGCACTTTCCTAATAATATTGGCACATGTATTTGAACTTTAGAATAGTTCAACAATATTCATATTTAAAAGGATAATTTTCCCAAAAGAAAATTCAATTCCATTTTATGAATCCAAAAAATTCTCCAAGAATCATCATGAATCATGGTGAATTATCTTACCAAATGATAACCAATGATTCCATAAAAATTCAATAAGTATCAAAACTAATATTAATGAATATATCAGAAACTATTTCCAACATTTGTTTTCATTGATTATTCACTAATCACATGGGACTCTATCATACATTGAATTTTGATTCCTTCTTATACATTGACAAAAATATAACTATATTCATCAACCATACCCATGGGATTTTCAATCCCCCTTTGATTTTATTGTTAATACAATCTCCATAAAGTCAATGTCCCTTCTTCCCATTATTGACAATAAATTCATGATTAATGTAGGTATTTTATTCTTCACCTCAAGGAATTTAAAAATAACTTCTTCGGTTTTTATGGAAGAAGGATGGTACTACATGGTTCACTCGAAAAAGATCCATTAGTTGGTCTAATCCATGTATATGTGGGATAACCCAGTGTAGAAAACAAGAGAGATACAACAAAGGTTTTCTATGATATCTATTAATAACCATTCATGTGATATCTTGCTCACAATATATTTATTTCTCAAAGAGGTGGATTTATAAAACATATTTAGAAAGTAATATATTCAACCACACACTTCAACAAACAAATCAAAAATTTCATTTTCAAGAATATTTTAGTCCCCCTTTCTATTAGTTTACTCATTAACCAACACTCCCCTTGATGAAAATATTAGATATAATCAAGATAGGGGAAATAAGTTTAATTGGGTTACCTATGTCTTCATCTTTTGTAGAGATGAAACTAATTTCAAGATATTCATGAAATAAGGCTTAAAATCACCTCCTTTATGTTTATCCCCCTCAAGGATTGGACTCTCTTCCATTTGACATAGTGGAAAATTTCATCATATAGTCATCAATTTGTTCAAAGTAAATATCCACCATTGCGGATAATGTTATGATTTTATCAGATCTTGAATAATCACTCACACATGTTGTCTTTCACTTTTTTCAATAATTTCTCATGTTTAGAATAAAATTCACCTTAAACTACATGAAATATAAACACAATTACTAGACAATAATTAGTGAATAAGTTGGAACAGCAATGAGATTAATAATAAGAGAAACAGGGTTGAGAATTTTCTCACAACCCAGAAACTTCTTTTCTTTTAGCTCAATGTGTCTATCACTCTTCATGATTTTGTATCCATTATATTAAAAATTATTATAATTCTCCAATGGAATAAAATATTTTATTTTATTCAATTTCATCTTGTATAGATTATTTATCTTCACATCTTCTAGTAGATCAATAGTTTACCATGATGCTTATTCTTCTATCTGTACCACCTTTTTTGAGTAGGTAAAAGAGTCATGCAATTTCTTGCATCATATATACTCTTCTTGTACCTTCCACACATTATTTACAAGAAACTAGAGTTTTGATTTTTTTAAAACCTCTCATGAAATTATAATTCTTAATCATGTGGAACAATATGTTTTCCCTTTTAATTTACTATAGGCATTGCTTTATATTTATCTTTTTGAATTTCTCTAGAAGCTTTCACTTGTTTAGGAAAAATGATTAAGAATTCCTTCTTAACATATTCTTTTCCGGGGATTACACATCAATTATTTAAAAATTTTGAGTTACTTATCTTCGGTAACTTATCAAAATATTATTTAGTAATTTATTTAATAAATCACATCTTCTAGTTTATCTCGTAGATCGATTCTCTTCTTGATATTAGATTTCTTCTATTCATTTCCATGGACTATTTGAAGTGTTCCATGTAATGACCTATACTTTCATATTATACTCATATTTTGTTGGTTCACTTAAAATTTTTGGCAGAAAACTTATCATTAATCTCTAGTGTATCTTTATTTACTATTTTCTTAACAACCTTCTTCTTCTTATTCCCTAAAGAAAAATTTCTACTTTTTCTTCTTCTTATGAATTTGTTGTGGCCTTTTCTTTTTATCAATATTAGAATAATAAATGTTTAGTATATTATAGAAATCCTCACAATAATGACCACTTATGTTTCAATAATTATTAATGTCTTTAAGAAAACCAAATATTTTCATGATAGAAATATTGTTCTTCATCTATGTATTCTGATTTATTTTTATAAGTTTCTTTATCTATTCACATTTACCATTGATAATTTAAGACTTATATAATTTATATATACTGAAAAATTATTCCAATAGTCAATGTCCTGATGCCAAAATTTATAATACCACCAACAATACATTGGAAATCTCTTTATTTTCTTATATTACATGTTTGTCTAGATTTAGTACTACAAAATTTCTAGTTTTGTCATTCCTTATTTGGAGAGTAATTTTGAGAGTTATTTTTCTTGATCATTACAGTATCAACACTTAGTGTTTTAGTGTATTTATCAGTAATTTTATCAAACCATATATTCCTAGATATGATCTTTGAACCTAAACTAAAGATGAGACTACATTAGTAGAAACTAAATTAATTGGGTTATGAGTTACATTCTTCCATGATTTTGTAGAAGGTTGATTAATAGATAATTATCAGTTTTTATTTCAAAAAATATTATTCTCTTTATGGACATTAATCTAATAAATTGTTTATATAGAAATATTACATTTTTAGGTCTGAATCACTTCATATGTTTGGGTTGTAGAGGTCCTATTCTCATCCACTTGGGAAGTTCCAACATGCGTCTCCTTAACATTTATCAATTAAAACTGTAGTTCAATAACTTTCATACTGAAGGAAAAATTCTCATTTTCAATTGATTACAACCTACATTCACATCCATGTTTCATTTTATTAATTTGATCATCATCTTATAGGAGACCTTCATTCAAATAGTTTTTTCAAGGTCCTCGATTCTTCTATCCTTGAATTCCATTAAGTTTCATTGACACTGAGAGTGTCATTATGTAATTCATATAGAGAATTATTCCTCTAAATAAATTATTCATGTATTTTGGTCTTTTCTTTCACTAACATGTCAAAATCATTGAATTTAGATGTTTTTTCTTCAAACTGACCTTCTCAAACATTCTTGGAAACATTGAATAATG
Organism: Viscum album; assembly: GCA_963277665.1. NCBI lineage: Eukaryota > Viridiplantae > Streptophyta > Magnoliopsida > Santalales > Viscaceae > Viscum > Viscum album. The sequence continues at coordinate 1,714,983,577 of OY728122.1, forward strand.
TTCAAGTACATGGATTACTTCACAAAAAACATGTTTTATCATAGTTATAACTACTACAAAATTGGGTTTACCCAGCAATTGAGATTTAATATCACTAGCTATAAATGATGCTAATGACCCCATTTCTCAGTGCTAAAAAAGTTCTGTTAAAGGGTAGTATTTTGAGTTCATTTTTACAAGTGATAATAAATCACCACCCTTTATCAGTTCTTTTAAAAAATCACTTATAAATAGGGTATTTTAACAGTGCTTGTAAAAAAGTGTTGTTAGGGGGGGCTCTATATCGGCACTGTTTTAGAAATGTTGATAAAACCGCCCTTTATCATGGATTTTTAGTAGCAATGTTAAAGGTATAATTCAAAACAAATTATATTTCATTTATAATAATATAATAATATATAAATTTATTTATATTGATATAAATATAATATATATTTCATAAAATATGTTTTACATAAGGTGAATAGGAATTTATAATTAATATATAAAATATTTTTTGAAAATAGATAATAAAATAATATAAAAAATATTTTTATTTAATAAGTTGCCTATTATTACCTAGTAATAGTAAGTTAATATCAAATTGAAGATAAAAAAATCAAAAAATTAACAAAAGATCTAAAATAAGTGTAAAATGTAACTCAAACTTCAAATGACCATAAATTTTGATTCAGGTGTCCATTTGAGCTCTACCACATATCAAATCGAATGTTGTGATGAGATCTACACCCTTGGTGTCATAAGTAAACCATTTTCATAATTTATTGGCCAAAAGTCCCAGAAGGGATCCAAAACTGATTTTTTAGTCGGGGTACCCCGATGTTTTTAACATTTGATGGATTTCAACCACATTTAAGGGGGTCTTATTGCATTTTTTGTTTTGTAGAGAATGAATTTATTCCTAGGTATTATATTTATATTGATATTATGGTTTTAAAATTTTATTATTTTTCGCAATGTAAATTTATTTATAATTAAATATATGGATTTTTTATTATATTTACTTATAATAAATCACTCATATAAATACATATGTCAACATATTTATGTAAAAGTATATATTTTAATATATGTAAAAAATCCATATTCTAAAATTTTATTTAAAAAAAATATATAACCATTTTTTAAATTATATATACATATACATATGTGTGCATTAATAAAGAGATATATATTTATATTATGTTCTAGTATATATAAATGAATATTATATATAATATATTTAAATCAATATACATACATATATATAACACACACCCACGCATATTGTATAAATTTATTTTAAAATAATTATATAATTATATGAATATATATATATATATATATATATATAAATAGAAATTTCATTAAATAGATAGAAAAAATAATATTGTAGTGGTAAAGGCGTTCCATCTTCAAAGGAGAGGTGCAGGGTTCGAATGAAGTCAAGTGAACGTAAGGCTGGAAAATCGGAAAGCAGTAATAAAATGTGGTGGGGAGAAAAGTTCTGATAAATTGGGGGGGAGTGTTGTTAAAGGGGTCATCAAAGCACTGATAAGGGGGTCAGGTTCATAGGTGTCCAAAATAATATAATTTTACCCCTTTAACATCATTGGATTTATCAACACTAAAAAAGAACTGTTAAAAGGGAACCTTAACAGCACTACAAAAGCACTATTAAAGGACCACATTATCAATGCTTTTTTTAGCACTGTTAATTGGGGCCTTAAGTGCTCTTTTTTAGCACTAATAAAAGTTCCAGTCTTTTAACAACTCTTAGATTGTCAATGCCTTTTTAGTTATAATAAAGGCATATTCTATCATTTTTAAAGGACTATTTTTTAGTAGTATATCTCATAAGAATTCCATTGCAATTCTTATTCAATTATTTGAAATATTTTTATCGGAAAGAGTCATAGATTCTTCCTTCAATTCAATGAGGTCTGTAAGAACATTTCATATTTTGATTTCTTACAATGTTTATCCTCTAGTTTATTGGTGTCCTATTAGAGTCGTGATCAGTCATAAATAAGTTTCTTAAAAGAAAAGCTATATATTAAATCACTTATTCAAAAATATTCTTCATATATTTTTCAAATTGAGAGTAGAATTATTCAACAATTTTGATAAATACATCTTCCTCATAATCTATAAATACTGACAACATTTCTTCAAAACGATCATTGTAAACTAATTTTATAAAGGATCACCGATACTTCTTTTCTTCCCTTTAGTTTGTTTTCTATATATTTTCTTTCATCTTCTTCCTATTTTTTAGAGTCTTGGTACAGGCCTTCGTATCTTCTCTAATAGGAGTAGAGACTATGTCTTCCACTTATGATACATCTGAAGGAAAATAAAATATGAAATTCATATAATCCTTGTAAAAGTAACCAGGGAAATAAATTTTGATTCAATCATAGGAAAAAAATTTCTCAGATACCACTTTTGGAGCCAATATGAATCATACAAGGACACTGTGGATTATTGTACCCAAATTTTTTACTAAATTTTACATTATTTTCAATTAGAATTTATTATTATCTAACCTATTCTATGGTTAAGTGGAATGGTTCTGATATATTATCTGTAAAATTTAATATTCATATTATAAATTTAGACAACATTAAACATATATTTTTATATGGTTTAGTACAATGACCTAGTGCTTGTTGCAATCAACCTGATGTTGTTTCAGGGATTCTCTTATCACTTTAATTTTTAATGATTAACAATACATAGATTTAGCACATATTTTTGGGGAAGAAATTTAAAATATATTTGAGTCAATGAAGTTCATTATACTTTTACCACTAGTATTTAATGGACTTGTCTATACTGGGACCACATGTTCTTCAAAGATATTCCATGAAGTTTCTGAATAAGGTCTCTTGTACTTCCCTTGTTGTCTTTACATAAACTAAATAATAATGAACCTCAAATGTTGGTCTTGAAATTTTATATAATCAATAATATTATAATCCCATAATCCCACCTATCTTAAATAATTGTATGTTATAACTTCAACTTAAACTCACTTATCTTTAATAATGATCAATTGTTGAATATGGAAATACACTTTATGTTTGTATTCTTCCTCAATATATCAAATGCTCAAGAAGATGCTTCTTCTATAAATAATGTTCCTAGCCTTAATATGAAATATTAATTATGCTAGAAATAATCTTTCATAACCAAAATTCAATTCTTTCAAGTATTACTTCATGCTTGGATGTTTCATAGACATCTTAAGAAAAAATCATTCACAAAAAATTTCAATTTCTTTTTATCTGTACACTACAATTTTATGTTTGGGTAATTTATTTTCTATAATCCTTCATGTGTGAATGTTCTCATGCACTATCCACTATCTTCCTTCAAGATTCAACAACCACCTAACATACAACTCACACATGTATATAAACATATACATGTATATTTCATGTAAATCATTCCAACAAAAATACTTTTTCATTATCGTTTCTTCTTCACAAACACCACAATAGGTTAAGTGGTATATAGGTAGGGTTTACACAATTTATTTTCATGATTTTTGTGTTCATTTAAGTGTGTCATGAGAAATAGTTTATCTTTATTAAAGGATTATGGAGGACCTTGTTCATGAAAGTATAAACATGTGTAATTATCTTATTCATGAAGTGTATACACTATCTTCACATGAACCACATGAGTTCTCAATGTCCTTTTTGAAAGTTAGTGAAGTTGTATGTAAGGGTATTTTGAAACCTGAATTAATTCATTGAATAAGTTCTTCATGAATCAATTTGATTGTGTAAACACAAGTCTATGTCTCGTGGTGTTATTATCTTCCACACATGAGAAAACGATCTGTGGAAACCTCATCCTCAAGAAACAATCTTCACAGTGGATCTATTTCTTTAGAAATAAGAGCTCTCTTACTCTCAAGTAACAAAAATCTCACTTAATATTCTTCCCATTTTATAGGCTACCATCACTAACATTGATCCAATAATTATGCCATGTTAAAGCTCCACTTTATATGTCATATCATGGAATGCCCATGTCTTTTGGGTTTAATCAAAATATTTACGCTACAAATCATGGCACCTTAGTGTTATCCCTTGAGGTGTTATCCTCACATCCATGTAATGAGGATCATGTGTATATTCATTTTTATATGTTTTTAACTAATCCCTTTATCCAAACTTCCTCATGAAACTATTTTTTTCATTCATCCGTAACATATTGTTAGAGTTATCACATGCATGAAAAGCATAACATGCTATCATGGAGATTCTCGGAATGACCGTTTCTCTATCGTGACCTTTTATTGATCATGTAATTATCCGGTTTAATGATTTAAGGTGTGAATATATTCCCTGGAAAACAAAAATACTCTCAAGATTTAGGAGGAGAAATACGATCCCACCCATTTAAACTTATGGGTGCAGGAGATCAGAAGGTAATGATTACATGAATCGAATGAACCATGTTATATGAATACTATTTTAAGTTGATATGAACAATACCAATAGGTTTCCTTACCACATCGATGAAACAATCGTTATGATCCTCCTTTATTACTCATATCATCCCACTCTTGGTTTGACCTGGCCATGGGGGATCAGCTCCCGCACTCCTTGGTCACACACAACATGGGCTTCAGGTCACTTATAGATCTTCAGGCTTTATATATGGCTCATTATATCCTTTGGAGGATCTTTCCTAAGAGCCTTATAAATAGGCCTACCCTTCTACAAGATGTAATATTGGCTAGCCCGGGTTGAGCTCCTATGTGCATTGTTGACCTTAGGATCCCAAAAATCCTTTGGTTGAGCCTGGCTAAGGATGACATGTATTATTGTCCCTATTTTTACCCAAAGTCTTAATAAAATTATTAAAACTATTATAATAATTGAATAAAAGTATATAACCAAATATAGTAAGATTTTTCTATGTTTCTAAGCCAATTTCCTATCTTCACAAAATCATCTTGAGAAATATATATGTCTATATTTTCCCTCAGTCTTCTAATAAATCATCTTCTTCACTCCATGATATATAATTATAGGAAATGTATGAATATATTTTTTCATGGAATCCTTTTAATTTTTCCCATGAAATATATTATTTCTTCTTGAATTTAAACCTTTAAGTCATCTTACAAAATCAATTCATCATGAAAATAAATATTTTCATAATAATCTTATAAAATTCTCATATATTTTTCATGGAGTTAACTTATACATCATAAAAAAATTCCTAAAATAATAATTTTATTTCATGTCTTCACAAAAAAAATTCCTTCATTCAAATATGTTTTTTCATGGACTTTACCTTATCAAATGTTAAAGAAAATGTGAAATCTCATAATAAAATTGGCACATGTATTTGAACTTAAGAACAATTTAAAAACCATCAGAGTTTCAATTATAATTTTCCACACATGACATTCTATACCATTAGATAAATCATTTAAAATTCTCTATGAATTATCACCAATAAAAGATAATTTACTCAATAAATGACAACTAATGAGCCGATAATGATTCTCAAGGAATCCTAACCAATATTGTTAAATATATCTAAAAATCTTTCCAACTATCTCTTTCTATGATTAATCAATAGTTATATTGGACTTAATTATCCATTTAATTCTAATTCCTTCTTATATATTGGAAAAAATATAGCTATACTCATAAACCATCCACATGGGATTTTTAACTAGGGAAATTCTAGGTGATTGATTCTCCTTTGGTAGAACATTATAGATATGTTATTTGGTTTTATTTTTATTTTGTAATAAGTTTAATGTTTATAATAGTAAAATTTTACATTCATAAGTCATGAACCATCCCCTGGGGCCTGTGTCGTGACTACCCCAAGCCCGGCTCCCATAGGCTAGGGGCTGATGACTAGCACTGAGTAGGCATATCCCAAAAGAGGGAGGTATTTTCCCAAGTACCTATATGTATGAAACCATATCCAAGAAAAAGAAAAAAACTAAAAACACTAAGTAAACATGGATACAAACCACTAAGAAAACCCTCTCAGATTAGGGTACAAAATGTAAAGAAAAAGGGGCCAGAATACAAGAGAAATTAAAATGGAAAAGTACAAGATCTTCAATCTCATATGGAGAAAACCCTACCTTAAGGGTAGGTACAATATGTTATATGAATGTCACTGAAGTGTACCACATATTTTTGGTCACCCTAAAACACCAAATGTCTTCAGTCCACCAAGGACTCTGTCAAAGCTGTCTATCATCTGTACAAGACACTACATGTATGGGTTAAGCCCGTACATGGGTGAGTAAAAACAATACTCAGTAGGGACCCCAAACCCAAAAGTAATTACACAAAGTAAACCACAAGGATACACACAAAGTATACCAAAAATAATATCACTAAGAAATACACCAAGTAGAAAAACAATGACACACACAAAGTGTATCCTTTAAGAGGAATAGTAAAGTGAGTCACTAGAGTCAACTCACACCATGTACAAGTCTATGGTTTGTAAAAATGATTTTTGTAAGAATCCTAAGTACCCTGAAGTAGTAACGTGTATAGTGTTGTTAAAAAATGGAGTGTAGGTAACACACTGAGTGTCAGTAGCACATAGAGTGTAGGTAACACACTGAGTGCAGATAATACACAAAGTGTTCGTAACACACAGAGTGTCATAAAAGACTATAAGACCCACACCCTGGTGGGACAAGAGAGTATCAAATCAATTTGGTTAGAATAGAATTCTAAATAAGACATAGTTTCTAGGTAAGACACGTAGTTTAGGTAATCACAAAGCTTCTAGGTCGTAGCCAGCCAAAAGATTCCATCCTTAGAATGCTCATTCCAGGAGGACCTACTCCTCAGACCAAAAAACTATATAATTTTTTTTAGAGAAGCTCACATTAATTATCCCAAAAGTACCGCCTTGGAATATGGGTCCCAAAAACATAAATGACCCATCAAATAGACACATAGTTTGAGAGTTAGGTGCTTTTTAGTAAAATAGGGTTGGTGGGGTATGGGTTCAGTCCAACCTGGTCGGACCGACCCAACCTGACCTGGGTGCCACCAAAATTAACCCACTAGGTCTGTCCTGACCCACTGGTTCTGACCTGACCATCTGAGTCTGACCCGCCCTAGCTAGGCCTAGCCTGCTATTGATCCGGTCGGACAGTTCCAGCCAGGTCTGTTGAAGCAGACCAGTTCATCTGATCAGGATGTGGTGGATACCGTATCCGCTTTCCATTAACTCATGGTCCTGATGTTGTGGTCCAGTTGGACCATGGGACATGCCGGCCTTTTGCATCTATCGGGCCCGCCACTGGGATCCTACTGACAGCTTCTGTCTGCCGCCCTACGACGGTTTCCACGAGGATCTCCCATACCTACCATCGAGTCAGAGGCCGCTTCTACCGTGTGGCTGGATAGCCGTTTGTCACCGTCGGCTTCGCCGTGTGCTGCCATCGACGACCCTCCTTCCACAAGTCACTGGTCTCCACCTGTTGCTCTATTTTTCTAAATGGGGCCATCTACGTGATCCTCAGATCACATTCTTTACTGCCTTGGTATTCATTTCTTCTCTCCATCCATCCAAGGGTCTGACTGTTCTTAAAACCTCCCAAATTTTTTTTCCATGGCAACGAGGGTCCATTGGTGAAAAATCCCATGAATGATGGCATGAGAATAAAGAAGAAATCCTGAATTATGAATGTAATACTTGATAGTTTCAACCTTCATTTGTCCCATTAGAGAAAAGATAGTGAAATAATAATCACATAAATTAATCTCCCTTCAACCCCATAGTAAAGATTACCCACCCTGCATGCATGGTCGAACCCCAAATCAATATTTTCGTGGGTTTGTACGTGTTATTCATTGGAAAAAAATGGGAAAATAAATCTATAAGAAAAACAACCCCCTAACTGCAGTGTAGATCAATCGTTGAAGAACGTATGACATTGTCAGTGATCCTCCTGTGAATGATCTCGATCTGTCATCTCATCATCATTCTTCCCTCACTAAAAATAATATTTTACAACGCATATTATTTTTCTATTTCTAGATCCTCAAAGGATTATGAATATATTCCATATACCTACCAAGATATTAATTGAATAAACATGTTTCAGCATCGTTGTTTTAATGAGTTTCAGCATTTCCATGCTCCTTCCATTATTAAAGGAAACAATTGCCTTGTCTCTACATTTCAGTATTAATGAATCTCCACGAAACGTTAAAAGAAAAAAAATAAACCTTTTATGTTTATTTTTATTCTTATTTAAAATGTAAAAAACAAAGATTTTATGCAGTTGACCCGCATCGGTCAAAGTTTGCTCCTACTTAGCAAAACCTGATATTTTGAACACAATAGTTCCCATAGATATCAAATCTGAGCACCCATTTAAAAGTTAATAAAAATGAGCATGGATAATATTTTTAATAAACTTAAAAATAGTTTTAACATTTATTCTAGGAATCCCAGGTCTTGGAATCACGTGTTGTCTCAACACCTGGTCTTGAAATAATCCCATAAAATTTTCCAAAAATTAACACGGAAAATCTAGGAAATTACACTTATTATTATCTATCATTTTATATATTTTACCTCTAATTTTATGTTTAACCACTTCCTTTATACTCAATGACAACAGAGAACTAAACTCAATTTATCCATGGGGGATGATTTCTTACCAGGTTTCATTTATTTCTTATTATTTTATTTGAATTATAAAGGTTTCAATGGATTATTCATGCATAGAGAGAAGGGTTTTCTCTCTTATTTAATTTTTCACAACCTATTTATTTTGAAATAAAAGTATTGTAATTCTCAATTCAGTTGTCTTTATTTGACTTGTGGATCATTCTTGGGGGAGGATGAAGGTAGTTTACAAGATTCACTTAACAGTCCAAACATCAGCACACACTCAGGAGAGGTCTATTTTTATTCATATTCTATGAAGAAAAATCGAGTGATCAATTTATTTAGGGAGGTTATAGAGTATATAAAATTCCCATATATTAAATGGAATATGTTTTTTGGGGGAATGGTATATAACCCATGTAGTGAATAAAAAATAAAATGAATAATTAAAAAATGATGGTGTGTTAGCTTCACTTTTGTGTCGAACTTTCTCCAACTTACATTTTTTTCATTTTATTTTAATTTATTTTAGTTTTTTTAATTTCATCATTTCATTTCCTTTTATTTTATTCACACAAACACTATTTTTAGTTTTTAAATTTTTTTAATTATATAAAATAAATAAATAAATAAGTGACAAACCTATCATGAAGAATGAAAATAAATCCAAATATTATTGAGAAACAACGAAGTGTTATCAACCTTATTTAATCCTTCAAGACTAAAAATACTATTTTTGTGGACCTTATGATATGTCTAATAATTATGCCCTTAAAAATTATGATGGAGAATAAGAGTTATAGCCACTAAGCTATAAATCAGTCGTAATTTCAACTAATGTATTTATTTTGTTTTTGATTTATTAAATTTATGAATAATAAATTACAAATATTACAATTAATATTGATACTTTAGATATTTTTTTTAAAAAATATAGTATATTTTTTGAAAATTAAATATTTTTTAGTACTATATGTATACATGTATTCTATTTATTACATATATTTTTGACATAACATATATATATTTGATATAAGTAATATATATATATATATATATATATTAAAGGACTTTTAATGAAATAATTGTTCATAAAATAATTTAAAAACCTAAAGCTATATATAATATATAATATGCCTAAATTTTCTTCCATGAATTGGATAAATGGGTGATATTCCTTCTAGGTAGGGGGAAATGACCTTTTATGGATGATGTTGTGTGATTATTACTAGTATGGGGGAAGTGCAATGGAAAATTGGTGAATTGATGTGATGTAAGCATCTATTTTGGGTCTTCGAGTCATCTTCTACAAAGTAGACTCAGTCCATAATCATTTAGGCCTAATGAGCTCTCTAGAATATAGGCCTTTGGGCCACTCCCTATAATAAAATGGGCCTAGTTGGTGCTTACCATTCCATGCGGGGATGGATGAGGCTTGAGGTACTGGGGTTCCAAGGCCTGTGTTTTCATTTTTAATCTAGTATACCTAATATATATATATATATATATATATATATATATATATTATTTTTTAAAATTATTATTTTTTATTATGTTTTAAAAAACTAAATTTGAATTTGGAGTTAAAATATATAATAACTTATATTATTTTTTATATTGTTTCTATAAGTGATAATTAATTGTAGTCAGATTATGGCATGACGAAAATGTGATAAATAATATTAATATATTGATAATTTCATAGAATTTTATTTAATAAAAGATTCTAACAATTTTTTTCACTATCCATGATTTAATTATTTTAATATGAGAAAAATATGATCTATAAGAAAAAATATTGTTTAATTTTCTATGGTTTTAATTTGAGATAGAATCCTTTGATCTAATATAGTGAAATAAAATAGAATACATGATCTAATAAATATGGATATTTTCAAATTGATTAATCCGATCAAATAGAACAAATGATTCATGATATCAAGGTGGAAGAAATTAAGAAAATTCAGATGATTGGAGAACTATAGTGTGATGATGAAAACCACTTTATCTATGTTATATCAAATTTATGTATCGTCCATATTGCTAAGATTGGTGAACATGAAATACATGAATGGATACAGTAAAAAATTCTTTATATAATTCATTGAGATGTTGAATGGTATAATACTAGAATATAATGTTTTAGAAGTTTGAAATTATGATGAAAAAAATATTATGTCTATTGGGATTGGGGAATAATATGATATATGAATTCCCCAATGACTATGTACTGTATATAAATGAATATAAAGGCATATGAGATTATCATAAATGTGAGACATTATGATATAAGTTTAAAGAAAGATCTCAAAATTATCTATATATTATGTGAAATAAAAATTCTCTGGATAATTCAATTTAGTGTCTTCCAATAATTGATCATTTTATGAATTTAATTTCATATTCAAATGATTTAAAAAGATTAATATTACATGAAGATGATTGGATATTAAATTAAAAATTATTTTATCCATTCAATTACCTATAGTGGAAGACAATTGATTAGTAATTTCATACATTCATAAATAAAGTTTGAAATATTATACTTGGAATGTTCATAAATGTAATGAATCCATATTTGATCCTAAATAAAAATATTCCAGGTTTTTCTTAAAGATCTTTTATACAAAACAGTCCCAAAATGATATTGATGTTTATTTTTCACTATTAATTTATGATTCAAAACTGTTTTAGTAGGGAGATATATGTGATTTATACTTATTAAATAGATTTTTATTAATTTCATATCATTATTATATTCACTATAAAGTTTTCCATGAATATGGATTTTTTTGGATAATATATTAAATACATAAATGATTCCCAATTTTCAAAGAATAGACTTTATATCACCGACTACAACATGGGGGAAAATACTGTATATAGATCACCAAAGGTTTCATCGCATAGATTAGTCTCATAAAATATTAATAATTATTTAACTAGTATACTGAATTTTATGTTTTTTTAAATCCTTTATCAATAAATCATTATTTTTAGAGGGTGAAAAACATTAAGGTCACATTTAAAAAGACACAAAGATCCAGTAATGATAAAAATATATCTATGAAAACCTAAATTTTATTTTATTTTCGTTATTATATATATAAATTGGTCCATGTAGTATAGAAATCGGGGGTGAATTTATTTTTAAAACATAAAATAAATAAACTATTTATAAAATTAAAGATTAAGCACAATGAAATAAAATAAATGATAATGAAAACTAATAAATGAGTTATACCAATACTCAATTTGGGTTTATATGTCCCATAACCTAAAATTATTTAGGTTTACATTATCCTATGTATTTAATGGTATCTAATAACATAAAACAACTTTGGTTATTAATTGGTTATTGTAAAAAACCAAATACAAAAGAAAATACACTTTCTTTTTAATGGTTATTACATGAAACCCAGAAAGACTAACTTTATTGGTAGTAAGAACCCTAGAAGAAGAATAAGAATGAAATGTTTTTTAATGTAAAAACACTTTAAAACAAACTCTCAATCATATTAGAAATTTTTAAATAGAAAAAGTGAGAGAAAGAGAAACAAGGAATGGGGGATAAAAGGATTACAATAAAAGAAGAGAAAATGGAGCTGAAGTGAAGGAATACTAATAACTGATAGGTAACTAAGGTTGTAAAATCCTTATTGGGGGATTATTTATAGAATTAATAATTCTGTTGATGTTTGTATATGTTTTGGACTCTAATATATATTTTTTAGGTGAAATAAGTCACCAGGTACAACCCAAACATATTTTTGACTTTTTTAGAAAAGATCTACTAGCTAGAAACTAGACCTCACTGGCTATTGAGTGGGTAGTCCTACCTTCGCTGGACGGATGGTGGTGATACATTAGGTAATTGGTGGTATTGGTAGTGTTTAAATTTTTACTATTTTTCTCACCATTGATCCAGTGGTGATGCTTTGTCTAGCTGGTGTTTCTGCTTATTAAGGGACTTCAAAAAGGACCTCCAAACTTCTTCTAAACCCATTGATTGATCACACTATTTTCTAAATTCAAATAAAATCATAATAAATGAAATATATTCCAATTAAATTGTTATAATAATAAATGTTGTTTTATGTCTTTAAAAAATCTGAGAGTTTGTGGGGTATAATAATATCCCCCCATTTTGATGATCATAAACACATGAAATGAAAAGTAGTCTAAGATGGAGATAAAGAAAAATAAACATACAATGAAATATTTAAATGAATATCAATGCATCAAAATTAAATTAAAAATGGATTTTAAAAACATTTACAAAACTAAAAAATTTATGATAATTTAGGTTTAAAAGAATTTAGGTTTAAATAAATTGAATATTTATTTGAAAATTGGCATACACAATCCTCTAAAAAATACACCTTATATAATTATCCTCCATTATGGTTTTCAAAAACTCATAAAAAGTTATATAGATAAAGGATAATGAAAATATAAAGTATATTAGTGAATAAAAGTCATTGAAAATAAGATTATGAAAGAAAAATAGAGATGGATTTTAATATTTAATAATGAAATTTAAAAGATATTTATAAATATATTTACAAATAATACTCTGAAGGTTATAAGAAAATAAACCTTGACAAAATTATCCCAATTTTTTATTATAAAAAAATATGGTTATATCATAAAAAAATCAATTGATAATATATTCTATCCCTTTAAAAATTTAATAAGAATATAAGACACAATGGATATGTATAATATTTTTCAATTTTAATAAAAACACCCCTCTCAATATATAATACAAAAATAAATACATACTTTAAAATAAATAAATAATAATATATATTAGGATTAAAATTCATAAAAATAAATAACATTATATAATAGATCTTAGCATGTTTCAAATTATTAAACAATTAATACAACATGGTGAAATAATAAATGCAGTTTCAAATTAAATTACATGATTTATAAATTTTAGAAATATTCAAATAATAACAAAATAATATCCCACTGAAAATATTCATACCTATTTTAAGTCATTTTAAAATATAAAACATAATGTATTTTAAATGTGAACTTCCCCTTTGTAAAAAAATGTTAAAAAATGATCTATGAAAATATTTAAATTATCTTCATGTAATGATAAAATTATTTTTAAAGAATCATGGAATGGATAAACTTCAAGCATTATTGAGTCAAATTAAAGTGTCACAAGTGATCCATACCTAACCCAACATAAATAAAATAAAAATGATATTACTCAAGGGGTTTTATGAAAATGTGATCTAATTGAATATCCATGATGATAAATTCAAGGAAAATATCTCCCTTTTGAAAGTGATCAATGAAAAATTTGTGTCTAAGATCAATGAGCGTAGTTTATGAGTGTTCAATTGGATTCCTAAACACACTAATCTCACTAGTTTATCACATTTAATTGGAATAAGACCACATGTTATTCCATACTTTAAGAGAGTGTTTATTCGTCCAAAGAATTTGGGTAAAAAAACTACCCATGACTATATATTTTTATTTGATTTTAGAAAGATAAACATAAGTTTTAATATTTATATTAAAATGGATAATGCATTTTCTATGTATGTTACAAGTCTAACTTGTACTTTTCCTATTGAATTGGTATCCTCTGAAATTGGAATCCAAAAAAAATAATTAGTTCAAATGAAGTATATTTTATATAATTTAACCCATGGTTTTTAAAAATGTTTAAATAGAAGAAATTTTGTTTAAGATATTTTAAATGCGATTCATTAGGATTGGATTGAAAATGAACAAAAAAACACTAAACATAATGTCCATTTGGGTCACACCAAGTTAAAAAAAGTCTCACACTCATACCTTGACAATGATTATTGTCATCTAATTTACTTGTTTCATCTCCCATTAGCTTATAAGAAGTACTAATAGGTTTAATTATTTAATTTATATTTTCCCTTCCATAATGTTTTAAAAGTTCATTTTTGTATTTTATTTGTTTTATAAAAATACAATATTTGTTTTGAGAAATTTGAAAAACAAGGGAAAATTTTAATTATCTTATAAAACTCATCTCAAATTATTTTCACAATAAATATGTGGGGATGAGAGAATTTATTTTTAATGGTTATATAATGAAACAAAAAAGAAGTCACTTTGTTGGAAGTGAGCACCCAAGAAGAAGAAGAATACGAATAATAATTATAATAATAATAAGTATAGATTTGTCAAATAAAAACACATTACAATGTAATCTCAATCTATAAAAAGATTGAAATAGAAAAAAATGAGATAAATAGATATGATAAATTAAGGAGAAAAGAATTATAACACAAAAATAAATTAAAAATAGATTTATTAATATATTTATAAATTTAACTCACAAGGATATTTTAAAACAAACCTTTATATAATTATCCCGCCTTTTTATTATAAAAAACTCAAAAATAATGTAAGATCATACAAAAATAAATGGATAACATATCCCCCCTTTAATAAAGGAATAAGAATATAAGTCACAAGGGATATGTATAATATTTTTAAATGTAAATAATAACTCCCCCGATCAACATATAATAAGAAATAAAAACCTGATTAAAAATCAAAAAAAAATACACGAGGATTTAAATTCACAAGAATAAATAAAATTATACAATTGAACTTAGTATGACTAAATGTATTAAACAATTAATACAACATGATTAAATAAGGAATATAGTTGAAAAATTATTACTTTATCTATACAATTTATAATTAATAAATTAATAACTAAATAAAACCCCCATTATAACATGATTATCTATTTTAAGTCATTTTAAAAGATAAAATATAGAATATTTTAAATGTTAACCATACCTTTGTAAAAAAATTAAATATAAGGATCAATGAAAACATGTAAAATTATTTTAATGTAATGATAAAATTATTTTCCAATAATTGAGAAATAGATAAACTTCAATCCTTACTAATTGAAAATAACGTTTAATAATCTAGCGACACATAACATAACCTTAGTAAAATAAAAACATTTTAATGTAAGGGATTTTGTGAAAATGTAATCCAATTAAATATCTATGATAATAAATTCTAACACAATATCTCCATCTTGGAAGTTATCTCCCAAAAAATTATGTGTAAGATCATTGTTCTTAGTGTGTGACTGTTGAATAGGATTGCCAAAATTTCTAATCACACTAGTGTTACCAAAATTTATAGGAACTAGGTAATATATTACTCCATACTCTAAGAGAGTGTTTTTATCCAAATAATTTTGTTTCAAAAACTCCCCAGCACTATATATTATTCATTTACCATAGAAAGAGAAGTAAAAGTTTTATTATTTATAATCTAAGATACTAAAGATTTTTCTAGTATGTGACAAGTCCAACTTTTAATTTTCCTTACTAATTGGAATCCTCAAAAATAAACATCCAAAAAATGGTTGTTCAAATAATGTTTTTTAGATAAATTAATCGAAGTTCTTTATAACATTTTAAATATTTCAAAATTATTTTAATAGATTTTAAATTATATTCTTTTAGATTGGATTTAAAATGATTATAAATAAATACACTAAACATAATTTCTAGTTGTGTCATTATAAGGTAATGAAGACTTCCAATCGTGCCTCAACAATGTTTTTTGTTAACCTATTCACTATTTTCATCGAACATTAGCTTACATGAAGTACTTATAGGTGTACTTATTACTTCTACTTTATCCATGACCAATTTTTTGACATGTTCATTTGTGTAATTTATTTATCTTAGAAAAAATCCATCCTTATTATGAGAAATTGGATAATAATAGAAATTTTCATTCTCCCATAAAACTCCTCCCAAAATAATTTCTCATTAAATTTGAAAATTAATTAAAAACATATTAATATTAAAAAAAAAATCATCAAAATATATTTGAATAATTAATAAATCATTTTATTTATGATTTTAAAACTATATAAGAACATAATTTTGTCATTTTAAAATCAGTTTCAAAGAGTTATTTAATTTATCAATCAAACTAAGCCTGAGGGGTTTATTTCATACTATAAAGACCTGTAGTTAAATTAAAAATAGGTTTTAGATACTTTTAATCATCAAAATAATGTGGTTGTTCAATAAAAAACATTTTTAAAATAAAACCATTCAAAAATTAACTTTTAACATCACTTTGGAAAATCATAGAATTTATGTGGGTGATGAATTCCAATAAGATTCTATGGAAATCAATCCATTTAATGGGTGAAAATGTCTCACCATAAACAATTCATTATTCTTGATTATAACATTTATCTATGAGTTTAGAATCTTTAAGAGTGATGTTATCTTATTTATATAACATCTTATTGAAATCCCATTTGGTATCAATAACTGGATGATCATCAAGTATTTCAACAAGTGTGTAAATTCTTTTCCTTTTATACTATTTCAACTCTTCTTGCATTGTATGTTCCCAATTTCCACTTTTAATGGAATCATTGATATTTAAGGGTTCTATTTTTGAATCAAAATCACAATGTTTATCCTTATTTAAAACCAATATTCTAATATGAGTACTGATTTTCTAATCACTGTTGACTTTTTCTGATGGTTGGCCTTTAGAATTCTCCCATGCCTTAGGTAAATGGATCGATGGTGTTTTTTTTCTCAACTTCATTTTTTTGAAGGTGGTGGTTTATTTAAGTCATAATATTCTCAATCAACTTAAACGTCATCATGGGATGAGGCTTAGTAACATTCTCATAAAATTTTTTGTGAATTGATTCTTATATGGTCTTGATAATTTTATTAAAATTATGATATACTTTACTTAAGTTAGAAAATATAAGAGAAATAGCTTCATAATATTTGGGATCAAAATTTCCGATGTTTTCTTTGATGTTAACTAAATAATATTTACAACCAAAGACTATAAAATAACTACCTTTAGGTTTTCTTATTTTCCAAATCTCATCGGAGGTCTTCCTAATGAGGGGACTTATGAAAACTATGTTCAAGGTATACCATGTGGTCTTGACCACATGAAACCTAAAATATTTATGGAGTTTAAATTCATTCATGATATTTATTTCAATCAATATTATAGTTAAATCCTTTATTTTAACAACCCAATTTTCTTGGGGAGTTCTAGGAGCATAATATAATGATTATAACCTTATGAATTGGAAATTTCATCAAAATATTTATTTTCAAACTCTCCCAATTATCACCCTGAATGGATAATAGCTTATATTTTTTTTCCATTTCCAACCTTCTAGGCATATTTAATAAAAAATTTACACGCCTCATTTCTATAAACCAATAAATAAACCCAAGTAAATCTTGTATAATCATCGATAATTACAAAAGTGTAAGATTTAACTCCAATACATGAAACTTTGGTTGACTTAAATAAATCATGATAAAAAATATTAAATTCCTTTTAGGTTCATAATTAGTTTTTATATCTAAATGAATATTTATTTTTCTTACCACGTTGGAAAGGCTCAGTCACAATGTTATCTACGATTTTTTTGTGTGGAAAATCTCATACTAGTTGATTTTTGTTGAGTTTAATAAGTTTGTGTGCATGTGTTACAATGACCAAGGAATATATTTAGAGTAACACATAACTAAATTTATCACTAAGTCATTTAACATGTGGGTTATAAATATATTTTAAATATATAACATAAACATTTTAAAATCGAGAAGCTAAAAATAAAATTTTTATATTGGATTCAAAAATATTGTAAATATAATTCTTAAAAGAAAATTTAAAACCACAATCACATAAATTGATAATACTAAAAAAGTATATATTAAACCACTCACAAATAAAAAAAATCCTTAATAGAAGTATAATTTCAAAAATCAGTGGTACCTTGGATGATGATCTTACTCCTAGAGTTATCACCAAAAGTGGAATGGAATCCACCAAGCTTTTCAAAATGGTTTAACTCAGAGTAGTCACTACACATGTTTCCTGAGAACCCAATATCCATGTATCATATAGATCATTGATATTTTATTTTTGATACATTTGTCCTAAAATATAAGAAATATACTAAATCCATTGGTACCCAAATAAATTTTACTCAATTAATGTTACCAAAAAGGGATTTCAGAAACCATAATTATTTTATAAAATATTTTTCAAATGAAATATGTGATGAAAGATATACCCTTATGGGCTCAAAAGTTCAAGAAGATTTATAATCAAATTTATAAATAAGATTATATATTTTATTATAATTTTTTAAAATTCATTTTTAGATAATCCTTTTATAGAATTTTTATTTTTAGTGGATGTGGATTGATTTTAAAAACCATTCCCAAAATGATTTTGACATGAATTTTAGAACTTATAATTTTATTTAAATTCTACTCACCATGGTTAAACTCAAAAATAGAATTTCTACTATATTCAATAATGAAATAAAATTTATCTTTATTTTTTTACACTTTTAATTTTATAGATAATTTATCCTTTTTCTTTTAAGGGTTCATCCTTATCATTAATTACTTGATTATAATTCATTTTAAGATCTTTTAATTTTGTAACCAGTTCACAAAATCCATCCTTATCAAACATTTAAGATCTTTATAATTTAAATCATTTAAATAACAAGTGTATATAACATAATTTACCTCATCATCAACCTCAAATTGGTATATAGATATTTGACACTATCATTAACAGATTATGATTAGTAGAGGGAGTCATCATAAGAACTCTGAGTAGAAACTTTTAAGGTTTTATTGATTTGAATATTTTATTTCATATTCTTTTTGAATATATCAAACTTTTTTTAATGCATCCATACTTCTTTAATTTATATTAGGTTACCTCAAATTCAATATTCTTATTCTCTTTTTATGGCATGGTGAAAATATTTCTTCTTCCTTATGATTTTTTTCATCTTCTTGGATAAGTGAGAAATTTTAGCATCACTATATGAAGCGTAATCATTGATTTTATTAAACAAAATTGTATTATTTTCCTTAATTTATTTGTATTACATTAAATCCATTTCCACTTGATACTTTATGGTAATTTAATTTTTCTTGAGTGACCTAATGAGTTATTCTACTAACATGTTCTTGATATCCTTTTCTTCATGAGTTTTGGAAACCTTGGGTGATCAAGAACTTGGAAATTCTCAAAGTATCTTCTTAAAAAAATTTGAAAGTAAGAACATCACCATGATGTTTTCTAATATTAAAAATATTATTAAAATGTGCAAAAATTTTAGTAATGAATTAATTATAATGTATGATAACATTTTAAAATTATTAAAGATACATGTAAAGTATAGTGTCCTTAACCATGTTAGTTCCATTTTGTGGGAATTCAATAAGTTTAAAAATTTCATGTTCAAATTTTATTGTGGTAATACGAATAAATTCACTGTGTTCTATCCCAAAATGAAGGTAATTCATGGACTTTAAATCTTGTTCAAAGGTTTCAATATCATTAAATGTTTAGTTGTCCTCCGATTCTTTAGTGGGTGTATAACAATACATGAAAATTTTCCAAACAAGATAACCAATGCTTCTACTAAAGGTAGTCAAGTGAGTTTCCTAATAACTATATTATAATCCATCAAAAAATTGTAAAGACCCACATATTCTGTGGATATTTTTTTCTTAAATACATGGGGATTTTTATGAGTCTGCATTTTCTGACAGCGCATGATTCTGAGGCTTGGTGTGTCCAGAATCAATTTTTGATTTTCTTTTCGGGTATATTCAGTAAACGTATGTACACGATTTTATAACTTTTGAACCGGTGCATTGAATTGAAATCCGAGGGAACTATTGATCTCGCAGCGTCGGTGATTTCTTAGTAAGACTTTCACTGCAATTACGTTCTAACGAGAGTTGATGTTCGCTTTTGGGGGGTTTTAATTAGGTTAAATAAAAATAAGGGTTAACATAATTTTATTCCCTGGTGGTTAAATCCTCTAAGAGGAGGTTATTTGTGGGGCCCACATGCACATAACCTCTCTTGGGAGGATATTAGTAGGTGGGGCCCACACAAGCTTCAAACCCCCTAAACCCCCCATTTATTTGGGATAAAACCCTTAAACTTCCCTTGAGTTAATGAAGCCAACCCTCTCTTCATTTAATCGTAACATTCCACCTTCCCTCAGTAGTGTACCAAACCACAAATTAATTAATGTCATTAATTAATTAATTTGAAATCCTTTTAATTCTTTTAGCTAACCATTAAATACTGGGTTAGCTTAACCCATTATTTTGGTTGGCACTTTATTTTTGGTGGAGCTTTGAAGAACCCTTGGAGAACTTTATTCTCTCAATGAAGAACGCCCCTCCCCAACGTAGAACGATGAAAATCTCTCTCTCCATCTTCAATCGGAGAATGAAGAGGAAACACCACTATCCATGCAGAATGCTGATGACGTCAACTTCTTCGTCTTCTTTTAACATTAAAAGAACCATGTCCACCTTTCCACGACTTTTTCAATGATTGTTGGCAATCGAGGTAGGGGAATTTGAGTTATTTTATATATGAGTATAAACCTCCATTCTTCGTCATTCAAATTTATGGTTTATGGTATGCCAAATTTTATTGCTGGGATGAGGAGGGCTTGGACCACAAAAACACGGCCCAAACCTCCCCCTTTGGTTGTTCTTATTTATTGATGACGGAGGCGGAGCACGAAGAAGCCAGCTGTGCAAGGCCACCGGGTCACCACAAGGGTGCGGCATAGTTGTACCGCGTAGAGAACAGAGCTGTGGCTAGGCGGGCCGTGATGGTGCTGGAGGGGCGTGGTGTCGTCACACTGCACCGGAAGGAAGATCCGTAGTCAGGAGGGCTGAGGTGGTTGGACGATGAGCGCAACGCTGTCGCGCCACACAGAGGAGCTGGAGGCCGCGGCCAGGCCGGGCCGCGGCGGAGGGGGCGCGACACTGTCGCGCCGTGAGGAGATTAGCAGAACCGCGGCGTCGTTGCGTCACGGTGGAGGTTCCAGGGGCGTCCGGTAGAGTCGGCCGCCAGTGCGTGCTATAGGTGGGACCCCTCGGGTCCTGTGGTTCACCGAATCAGTGCATAGACGGTTCCGTCGGAAGCCAGGGGCACCGCACCCCACCCCCCCTTGGCGTGGCCGGCCAAGCCACGCGGGCCAGCTAGCTGGGTCAGGCCGCCCCCTCGGGCCGGGCCACCCCAACGGGTCGGGTCAGACCCACAGACTGGGTCAGAACCGTAGACCGGGTGGGACCCCTGTCCGAACCCATTCAACCCAAAATCACATTTTTGTCCATGTTTTGGGATATGGGTGTCCTATCGAAAAACTTTCTATGGAGACAGAAATCTCAGAGCAAGGCGATTATTTTGGAATAGCCCACTTGAGGTTTGGACTTAGTTGGTGTACAGCCGAGTTGGTTTGAACCTAAAAACCAACTGGGCCCCTAGAACGAAAATGCCAATAACTCATAGACCGGGGGTCTGATTGATGCACTGTCTGTCGCAATGGGTTCCTTATGATGAGACAAAACTACAAGCTACATAAAATCGAGACTTTATTGTAGTTGATGTACCGACTCTTGGCTCGAGGAGCAGACCCTCACAGAATCGAGCGTGCTATGTACGTGAACCCTATGGCTTGCTATGACTAAGATGATAGGATCCTACATGGATCTACTGCTATACCAGGATCCTCTGTGGGTTCAACAATGAAGATAATATACCAAGATCCTCCGTGGGTTCGATAGCGACGGTACTGGACCGGGATCCTCCATGGGTTCGGCATTGATGACTTCTATACCCTGATCCTTTGTGGGTTAGACAGCACTGATACTGTTCCAGGATCTTATGTGTGTTCGATAGAGGAGATGATTCAGTGGCTACATCTAATCATCTCTACCCCTCTACATGAGTTGTGTACCTATGTGAGTTGAGTCTTGTCCCTTAGTTGTTATCATCGAGATGACTGACTTTACTTCCTTTGTGGAATGAGTTGTGCTTGGGCTCGAGTGTTGGGGCCGGACTGTGATTGGTTACTTAGGTATATGTATGAGAATATACTTAGGTAGGGATGGTTTATACTTCGTGATTGTATCTTAATCCTTTGGTTTTTCCTTAGTGCATTTTGGGAGACCTTCGAGGGTCTCGGGGTCCCCTATTGAGTATTGTTATACTCACACCTGCATGGGCTTCTCCTGCACCTTGTTGTGTTCTGTGCAGACGACGGTCAGCAGTGATCGAGGCCGAGGGTGACAGACGGGAGGCTGCTCGGAGTTGGACTAGATGGTATATACCTCAAGGATGAGTTGTTCATGATCTGTACCTACCCTTCAAGTAGGATCCCCTAGTGGACGATCCGGGAGCTATTTTTACCTTTTTTACTTGTACTTGTACTTGTTTTTCAGTTGGGTTTGTATACTAGCCTACTTTCTTGCAGCACACATTTCTTTTCTATATTATTACTTTTATCTTCTAGTGCTTGTGTTCGGACTGTGTGTGTTATAGGGTTAAAGGAAATTCCATCCTTTTTTATCGAGAATTATTCATTGGTGCTAGTCTCCAACCCTTGGCATATGGAAGGTAGGCTTGGGGTAGTCACGAAATGGGCCCCAGGGACGGGTCCTGACAAATTGGTATCAGAGGAGTGGGTTGTACTATAGAACTTGGAATCTGATTCTTTTAATGGAAATTGTGTTAAGTGTTTTGGGTGTGGTTATCAATTTAGGGAAACTGGTGTTGGTGTAGTGTCCTACGTATCCATAAACTAAGACTCTGACTTCTGACTTCTGACTTAGTGCACGAAAACACTGATTGCGTGTGTTTCCTTTGAAAAGTTTTCTTCGTGATTACTTTGTGTCAACTCACCAGGTATATTGTTTTAACCGTGGGACACCTGTTTCTTTTAAGGATTCCCCCACTTAGGTAGCTAGCCATGGTTCCGAGTTTTTTATGAGATTGTAGCTCACCGAGCGATGTGGCCTCAGTGCAAGGCCCCATCACAATAGAGGTACCAATGGTACCACTACCTGTAGGGCCACTGATACCACCAGCCCCCGCAGTAGAGAGTGCACACTGTCTGAGTGCATTTCATGAGTTCCAGTGCCAGAGGCCACCAAGGTTCAGGGGAGAGACGGACCCACAGGTAGCTGAGGATTGGCAGGAGGCTGATGTGAGTGTTTTCAGATTGGTAGCGACACCAGCCGACCTCATGGTGAAACTTGCTGTGAGTCTCCTACAGGAAGCAACATGAAGATGATGGAGCATGATGCTTCAGGTAAATGAAAAGGCATCACCACTCTGGACAGACTTCGAGAGTCTCTTCTGGTCAGAGTTTGTTCCATCCACCCTTCATGCAGTGCGAATTCAAGAGTTACTTCATCTACACCAGGGAAGCATTATTGTAGCTCAGTACTCATTGAGGTTCACCGACCTCTCGCACTACTTCATGGATATGGTACGAGACCCATTCTTCAGGGACCGGACCTTCGAGAAGGGACTCAGGCATGAGATCAGGGCTTCGATGATCTCCCTCAGCATTTTGACGTAGGCAGGGGTGCTGGAGAGAGCCCTTCTTGTAAAGAGTTTTCTTGCTGACCAGTCACCAGCAACGAGATCCACCATAGGGTGACACGTAGTAGAGTCTTCTGCAGCCAGCAGTAGATAGATTTATCATAGGTCTAAGAGTACCCGGACATCAGGTGGGCGACCCCAGGATACCGATATGGTTATGTGGGGCACACGAGACAGAGTCCTCCATATGAGGAGTAGGCACTGCTATGCGTGCATCGGGAAGGGTCACATGGCCCGTGACTACCCAACCCACCATGCAGATGAGAAGCAGATAGTAGAGGGACCTCCCAGGAAGAGGCAGAGGTTCGACCGTGGTGGTCTGCCGGGAGCAGGAAGACGTGGAAGAGTAGCTGGCTGAGCAACAGGTTGTGGATGATGTTCCGAGGTCCTACCACCACTTCCATCATGAGGTCCATCCCGACTACAGGGAGCTGGCGGACAGAGGCGGGCTTTTCTCCAGCCAGTCGGGGCCTATGACCACGGCGTACCAGAGATGATTCAAGGTACTATCCGTGTCTACTCCACCCTTGCTGAAGTACTTATAGACACATGTGTGAGTCATTGTTTTATTTCCACTGACATTGTTCGGAGGTCGGAGATTCTGATGGAGCCGTTGGCTCGATCCTTATGGCTAGAGACTCTTATGGGAGCAGACTTGAGGATTATGCACTAGTGTTGGTAGTGTGAACTTACCCTAGGAGGCGAGAGATTCAGATGGGATCTCCTCTTAGCAGGGTCGAGGCCTTACGACGTCATCTTCGGTATGGACTGGTTATCTACACTCCATGCTCAGGTTGACTGTATTAGGTGCAAAGTGTGGTGTGTCTACACATATGGGACCAGTATTACCTTCACCGGCGATAAGGGAACCTTTTCAACACATGAAAGACTTACTCAGAGGAGGGTGCAGCCGATCACTCATCAGTTGGCCTACCTTACCCTCGGAGCAGTAGATGTGGAGAGTCCAAATTATCCTATAGTGGTGGACAAGTACGTGGATGTTTTCCCAGACGATGTTCCAGGACTACCTCCTCACAGAGTGGTTGAATTATAAATAGACTTGTACCCCTGGGACGACACCAATAACTACTCCATCATATCGGATGGCTCCCGCTGAGATTTGTGAGCTGCGGGTACAACTGGAGGAATTGCATGGGAAGGGATTCCTCCGGCCCAGTATTTCTCCTTGGGTAGCCCCGATTCTATTTCCCAAGAAGGTGGATGGGTGGTTGAGGCTATTTGTTGACTACCGTCGCCTGAACCAGGTGTCCATGAAGAAAAAGTACCCACTCTTGAGGATTAACGACCTTTTTGATCAGTTGAAGGGAGTACTTTGGTTATAAAAGATAGATCTTTGACCGGGTTATCACCAGCTCAGAGTACAAGATGAGGATGTACAGAAGATAGCCTTCAGATGCCGTTATGGACACTACATGTTCTTGGTTATTCCATTCGGTGTAACCAATGCACCGGAAGTGTTCATGGTACTCATGAACAAGATCTTTCATCCATACCTTGATCACTTTTTGGTAGTCTTAATCGATGAGATTCTGATATACATAGCTACCGAGGAAGAGCACGCCTACCATTTGCAGGTAGTAATAGACACACTCTGAGAGAACTAGCTTTATGGTATTCTCTTGAAGTGCTAGTTCTAGATTCTAGAGGTACACATTCTGGGGAATTTCATCTCAGGGGCTGGAGTTGTAGTGGATCCAGCAAAGATCAAGGCAGTACATGCTTGGGAGCCACCCAGGAGTCTAATAGAGGAACAGAGTATCCTGGGCTTGGATGGATACTACTGGAGGTTTGTTCCAGACTTCTCCAGAGTTACAACCCCAATTTCAACATTGACGAAGAAGGGGAAACCATTCGTGTGTTCAGAAAGATTCCAGAGGAATTTTTAGGAGCTGAGGTAGAGGCTGACAAGTGTTCCCATCTTGAGGCTACCATAGGTTGGTGTTGGGTACGTAGTCTATTGTGATACATCAGGGACCGATATTGGGTGTGTCCTGATGCAGTAGCGAGCAGTGATTGCTTAAGGTTCTCGGTAGTTGAGACAACACAAACAGAACTATGCTACCCATGACCTGGAATTAGAAGCAATGGTCTTCGCCTTGAAGATGTGGCAACACTATCTGATGGATGAGGGTTTTATAGTCTACTCTGACCACCATAGTCTCAGGAACATCTTCTCCCAGAAGGACATGAACCTGAGATAGCGGCATTGGCTTGAGTTCCTCTAGGACTATGACTTCAAGTTAGTCTATAATCCTGGGAACGAGAATGTTGTAGCAGATGCTCTCAGCATGAGATCAGGCATCATCTGCTAGGAGAGGCGCCAGAGAAGCTATCCATGTTGCAGTTATCCTTTGGGGATTAGGACGGAGAAGACTTTCTACAGTCTCTTACAGTCACACCTCCACTTCTTTAGAGATTCAGGGAGGCGCAACATGGATATGTTGACTACGAGTCTTGACGTGCACAGATATCCACAGGGAATGCACCTAATGGATTTTCTACAGGTGGGGAGCACATCATTCTCTTTATAGGATGTAGTATTGTACCTGTAGCACTTAAGGAGGAAGTGTTAAGGGAGTTCCATATATCTCCTCTCGCGGTACATCCAAGTGTGGCGAAGATGTATCATGACCTCTGACGACAGCACTGGTGGCTAGGTATGAAGAAGGAAGTAGCCGGGTTTGTCTCATGATGCCTCACTTTTCCGCAAGTGAAGGTGGAGCACCAAGTACCACTAGGATTAGTTCATCTCTTAAAGGTCTCAGAGTGGAAGTGGGACAATATATCCATGGGTTTCATGATGGGACTTCCACATACATCCATAGGACATGACTCTATCTGGGTGATTGTCAATCAACTCACCAAGTCAGGCCAATTCCTACCGATTAGAGAGCATGGTTTAGTAGAGAGCTTGGGATGCCTCTATGTGTGGGAGATCGTACAAATTCATGGTGTTCCATCGACGATCGTCTCCGATCGAGATTCTCGTTTCACTTCCCAACTATAGAAGGGGTTTTAGGAGGCATTCAGGACGTAGCTTCGCTTGAGCACCGCCTTCTATCCTCAGATGGATGGTCAAACTGAGAGGACCATTTAGACTCTTGAGGACATGCTCCGTGCATGCGTCCTCAACTTTGGTCGCAGCTACGAGGATCACTTACCTTTGGTAGAGTTTGAATGTAACAATAGTTACCACTCCACCATCGGGATGGCAGCTTTAGAGAAAATTTACGGCCGAACTTGCAGATCACCACTGTGCTGGAAAGACCTAGGGGTGTCAGCACTAGTGGGACCAGAGATGGTGCTGGCTATGACAGAGAAGGTTCATATCATCCATGAGCCGATGAGGACTGCACAGAGCAGGAATAATTCCTATGATGATATGATTTGGAGACCACTGGAGTTCGAGGATAGCGACCACTTCATTCTACGAGTTTCACTCGGTGAGGTCTACAGAGATTTGGCTATGGTGTAAAATTGTCTCCTCGATTCATTGGACCTTTCCAGGCTCTCAGTAGAGTAGGCGATGTGGCTTACCTCTTATCTCTTCCACATTAGTTGCACCAGGTGCGTGATGTCTTCCACGTATCTCAGATGAGGAGATACGTGCATGACCCTTCCCACATCATCGACCATGGAGTGTTTGACATTGATGATGGGGAGACTTTCACAGAGGTTCCAGTAGAGATTGAGGATCGATAGGAGTGGGTCCTTTGTGGACAGTCGATACCTCTGGTGTTCATTCGTTGGAAGCACGAGAACCTCTAGGAGAGCACATGGGAGCGGGAGGCTCAGATGCATGCTCAGTACCCCCATTTGTTCTCTTAGTGTGATTTATAACTTTCAGGGAGGTAAAGACCTGAGGTGGGGAGAATTTAAAGACCTGAAAATTCCATGGAATTTTTTATCTTAAATATATAGGAATTTTTATGAGTTTTTAGTTTTTGACGGTGCATGATTCTAAGGCCTGGTGTGCCCAGAATCAATTTCTGATGTTTTGTTTGGGTACGTTCAGTAAATGTACATACGTGACTTTATAACTTTTGAATCAGTTCTCGGAATTGAAATCTGAGGGCACTGTTGAACTTGCATCATTAATGATTTCTTAGTAAGACCTTCAGTACAGTTGCGTTCTAACGAGATTAGAAGTTAGATTTTGAGGGTTTTTAATTATGTTAAATAAAAATAAGGGTTAACTTATTTTTATTCCTTGGTGGTTAAAACCTCCAAGAGGAGGTTAGTAGTGGGGCCCACTCACACATAACCTTCCTTGGGAGGATATTATTAGGTGGGGCCCACACAAGCTTCGAACCCCCTAAACCCCCCAATTTATGTGGGATGAAACCCTTAAACTTCCCTAGAGTGAATGAAGCCAACCCTCTCTTCATTTAATTGTAACTTTCCACCTTCCCTCATGAGTGTGCAAAACCACTAATTAATTAATGGCATTAATTAATTATTTTCAAATCGTTTGAATTATTTTGGCCAACAATTAAATAATGGGTTAGCTTAACCCATTATTTTGGTTGGAACATTCCTTTTGGTGGACCTTTGGAGAACCCTTGGAGAACCTTATTCTCCCAATGAAAAACATCCCTCTCCAACAAAGAACGGTGAACACCTCTCTCTCCCTATTCAACGGGATCAAGAAGAGGAAACACCTTCATTATTGAAGAACGCTGACGACGTCAACTTCTTCATCTTGTTTCTACGTCAAATAAACGATGTCATCCTTTATGCGACTTCATCAATGATCATCGGCAATCGAGGTAGTGGAATTTGAGTTATTTTATATATGAGTATAAACCTCTGTTCTTTGTCGATCAAATTTCTGGTTTATGGTATGTCAAATGTTATCGTCATGAGGAGGAGGGCTTAGACCGCACAAACACGGCCAGACTCCCCCCCTTTAGTTGTTATTATTTGTTAATGATAGAGGTAGACCACAAAAAAGCCGGAGGCGCAAGGCTGCTGGGTCGCCACAAGGACACGACACCACCGTGCTGTGTAGAGAATTGATCAGCGACTTGGTGGGCCGCGGTAGTGCTGGAGGGGCACGGTGCCGACACACCATGCTGGAAGGAAGAGTCACAACCAAGAGGGACACAGTGGTTGGACGATGAGCGCGACGCCGTCTCACTGTGCGGAGGAGCAGGAGGTCGTGGCTAGGCCGGGGCATGGTGGAGGTGGCGTAGTACCGTCACGACATGGTGGAGGAGTCAAGAGCGGCCAGCTGAGTCGGCCACCAGTGCGAGCTATAGGAGGGACCCCTCGGGTCCCATGATTCACCGAACTGATGCATAGCGCTGGTTCCTTTAGAAGCCAGGGGGCCAACCCCCCCCCCCCCCCCCCCCCCCCCCACCAGCATGGCCTGCCTGGCTACACGGGCCAGCCAGGCCAGGCCATGCGGGCCAGCTATCCAGGCCACGCGGGCCAGCCCTCCAAGCCACACAGGCTAGACAGCAAGGCCATGTGGGCTGGCCAGCCAGGCCACACAGGCCAGCAAGCCAGGCTCAGCCACCCATGCAGTCCAGGCCTCCACCGGGCCGGGCCACCCCATCGGTCCGGGTCGGACCCGCGGGCCGGTTCGTACCCCTATTCGGACCCGTTCAACCTGAAATCACATTTTCGTC
Source organism: Viscum album (assembly GCA_963277665.1). Taxonomy (NCBI): domain Eukaryota; kingdom Viridiplantae; phylum Streptophyta; class Magnoliopsida; order Santalales; family Viscaceae; genus Viscum; species Viscum album. The sequence goes on from OY728122.1 coordinate 1,715,013,348, forward strand.
CATGTTTTGGGCTACATGTGTCCGATCAACGAACCGTATATGGAGACAGAAATATTAGGGCAAGAAGGTTCTTTTTTAATACCCCACATGAGGTTTGGATGCAGTTGAGGTATGGTTGGGTTGGTTTGAACCTAAAAACCAACCAGGACCCTAGAACGGAAATTCCAATAACTCAGAGACTGGGTGTCCGATTGACGCGCCGTCTGTCGCAATGAGTTCCTTATGATGAGACAGAACTATAGGATACATAAAATTGAGAAATCATGGTATTTGATGTATCAACTTTTGTCTCGAGGAGCAGACCTTCCTGGAATCGAGCATACTGTGTGCAGGAACCCTATGGGTGGCTGCTACTAAGATGGTAGGATCCTACGTGGACCTACTAATATACGAGGATACTCAATGGGTTCAACAGGGACAATAATGTACCAGGATCCTCTATGGGTTTGACAATGAAGATACTAGATTGGGATCCTCTATGGGTTCGATAGTGATGACTTCTGTACCGGGATCCTTCGTGGGTTCTACAGCGCTGATACTGTTCCAGGATCCTACATGGATTCAATAGAGGAGATGATTCAGTTGCTACATCTAATCATCTATACACCTCTACATGAGTTGTGTACCTGTGTGAGCTAAGTCTTGTCTTTCAGTTGTTATCATCGAGATGATTGACTTTACTTCATTGTGGAATGGGTTGTGCTTGGGCTCGAGTGTTGGGGCCGGACTGTGATTGGTAACTTAGGTATATGTATGGGAATATACCTATGTAGGGATGGTTGATACTTTGTAACTATATGTTTCTAATTTGTTTTATCCTTAGTGGATTTTGGGAGATCATCGAGGGTCTCAGGGTCCCCAACTGAGTATTGTTATACTCACCCATGCACGAGCTTTGCCCGCACCTTGTTGTGTTCTGTGAAGATGACGGTCAACATTGATTGAGGATGATGGTGACGGACGGGAGGCTACTCAGAGCTGGACTAGACGGGACATACCTCATGGACGAGTTGTTTGAGATCTGTACCTACCCTTCAGGTAGGATCCCCCAGTGGACAATCCAGGAGCTGTTTTTTCCATTTTTACTTGTACATGTTGTTTAGTTTGGTTTGTATACTGGCCCACTTACTTTCATCACACCATTCTTTTCTATATTATTACTTTTTGTTTCTACTGATTATGTTCAGACTGTGTGCATTACAGGTTTAAAGGCAATGCCTTCCCTTTTAATCGGGAATTCGCCTTTGGTGCTAGTCGCCAGCCCCTGGCCTATGGAAGGTGGGCTTGGGGTAGTCACGGTACGGGCCCCAAGGATGGGTCATGACACAAATGGAGATCGAACCATTTTATGGACCTTTATATCACATTGGGTGTTAGATGACATGGATATCATTTATGACTATTCAATGAAATTGTTTAAGATTTAGAAAACCAAGATGGATCTGATTCTAATTTCTGTTATGAGTAGGATGGAAAGGGGGGTAGTAAATTTCATTTTAAAATTTAAAATAAAAAATTAATATAATCATGTTATAAAAAAATTAATTAGTAGGAATAGGGGAATAAAATAAATTAAAAGGAAAAATGATAAAGGAGTTAATCCAATTATCAATTTGATTACCTATATATCCCACCCTCAACATCTTTAGGGTTATATTATCTGTCGAATTTAATGGCACCCAAGAACCCAAAATAACCTTTCTTTTTAATTGGTTGTACTTGTAAACCCAATATAAAGGAAGATACACTTTATTTGTAATGGATTTAATAAGAAACACAAAAACCCTAACTTTAGTGTTAGTGAGTACCCAAGAACAAGAAGAATAAGGAGTGATTTGTTCAGTAAAACCCCTTTATATAACACTCTCAATTATATGAAAAATAAATAAATTAATAAAATTATAGAAATAGAGGAAAGGACTAAGGGATCAAATGATCACAATAAGAAAAGCATAAATGGATCTCAATTGAATGAAAAATAGTAACAGATAGGTAAAAATGTTTTTCCAATCAATTATAGAGGTGTATTTATATCTTCCATTGGTCTCATGATGATTTTTAGGGGTTGGTAATTTAACATATCCATTTAGAGGTGTAAGTTTTAGAAGGGGATATTCCAAATATACAGTTTTACTTTTCAGGAAAATCTCTACTATTTAGCTGTATAACCACAATGACTATCTGGTAGTGTCTCACAGGCTAGACAATGGGGTTGCATAGTGATTAGGTGCCACTGAATTTTTCACTAGCTAGATAGTGGTGATACATCAGGTAGTCAGTGGTAATGGCAGTGTCTATGTGCTTCTATTTTTTATCACTAGCTTGGGGTGAGGCTACTATTATGTGATGGTTCCACCCAGTATGGGCCTTTAAAAAGGCCCTCCGAACACCTCTTAAACCTCTCAATTGATTGATCAAATTCCTAAATTTCTATAAAGATATAATAAATGAAATATATTTAAGTGATATGGTTAGAACAATAAATGGTGTTTATGATCATTAAAACATCTAAAAGTGTAAGATTTATGATAATATATTGATGTAAACCATGACATTGACGCAATCCATGTTGATAAGAATATTTATGAATTATTAATTAAAACATTTTTATATTTTAAATTTAAGAAAAAATATGGATTAAATGAAAATTTGGACTTATTTTCACTGTGAATATGTATCAAGTTAGCTCTCACACTTAAATAAAAATGAACATACTTACCTATATCTGGTCTTACATTATTCAAGAAATAGAAAATAAGCTTTTATAAGGGTATTTATGGTATTAAATTTCATTATGTTTATTCTTAAAATTTGAGAAATCATGTATCATTAAAATATTTGATGTTAATACTCATGAAATCTCATGATTTTAAGTATTTTATATAACAACTAATACTAGTTTCACTACGTGGATTACTACTGATCCATGTTAGAATGGATATCATCAAGGTGTGTTAATTTTTCAATTATATTTGACACAATGTGATGGATCTGAATTCATTAAATTTTTTGAAGAAATAATTTGTCGATGTACTTTTCTATATATAAATATACTTTCCTCCATATCATGGTATATTTAATGGTTTATTTGGTGTGATAAATAATGTTATGTGGACTTATATACCTATATTGGATGTATGATTTTGAATGGTTTATTAATATTTTTTAGGGTTATGTTAAGAATTCACATCGAACAAACACCTCAACTTTTGAAAAGTATATTTTTGAGGAGGTGGTTGAGTTATGTATGAAGAAATTATATAATGTGCGGCATGTCGGCTATCCTACATCTTTCCATATAGTAGTTGGTATTAGTGAAAAGAAGATATGTAACATAAAAATAAAGTTGATGAAATGTAAACAATTAATATGGACTCATTCATGCATCTTGAATAATGAAATTGGGGTTCATACATATATAAAATCACATATTAATTCATCAAAAATAATTTTATTTAATGAAAAACTATATATGGGTGATGAATGTGCATAAAAAACATTTATCACATGGTTTAAGAAGAATGTGACCAGTTATTTGGCTATGTTAGAAATATCGATATGGTTAGTTGGTGACTCATGTTTAAGTATGGTATGGTCTCACCAAAAAAATAAAGACACTTATTGGTGGTTTTTAGAATTTGTTTCCCAAACCATCGCTAAGCATTATAAAAATGGTATTTATTAATGAGTTTTTAGAAGTGGGTTTTCTTATTTAGATGTGGTCTTTTTGAGAAAAAGTTTTTTAATATTTTAAAATTTAAATTTAACTGTAAAAATATTGGTTTAAAATAAATATTTTGAATAATATTTAAATTTACATTGATATATATATATATATGAAAATATAATTATATTAATATTAATACAGACATTTATATTAATATGTAATTTTTTATTTATATTTATTGATATTTTTAACATTTATATATATATAAATATTTATATCTTTATATGTAAACAAAAAAACATATATATATATATTAATAATAAATAACAAATTGAAAATAAATTAAATTTGTATATATATTATAAAAAATAGAAACAATAAAAAATTATATTTAGTAATATAAAGTTAATAATTATGAATTAATTTTGATGAGTCTATAAAAATGAAGAACTGTGAGATATCATGTGAATGAATTCTACATGATCTAAAAGAATCTAAAATAGAAGAGGGTAACATTCAATGATGATATCTCTGTGCTTATTCTACTTTAAACACTTCCATATAGTTGGTAGGTGATGGTGGATACTGTTAGTAATTGTAGAAGAAATTCCATTTTGGTATTGTTGGATATCTAGATCATGATTCTGAATGAAGTGATCGTGTAGAAAAAAATAAAACTATCATAGGAAATTCACTTAAAACTGATGTATGAGGATGATCAACTAAAAACCAGATAAATAAAAAGGAAGAACCTGTTAATAATTCACAATAGAGGAGATGATGCAAGTATTATGGTCTTAGTCTTATATGTTGGAATCATGGGAAGAAAGGAAACTTCAAGTAGGATTATAGGATTTATAGAGATAGATTCAGAAGAATGTTAAATGTCAAAATCCCAAAGTTCATGAGTAACACTAAATAAGAATCACTTTATTTCTCAGTGTGAATATTTTGGTGGAGTCATGAGTGATTATCTTAAGATCATCATTCCATTCTATGATTGATTAGAGATTCATGGATCATTATGTGTCTAGAATGTTTAGAAAAGTATATTTGGTGTAAGAAGAAGCATTACAGATAATGGGAATAGGATATGATAATGTATATATATATAATTTGAGTATATTAAATATAAAAGAAGTTATATATATCTCAGGGTTGTGGAAGAACTTACTTTATAGAGGAAAAATTTCTGCGACATGCTATAGGGAAAGATTAGTTAATATAGTTTTGAATAAACCAGAGGATCCATGGTGGTTTTAGAAGGAATAATGGATGATAATATTTACCTGAGAAGAAAATTATAGGGAGTTTTAATTATTTTTTGTGGAAGTAACATATCATACATCATAGTGACAAGGAAAAGGACGTTCTAATAGCTAAAGAAAAAATGAATCTAGATAAAATATACATAGGAATTCTTGAGAATTATGTTATAGGGAAATAAAAAAGGGTTTCCTTCAAATTAGATTGATCGAAGCTTATTACCCAAAGGTTAGATCTAGTTCACCCAAATGTTAGGGAATTAACTCCATCTAGTCTCATGGTGGGTCTTTTTACTTATTAACTTTTAATGGTAATGATACTAGAAAATGTTTTGTTTAATTATTAATGTAAAAGTATATTTTTTTAAGAATTTTCTAAACATAATGAAATATATGAAAGGGAATGTGGTGAAAAGTTAAAATTTCATTATTATAAAAATAGTGAGAACACATTGAACAAAACATTCAGAGATCATGTTGAAGGAATGAGATAAGGTATGAGAAGATGGTGCCCATGAAATTGAAGAAAACCAATATGGTTGAGAGGATGAATAAAAAATTTGATTGATAAGGATTGAATCATGTGATTACACTCTGTAATACCCAAGGGAATTTTGGTATAATTAGTCAACCTAGTATCATATGTTGTCTATAAGAGTTCGATATCAACAGTTAGTTAAGAACTTATAGAGGAGCTGTGGTTTTGTAAGTAACTAGAGGTTAGTCATATGAAATTATTCATTAGTATATCCTATTTACATATTTAATAAATGAATTTGGATAAGAAATATGGTAAATAAAAATCATTTTCTTTCATTGGGTATGATGATAGAAATTTTGGATTTTAGTCGTGTGATGATTACAAGGGACAATTCAACATGATCAAATAGGTTTAATTCAATGAGGGGGTTCTGTTGAAGGACTAAAACATGGTGGGGAAAGAGTCTGAGGACCAAAAATCATCTATCAAAGTCTAATTTTATTTTATTAAGAATATGGGATGGGTAAAATTTTCAAAGGACATAGATTAGATCACTACATGTCCAGGGGTGAGACCAGTAAGAGATGTGCAAGAAATTGAAGAGATGTTCCCATGTGGGATAACTAAAAGTTAGAGATCTATAAGATAGGTAAGAATTAAGAATTACTAATACAATTATTCTGTTGAGAAAATCAAATATATTTAGAAAACTTGTATATAGGTTTGGGGATGACATAAAATTTCTACTTTTAAGGGATGATAGAGAAACTAGATTCCTGAATAAAGAAAAAAAATTACTCTGAGAAATGGAAGACCACAATAGATGAATGTATGTATTTATTTAATTCCAACAAAACATGGGAGTTGAATGATTTAACAAAATATAGATGATAGCTTTAGAATAATTGGTTTTACTTTTTGAAAGAATAGGTTAATGGAAAGAATAATTTCAAGGCAGGAATGGTGGTGAAGGTGTTTTTATAAAAATGAGTCAATTTATCAGATATATTCTCATTAGAAGTCAAAATTTTAATAGTATATATAGGGATAATCATGGTACCATTGAAAAATATATTTATAGAATATGTGGATGAAAATATGGTATTCCTTTATAGTGAGTTGGAGGATGAAATTTAAAAGAAGTAACAAATTGGTTTCATAGAAGAAGGGAACATGAATTTTGTGTGTAAATCAGTGAAGAATATTTATGGACTAAAGTAAGTACTAAGATAATGGAATCATAAATTTGATGAATTTATGTCAAAATAATAATTTTAATGGTTTAATTAAGACTACTATTGCTTGTGGAAGGAGTGGGATGATTATATAATCATCATACTTTCACTCTATATGATGATATTTTTATAATTAGACCAGACAATAAAAGGATTCAAAATATGAAAGTAATTTTTCCATAAGATTCAAGATAATGGATCTCAAATGGTATAAGAATATATTAAGGAAGAATATTGAGTGAGATATGAGAAATAGATCATTAGTAATATCATAAAGGTACTGCATATGGAAAGTCATTGAATGATTTAAAATGACCAGATTTAAACATATATTGAATCATTTGGTATCACAATTAAAATTGTCAAAGGAGGAGTCACCTCTGAAGGAATATAAAGCTCCATACATAGATAATGTTTTATATGAATCAATGGTTGGATGTTTGATCTGTTTAATTATATATAGATGAATATACATTGTATTTATAGTGGGATTTGTAAGCCAATTAATGTAACATTTGAGAAAGGAATAATAAGAAGATATTAAGTAGACCATCTAGTACATGATAGGGCTAAAAGATACAACCTTATTCTTTGGTATGGATTATCAATTGAATGAATATATTGATGCTAACTTCCTTGGTAATTTAGAAACCCATAAAAGCACAATATAATGTGTGTTTATCTATATAGGAACAATGACAAGTTGGATGTCCTGACTACAATATATTGTTACTCTGAGCATAATTGAAGAAATGTATGTGGATACATTGAAATCATGGAAGGATTTCGGTTTCTTGATTCATTTTATGAAGGAACCTAGATAAAGTCAATAATGTGGATTTATATTATGTGATAACCATTATGAAATCCACTTGGCTTAGAATTTTTTGTTTCATGCATAGATGAGGGATATTGACTTGAAATATCATTACATTTGGATGTTTCTAGAGGACAAAGGAGAGATTTAGATAATAAAATAGGATGTCAGAATCTATTGTTCATGATCAATAAATTGTTTTTCAAGAAATTTTAAAGAAAATATTGTTTCTCTATAAGACTTGGTTGAATGAAAGGAGAATGGAGAATATTTCTAGATAAGAAAAAAATTAATAGTAATTTTCTAAGGTGTTTCCATATTTTCTATGAAATAGTATTAAATTATGATATTATTGGGATGTGAATTCTATTTCAATTCACTAGATTAAATTCACTAGATTCCGTTCACTGGAATTAGGACACTAAATTAAGGTCACTCGAAGCTGATTTGGGATGGATTAGAAAAAAAGTGGAAAAACCTCAATATAAGGAAATAAAACTATCAAAAGTTTACATTTTTAAATGAAGAAACATAAATTTTAATGCTTAGAGATAATATTGTCACTGGTTTGTTATATCAGTTGTGGTAGTCATATTTATTTGACCATGGTTTTGGGGGAGCTGGTTCTACTGGTTGATTGAATGATAGTTACTATATAAGTAAATGGGAGTTTAGTTCTAACTATTTGTGACAAAATGAGTAGTTAATTCATTTTTATAATTAAATATACTGTGTAGATTACTTATATTTAGTAACCTATTTTTTTTCAAATTTCCAATTATAATGGAAACGTTAGTAGAAGTTTTTCTCTCATGTGTGTAGGGAACATTGTCTGAAGCACGTTAACTTCTCGTGTCATTTAATTTATCATTTTATACATCCTTTTATTTTTTTGTTGTGTGTGAGGGTTGAATTTTTTTAGTGAGTAGGGTGAAAATATTTTCTATCTTCTAGTACACTTATTTTAGGGATGTTCTAGAATGTTTTTCCAAAACATAAAACATCATATGTATTATATTTTGGATGATTGAGTTTCTTATTTCAACTTATCTCAAGAATTCTTTATTCTTAACAATAAAATGTTTTATTCAGGGTTGTAATATTTCTCTAGGTCATGATAAACTCCTAGAAAGAAGTTAATATCATACAATATCTGACTATGTTGTGATATTATCTAGATTTATCATGTTTGTGGAAATATGAAAATATTTAGAGTTTTGTAAACCATTAATATTTAGATTGAAAAATTCAATTGTGGATTAATTTTTAAAATCACCATTAGAACAAATGGGAGACTAGAGAACCCATGTACACATTACATATTATTCAAATATGCTAGAAATTCTAATCCATGTTTTCCACCTAGATAACAACTCATTGGATAGTTGTGGGGTGAGGGTAATTCACCATGATTTTATTCCCATACAGGGTGATAATACATGAATTTCAATAGGGGGTTACAAGGTTGTGTGTTTGTTTATGGAACTTTTATAACAACCATGTCATTATGTAATTATATACCCTAAGTGTCGAGGTATTACAAATGTTATAGTAAATCAATAATAGAATAATTTATGCCCCATATATTTCTTCTTGTTTTTATATTTGTGTCTTAAATTATTCAGTATGTCATCTAGGTCCATATATGCATATCCAAATGATTTTATATTGTTTTGAAAAGACCATTAATCACTTAATAGTTCCCTAAGTTTGGTGAATATCAATACAATAAAGATGAATCAAGTCCTTCAATGTTTCTATGTTACTTTGGAATCATTAAAAAGTTTATATATCTATATGTAAGTAAGGATACTATAAGATAATTGAAGTAGTAAGTAGATATAATAATTCAAAATGGGAAACTTGATAACTCAACATACTATCCTTAGTGGAAGAAAATTGATCTAGAGTGTAATTAATTTGGAAATGATATAGAAACCTCCATCTCGAACTTTATACGGATGGAATGAATCCTTTTGTTGTAAAAATCAATAAATATAATATATTAAAAGATATATTGGTCAATTATAACTTTCCACCATGGTAATGTATGAAGAAAAAAATACATTATGTTGTTTCTTCTTATATCAGGAAAAAAATAACATGGTAATGATGTTGATGTTAATTTTTCTATGTTGATAAAATATTTGAAATTATTATGGGATTTGGGTGTTACATTATATAATGATTGTATAAATGATTATATCATTTTGGGATCTATATTTCATTGGATGATAAATTAATTTCCATATTTTATAAATTTTTTAGGATATAACATTAAAGGAATGATCGGTTAGTCCATTTCTAAAGATGGTACAAACACCGTTAGGATGAAACATTCCTCAAAGATTTAATTTCTATGAAATAACATATGTTTTACATCAACAACATAAATATTTATCTTGGATGACATCATTAAATAGTAATTCAGAACAAGGTACACTCCCACAGTAACTATCAATCGATCAACTATTTGAAAATGTAAAGGATATTTTCTCCATTTTGGTAATCCTTTTTTATAAAAATTAATGTAACATGTTTAGAAAAATATATCATTTTTTTGAATCACCATAATATAATTTATTGTTAATAATAAAGAATCTTGATACCTTTCATGTGGGAAAAAATATGTGATAGTGTTATTAGAGTTTTACAAAATGAACCCAGTAGATCAAAGAATGGAATTAAGGCTAGGTTGAACATGATTGACATGGGGATAGAGGAAGAATTGGCACTAATACAGGGTGAAATGTTGTCTTTTCTTCCTCTAGTATCTTACACTCATTCTTGTAAATAAAGATATCATTATAGAAACTTCTTGAGTGATGTAAATGTTTTAGAGGGGTATTCATTAAAAATCAAGAATATCACATCATTGAAAGATTTTTATTTAAAGGGATAAAATCGCATGACTATCATGTTTTTATTTAAGATTTAATGCCTATAGATTTATGTTTCATTCTGACTAAGAATTTCAAACACATATTAACAAATCATTGATTATTCCTCAAAGATATATATAGTAAATTTATAGGGTTGAATAAGTTTCTTACTAGGGAAAAAGAAATTTGTATCATATTAAGTGAATTTAAGATGTTATTACCACCACCATTCTTCAATATAATGGTTCAGTTAATTGTTAAATTTGTTAAATATATTTAGTTATGTGGTCTTCTACAATAAAAATAGATGTACCCATTGAATTATATATGAATTTTTTTATACGGTACCTCAAAAATTGATTTCAACCAATTTTTTATATTATAGAGTAATATATTAATATGGAATACTTTGAATTATGAAAAAACTACCTATTCGATGTGGATATAATTGGTCTGCCAAAATCATTCTATAGAAGGTTTCATGTAGGTTATGGAATTTCCCGAAGATATATTAGTGAAATTACTATTAAATATTGGGTGAAATCTAACCTTTACATTTTACAAAATAATATAGAGGTTGTGCCATATGTTGAAAATAATAAAATATTTTTTTTATTTTAATCCATATAAAATTAAAATTTTCCCATTAAATAAATATAATCTATTTTTATTAGATTTTTTGAGAGTATATTTTGAAGGAGTTATTTTCAAATATGAATTCAATTTTTGAAATAATTTGATGGATGGATATAGGACCATGTGTATTTGTATTTTCATACAATGGTTATTTAATTAATGATTATACATTATGTGAAATAGAATATGATGAACACAGTATAATGAAAATTTTTAGGGTTTCTATTATTGAGGAAGTGATTCATATATCTAGTACCAAGGGAAAAAATACAATTTAAATGAATATGTTATATTTTTTATTCATTGAAAAAATATGCAGTTGAATGATTTTACATTATAAGTATGTTTTTTATGTATATGGTTTGATTGTAGGAGTTTTGTTAAAATTTATAAATTGGGATTAATGAATGTGAATTTTAGTAAATTAGTGTACAAGTATTAACTATTCATAAAGGCATCATAAGTTGTACAATTATTTTATATCCTAGATCCTTAAAATAGAAATTGGTCAATTATTTTGTTACCAACTAAAAAAATACATGGTCAAATGAAAATTAAATTGAGGATGACCCTTTGATTGGTTCATCACAATAATTTTGATGTGTTCATAATTTAGATGGTGTATTATATATTATAGGAGATGGAAAATAGGGGATTTGGATGCTTGATGGGGGGTCCAAATACAGTTCACCAATATATAAAAACAGAGATCAAAAAATAGTTAGTAGGTTTTCTAATATAAAATTTGTTTCCCCATAATATTACATGTTCACTACTTCATTTATGTAATTTAAATTAACTGTTTAACTAGTTTTGATGATAATGTATTATCCACAAACTGATACTACCAATCTCAAGAATATAAATATTGATAAGGCTAAAACAGAGGAAAAACATATTGATAATGTTGAAACTGAGGAAAATTTAGGAGGTGAACAATATATGATTAAAAAAATAAAAGAGACACCTAACACAAATTTTTTAAAAAACTTATTAATGAGAGAAGAAATGGGTTACGATTCATGTTTGTATGAAATTTATGTGTCCGAATTATTGACACCAACAAGTATAATTTCCTTATTTATATTATATTCACTACTCAAAAAGATGAGACAATTTATTCAGATACATGGAAAAATGATGTGCGTATATTTAAGATAATAATATAGGAATACATTAGGGTAACATTAAGAGACAATTATTCAATTTTACTAAAAGTAAAATAAAAGACTTTGATTTAATCTCCATTATTAATTATAGAAAACATTTATATTATATTATTGTCAAATGAAATTCATATTAATGGTAACTAGAAAGGCTCATAGATCTATTTAGACACTTCTATCAAATAATCATCTCAAGGATGTCGAGAAGAAAGTAAACCCCAACCTACCAGTTATATATTCACAAATGATAAACCAAGAAACATGGAATTATTTCTTTTTCCATCACGAGGAGGAATAATTTCATGTAAATTGTAGTTGGTAACATTTTGTTTGAAATTAAATATGGTAATAAATTTTATTCAAAATTGTAAATTTTGAAACAAAATATTAGTGCTGAAAATAAATTATGTGCATCAAAACCAGCATACCCCTACCATATAGTAAATATGGAGTACAATTATCTTAAAAATTTTATGAATTTTAAATATATTGTTATACTTTTATGTGATATGAATCAGTAATTGAATTATGTTTCTTTATTTATATATAAAACAATGAATTGTAATCTAAAGCCACTTCCATCCCACATCATGTGATATGGATTCAATATCTTGTAAATAAAAATTAAAAAACAGTATATGAAAACACACAACAAGTATGGGAATCATGTGTTAGTTTTAAATAATATAAAATTGTTTTATTTTAAATCTATCTATCATAATAATTACTATTTATTTTCATATAGTTATTATCAGGTATAGAAAAAATAATCCTTATCAACTTTACATGATGAATGAATAATTTCAATTTATTTTAAGTGGATGGAATAATATATCTTTGTTATTGGTTTAGGATTTGTAGTTCTACCTAGAGCATATATAGAGAAATCAATGTTATATAGAGGTAGATGTGAGAGATTTAAAGACATTAAGACACAAATATATTCTCTAAGGGAAAAATTTTACTAATAGACTGTATTGATAATCCTATTTATATAAATGGATGAACTAGGATAAAAAATACACCTAGAACCACTACATAAAGAGATAATACCCCCAACATTGAGGAAAAACATTCCAATCAAACTCCTATATTTACTAAGGAAATTTATTTTATTATATCGGTTTCTATTGAGTGTGAATTAAATAACTACTGATAACATTATTGTACTTAAATTCTATATGGTGAAAATTATTATAAATTATATCTGTTAGCACTTGCCTATTGCCTTATAGAGAGGGTTACTGTCACACACGGTTTTTTTTCTTTTCTCTCATTGTATTGATCCGGCCCATTAGAAATACCGATCCTTTTCATGGGTATTTGATGGGATAAATCTTGAGTTTGGAAGTTTCATATATGTCTAACCACCAAAATTTGGGATCCCCATTGTTTGTTTAGTAGTTTTTGAAGAAAGGGTGGTAACTTCATGATTTGGGCCAACCGTGAGCCCATTCCCAGTTTTAAAAACCGAATTCGTTTCTTTTATAACTCTTTTGTTTTTCATCCTTTTTCACCCATTCAACTTCCCACTTGTCCTATACTGATACATTAAAATTTATTTATCCTTTTGGACCCATTAGAAATTCATAAGCTGGGTGAATTTTGGTTACTTATTTAGGTATTGGGCCAGCCCATGGGCCCATTTCCTGTTTTTAAAAAAATAATTTTTTTCATTTATATCTTTTTCATTTTGTACTCTTTTTCGGTGATTCCACCTCCCCCTATAATACAATAACCCTATACTAGCCCTCATAATCGATTGTACCTATTTGGAGCTCATATGGGTCGCGTATTAGGGAGATTGTTCTCTGGTTTCCTCAAAACATCCAGAATTGATAAGGTAAATTTTTTCACTCGTAACTCATTCAATTCGTACTCTTTTGGCGACCAATTTTCTTTCCCTGGTTATTCCAGATCTTAGGAGTCTCTCCATGAATTTTCAAGCCATTAAATTCCCTCTATGGTTGCAGATCTAATGGAAGACGAAGAGTTTTCTAGGGTGAAAGGTGAGATTCCTTCTCCTTTCTCCTTCCTCTTCCCCCTCCTTTCATTATTTCTTTGATTTATATTGTACCCTAGTCTTGATCGACCTAGGGTTTAGTTATAAAATGTTTTTTGATGGGTTTTATGTTTTTTTAGGTCTGGTATTTATAGTTTTAGGGTTTATAAACCCGCGGCGGGTGATTTCGGGTGTGCGTTTCAATTACGCCAAAGATTTGAGGTAGGATATCCCTTGCACATGCTTTTATCATAGAAGTTTCATCATTTTAATATTATCCTATACTGATATAAATGTATATAATTTTTTTAACTCTTTTTTATAATTTTCTTGGTGTGTAATGTCGTTGTTTAATCACTGTTATGTGAAAGGTAGTGTTGTTTTGTCATGAAAGTAATCAACAAGTGTTTGTTTAAATGTTCCATTATCTTTGAAAATATTTTGTGAGGTTTATAATATGGTTTATGGTTTTTTAACATGTTACAATATCTTGAATGAAAATATGACATTCAATTGGTGTTTTATTCCTTTTCATGTACATAAAATAAATTGTTTTGTTTAAAAAGGGCATGGCATGTGTTCGGTAAATTTCCCGGTTGGCTTTTATGTGTGATGTGTGATTTAAAAGTTATTTAATTGGATTTATAATGGAATTGGAAGAATTATAAATGGTATTTTTGGGTACTTATATTGATTTCCAATTTGTATTTGTTTTTACAAACAAGTGGGTTTTGATTTACAACATATTTTGGCCGGAGTTGCCAAAAAAATGGACCGTTTCACATCTTTACGAAAATGGTTGTGTTTTGAATATGTAACCTCAGTATTATAAGAGATTTATGAATGATTTTTGCAGCCGTAAATGATGTTTATACAGATCCTTAATAAAATTAAAATGCATACCTTCATCAAAGGTTAGTTTTGAGAAAATGTTTAAAGGCCCGTTTGGCATTTCCTAGAAACGAAGGAGTGTTTTACTTGTATATAACAAGTTGTGAAATTGGGATTGTTTTATGGTCCATTAAATGATTTTATTAAATGTTTATTGGGCTTCCAAATAGGATTTGGTTTGGTTATGATGTGTGTTTATAATTTAAAGAGTGTTTTTGAAAGAGTTTTATGTGCAAAGCCTCAATACACTTCATGAAATTGTTTTACCAAAATATTTAGCGGTTTGTTGATTTGTGTAATAAATGTGAAGAATGTGGATGTGAAATGTGTATTTGATAATATTTGTAACTTGATTTATCACTAAAGGGAATCCCGGGTATCTAGGTGGGCGGACGTGTACTAGTATGCTAGTGATTCTGTGGGTGTTGGCCCCTATTTCACGTAGCAAGTTTGACGATGACAACACTAACTAAACTATGATGATGATTGGGGAACACTAGGTTATGGGTATGTTCCCTACTAGTGGCCCATGCACGAGAACGGATATTTATTATGGTTACTTTCACCGAGATACGAGGTACCTGGGGCTCACAACTAACTAGTGCCTAGGGGTATTCCTGTGACTAGTGCTCATTGGCTATTTTGTACTCACCGTCGGCATACGGTGTGTTTGGTTGGTAAATTCAGTAGTATGTGTTATTTATTTGAATTTTAAAATTCTTTAAAGCAGCCCTCTTGAAGACTATGTTCATTTTGAAGTTGCACCTCTTTGAAAAAAAAATAGTTTCTTGCATTTTTGTTTATTAAACATGCATGTTTTTGTCTGATAATTATTATAGCATGAAACCTCATTTGAAAACCATACTTTCAAATGTTGAATTTAAAACAATAAATTGATGTTTCTTTTATTTTAAAGTAATGTGCATTGGGAATAGAATACCGGGCTAACCTACTGAGTTTTAATACTCATGCCTATAGTCTTCTTATTTTTTTAGCCCTTTAGTTCGATCACCTTGGGTGACTTTTAATCATTGTGTTGGAGAGTGACCAGAAGTGTCACATGGAGTTTTTTTTTCATCGGGATTGTTCAGTTGAGTTTTTGGTTTTGTTCTAATTTTAGTTTCTTGTACAAATAATATTTAGTTCATTTTTTATATAAATTCATTTTGGGCTGTCTGTTTATTTCCGCTGTTTGTTTGATTGTTTATATATGGGCGAAATCGTTCCCTTGTGTACTCTATTGATGCCCTTGGTGCTTGTCACCATCCCAGGAGGTTCGGGAATGCCTCTTGGGACTTGTCGCGGGCTGGCCTGGGTGACCGGTTCAGGGTCGACTCAGGCTGGTTCGTGACAAAATGGTATCAGAGGAGGTCGGCTATTAGTGGACCTTTTTTTAGAGCGCCCTTGTTATTTTGGGGATGTCAAGGTAGATGGAGTACGATTGTTGGGACTTGAGGGGTATGTGCATGAAGAGCGTCGCGAACTCATTCTTGTTCAAATCCTCAGGTTTCCAAGGGAGTCCAGTTTTATTAGTGTCCTTTGTTCTGGTTGAATTTTTTTTGGTGTTGGGATATGAAAAGGGGAGTCTGACTAATGGCCTCCGTGAGCTCACAGGGCCTGGCAAGCCATGTGGAGCTGGGGAATGGTCCTAATAAGTCTCTCTGTGTTGGTGTTGTGTTTGGCATATGGCCGCCAACCATATGGTCAAGTCACCCACTGACACTAGTTCCCTTTTTTTGGGTCTCTTGAACCTTTCTTGAATTATGAATTTTTGTTTTTAAAATCCTTGTGTGAGAATTGTGGAAATCGGTTTTAATGTAAGGATTATATTTTGAAAAGTGAAAAAAGGGGGTTTCAATAATTAAATATAATAATGGTTTTGGAAGGTTGTGTTTTTGTGAAAAAAATTGGGGGAATCAGAAATGATTTAAAGGGATTGGATTATCCATAATCTAAAATTGTGGTTTGTTGAAATAAAATGTTTTGAAATTGTGAATAATTTTAAAGTGATTCTGAATATTTTTTTTAAATGGGGTATTTTAGGATTTTAAAAAGTTTTTGAATTGGATAAATTAGTTTTGGCAATTGGTTTTGATCGGTTTGTGTTTTACTACAAACGGTATTGGTCTCAATGGACCTCAGATTATAAAAATATACATTGCTGATTTTTTTTAAAAAAATGGGAAGGGGTTTTTTGGAGTGGCTTGGTTATTTAAAAAGTTTTTTTTAAAAGAAAAGGGGTAGGTTTTTAAGAAAATGGTTCTTAATGAATTGTGGGTTTTTTTGCGAAATATGAAAAGGGTTTTTCACTTGGTGGTTGGTGTTCCTTTTGAAGGTACATGATTTTTGGAATGATGTTGTTTTGTTTTAGCCTTTGATGTTTTCATGAGTGCTAAAATGCATGGTTTTATTTATATCTGGAAGGATGAAATATTTGGTATGGTGGTTGGGTGCCTGGGGTGGCATGGAAATGTGCATGTGGGTGAGACTTGATGAAACACCACTGGTGAATGTTGAAACCCACCAAGTTAGTTTGTTTTTCAAAAGTGTTTTGAGTTGAAAAATGTAGTCCTTTTTTTATAAACCAATGGTTTTGTGGCCCATTTTTTCTATGTTGTAGAAGAGTTGTTTATTCAGTAAGCTTCATTGTGATCTACAATTCATACTCTTGTTGTATCTTGAGATGATATCTTGTCGGTGTCTTGGTTTTGGAGAAATTTTCATTGGGTTTCTAAAGATGTGTTTGATGTTGTGATGTGGCCAGGGATAGTTCTCCGTTGGAAATCTTTCCTACTGATCAACCTAAGGATTCATTTCAAATGTTAAATCCACCACTTTTGATGATACCTCAACCTGTTTGTTGGAATAGAGAGTAGTTTGGGATCTATTAAAAGTGCTTCTAGGTCGTGATAATTCTTTTGGATAGAGCAGTTGTTTTCGGCGATGTTGATGTGTTTCGTCTAATTCCTCATCTATTATGCCCCTCATTTGGAGTGATAAGGAATTTTGATATGTATCTATGAGTTCCTATTTAGATGAAGGTTTTTGTTTCGTGATCAAGTGTGGTTTTTTTGAGTGGTGTGATCCTTATCACCTGACTGCGGTGCAGAAAATGCTTCAAGAATCAGGGCTCCAGCCATAGGCCTCGGAGTGAAGCTTTTCACGCAGTCAGAAAATCGACAGAGGTGTGGAGTGCTCGATTAGGATCCTTACTCCTTTGTTTTGTTAAGTTATTTTCTATGTCAATGTTTTGGTTCTTCATTTCTCTGAATTTCCCTTTGTCGCAACAAGCGTGGTGGACTTAACCCCTCACACAGTGTCTATGGTTATTCCTTCATGGATGTGGGTTTTCAATCAATGTCCCTGTGTGGACTGCCTATAAAAATCAGATGCAGTCTTTGTGTTAACTATTCATAGGGGGAGAGTTTTAGTTAGTTTCTTTGTTTCTTTTGTTGTTTAAGTGGCCAAATTATTGGGTCCCCTTCCCTCCCATCCCCAAGTGACGGGGGTCCAGAATTGTGCTGAATGTGTCGACCAAGTTATTGTACCCTCCATTCGGGAGTGGGTGGTTTATATGTTCATGTTGTAACTCTATTAACTTGGTATAGTAGGTTTTTGTATGAGGGTTTTTTTTTGGGTTTGTGTGAGTGAGTCCCAACTCTAGCTCATGTTCAATTCTTGTCTACTCATTGCTAGTTGGTTTCCAATGGTGGGGAGACCCACCATGGGTCTCCTGGGTTTTCATCCTATGGAAATTTCTAGTTATAGTTGATTATTAATGGTGGGGAGTACATTCTGGAATCCTTACGTGTTGTTTTTTTTTCAGCTGGAAAGTGTTATGGCTTTCCGGGGGCGGAAAGCTTTAATGGTGGGGAGAATTGTCACAGACGATTTTTTTCTTTTCTGTCATTGTATTGATCCGGCCCATTAGAAATACTGATCCTTTTCATGGGTATTTTATGGGATAAATCTTGAGTTTGTAAGTTTCATATATGTCTAACCACCCTAATTTGGGATCCCCATTGTTTGTTTAGTAGTTTTTGAAGAAAGGGCGGTAACTTCATGATTTGGGCCAACCGTGAGCCCATTCCCAGTTTTAAAAACCGAATTTGTTTCTTTTATAACTCTTTTGTTTTTCATCCTTTTTCACCCATTCAAATTCCCACTTGTCCTATACTGATACATTTAAATTTATTTATCCTTTTGGACCCATTAGAAATTCATAAGCTAGGTGAAATTGGGTTACTTATTTAGGTATTGGGCCAGCCCATGGGCCCATTTCCCGTTTTAAAAAAAATAATTTGTTTCATTTATAACTTTTTCATTTTTTACTCTTTTTCGGTGCGTCCACCTCCCACTAGAAGCCAATAACCCTATACTAGTCCTCATAATCTATTTTACCTATTTGGAGCTCATATGGGTCTCGTATTAGGGCGATTGTTCTCTGGTTTCCTCAAAACGTCCAGAATTGATAAGGTAAATTGTTTCACCCATAACTTATTCACTTCTTACTATTTTGGCCACCAATTTTCCTTCCCTGGTTATTCAGATCTTAGGAGTCTGTCCATGAATTTTCAAGCCATTAAATTCCCTCTATGGTTGCAGATCTAATGGAAGACGAAGAGTTTTCTAGGGTGAAAGGTGAGATTCCTTCTCCTTTCTCCTTCCTCTTCCCCCTCCTTTCATTATTTATTTGATTTATATTGTACCCTAGTCTTGATCGACCTAGGGTTTTGTTATAAAATGTTTTTTGATGGTTTTTATGTTTTTTTAGGTCTGGTATTTATAGTTTTAGGGTTTATAAACCCGCGGCGGGTGATTTCGGGTGTGCGTTTCAATTACGCCAAAGATTTGAGGTAGGATATCCCTTGCACATGCTTTTATCATAGAAGTTTCATCATTTTAATATTATCCTATACTGATATAAATGTATATAATTGTTTTAAATCCTTTTTATAATTTTCTTGGTGTGCAAAGTCGTTGTTTAATCACTGTTATGTGAAAGGTAGTGTTGTTTTGTCATGAAAGTAATCAACAAGTGTTTGTTTAAATGTTCCATTATCTTTGAAAATATTTTGTGAGGTTTATAATATGGTTTATGGTATTTTTAACATGTTACAGTATCTTGAATGAAAATATGACATTCAATTGGTGTTTTATTCCTTTTCATGTACATAAAATAAATTGTTTTGTTTAAAAAGGGCATGACATGTGTTCGGTAAATTGCCCGGTTGGCTTTTATGTGTGATGTGTGATTTAAAAGTTATTTTATTGGATTTATAAAGGAATTAGAAGAATTATAAATGGTATTTTTGGGTACTTATATTGATTTCCAATTTGTATTTGTTTTTACAAACAAGTGGGTTTTGATTTACAACATATTTTGGCCGGAGTTGCCAAAAAAATGGACCGTTTCACATCTTTACGAAAATGGTTGTGTTTTGAATATGTAACCTGAGTATTATAAGAGATTTATGATTGAGTTTTGCAGCCGTAAATGATGTTTATACAGATCCTTAATAAAATTAAAATGCATACCTTCATCAAAGGTTAGTTTTGAGAAAATGTTTAAAGGCCCGTTTGGCATTTCCTAGAAACGAAGGAGTGTTTTACTTGTATAAAACAAGTTGTGAAATTGGGATTGTTTTATGGTCCATTAAATGATTTTATTAAATGTTTATTGGGCTGCCAAATATGATTTGGTTTGGTTATGATGTGTGTTTATAATTTAAAGAGTGTTTTTGAAAGAGTTTTATGTGCAAAGCCTCAATACACTTCATGAAATCGTTTTACCAAAATATTTAGCGGTTTGTTGATTAGTGTAAGAAATGTGAAGAATGTGGATGTGAAATGTGTATTTGATAATATGTGTAACTTGATTTAGCACTAAATGGAATCCCGGGTATCTAGGTGGGCGGACGTGTACTAGTATGCTAGTGATTCTGTGGGGGTTGGCCCCTGTTTCACGTAGCAAGTTTGACGATGAGAACACTAACTAAACTATGATGATGATGATGATGATTGGGGAACACTAGGTTATGGGTATGTTCCCTACTAGTGGCCCGTGCACGAGAACGGATATTTATTATGGTTACTTTCACTGAGATACGAGGTACCTGGGGCTCACAACTAACTAGTGCCTAGGGGTATTCCTGTGACTAGTGCTCATTGGCTATTTTGTACTCACCCTCGGCATACGGTGTGTTTAGTTGGTAAATTTAGTAGTATGTGTTATTTATTTTAATGTTAAAATTCTTTAAAGCATCCCTCTTGAAGACTATTTTCATTTTGAAGTTGCACCTCTTTGAAAAAAAAATAGTTACTTGCATTTTTGTTTATCAAACATGCATGTTTTTGTCTGATAATTATTATAGCATGAAACCTCATTTGAAAACCATACTTTCAAATCTTGAATTTAAAACTATAAATTGATGTTTCTTTTATTTTAAAGTAATGTGCATTGGGAATAGAATACCGGGCTAACCTACTGAGTTTTAATACTCACGCCTATAGTCTTTTTCTTCTTTTTGCCCTTGTGCAGGTTTCATCTTTAGTTCGATCACCTTGGGCGACTTTTTATCATTGTTTTGGAGAGTGACCAGAAGTGTCACATGGAGTTTTTTTTCATCGGGATTGTTCAGTTGAGTTGTTGGTTTTGTTCTAATTTTAGTTTCTTGTACAAATAATATTTAGTTCAATTTTTATATAAATTCATTTTGGGCTGTCCGTTTATTTCCGCTGTTTGTTTGATTGTTTATATATGGGCGAAATCGTTCCCTTGTGTACTCTATTGATTCCTTTGGTGCTTGTCACCATCCCGGGAGGATCGGGAACGCCTCTCGGGACTTGTCGCGGGCTGGCCTAGGTGACCGGTTCAGGGTCGACTCGGGCTGGTTCGTGACAGTTACAATGAATAATATCCATTGAGATATTTTAAATAATAAAAAACTTCTATAAGATCATGTGAGATTAGAGATTCATATTACTTGTGATCTGAGTGTCACCATCATATTCCCCTTGATGATTTGGATGTCAACATGGTTAAAATTTATATTGTAACTTTCCTAGAATAGAAGTTTAATCATATAAATATAAATGATGATAATAAGGTATCCCATTTCCAATTTATTTTTTATGATTTTTTGTGAAAATTAATGAAAAAGGAATGAATTGAGGAATGTTAACAAAAATAGAGAAAATAAGTGTAAATATAAGGATAAATTTCAAAAATATAATGGATCAACTGATAAATCAAAAATACGTTCTTAGAGTTCCTTTATCTTTATAATTTAACAAAAACATTTACAAACATTACAATTATATACAGATACATAATTCAAATACTCTAATATAAACTATATTGAATTGATAGAAAAATGTATGGTTAAGATATTCTAGGAATGATTATTCATGAGAATGTAATTGAAATTATCAAACATGAATGAATGAGAAACTCAATTGTGATTGTATACATGAGATATGTTTCATAATCAATTTATCAAATAGCTGGTCTACTATGTTTATTATAGTTAAAAACTATTCATATTTTATATTGGAGTAGATATCACTACTATATGAAGGGAATCCTTATGATGAAAAATATAAAATCATTAGTCCTCATGTCACTTAGACACACAATGATGCATTGGAAGAAAATAAAATTTCATTAAAATGGAAGTAAGTAGCTATAGTGTTTCAAAAGAATCTAACAGAAAATATAATATTTTTAATATTTATAGTGCATGGTTAAAACATTAAAAAATAATTATATATAATATCTTTTCATTTTTTTAATTACATATTAATTTTTTGGGAAGCACTACATCCTCATTACAATCAATTTGGATACTCCAATGAATTATTAATTTTGGATCCCACTAATGGATATCCAATTAATCAACAACACATCATGTCTTTTATCAATTTACAATACACTACATTAAAAATTTTACAAATAAAATTAAAATTATATTTTTTTATATTATATCTTATAAATAATTTTATTATAATAGAGAAGTATTTGATACTTAATAAAAAATCATTGTTTGAAGATTGAATATGAGTGAAATAAACCTATACATTTCATTAAATGGATAACAATCTGGGTATATATAATAAGATTTCACTATCACAACTTTTATCAAAATAGGTTATTTATTTTTATCATTATCTATGTGGTGTTCGAAATAAATAATTATTGATGATTCTGGTTATTTTTTTAAAATTTATGAAAGATAACATATTCCATCAACAAATTATAATCCACAAATTGGTATTTCTAAATCCATTTAACATTTAATTTAAAATACTTAATAATATTTTCTTATCTATATTTTTCTAGTATTTACATATATGTAGATATTACATGTATTTGAAAGTTTAAGTTATTTTTTTGAGAAATGAGTGGGTATTTTACATGGTGTCAACGTGTTTGAAAACATCACAAAGGGATTATTTCCTATCATGTTTCATTTTTTTTTATTTTTTAGAGATCATGAAGAGTTTGTTTACCAATTGATTAATTAGGAATATGACAATTAATTGATTTTTGAAATGTATGAATAGATTCTACAACAATATGAATTTTAGTTTGAGGGAAAAATCATTTCGACATCAAAATTACACTAAATGAGTTATTTTTTTATTATAAAGAGAAACAAAGACCTCCAAATAGAGTTCGTTATTTTTTATGAATAAATAATTTTCAATTAAAAAATCCACTTTATGTCACCTAATGAAGTGTAAGTCTTAAGGGAAAATCATTTTTTCCATCAAAAAAGATCTTGAACTCCATTTAGAGGCCTTTTTTTCTCTTCATAGGTAATTAATGCTTGGGGAAAATCAATTCTTAATGAAGGAATCAACATAGATGATTAACTAAAGTACTATTTAATATTGTCTCTATGGATCAATTTATTCATCATTTGTTTTTTTCATTACTGATACATTTCATTAACTTTTTTTCCCACTCCCATTTAAAATCATATTTATTTGACGAATTTGTTTTTTAATAATATAAAACCAAGTTATTGTATTTACTATAGTAAGTGATTTAGGAATAAAAATATCAATTATATAAATTTCAATATACTTCTATCACGATTTTTCAAATCTATTTAAGGATACCCATTAACCTTAAAGTAACATTTATGTTCTGAATTTTCATCACATACTCAAATATGATGGAACATGCCTATAGTGTATTGATACTTTTTGAAAATTATACCTGATTAATTTTTTTTCATATGAATTAACCACACATCAATTTGATACATTGTGTGGCTGATATAACCTAAAGTGCATGTTTTCATTTAAAATTGATATTTTTGTTCAATACATTTGTCTTATACTCAAAATAATGAAAAAATGATAATATTTTATATCTAATATAACAATTTGATTCTTTATTAATTTATGATGTGTTGGAACCAAACACACATCAATTTGACACACGGTGTGGGTAGTATGATAAAAAGTGTGTGTTTTTAATATAAAAGTAAATATTTAGCTCACAACCCACACCACATAGTAATAAATGATAAAACACACTCATATTTTCATGATACATTAGGAAAAAATCCCAGATTTATTTATAAGGATTCAACATCATGTATATCCGTCTTATAATGTGGCCAATATGACTCAAATCACATATTTTCAAAAAAGAAGAAATAGTTTTTTTCTCACAACACTCATCACATAATCAAAACCAAGAAAACACTCTCAAAATATCTTGATAATTTATGAAAATGACCCATGACTAATTTATAATATCTAGGAATCAACTGAACATCAATCTAACATATGGTGTGGCTATATTGATTGAAAGTGCATGTTTTTAGTTTAAAAGTGACATTTTTGTTTAAAATTCACATCACATACTCAAATCAAAGAAAATTTACATGTATTTTCTTGATAATTTAGGAAAAATATTTGTGATTCATATTTGATTTTTAGGAATTAACCTTTAGTCAATTTTACACATGGTGTTCTCTATATGATCAAAAGTGCATTTATTTATTTAAAAATGACATTTTAGTTCAAAAATAAGTTTCATATACTAAAAAATAGGAAAACAAGCCCATATTATCTCGATATTTAATTAAAAATAATAATTCATTTTTATGTGTATTAATTAACAACACATCAATCTGACACACAATGTGGCTGGTATGACCGAAAGTGAGTGTTTTCATTTAAAAGTTCCATTTCAGTTCTAAATAGATGTGACATGGTCAAAACCAAGAAAACACGATCTTATTGTGATGGTAATTTACAAAAATGATCTATAATTCATTTTGACATGTAATAATAAAAAAAACATCAATTGGACATATGGTGGTGTTGGTATGACTGAAATTACACACTTTCCTTTAAAAATTGTTTTTTATTTCAAAACGTACACAACATACTCATAATTATGAAAATCCACTCATATTGTCTTGATAATTTATAAAAGTATTATTAATTAATTTGTGATGTATAGGAATAAGACGAACATCAATATGGAACACCATGTTTGTAGTATGACTGAAATCATGAATTTCCCTAAAAAACTAGCATTTTAGTTCAAAATATGTGTATCGTACTCAAAAAAATAAAAATAAATACAATAAAACATGATATAATTATCTTGATACATTATTAATAATATTTTTTTAAGTGTATTAATTAACTACGTATAAATACAACACATGGTGTGTATAATATTATTGAAAGTGTGTGTTTTCATTTAAAAGTGACATTTTAGTTCAAAATGCATATCACTTACTCATAATTGAGAAAATGTGAACTGATTGTATTAATACATTATGAAAATGATTAATGATTCCTTTTTGATGTACATGAATCAATCAAATATCAATCTGACACAAAATGTGGTCATAATAATTCAAAGTGCATGTTTTAAATATAAAACTAACATTTTAGCTCACAATATGAATTACATAGTAAAATATGATAAAATGTTCTCAAATTGTCTTGATAGATTTGTAAAATGATCCATGATCAATTTTTTATGTGTGCTAATTTATCTCAAGTTAATTTCATACACAATGATTCATGTATGACTAAAGGTGCGTGTTTTCATTTCCAAATGACATTTTAGTTCAAAATGTACATCACATACTAAAACTAATCAAATTTATTCGGATTTTACTTATATTTTAGGAAAAATATTGATAATTTATCTTTGATTTGTCTAAATTAACTACATTTTAATTTGATACAATATGTGACCGATATGAATGAAAGTGCTTTTTTTCATTTTAGTTCAAATCATGTGTCACATACTCAAAAGTAGAAAAAACACTATTTTTATTAATGATTTAGAGTATATATTTATAATTCATTTTTTATTAAAGAAATTAACCATATGTAAATATGACACATGGTGTGGTTGGTATGATTGATTTTTTTCATTTAAAATGGATAGTTTAGTTCAAAACACACATGACATACTCAAAACGAAGAAACAAATATCTCATTATTTGAATACTTTAGGAAAATATCCTATGATTCATTTTTAATATTTAGGAGAAGGTTCTATGATTCATTTTTGATTTTTATGAATCAACCTAAAGCCAATATAAAAGATGTTGTGGCCAGTATGATTGAAAATGAGTGTTTTAATTAAAAATAGTTATTTTTTTTCAAAAATTCCATTAGAAACTTAAAACTAAGAAAACACACTATGATTACCTTGATATTTTAGGAAAAATATTAATAATTCATCTATGACGTGTTGGAATTAACTATATTTCAATTCAACACACTATGTGTCTCATATGACTAAATGTATGTGTTTTCGTTTAAATGTGTTTTTAGTTAGAAACAAGAATTATATACTCAAAATTAAGAAAAATCCACCCCATTATCATGATACTTTTTAGGAAAATTATTTTTCATCTCTATATAAAATGAAGTGACAACATATCATTCCAATTAAAAATTATTATAGACTATATAAAATATTGATAATAATTTGTTTTTATTTTTGATGTATTAATACTAAAATAAAAAATATTTCTATTTTTGGAATACACTTCATTTGTACAAGTTTGGGATGATCATTAAAGAAGTCATGCTAGAATAATTTTATTTTTTTGGTATTGGTTGTAATTATTTTAGTTTTTAATTTAATTTTATATCAATGTAATATAATATTACAAAAATTATTTAATGTATTACTTTAATTATAATGATCGTGAAGTGTAAATTTAACTTTTTTTTATGTTTAATGTTATATTTTTTAATAATTTAAATTATATTTTTATATTTTTATTGGTTGTTATAGAGTTCTGAAGATATAGGTACTAGAATTTTTCAATAGTTGGGAAGGTTTTTTTATCAGTTCTAGAATTAACACTATTAAAGTGACCTTTAATTAGTTCTAATTCTCACACTAATAAATCCACCATGTTTCTGCAATTATGGTCACGTTAATTAAGGAGTTCTTTGTCAATGGTTTTTTAGCACAAATAAAGGATAAATTTATCAATGTTATCTTTAGCACTAATGAAATATATAGTGTTTTAAAGGTGTTAACAACAAACGAAATGTTTTAATACTGATAAAAAAATATTTCTAGCACTGATAAAAGTCCACTATATAGTATTGTTACATACATTCCTTTGAATTTGTGGAAAAATTGTTTTTTTTCAATCAATCATTAGTTCCTTCTAAAAAATTATATATATTTATATATGTTTTTCTGAATAAAAATTTATTTAAATTTATTTATTTATAATTATATGTACGTTTATGTATATCTATGTATATATATTAATAGATATTTATATGTATTTATATTTATATTGTTGTTGGGATGGTTCCCGAGTGGTAAACACCATCAAATCCTATATCATAAACCCAATATGAAATTCAGCTGGGGAATACTTTTCTTGGTACTATAGTAGGACTATATTAGTGTGGGTCCAAGAGAAGGTATTATAGTGTGGTACTATAGCAACAATACTATTCATTCTATTTTGGTTTTGGGCCACATATTTAGGCTTAGGGTCACTAGGACTTTGAGTATAATGGTACTTTAAGACATTGGGAATTTGGGACATTATATAATGAGGGGGAACTATTAAAGGATATATTAGGTGGAAGGTATGGTAGTGTGACACATAGATATTTTTTAAAGGAATAGGTGCGGGGTGTTGTGGTAATAAGAAGGCACTATTGGGCGGGTGGTAGCTCCGATGAGTAATTAGTATGTTGGCACCCATCTTCTAACCCTCCACCCACAAGGTTTACCAATGTTGTTAAAAGGGATACCCTATCATGATGCAACATAGATGGCATGGTTTGATAATGGTTGGAATCATGGAATACTAGTGCATGTGTTGTACATTTTGGTGGATTGTTGGTGGTGGGGCATGGAAAGTGGGAAATTCAATATTATGATTGTGGTTGTAGGATGAAGAACAAATCTCAACTGGGACATTAAGGTTGTTCTATTCGAGCCTCTGGTCCATACTCAGTTGGTCATTTAGGATATTATCGTTTTTCCTTTGGGTCATGTAATTAATGGGGTTTTTGAGTCATGTAATGGATCCCTCTCAACCTAATTGAAAAGTGATGTTTTTTGTTAATAAAAAGGGGCTTGACCGTAGCTTGTTTTGATATATATTTTGATATATCTTTTATGTTTAAATGTATCTTTATATTTAAAATTTTTTATATATATTTGTGTATGTGTGTGTCTATAGATATTTATATGTATATATATATTATATGTGTTTTTGTTTCGAAATGTGAACGTATATATATATATTATAATATTATTATATATAGGTATATATATAGATATTTAAAGATATTTATATATATTTGTCTGTGGGTGCATGTTATTTATATCATTATATATATATATATGTGTATATATAAATATTCATGGGCTATGGAGTGAGATGTGCTAGGTGGTGGGCTTGGGTTAGTTAGAACATTCGACCCATTAAATATAATATATATATATAAGTTTTAGTTTTTTGAGTTAAAAATCATCGCTAAAAAAAACCTTGAAATGATTCAAATCAGTTTTTTAAAAGTACTGAGAAATAATTCTTGATATTTTTATTCATAGTGGTTTTTAAAATCAACACTAAATGAAAATTTTACTTTAGTGTCTACATATAAAAATAATGACTATACATTTTATGCAATTGATATCGACAACACAAATGTATCCCAGAATAACCAAGTAATGATTTTCACAAAAGTAATTCATTTTTTGAGTACAAAAGGCAAAAAATCAAGATTTTGATCAATTACATATTATGAAGTTATTGAAGATATGTGGGAGATTGGTTTCCAGAAATTTGAAGTGCATGTGTTCATATAGAAATTTTTTACTGAGAAAAATAATGTTAAACCAGATTAAGTCAAATGTAAACTAGTAGATCTAAATAGATTAGGTTACATGGATGGACATTTTATCTTGTAGATTTATGAAAAATTATATTTTATATGATGCTAATCCATCAAATAATATTTGGTATATATTTTTTCAATGAAAAAAATAGTATTTTTTAATGAAAACATTAATTATTTTAATTAATACATCCATGAAAGTATTATCAGTGGGTACCAATGAGCCTGATGTAGAAATGGTTCATGATATACAAATAATAAAAAAGGAATATGCGAAAATACTACTTCAATAATATCCTAATAGTGCATGTTCTATATAACTATTATATTTTATACATTTGAAATTATTCAAAATGTGAAGTTTAATATTTCAATTAGTATTTTTATTTAATTTAGATATTTTAAGAATTATGGTAAATTTATTTTATAATACTGGAAATTTAATTAAATATAGATATTAATTTACTTAATATTTTTATAACACTTATGTTTATTTTTCTTCTTTCTATATCAATTTATATCTCATAATGTTTTCATAATTTAAGTTTTTACTTTTGAAATTGCGCAACATATATAATATAACATTTTTACTACTTGTTATTATTCAAGTTTACTATTTTAACAACTACCCCAATTTGACTATATAATACTTAGAAATTTATTACATATATAGATTAATTTTATTAATATATTTTATATTAATTTTAAGATCACATATTTTTTTATTTTCTTTTGTCTATTTCAATTCATGTCTTCTAAATGTTGTTATTTGATTAAATATTATTAATATAGTTAAGAATGAACTTTCTATCAAATTTAATTTCAACTATAATAATTTTTATAGATTTTATTCAATTTTATATATTAATTTTTTCTTTAAATTCATTTAATTTTTTATTAAAAAATTGTTAATTTTATTTTCAACAACATGTATAATTGAACAACTGACTCATCTTGATCTCTTGGATCGGTCTCCTTATTATTCGACCAATGAGCCTCTTTATTCTTTTATATATGATCTTGATACTTCTATAGGGAAAGATAATATTTATTGAGTTTTTAAACTAGGTAGTACACATTTACTAGTTTATCACTTTCTCATGGAAAGGATCAGATGGTACCTATTGGTTTTAATGAAAATGTTAATCCCACTAGTTCAAATGAAAATAAATTTAGGGATTTTTTGATTTAACAAGATTGAGAAAAAAATTAAAATTTTATATTCTAATTAGTGGAGTGTTAAATAGATGATATGGGATCAAATTTGGGATATTAAAATGGTAAAATAATAAATTATTATTTTATTTTTCACAGAAACACAAACTAATTTAGATATTGAATTTTATTTTCTATTACTTTTAAAATAAGTTTTCTTACCTGTTACAGAAGTATATAGGTGGTGATGTAGGTATTTTGGTTCAAATAAATGGAGATATTATAGATCAAAATTAACATTATATTTCATTTTTGGAAAAAATAAAAACAAATATATAATATAATATTATGGATTTTTAGATGAAGATACATGAAATAAGTTTTTTAGAAGTAGGAAACAAGAATAATTTTTAATAAGTATACTATCATATGTTTAAAGTGAATATTTTTATAATTATTAAAAAAATTATTATTAATGATATGTTTTTAATATCATACATCGAAGAGATCTCATCATAAGATTTAGATAAAGAATTTATATCATCATAATTTATATTGGGGAGGTTATATATTATTGAAAAATAAAATGGGGCTAAAAAGTTTGAGAGATTAAGCGTTAAGTTAACCAGCTCAATGATGATAGACCACTCCCCCCACCCCTACTCAATAAGAAAAATGGAAAATGGGAAAGTGATGAAAAAGGGGAAATATCTTACCGAAGAATAAAAACTACTAGATGATAATATTATAATAAGTTATATTTTTTTTCTTGACCCTATTTTAATTTTATTAGAAAAATATAATTACTAAATAACACTAGTAGAAAAATGGACTTTAACTTTGGAAATATGACATCAATTTCTTATAAAATAACATGAAATATGTTATCAAATAATTTTTAGCATCGGTTTAGTTTGAAATATACTCCAATTCTTTTTTTGATTTGTAATAAAATGAGGAAAATAAATACCCATTGACAACATTTTTAGCATCAGTTTTTAAGGAAACTAACACCAAAAAGTGAAAAAGTTTAATTTTGGTATTATTTTTTAAAAAAATGACCCAATTCTTTTTTTTAAAAATATATGTTTTAGTTCATTTCCTATGATTTGATTTGAATATTTATTTAGCTAAAACAGAGTTATGGATTAAAAGTTATGAATGTCGAAAGTTGAACATTTCTATGAGAAGCCTTAAAGAATTCCAAATTTCAGAGCCCATAACTTTTAATTTGTAACTCTATTTCAGCTCCATGCCCAGTCAAATCGAATATTATGAAATGATATAAAACGTACTAATTTTTTAAAAAAATTATGGAATTTGTTTTTTTAATAACTGACACCAAAATTATTTTTTTAAAATTGTCATCATCATTTTTTTAATAACCAACAACCAATATATATATATATATATTTAATTTTTTGTATTGGTTTTTTTATAAAAACCCACAACAATTTTTCATATATTTTTGGTATCATTTTTTTAAAAATGATGCAAAAATTTATCAGCAAATACATGGGATCAGTATTTCATTTTTGTTTTTCACAATGCATGTTTCACTTTTTACAATATCACATAAATTTTTATACAACACCATTGAAAATATTTTTTTACTATATATAAATCCATTTTCTCTTTTGTCTGACATTTTCAACCTCTTCGATTCAATCAAATTTTCAATGGGGATTCAATTGGTGATTTGAACATGGTACATATTCGAATCATTTTTTTTTTATTTTATTATTTTCAAACATCTCTATAATCATCCTTATAATGATGATTTATTCTTATGATCGAGTTACGAATATTAAACATTGAAATGATATTTTCCAAATGATGTGAAAGATTCATTATCGATCAAAATTTTTATTATCACCTAAGTTCTAGCCTAAAAATAAGATATATTATAGTAAAAAATATATCATTTGATAGAAATTCCTAAAAGAATAGAAATATGTTCGAAGAAATATGTTTCTTTTATTTCATTTGCTGTATCAAATTCTCATTCATGTTTCTCCTGTTTTATTTGAAATGAGTTATATCTATTGATACTTTTACAATTCCAACGTCTTATAGCCATAACATTTGATTCGTATCTTCATTTTAGATCCACCACCAAGAAAATATACTCTTATGAAATTATCTAAAAAATAGTATTTTTTTTAATTTTTTCGAATAGGTGTTTTTAAAAACAAATACCAAAAACAATTTTTTTTATTTATTGGCACTGTTTTTTGTTAAAAACCAATACCAAAAGTAAATTTTAACCATTTGTAATTGTTTTTGAAAAAAAAGACACTAAAAAACAAATGTAAATTCTTTTTGGAAGTGGTTTATAAAAAAATGTCAAGAGTCCTATTTTTTACATTGGCGACATCAACATCAGTTAAAAAACTACATTAAAGACCATTTTTTTAAAAGTGTTTTCTTTATTTGATACCCTTTTGGAGTAAAGTACATTGGGACACATCATACATGATGGTTTGACATACATACTTGTAATAACATTAGGAATAAAAAAACACTTGAGTTGCCTACGAGGATACATGATGAGTGATAGTTTTTTGGGATGGTTTATCACCTAAACAAAGTATCAAAATTTATATAAGAAACTATAAAAAGGTTCTACATGGAATAAATTGAAACTAAAAAATAAATATAAAATTATGTTACTCTATAAATTTCACTGAAGGTGGCCACTACATAAGTTTCGTGCAATATTATAGATGAATATCATAAGAGTTATCTGAATGGAATTCCTCCTACTTGGCGTAACCATGGGTTGACCGAATCGCTCAATGCTTGAGCTGGGATCTCTCATCACCCATGATATGCTAGTGTATTTATCAAGAAGAGGGAATGATATAAGAGATCCTATAGGAAAATGAATATTCAACCATTTTTTTAGTGAGGTGTCCACACAACCATCACATGGGTATAACCTCTTTTACATATCCTTCAAGACTCTCCTAATAATTCCATGTAGTAACTCATACATTACAAAAATTATGATTTATTCCTACAGTTATTGTTTCTTTTTTATAACCCCTTTGGATGTAAATTAATTCATCTCATGTTTTCTCTGATACTCTCATGAATTTCATATATTAAATGATTGAAAATAATGACAACTATAAGTGGAAGATTCATGAGTGGTAACCTAAATAATTTTGTTTCCATTAAGATCATATGGTTCAATATCATCCCTATTATACAAAAATTGTATGAAAAAAATAAAATTTTGAATTTCAATGAAATATGGATATCATTTCATATGATATCCTTATAATGTACACTATGACGTAAGCTAGTATATATCACATACATACAAGGATTTTGACCATATTACCTTCAATATCTCACATCACTAAATAACCATTAACTTAGTTCCATTTAAACTTATATTGTATCATATACAATAACTTATAACACTATATCCAAATATCTATTTTGATATTTTACTAAAAACATTTTGAGAGATATCATTAACTTCCCCATGTATCAAATCAGATGTAATAACTTCTGAAAACCCATAAATATAAATTTTGTGTAAAATATAAAATAATTTTAGAGAATCCACATGAGTAAAACTCAATCTATATTTACTAAACCTAAAATTATGACACCACAAGAATTTATATCATTGAAAAAAATTTGAACCATAAGATCCATTGATGTTTGAAAAGAGTGGCTTCTAGAGAAGAATCAATGCCACTCAATCTACAAAGGGACCATGCATAATCCCTATCAAGAACATGTATCTCAATACATGTGTCCACTAACTACATCATGTACAAACATTAACTTCCATATGATCCATTTTCCCAATACATCGAGTGCCAATAATAAATAGTGTATTTTAATCCCTTATAGATAAATCATACAATATTAATTTTTTATTTAAGTATGGAATTACCAGGACAATGAATACATCACTTGTCATTAACCTTTATGGTTGAGAACATAACATTACCCTCACTGAAATAGATAAGAACAACATATTCCCTATCTATTTATAACCATAAACATCCCTAAATATATCCCAATCGAGGTCCCATATGCCTTACGTGTCACATGAGAGAAAAAATATCATCTTTATTAATCTCAAACCAATGATATGACAAAAAACATATGAAAACACTCCCTTATTAGCTAAACATAGAGGATTTCATAAGAAAGGTATCAATGTTTTAATGTTCTCATACTAGTTATCTTCCCAACCACAGGCATTGGGGACTCTATATATAAACTATGATCCCCTAGTATAATAAAAATAGTGTTCATGATACTCCATGAGGTATAATTAGTACTCCCTCTAGCACATAAAAAGACCTATTTTGAACATCATGAGCATATTCTACATCTTAATACCAAAATATTACTTAGGCTAACATTAATATTTTTCATAACTGCTAATATTTCACGAGAAACATCAGTTATGGATAAATCCAAGTCATACTTTGAGAGGCCAATTATCATTTCACTTCATGAAATATTTATCAATATATATATAAATCAACATAAAATAATGATAATGATGAAATTTACTTTTGAATAACATAATAAATTTTATATTTTTAAACACATTTTAAAAATACTTAACAAGACAATACATAATCACTTATCTAACATATCATGTATGATCGAATCACAGATCATCCTTATATTTACTACACTATTAGGGGGGTTTTAAACCCATTACATATCTATTTAATTCTCACCACATCTCAATCTGAACATATGATAAAGCCATCCAACTAAACTCTTTAGTGATTAACTTCTATGAAGTAAGCCCATTTGAATAATGATTCAACTTATGAATCATTTTTCGGATGATCAACTAATTAGACATATTGAAACTCTTTAACTTTATAATATCATATATTAAAATATTAATAACTTATTTTATCTATATATAACTCTTTTTATGTTCATAATCTTTATCATAAAGATAGATTATCTTTGTATTTTGACTGAAATAATCCTTTACATTCAACTTATCAAAATCTAAAAATATTAATAATTGTCTCTTAGATAACATACACATTTAAAAGTATATTCATAAGAAACTAAAACAATATTGTGTTTAGAAAATAATACTCATTTCATTTTAATAGGTTTATTTAATAGATAAACTTTTATACCTATATAATATATGGTATTTTATGATTTTAGAGAAATTTTATAAAAATAGTACTATATTATTTAAAATATGCCACTATGGTGGTGGAATATCAATTCCTTATACTTTAAAAAACAAACTTGGCTTCATCTATTTAATGAATACTAAAAGCTTTATAAATTCATTAATTGATTTAATACTCTTGTATGTTTAATTTTTTTTAAAGCACACACTTTTTCATGACCCCATCTACCGGGACTCCTCCTGGATAAGAAATGAAGTGAGTGTGTGACCCAAGAATACTTCCTCTAATAGGATACAGGGTGGTGACTATAACGAAGGCTATAAACTGCATAAATGGGAGGAATTACCCTCAATTAATAAATCTAGGATAAGTGATAAGATCCACCAACCATCTACATCACATAAATAATAGATAAAATATCACAATACATAAATTTAATTTCATAAAATAAATAATGAATGAAAATACCATGAATAATGAATATATAGGGAAAAAACTCCAACATATCCAAAAAACTCCACTAGCTAGTAATACTCATATTTATCACTAACCTGCTAAAATAGACATGAAAATATATTATTAATATGGATTATAATATAGGTATACTTAGTATGATACTCCCAAAAACATATCAAGGAAATGATAAAAAATCATTGTAAGTCATTGTGAATAAATTGAGGAAATCAAATTGTTACATAAATCAGTTGAACTTCATCCCAACATTACCATGTATCATTTTACATGTAATGAAAAAAACATGAAATATAATTACAAAATAATTTATACATGAATGGTACACTACATCCACTTTCCCACCGAACCAATATCCCTCACACCGATATATTATGTCCACGTTACCCATCCCCTTCATAAGTTATCCTACCTATCTTGGAAACCAAATAATAGAAACATCATCACCACCTTCTACATCTCATAAAGATAATTACATCCTCACCATCATCTCATACCATAACCAAGTAGTATGCATGAAATCTATGACAACTCGTGTATCATGAACAACACCTTAAGCCATTATATCCCATGAATGTACTCTTATAGAAACTATAATCATTATTACTAGAATATAGGTATATATTGTAACCTCAATCTTCTATATCCCACACATAAATGAATAGTAAAATATAGATCCTTAAAAACTCATATATTCTTATATAATATGCTATGTATGGAAGAGAGAGTGAGGCAAGAGAGTATTCATCCAATAATATCCTCAAAATCCAAAATGTTTGAAAAAACACTAGAACCTTTGAAAAAATTGGAATTGGATACCTAACTGACATTGGTGGTGGAACATATCAAATAATAAAACATAAAGAATATATTTCACATAACTAAACTAGGGGAAACCACCTAGCTTTAAACCCAAACTATGGATATCATCCAACATTGCAACCCAACCACCACAACTAAGGTATAAAAGGATATATTTTATATAAGTACACAAGTAAAAGTCTCTTCATTATTAAAAATCTAGTAATTTAATAAATTATCGTTTAATTTAGTAATCCCATTATAAATTCCGGTTTAATCATTCATAATCGTTCCTAATAAAAGAGGATTTTATATTCATAATTTTAAATTATATATTTCCATCACATGATCTTAAAGAAATAATCCAACCATCCCATGGTTATAATTTAATATTTCATTACCTCCATAATCACACAGATACAAAAATTTATTTATAATTAATTTAAAATTACATAATTTAGGTATTCTAGATTTAGACATAAAATACCATAAATAAGATAAACTCACCATGCATATGATAATTTTAGTAGAAAGTTGGAAATAACAACAACTTATTATCAAGAAAACCAAACAACATGTAGAAAAACATAAACAGTAGGGAATCCAAAATTTCAAACCAAACCAATTGACCAATCCAAAATCCCCATATAACCATCTGATAACAACCAATCCCAACTCTTAAACCATTCCTTCTATCCCAGAACCATCCACATCATACAAATACCATAATTAAGGCAAACAACCTAGACCCATTCTAATATCCAACCATACTAGGTCTCATAAAAAATCACAGAAAGGGTTTTACCATCCAAATTCATAAACATGTATGAAGATAATATTTTTAGCATAATAAATTGTGGGGGGGGGGGTGGATTAGGCTATCATATCAATCACACCATCTTTGTAAAAAACATCAATATGTAAGGAAAACACCAAATTTTTAATTTCAGTAACAATCTATACCCCTTACGACATTGAATTAATGGATTCATTATGAGATGGTTCCAATTAATAAGAATGAAAACACAACATCTAAAAACAATGATAATATACCAATGATCATACATAAATACACATTTTCAGGCAAAGAATTTTTCAAGAAAGAACGGTAATAAAATTTTCATACATTATTCATTTCATTTTAACAAATTTACATTAATTATCAAATTTCAAGTATATATTCATATTAAGGATTAAAAATTAATTCAACAAAAATTTCACCCTAACTAAAAAATAAAAATAGGCATCTAAAAATAGAGAATAAACACACGTGATCACATAACCCTTCCAATTCCATTCTATTACTAATTTCTTGATTACTATCTTTATTAGGTTAACTTAATCCATTTAATCATTTAATTTATGTAATGATAATCCTAGAGGAATACATAAATAAATAGAGGTAATGAATTACCCTTATTAAATATGAAACCTTCAATGTTATCTGAGTAATAATGGAGGAATAAATTCAGATCTCCAATCACTTATCCCTCGAGAAACCCACAATCTCTACCATTATCATTCCATAATAATAAACCATCAATCATAAATAGGAACCATTTGAACGAATGAAAAGAGTCTCAATATCATGTAATGAGGTAATGGGGGAGATAAGAAATAGTGTAGTAGGTTGAAACACACCTCAGATAATCAGAAAATCAACTTCTAGAAGTTGGTGTCTAAAGCCATGAAAAAGGGAGATTAAATGTCTCTAAATAGATACTTTGGCTGACAATGGTTTAAAGAAAAATGAGAGGAAATGAGAATAATTGAAGGGTTATTTTGAATTTATATAGGATGAATAAAACATAGGACAACATATCAACACCTCTGACCATATTTCAATAATTATGTTTCCCAATAAAACCATGAAACAACAAGGGTGATCACACCATTATAGGTTCTAGTCCAAACACCCTTAGAAAATAAGGATGAAAATCCACTATATCTCCCCCTTTATAACACTAAGTCAAACGTCGATCTTATAAAACTTAGTATAAACCATTTTGTAGCCTAGAAATCATACCAAAATGGTACTAAATTTTGTATATCCAAGGAATATAATCTCCAAGTTGCTCGAAATAGTCCATGTCACTATACTATAGTGAAACCAAAAATGCCATAGAAAAGGAACTTGAAACCCATGCTCCATCGTGTAATATAAAGAACCATGATATAGGAACCTTTTGAGAGGAGTAGACAAGAAATATGATCATCGAGTGACACAACATAGCCAAAAGAACCACATCGTAGCTAACCATAAAAAATAGAACCACTAAAATTTGCTACCCAGGCTTCACATTTAATGCATAAAGCTATACCACAAAGGCCATCCAACTATTAATAAACCACATAAAATCCAATAAAACCATGATATAATGAATTTCCTAGTCTAAATTACTAAACCAATATCACCACACTCCTCTATCCATCCCCCAGACACCTCCAACCCCATGAAAACACAATAAATGTTCTCATGGAGAACCATACCATTACATCAGATACCTATCCAAAATTCTCATCCATGATAATTAAACCAAAATATAGGAATGAAAGGAAAAATGGTCATAAAACCACCCTAGAGGATTTGTTTGCGATATAACTATAAAAAGAGAACAATCAACACACCAAGGAGTGAGGATAAAAACATGACTCATCATCAATAGTCTCAAAAATAAAAAATTATTATATATATCAAAAAAAAAAAACCTGAAATAAGTAAGGGTATTATGTTTGAATATGTGACTCATGTTCCCAAGCACTCTCTTCCAAGCCACAATGTCTCCACATGACATGAATTAATCGAATATAATGTAGAAACAACACTCTCTTCTAATAGTCTTGGATCTTAAAATTCCATTTCTAAAAGGTTTCATCATAATATAAATCAAACCCACCCCATTTAATGACATTGGTGTCATCATTAAGGTACTAGAAAAGCTGAAATAGATGAGAAACTTCATGGATCCAGTTAATCTATTAGGGGAGTATAAATGAATAAACAGCTTCTCAAAAATGATCTAACTTTTTGAATGGTTTAAAAAAGTAATTATAAAGTATAATCCCATGACCAAACCTAATATTTCAAAAATGAGGATTAACCTTCAAGATCACATGATCTCTAATATTAAACTCTAGAGGCATCCACCTACAATCAAAATTATAATTATAGAAATATTGAGGTGCCTTAATCAACTCACGAATCACCTACACCTTCTTTATCATGCACTACCCCGATTCTGATTTTAGAATCACTAATCCTAAACCTAGGTCTTTCAAAACAAATATCTATATGGTCTTCCATATATTACTTTAAATTGATCCATACCAATAGTTGAGTACATATTTTTATTATAAGATAACTCAAAAAGGGAGAGTTTTTCACCAATTATCCTCAAAAATATAGAATGAACTCATGAAACTAGTCATATAATGTTTGGATAGTCTACTCTGTTTGATCATTCATGTAGAGATGAAAAGAACTATTAAGGTATACCTAAGAACTAAAAAAAACTATATACCCCTTTACACCCTCAAGGAAAAACATGGATCATGATGAGATATGATCATATTTAACACCCCTTGAAGTCTCAATACCTCCTATAGGTATTATCTATATAAAAAATACACTGTAATCAACTACAGAATCACCATGAAGTGAGATGAATTTATAAAATGATACGAAAATTACTCATATAAAATTATATCGTACTTGGTATCAAGGAAAAATGTGGAATAAATCCATTGAGATGTCCACCACTTATACTAGGGAACATGAAGTTGATAAAGAATACCACTAAGAACATAATTCTACGTATTCTCCTTCCTAAAGACCAAAAACTAAGACACATGATTTGAAACAAATTTATTCATACTGGGATATAGAAAATAAACTCTCAAGGAACATTACATATTATGAACACTCCGATGTGTAAACAAAGGATAACTATAGAACTCATATAAAATCACATCATGCATTGCCAATGTAATGAAAATATTCCCTTAATAAAATGCTCTATGTTGATAATCCTACAACCATATTTTAGTGGGTTAACAGA
This sequence comes from Viscum album, assembly GCA_963277665.1. Lineage (NCBI taxonomy): Eukaryota > Viridiplantae > Streptophyta > Magnoliopsida > Santalales > Viscaceae > Viscum > Viscum album. The sequence continues at coordinate 1,715,054,401 of OY728122.1, forward strand.
AAAAACGTGATCTCTCCCATCCTCCACCTTAGAATCCCCCAACTGAGATTCCTCTAGATACTGCATCAAAGAAGACTACACCATTACGTAATAGAGATATCATGTACCATAAACTTCTCCTATATCAAAATTCATTATAGAAAGCTCCTCCATCACCCTCTATGTATCACCAGACTTAAAAACAATATCACCACAAGATATATTTCCTAGTGTATAAGGTAATAAATTCACTTCCCCAATGTATATGAAATATCAAAATCATAATCCTATAAGAAATACATCTTACATATCAACTAAAAACTAAAATTGTAATGGGATAATATATACCTCATGATCTTGTGATTTGGGGAGGCCAAAAAGCACTCACCAATGTTGTAATAACACTATAAAATCAGAGAAAAAATAACCAAAAAAATATCATCTTATAAGTAGAATAATTATTTTTATGTGGTCTTAACTCTTGATACCCATAAGATATATCTAATATCAACTATATTAGAACACAACCCAAGAAAATATACAAATCTTCACAATAAACCTCAAACACAACTCTATACTCTAATAAGTTAATTGATAATATTTATCTTTAGCTACTCAAATGTATCCAAACACTAGTTAATCTTTAAAAAATATTAATCAATCATATCAAAGATATCAAAGGATTATAATATTAGATAATTTGGGTAAAAAATTCAAATAAAATTCTCCAAGAACAAGGAAACTCCACACGTCTACAATGTTCTTATGGGATTCCCAAGAAACAAAAACATAATTATTTTAAGGATCCATGAGAATTACACAATTATATATGAAATTAAAAAACAAATTTACCTTATAGTTATAAAAATCACACTTTTATAGCTTCCCAAATAACTGAATACACTGAATAACTCATAGAATGCTTCACTAATTTCCTACATACTCTTACACTGACTCAAAATTCACAAGGATTTCAACAATGAACACCACTATGGATCATTTCAAAATTTCACAACACAATATATTCATCATCACCATGAACATGGATGAATCATTTATGATTCTTAATGACATTAAAAAAGTCATAATACATATAATGATATCTGAATACAATATTTAGAATATCCTCATTTTCACCCATATCTGGTGATATCCTGACATTCAAGTTGATCCTCAAGACCCAACTATATACCTTCAAATAAATTAAAAAAATTATTAATTCATGAGTGAAGATAGGGGTTCTTCACCATCACCTGATTTAATGGATGATAATTAATGTACAATCATAAAAACCATATTCCTTTTTAAAAAAAGACTACAAATACTTAAGGGGACACACTGGGTTGAATAAATCTTCATTGAGAAAGGTAATCAATATAAATTCATAACAATTACAAATTATAAGGTGACATCCTATGAAAGAAAATCCATATTTAAGTGACACTTAGTTTCATCTCTATCCAAAAATGAATCTAACATCGAGGGTGAATCTTCAAATACACTTTTTGAAATTCATTAGGATATTCTTACACAACATTGGGAATCACCACTAGATGATACTCCTTAAAACTCAATTTTAGCTCAACCATAAATAAATTCAAGACATCAACATGTTGTTTACTAATCATAGGATATATCTCTACAAAAAAATATGATGATATCAACATTTATAATATAATATAAAATCTACCTCATTAAGAAATTCACAATATCCTATACCATATATAGCTAGTCCATTACAAGGATGATGTCATATGGCTGTATCCAAAAATATAAGACATCTCCCCAAGAGTGGTGGTTACGTTTCATCATTTCACAATCTCTATAAACATCACACAAGGTATCTTAACCTCCAACGAGCATAGTTAACACAAAGGGAACTAGAAGTATCTCTAACCAAAGTCCCAAAGCATGGACTGGGATGGGTAAAATGAAAGATTGTGTATCCCATTAATTTTAAAAAGTATACAAAAATATATAATATAAGTTTATAATAAGTCACATGATGTTTGGATCACCTGAAACTAAGATCTATATGGATTCCATCTAACCATGTCCTTCTCGAGGGCCTCTCTAACCCAGATAATGACCTCCTCTACAACTATTTGATACTCTCCAGCCTTGAATATGAGGGGTATGACATGGATTTCATCTACCTAGACTGTCTCATCTATGTTGATCTAAGCATGGAGAAACCTATTACTACTTCCATAGATGATACTATTCAAATATTTAAGCCTGAAGAGGGATTCCATCACCATGTTGAATACTATGAAATGTTAGAAACTCAAGATTATAATGGCCATACCATCTTCATGTGAAAAAAACAATTCTAGATCTACGGGTAGAGGTATGAGAACTTCTAACCTCAGTGAAACAGGATGAAGAGGGATGAAAATGACTCCATATTGTCTGAGATTTCATCTACTCTAGAAACTGAGAACTTCTATCCAAATATTTTCTCTATATAAAGTCTTAGTGACTCCCCTACCATAATTGTTTGGTCCTAGCTAGAATCATCTTCATGAACTCCTCCTTTCCCAAAACCTCAAGATAAATTGAAATCATAAACAAGGTTACATGGTGTTAGATATTTGAATTAAAAATATCCTTGAAATGTATCTCCATAATATAATCATAAAAAAAATTCTAAATAATAAATTAAGTGGTTTTTATACTAGATACAAAACTCCCTCAAAAATTAACTCTCATGGAGGAGAGTAAGACTATATTATTGATTAGAAACCTTCATGGTAAATGAATGAAACTCAGCCTAAAAATGCACATGAAACATATACTATGATGAAATTGACTCTTTAATATCCTTGAGAAAGAAAAAAAATCACTTCCTAGAAGATCTATGAAACATACTAACAAATAATGGAATCCAATTCTCCCTCAAAGCACGGATAATGGTAAAGTCAATATCAAAATCCTCCAACAAAGAATATATATCCTTATATTAAGTAGATACCTCATACTTTTATAGGATATAGGATTAAAGATCTTGAATAATCTTCCTCCATGACTCGTCATCATTGATCTCAACTCAATGATCAATTTTCAGTATATCTTACTGAACATTATGAGTAAAAACCTTATAGATGTGTCGACCAAGAGATATAACTAAAAAATAGGGAACATTAGGGACTCCCTAAACCCAAAAAATATGGAATAATAAATATTATAAATTAAATTTAATCTTAATTCCTATTATCTACCCAATTCAATCATATGAACATACAATCATGACATATGATCCTTAACTAGTTCTCTACCTAGAAAGTAGTATCACAACACTTAGTATGATAAATAAACTTGTGGTCCTTATATCTAATCATAGGGGCCTTAAAATCCCATATCTTAGCAAATATACATTTCTTATGTCACATGATAATTTCAATTGATTCTATTCACCTATCAAAAAATTCAATCCTCTATAGTGCCTATCCTCGTGATCCATCTAGTATCTCAATCAAAATATTTGATACCACTCTTTCACGACCCCATTCACTAGTATCCCTCCTAGTCTAATAGTGAAGAGAGAGAGAGTGACCTCTAAAAACCACCTCCAATAGTAAAAAGGTCATAGACTGACACCGGTGATATCAAGTGGATAATTGGGAGGAATTTACCTCAATGAATAAATTCAGGATAAGAGATAAGATCCACCAACCAACTCCACCACATAAATAATAGATAAACTAACCCACTACATGAATGTTATTTAATAAAAATAAAAATAAATAAAAATATATAGAATAAAAAAAGGTAATTATAACAAACTCTAATAGATCCTAAAAAACTCCAACAGTTAATAACACCCAACCTGATCACAAAATAGCTCCTGTAGTCTTGAAAAATAGATTATATATATAGTGGTAATAATATAAGGATACTTAGTAGGACCCTCCCATAACATCTTAGTAAAATTTGAAAGAGGCATGCTTAGTTCTATTGAATAAACAAATAAAATCAACTCATTACCTAAATCTTATAAACCATATACCAACCTCACTAAGTCTTTATCACTAAGTAATGTATAAAAATCACAAAAACATTTTTATATAGAAGTTACCCTATGCCCATGTCTCCACTGAACTCGTCACCCTCACCCCAACATATTATGTTATGGTTCTCCCATCTTCTCTATTAGCCATCCTACCTATTCTGAAAACCATATCATTGGCACATAATTACCTCATCTTATATCTCAAGTTTCTAATCAGATCCTCATCATCTTATCATCCCATAACCAAGAAGTATGTTCATAAGTGATCACAACCCATGTATTATACAAAATAACTCAATCTATTACAACTCCTTCATGTACACCTATAATAACTGAAATCACTATAGCAGAAAGACATGTATCCTATATAACTAAAGATGTTAAATCCTATACATTAATGTATTATAAAACTAAGATGTATCATAGCCTAAATATTCCTACACACTATGATATGTACATAATATAGAGTAGTGTGAGAGAGTAGTTAGCCATCTATATTCTCAAAATCCTAGATGATGGAAAAACACATTGTTTCAAAGGCCATATGAGAATTGAATAGATTACTATCTTAGGTGGAAGATCCTATGAAATTATAAAACCAAAGGAATATATTGTACACAATCAATCCTGGGGAAAATACATAGACTTAGACTCGAACTTTAACTATCATCCCACATGACAACCTAGATACCACCATGATGGTCTAGAAATATATGTTTTATATAACCACAACAGAAAAATAGTTTATCATCATTAATTATATCGATAAATCAATCAATAACCATTTAATTTATTAATTCCCTCATAAATTCTAATTTAACCATTAAAAATTGATACCAAGCCAAGAGGATTTTATATACATTATTTTAAATTCTATAGTTTTATCATATGCTCTTAGTGCATTAATTAATCCATCTCATGGTTCTCATTTAATATTTTATTACCACTATTATTACCTAAACTCATGAATCCATTTAGTATTAATTTACTAATTCATAATTTGGTTATTCTATGACCCGACCTAAAATATTACAAGGAAGATGCACTTTTAGTGCATAGGATAACTAAAATAGGTATTTGGAAATCATAAAAATAGATTTCCAGGTAAAACATCCACCAAGTATCAAATAATAATAATAATGGGAATGATAATCTCTCAACCCATAGCAACCTAAAAATCAATAGCCCCTCAACCATCAAAAAATATATTATGTCATGAATCGACACCGGTTTCCATGAAACCAGTACTAGAGATGATCACCCTAAGGCCTAATGGGAATTCCTAATCCCTATGGGTTGGTGAAAAGTTCTTGGGAATCAAAGTAAGGCTACATGGGAAAAATTTATTCCACAAATCAAAGTAAACAAGGAAGATGAAAATTACTAAAAATCCAACATGGTGTTACCATATATTGGATACCCACTCATAAAAAAATAATGAGATATAAACACACATTAAATCAAAATGGGTCAAAACCAATAAAAGAATGGTATAAACAATTTATATCAACGTAGAAGGTACATATAAATTAAATATACAACAAGGGAACATAATATAAAACCCCTAAATAATTTAATACAAGAACTAGTTGAATTAGATGATATCTCAATGTATCAAAATAAACCAAAACATTAACCGTTATACATGAGTATCTCTATATAATCCATGGTTAATCACCATATCTGAACTCAAACATTAATATCCTAAGTGAGAAATAACTAATACAAAAATTAAACCCAGATCTTGTATAACAAATAAGAGTTGTGTGCGCACACAGACATGAGTATGTATACAGGGTGTGAGCTATCTCACAAAATATTCAATGAAATTCTATTCATTAAACATTTAATATTTTTTTTCAATTAAAATAGAAAATAATATATTTATTATATAAAATAATAATGAAACCAAATTACATACTGTTATCCATGAATAAAAAACATTTCATTTTATAAAAAATAAATAAAATCTACACACATTAGTTAATATATTTTCAATATATAAAATGAGTTTCTTTACCTTTTTAGAAATAAATATACAATATAAGACTATTTTCCCCATTTCAAAATATTCAAAATATTCTAAATAGTAAATTTACCATTTTTCATTTCCTTTGAAAACTAATTTCTAAAATCATCGCTAAAAACCATTTTGGAAACAAACCAACCATATAGGTATAAAAACACAACATAATAAAGATCTTCTGTGATAAAGGAAAAATAATGATAATTGGTGACATGAATGGGTTTAGAGGATACAGGAAATTATAAAGTGGTAATCTCTTATAAAAAGTCACTACTCAAGGATTAGTTATCATGGCATCCACCCAAGGTCCTGAAGTGAGATAATCCTAGATAGTTTTATAACATGGACTAACTATAAAAATAATTTATATCCTAACTATAACACATAATACCAAATTTTCCCACACAATATCCTTATTAGGGGAACCCCATATATACCAAGGGACATAACCTAGAGTGTTCTCTAGTTTAGTGGAACATTAATCAAGGTATGTCATTTAGTTATCTAGGATCCTACGACTTAATCAATGTGTAAGTGAGAAATCAATTAATTTAGGATCATTATTATATCATAAACAACACCTATCACCTCACCCCCAAAAACCTCACACAAAAATGGATCCTTTACAATTCTCCTAAACATCACATAATAATGGAAAATCTATAATGTGTAGAAACAACCACAACATGAATAAATGAATGTTAGACAAATTCTAAATAATATATTTTATAAGGATCTAATATATATTTAAATTAAATATGAATTGCAATTTCAATTCACTTTACATTCCCTTAATAACTCCATGTTTAAAATAATAGTTGGTAATCATTTCAAAACAATACCTATTTCCAAAACAAAAACATCATTTTAAACCTTATTTTATTTCTTCAATGATCAAAATAGATCTAAAACCATTAATTTTCAATTAAAACCAATCGAAGTTGATCATAAGAAGTTTCGAAAATTATTTCATATGAAATAATTTAATTTAAATGAAATTCTTGAAACTAATTTTGGAAACAATTTATTCCAAGATTAAATTTTTAAAAAACTACTTCTAATCCCATAAATAACCATATAAATAAAAATAAATCTATTAAAAATGTATTTTAAAACTCAATGTTTCCATGAATTTCTAAATAAAATAAGAGCATAGAAATACCTACCTTATTATATGAAAAAATAAATTACCTATAATTATGGTAACAAAACTAGGTGAGGAATCACCCACTATTGACCCTATAAAACCAAATCCATTGGTTATAACCCAACCAAACACTAAATCCCCTATTTATAGTCATTATGGTTTTTAGGGAGAATGACAAACCTAAAGTAGATACTAGAGTGAAGATAGGAGAACATAAAAGAGTATAAGAAGAGGGATTACCTTGAAAATATAATTATAAACTATGAAGATAGATCCAAAATAAAAGGGGAAGGAGCAAATCTCATTTGAGATTTGAGAATGTGGGCTACATGATACATAAGAGGAAAATAAGGGAGAAAAACATGAACTCAAGGAGGGGAAAACCGTAAATTCACATTTTAAATAAATAAGGGAAGACTACCTTTACATCATAAACCTAGCAGTCACATCATGGAGGCCTTCATAGACACCCACCATGGTATAAACTCATGTGTTGCGGCATGGTGCACCATGATTGGGTAGAACTAGGGTCCCTGAGACTGAAGTCACTAGGACATGACCACCCCCTCTACGAGATAAAATGTCAAATAAATAAACCTTTACCCATCTTTCATGGAACTAATAATCTCCTAAAATTTAAGTTTGAATGAATTTTACCACATAAAAAGTGACACTTTCCCCAAATTTTAGTCGCTTTACCTTGGGAAAATTTTCAAAGGAAAAAAATGATAGGTCACAACATGACCTCCCATGGTCACAATGTGACCTGCCGAAACATGAAATATGAGATCCCTAGGACATCCCAAAACACATGGAAATCATAAAAAACACTAAAATAATTCCAAATAATTAAAAATAATTTAGTAAAAAATAAATAATAATATAATGGTTTCATAATTATCCATACTATACCAATTCATTCCCCTATAAATTGTTCTGTTAAAAAACTGACAATAATATAACATTAAAATCTCAACCCCCAATTTATGATGTGGAGGGGGGGGGGTCTCTATAGGGTTATTTTATTATAAAAACACTCAACATGATCCCTCATTAAAACTATCCATCCAATATCATCAAAAAACTAAATTATTCTCCCAAAGTCACTAAACTTCTACAATTGTATCCCATAAAATATCAACCATCCAAATCAGATCCTTAAGAGGATAGATACATATCATATAACTACCCACTATTTAGGATTCATCTAAAATTTTGAAATAAAATTCACCAATACTAAAAGAAAATAACCACAAACCTTAAAGATTTAACTAAACCCCAATAAAGATATATGATCAAATATCCTCAAAATGAACCCATCGAAACCATTTACGAATCTACCAAAACATTTTGAACAAAAAGTAAACAAATAGAAACAACCAAAACTAGATTAAATGAGAATCAACATTGCTAATACCTAAAGTAAAAATATAAAGAGAGTGTTATCCTAGGAATTCAAGATAATAACACCATTCCACAATGACCCCAACAAAACCAAACCAGACACAAGTGAGTGTATAATAAAAACAAGTTTTATCCACATCTTAGTTACCCAAGAACACAAAAAAGGTTCTTCACATGTATACAAATCAATAATAATCCCCATTTTGAAACCCTGACAGACACAAACCTCAAGAGATAAGACTCCACAAATAAATCATGATCATAACCACTTGATAAATAACATCCCATAAAAATTATTGAAGAAGAACCCAAAAGGAGGCATCTAAAAGCATTTACCTAAAAATATTTATATAAATAAAAATCCACCAATATGAAATAAAAAATAGGCAATGACCCGAAACCTTATCACACCTGAGACCACTTCCAATATTTTATCATACAAAATCTGTGAGGATAACCAAAATATCCCCGAAAAAGTAAAGTCCTCATATTTTTTTAATAAGAGGGACTAACATTCCCTGTAGACCCATACTAGAATCTCAAGAGAGATATATTATTCTTATAAGGAGAGTTAAGTCTCTAATAATGCTAACCCCCTCCCACATACACTTCTAACTTGGGATCATCAAGCTTCTAATCTACACTAGATAGGATTCCCTTAGTCATGTATGATAAAACCATGGAATCACCCATCACATATTACCTAGTCTGATTAGATTCCACCAGCATAGCCCTCTTAACCACCTCCATAATGTAAGTCAGGCCAAATCCAAGCACAATTGATCCAAGAAAAGGGTGAATACCTCCTATGAAGTAATTTTATTTCGTAGAACCCCTAATTACTATATTGGGATAGAATACTACCATCTATAAAAAATTATCAATGTACTCCTTCACCATTCACTCACACAAATAAAGGATTTTGAACTGAAGAGATATATACACCTTGACATCCCTGGGATAAACCACTGAATCAAAATCATCATAAAGAAATCCCTTGACATTTACTCATATAACCGAGAATGAATAATTGACTCCCACACCACTAAGCTTAGTCTAACAAGAATGTTCATAGTATTTATCACCCTCAAAGCATCAGGAGATCTAATAGAATTGTGGTTCCACTCAATAATTTCTAACCACTCCATCATTTCATTTTAGAAGTTTATCTCCATAGAAATAAAGTTGATTCTAATTCAAAAAGTATGAGATAACTTCCAAAATTAAATAATCCTTCAAGCCCCCAATTTATTCAAGTTCTGGATAAAATTAGAATTTCATGGAATCTTCTCTATGTGATAAGATGATTCACCATAAGAATCACCCATAGTGTTGGGAATTGTTCTTCCTTTCTTAACCATTATGGTAAGAATTTTCTAAATAACACCTGATGTGAATCCAATCAATTCATGACTCATAATTCAAACCAAACAATCATAATAGAAACTAAGGTTAAAATACCAAAAAATTGAACTATGAAAAACAAAACACATCAATAAAACATCATTAACAATAATTTTATTTAAAATAAAAAATGACAAGTAAATAATTTAAAAAATGAATGAAATTTATTTATAACTTATATTACAATTTAAAATTCCAATTCTCACGCCAAAGTGTTTAAAAGTATTAAACAAAGATATGTTGTGGTTTCATTTTTTTTCAAATCCCATATAAAACTAATCACTTTTAAAATATCTCAAAGGAAAAATATAGTTTTTCAAACAACCTAGGAAAACTAGTTTTGAATTAAAACATTTTATAAACTTATATTTTCTACCCAAACTAACCATTAATATGTTAGGAATAAATAAAAAAACACAATACATCTAATAAAATCAGTATGAAAAACATGAAAGAGTAAACAAAACACTTTTTATTCTATCTCTAATGTGTGGGACAACATTAGGAGAAATATGTAATAAAAATGGATTAAACCGACCAATTCAAGAGGGATGAAAAACTATGCATGATTTGGATACATAGTTTGGAATACCTAGTTCTAAATGTTTGATAATCACTATAAAATCCTTGAAACCATATACATAGAATCCATATGGCTGGATAAACCATATGATATAACTAGGAAGCTGTAATTATTCTTCTATTTTGATCCCAAAACTCAGTAAATTTATGAAAAACTCTATAAAACCCAAGAGAAATTAAAAAATTATCAAAATAATAAAAATAGAATCCAAATTAAATACTTAAATCCCAACCACCCAGGGTATCTTGAGGCATTGAATATGAAAGAGATAACCAGACTATTCCTACTCCTACTTATCAAGTTCCATCATAACTATATATATACTATGAAGACAAACCTATAAATAAAATAATGGGGATCTAATACCATTATTTCATGAACTGACACCAGCTATGACTAAACTGGTACCCGAGATGATTCACCATAATGCTAGAAAGATATTCCCAATCCCAAACAGCCAGAAAAAAGAACAAGGTCACCAAAGTGATAATATATGGGAATGTTTTCACCCTCAATTCAAAGTAGACAAGGTAGTAGTTCTTTATTGAAAATATAGAGTGGTGTATTCTTATGTTGGGTGTGAATTTATAACAATGAAAATAGATACAAAAAAAGATGATCCAAATGATTCATAACAAATAATAGAATTGTATTACCTATTTTTAGGAATATATGAGAATAAACCACAGTAAAAATGAAACAATTAACCATAACAAGGAAAAAATAGTGAATAAATAAATAAATATAACAAGATAAAAAATTGTAATATATTTCAGCTTGTCAAAACAAATGGCAACATGAAACATACCACATAGGTATCCCCACATGGTCCCTAGTTTCTTAGAATATATCAACTGAAGATTTGCGACACAAGAGAGAAATAACCAATCCAAGAATGAAACTAAGAACCTGTATACAAAATATGAGTTTCACATGCACACAAATAAAATACTGTATGTATGGTGTGAGCTAACAGACCTAGTAGGATCTCAACAAGGAATCTATATAATTATCTTCATTTAATTGTTCAAAAATTATAGTTTTATATACAATAGAAAACATGTTTTTCTGTTAAATAAAAAATAAAGAAACCAAATCCCAAACTTATATCCACGAAAGATATATATTATTCTTATACAAAATGAATTAATTAATCACTTATAAGTAAAAAAATTCTTAAAACCCCAAATAAGGATCTTTTCCATTTTAGAAAAAATAAACAAAAAAATTATTTTCCTTATTTAAAACCATTATAAATATTTTTAACCTTATATCCATCATTTAACTTTTATTTGGAAATAAAATTTCACAGTTTAACTTTAAAAAACATTTATGTAAATATCCCAACTATAAAAGAATAATAACACAACACAGTATGAAACTACTATGGAAAAAGGAAAAAATGATACGTTGTTATGTAAATAGGTTAAGTGGAAACATGTTAATATAAAATGGGAATCCACTAAAAAGGATTAATAACCAAGGAATATAAATTATTATTATATTGAAATAATTTTCAATAATGACTAGAGGGGGGGTAAAAAGCTAATTTAAAAAACTAAAAACAAATGAATCAGAATTTAATAGAAAAAATATTCTACATTAAGCGTTGTGTTCAAATAATGAAATAAAGAATAAATAAAAAGATAAAACATAGATAAATTTATAGTGGTTCAGATAAAAAGTATCCTAGTCTACTAATCAACCTTCTATACTTGGTAAGAATATTGGTTTCCACTGTGAAACTCGCTTTTAGAGGATAGAGAACCAGTTATAAAATCTTCCTTTTAGAAATACCTAGAGGCACAATTACGAATTTTTATATGAGTCTTAAACCTAGTCTGTTAAGTGAATTGTTTTCAAGAGTCAAACCTATACTTCTTTTTAAGTGGTAGAATAACAAAATGATAAGTCCTTCCTTCAATGGAGAAAATCATAAACTAGACACAAATAATTTACCGATAGATAAAGAAATATCACCCTAAAAAAAATAGATAGCAAAATGTAGTACAAAGATATGATGATAAGGATGATAAGGTTCAATGATAGGGATCACTACAGTTGTAGAGGATTATACAGTATAAGTCTCTTTGTGATCTTGTAAAGGAAAACAGAAGTCAGATAGCTTCTTGATCAAATGATCATCAAGAAAGTGTATCACACGAATGTTGATGAGAAAGTAATTTTGAATGATATTAAGTGGTTGTTTTATACCATGATGATATTTTTAATGGACTAATCAAAATTCATTAACTGTAATATCACCTCATATCATCATGTGATTCAATCACTGAATTCCACTTGTTAGCACATAACAAAATATAATATTACCATTACTTGTATTTGGAAATATTTTGCTCAGGATCATAGAGTTTCTAAACTATCATATTTTTGAAAGAAACTCATTAAAAAAATTATAATATAATTTTCTTAAATATATGAAAATTATTCATGTAATTAGAATGATAAAAATTATTTGGATGAACATTTAGAAATTTAATATATTAAAAATGATAAAAAAATAGTTCATAATAGAAATATAAATAAAATTAAAATTTTCATTTGAATTTCTATGTTAATTTTAGATAACAAAATAATAAAAATGTCAGTGAAATGTAATTTTTTTTCAATGTAATAAAAAAAATAAAAAAAACTAAATAAGATTAAAATGCGTCTTTTTATAAAAATTAAACTAAAATAGAGTGTTTTAGAAATAAATTTTTTCTAAAAGACAGAAAAATTGCTGATATGATCATGTGAGGCACAAGCCCCATGGTCAGTGTACTTACCGTATATGCACGGTCGATATATTGACTGTGAAATCGTGGTCACATAAAAAATAAACATGTGGTCAGTATAAAATGAAAAAAACATGGTATGTGACTTATAAGATAGGTTGTGGTGACTTATGATTAGTTGGCTACACCAGACAATATTTATTTGTTAGGCACTATAAATTTAAATTTACCCCTAGTAAGTTGGACTTAACCTTCAGGGTAACTAGCTACTTTAAGGTAACACACTTACTTTAAGAAATGATCCTGATCACTTTAATAGTAGGTTGGAACGGATCCTCTATAATAACTTCCCACACTACTTCACTCCACCTATGGTAACCTTCATGAAAGGTTCACTCTATTTGTTCACAACATATTTATGATGCAGGTGAGATGTATGGGTGCACGATGATGATTTATGGTTTCAGGGGAGATTCCATTCTCATTTGAACCATGTGATGCTACTAGATCATACATGATCTCCCATATCACACAAATCATTACCAAACCCTTGGATAAATATCATATTCTTATAATTATGAATTCAACATTGTTTGAATTCGATAGATTCACCTTTGAAATATTTACATGCATACAAGACATAGATTGAATTGCTAGATGTTTAAATCATATTCTCCTCAAAATTTAGATCTCATAATGATCATAGAATCATTAGTTTGGCCAGAGGAGGTTTATCCTGAACTCTGGTGGATAAATAAGCCCAAAAGAAGTTTTAATGACACTAGAAGAAGAAGATAATGGGCGGTCTCAATCAGACGGTATAGATTCACTATATCAAATGATTGTGCTTATATGTGTAAGGTTTTAATATGGATTAACAGTGACCATGGATCCTACAACTTAGATAGGACATGCAGTTGGTTAATAGAGAAACGGGGCTACTAGGCCCATTCTATCTAGTGATAACTATGCCCAACTACACTCCTATACATCTATGGGTCTATACACAGCCCACTAAACACTATGGCTGGTCCATATAGGTTTATCCCCCATAGGGTCAACTAATGGACCCCTATGTGGTTAATGATCTATCCAAAGTGGCTATCCATGTTTATCTTATTTTTTTTAAGTAAAAAATACAACTAAAATACTTTATAAAAAAATAAATAATATATGAATAAATAATTTAATAAAAAATAAGATATAAAATTATGATTATAAATGCAATTAAACATTAAAACTTTTAAATAAGAAATAATTATTTTTTTGACAATGTAAAATTAATAAATGTGAGGAAGTTGATATTTATATAAACTAAACTATTAAAAAATTAAATCATAGGTTCAAACTATAAAAATCCCCCATTTTTTTTAAAATTTATATAAAGGACATTTATTTAATTTTCAAAAACAGTCTCTCCCATTTTTGAAATTTAACAAAATTATATTAAAACCAAAATCATTAATACAGTTTCCCTATTAAATAGTATAAAGTACTAATAATTATCAGAAGAGAAATATTTCATAAAAATTAACATAGATATATATATATTACACATGTAAAAATAATTTAAAATAGTTTGGTTTTATATAAAAAAAGTAATTATTCTAAATAGAAATGTTAACTTTCAAGCATACCTAGTTTAAACATCATTTTCTCAAATTTTATACAATCTAATGGTTTATTGATAATGTGAGACAATTGTTTTATAGTAAGAATAAATTCTAAAAATATATCACAATTATTTAAATGTACCTTCATAAAATAAAATATAACATCTATATGTTGTTTATAGAGTGTTTTAGAGTTTTTTTAGAAATTTAATTTTCATTGAATTACCCTTGAAAATTGGAATTTTATCAAAAAAAAAATATTTAAATCACATTAGGTTTGTTTAATACATATACTTAGAGAGTAAAAACAAGCAGCATAAAATTACTCAACCTCAACTATAGATAGTGTTACTGATAGCCATTTCTTATGACTCCATTAAAATAATATTTTACCTAGAAAATGACACATACTTATTGTGATCTTATAGTTAACCATACAAACTCCAAAGTAAGAATTTGAATAAGATAATAAATGAAAAATAATTCTGATTTGAATATGACCAACCAATGCTTATACTTAATTTAATATATCAAATTAATCTTAAAAATTTTAAAATGAATTTATTTGGGGAAAGACTGAAATCTAACACATACAAAACTAAGAAAATTATATCTACTTTAGATGCACTAAGAAAAAATAAAATAACTATCATTCCTCTATACAGTTTAATATCAATTGTCTTTCCATATTTATCTAAGTCCAATTTGGAGTTGGTACTTATTGGTGTTTTCATAGTATCATTAGAATCAAGGACAAACCTTTTATCAATTTCTTTATCATAATTATATTGATTTAATAAACTAACATATTTTTTATTAAATTTTATGTGAAGTAAATGTTTAAATTTTCCCATTAAGCACTTATAAAATTCAATTGTCATTAGCTCATAAAAATCCTTACATAGTAAATAATTTGATGTACTAAATATTATATCATAAAAATAAATCTTTATAGTCATTATATCATTAAAAAATCTTTATAAATAAGTTTGGATCAACCTTACCTTTAATAAAATAATTTTTAATTAAACACAAGTTATTATTTTATACTAATCTCTAAAAGATTTCAAAAACCATAAAAATATTTATTAGGTTTAAAAATATTATTAGGAAATTTTTCTCATTTTCAAATCTAAGGGGTTGTTTAACATAAACATCCTTAGAAATTATTCTATTTAAAAATTCACATTTTTCAACCATTTGATTTTTTTATATTTTTAAAACACCAAAAGTCTTATAGAATTATAATTTCTTCCATATAAGAAATAGAAGAAAAAAATCTTCAAAGTTAATTTTCACCTCCTAGGAATAACCCTAATCCACTAGTCTTGCATTATTCTTAATTGTTCCCAACTTCAACTAGCTTATTTGGATAAATAAACACAGTTCATATTACAGGTCTATATTTCATAAATTAAACCAAATTGCACACATCGTTTTTTCAAATTGATTTAACTCATTATGCATAGAACTTATTAAGTTTGTGTCAATTAAATCACAATCAATGTTGATATGGAAAGATCCCCAAAAATGAAGAGTTTACATAGTAAAGTAAAACATATTGTCTGGTTTGTATACTGGATTCAAATTTAGCAATTAATTTTTCAATTGAATGATCTTTAATTGTTTTCCATTATTTAAGATTGGTTTGAAAAGATATATTCATCCCCTTAAGAGATGTATTATCATTTTCTTGGTCATTATCTTCACTAAAATTAAATTCCCTAAATTCATCATCATCACTCATTAAAATAGAATTTTTCTTGTGGTTACTATTTTCATTAAACTTGATATGTATAGAATCTTCAATAATAAATGTTATTTTATTGAAAAGTATATATTATTTGATAGTATTAGAATATCATAAGAATATTACTTCATCAGTTTTTTTAATATAATTTTTATAAATTATCTTTTATATTTATGGTAAAGACATTGTAACCAAATACCCTAAAATATTCGAGTTTATGTTTAAACCCTTTAAATAGTACAAAAGGTTTTAAAAAGGTTTCTACAATATAGTCTATTTAAAACATGAAAATTTTTATTTACATCTTCCTCCCATAAATATCTAGTCATATTAAATTATATAATCATTGATCTATCCATTTCCTATATAAATCCAATCATTCATTCAAGTAAAACATTTTGTTGTGGTGTCTCAAGGGCTGCAAAAAAATGTTTATATTTATTTTATTCAAAAAAATTATCAAATTATAAATTAAAAAATTCACAACCACTATCACTTCTAATAGGGATGATTGAATTATTCTTGATGTTCAGAATAAATTTATTGAAGGAAAAAAATATTGTTAATGTTTCATTTTTATGTGATAACAAATAGATGTAGATAAATCTATTATAATAATCTATAATTCCTAATTCATACCTCTTACCAGTAAAAATTTTAGGCTGTATAGGTCCAAAAAATTCAATATTCAATAGGTCTAATTATCATGATGTACTAACATAATTTATAGATTTAAACCTTCATTTATGCTTCTTACCATTTAAATAGGAATCAAACATAATATACTTGTATGTAATTTTTGAAATCGTAGATCCTATTCATGATTTGATAATTTTTTTCAAAGTATGAAGTTATCATTCCTATGTCTCCTACTCCAAAAAATTTTATCTTCTTATATGATATTTAAACACTTTACTTTTTATTTGGATAAAATGAGAAAAATCCATAGTACACACATCCCCTTTTCTATTTGCAGAAAATAAAACATATTTAATTTCAAAAACTGTACATATATCATTTTGAAAATTAACATTCAATCAATAATCACAAATCGTCAATATAATTATTAGATTGTTTCTAAACCATATAAAAAATAATACTTTTGAAATAATAATTGTTAAAAAAACAATCTTAACTAATACCTTAAATTTGAACTATAATGTTGTTTCAAAACGTGACAAGGCCACCATCAAATGAATTAGTAGATAAATTTTCTGAAATATCACCTGTTATGTGTCTAGTGTATCCACTATCTAAATTACATGAATCTTTTAGACCTCTAAGGAATATTTCTTGATATTAAAAAAATCAAATAGAGTGTTTTGGTACCCATGATATCGTGTGTCCAACTGTATTAGTAGTATATTTTTTAAATCCAAATAGGTTTAATGTATTTATTAGTGGGATATTTCTAAAATAAATAGATATAAATAAAGTTTATAAGATTCCCAAATTATTGTGAAAATATCAATGAACATTCATTAGAATAATGATATTTCATTCTACTTTAAAAATAATTCACATAAGAAATAATTCCTTTTAATGTTTTAACAAAGGAAGTATTATTTATCCTTGTTGAAAAACTATTATAACCAAAACTTTTATTATAGTGTTTAGTTTCATTAATTGCATAATTTTGTTCTTTTTTTCATTACCTTGAGAAAATATACATAAATTCCCTTTAACATTGAAAAATTGCCTTTTCAAATTCCTAATAACTTTTTGAATAGTCGCTAAATATTTATAAACCTTCTCATTGTATCTAAAAGATATGTTTTATTATTTTGTCTCTTTATTATGGTTCTTGAATTCATATTTAAATTTATTTAAATAATAATGAACTAAATTAAATCTTCTTTATTGATCATTATCATTTACTTATATTTTTTTTAATTATTTCTTTTTCATCATTTATTTTTAAAATATCAAATTTATAATTATTTTTAGATTCTTCTTCCTGGGAAACAAATGTATTTAAATTTTTAAATTCCATTTTATGTTTCTCATTTTCTATGATAATTTTTTTTAGTTTTTATATTATCATAATTTTCATTTATATTGTATCCATTATTTCATAATTAGTTATTTTCATTAATCAGTTGTTTAAATTTTAAATCAATATAATCAAAACCAAAACATGAATCAAAATAATTTTCATTATCATATTCAGATTTATCATTATTATCTACATTAGAATTATTAATTAACTAAGTGAAAATAGAATCATTTACCTCACACTATACACCCATCATAGAAATGTTCTGTGTCTCCTATTCACTTCCAGAATCACTAATAGAATCCGAACAGTCTGAGGAGTCCAAACCTCCAAATAAATATTTCTTTTATTTTCTCATTTTATCTTTATCTTTCTTCGGATGTGTTATTTTGGGAAGTTTTTTCTAATGTTTATTTTCTTTTTTATATCTTTATATATTAATTCTAAAACATAATTACTATTATTAAAACTACATTTCTTGTAATATTTTTTGAAATTTATTATGAAGTGTCTCTACCACCTTTTTTTATCATGAACTTGATTTTTTTCTAAATTGATCCATCTCCTTATCACATTCCTAAAGATGAAATTCATAAGTTGTATATATTTAATTAACATTATACATAAAACTATACCTTTTGTAATTATAGAATACTCATCAAAAATTATTTTAACTCTAACTCATACTGCAATATAGATCCTATAAGTTTATCCAAGGTATAATCATTAAAATTCATACTCTCATCGATGACCACCTTAGTTTCATGACATATTTTTAGAAGATCCCCCAATACTCATTTATCTTGAGGTGTGTTTTCTTGTATATCACATAGAGAACTCATACCTTTCATGATACTTGTAACCAAATAGAACATTTTGTTCACTAACTCTTTACCTTCCACCTTAAAGTCATTGTATTCTACCTAAAAAATTATTATTTTGGATCTCTTGATCTCTTCAGTCTCATAGTTAGTCACTTAAATTATTCTTTATATATCACAATATATCTTACAAGATAATACAAGGCTATAGACACTTTTATTTATAAAAGAATAAAAAACATTTTAAAAACTATAATTCAAAACACATTTTATGATTTCATTACCTACAAGTGTCTCTGGATGAACGTTGTGTGGATATTATGGATTCTCCATGATTTTCTAGTGGTCCACACTTAACTATTTTACGCAGTCTTCTATTATTTCTTTTCTTTATCCATAGTCACTTCCATCGAATAATGGTGTATTGATGTCATCCTTCTATCATTAGAATTGACTCATTCCATCTAAAATAACTTAAATTTTATTCTTTAAACTGTTAGGTCTAGGATGATCAGGTTATAACATTGTGAAAAATGAAATATATATATATATATAAAATTATTAAAATAATTTTATAATCTAAATATTAATTAATTAACAACCCCATATGATACTAATTTTTGGATCTAAATGTATAGTAATAACTACTCGGGGGGGGGGGGGTGGTGAATATTAAATTCCAAAATTTAAAGACACAAAAATCATAGTTTTATTGAATAAATATTATGTATTGAGAACTGTGTTTAAATAATAAAATTTAAAAAGGAAAGTAGAAAATTTCGTAGTGCTTTGAATCACAAATATCCTAGTCCACTCACCAACCTGCTATACTCTATTTGAAGATTGTTAGCTTGTAACACCCCAACCCCTCAAGATTGGAGCTGGTGCACTAATTGTTATATTAGAATGGTTAGAAGGAATGAAAATCACAAATGAAAGATTAGTTTAGTATTCTTAATGAAACTAGATACATAGATGTAACTAAAATTACATTGGAAATGTTTACAAAATACAATACATAACGAAAACAAAAAGATGCATCCACAAGAACTCAATAAATGATCTCCTCTTTGTCACCTGTTGAAAGTAATCAATGAGAGGGGTGATCTAAAATTCTCAGTAAAGGTTACAGATAACTGAAGCATGAATCATTAATAACTGAATTGTAATCAATTTTACATAATCAACATGGCATGGTGAATAAATGAAAAACTCACACCATTAACAAACTGATAATGAAACTCCATCTATAGATTTTTACACAGTGAAAACCTCATGGATACTAATAATTGATAATGAATAAAGATAATTATTATTAATTTTATTTCCTGTATCTGGCACATGAAACCATAATATCATTAAAATGGTTTAGTTCTATGGGTAGAAACCTGTTTGATTTTTGGAAACAAACTCGAAGGGTTTGTTGCCAAACTAATTTTTATCATGAGACCTATAGATGCATCGATGGGATATAGCAGGCCCCACCCACCACTGCATGTACAAATAATTCTTTATACATTTATTCAATATAATAGAAATATGCCTTTTCAATATCTGTATAGAGTACAGTATATAGATTCATCAAATGTTTCATAATTATAATAACTTTTCAAATAGACACCATATGTAAAATGGTATACAATTTAGAAAAAAACATATCCATGATATGAGATTATAAATATTTAAAATAAATATAATTTCAAATAAAAATTTATCTCAAATAGGCAGTAGGTACACCACATAAGGATTATTTGGTGCACCATACAAAGTTAGTCACAACAAAACACTAGTTGAGACAAAGTCTCTTACAAAAATGTAATCGGTTGAATCATATGATCAAAACATAACAACCCTCAAATTAATCATTTAATAACATGAATATAAATATAATCATATTATTATATATCAAATGTAGGTACACATATACCACATACACGAAATAAGTGGCGAACAATGAAAATCTCACAGAAATGAAAGTGAGATGAGAAACACCTTACCTTTTGCTCGAGTGTGTTCTTAATTTGTTTTAATGACATAAATAATCAATTTTATATTCATTAATTAATAATTCCAGAACCTCCTATACATTTAATTGACTTAGGACAACCTTATTAGGTTCATTAATGGCCTTTTTAATGGGTTTAAGTGTTTCAATTTTATTGTTTTGGAATAATTTTCTTCCTTGGTTTTCATGATTTATTTACTTGCATTCATGAATGGAAGTTTGTTTGAAATGTGGTTAAACATACAGAATTGTTAATATATATTATTAGTGACATTAAAGTGATATAAATGATTTTATAACGATTCTAGGTTATATACTTGAGGAAGAATCATTAGTTAAAAGTTTTCGATAAACGTTTGGATTTTTCTTGGTAGTTTTGTATACAATGAACATGTTTTGAATTATTATTCCATATTATGAGTTTGTTAATATTACATAACTTCAATAATATTAAATACATATATTCTGATATGGTTTACCCATTAAAATGGTTTCATTACCAGTAATGAAGGAGAAAGTGAAGAACAAAACTCCGCCATCCAAAAAGGTTATAAATTGGAACCTCATGGACATTGATTTCATTTATAAAAATAACGGGGGGGGGGTAAGAATATTTATCAGGGTTATTCAATTAAAATGATATAATTCTAGTATATATATGATATTGGAGTTTATAATGGTCATTTTTAAATAGGGGGTGAAAAGTGAAAAAGAAAAGAGATGAACTTGAATTTAAAGAAAAAATTGAGAGATCCCTTATGAAAATTCGGTAGCCTAATGGCATCGCTTAAAATTTCATAAAATTAAATGATGAGAACAAAAGGGTATATCATCATATTAAAATTAAAAGGACAGTTATAAGAATAAATAAAATCAAACCCCCACATATGAGAATGGAATTTTAAATAGATAACATAAAATAAGTGTCGACTAAAAGAAGGGAATGAAGGATTCCATTACCTTGTAGAGTAACACCTATATCTTCAAAGGATGTGACATTGGAGGATTAATAACTCCTTTGGAGGACTCTTAGTGATGTAAAACCACTATATATTCGAATATTAGGGATTTGGAATGAAATAATATGAATTGATGAGTTGGTATTTATAGAAAAAGAGAGGTAGTTTTTTAATAATTTCAAAGGGACACCTCATTAATGGTTTAAGCCAAACCATGTGATTTAACATGGTATTTTCCCATGGTTTTAGCCACTTGGGACACCTGATGTCATAATTTACTATACACAAGTCGAAAATAATTTTATATTACATCATTATTATGTCATTAAACTATCAAAAACACAATACAATATTTTTACTATTCATAAAAATTCATGTATTTTAGAAAAATCCAAAAATTTACCATAACCATTTTTCATCATGTAGAATTCAAAAATGAACTCCATTTTTTTAAAATAATTTTCAATTTATTTATAATTTATTTTTTAAATAAAACCATAGTTAATTCAAAAAATAACAATTTTAAAGGTATAACTTGTTCTATATGACATTAAAATAATAATTAAGTCTCATTATCTT
The DNA here is from genome assembly GCA_963277665.1 of Viscum album. Taxonomy (NCBI): domain Eukaryota; kingdom Viridiplantae; phylum Streptophyta; class Magnoliopsida; order Santalales; family Viscaceae; genus Viscum; species Viscum album. The sequence continues at coordinate 1,715,077,417 of OY728122.1, forward strand.
ATTACCTTATGAAAATAAAATATTATCATTATTTACTATTTATAAGGGTCATATTAGTATTAATATTAAAATTCATAAGGGTATGTTACTATTCATCAAAAAATCATGCTGGTTCTATCAAATTCTAAATGACTTACTGGTCACAACTTTAGATGATTGTTTTTCAAAATTTAAAACATAGAAGTGAAAAAATTATGTTTATTGGATTGGTTTTGACTATCTCTTAAATTACCAAGTGTTGTTTCAAGGGAACATAGTTCTTTATGGAATATAGGTTATGAATAGAATGTATTTAATAGAAGAATACTATTAAATGATTGGGGTGTTATATTATTCCCTTCTTTGGAAAATTTTTCCTCGAAATTTTATGTATAAAGCCCACCAAAATGACGTGGGTGGTTATTCTTTATGAAATCCTCTGATTCCAATGTTTCTTCCACCACATTCTAGTTTCTCCAAAGATCCTTTACTAGGAGAGTTGTCTGATTTCTCAATACCTTCTCCCTTATGTCAAGAATCCAAATGGGATTTTCATAGTATAACATATCAGGTTCTAGTTCAATTTTTCATAGGTGAGTACATGTGTTGGTACTGACATTTTTTTCTTCAACAATGGCACATGGAACACCTCATGGAGTTTGGGGAGATTTGGCGGCATTTCTAAACGGTAAGCTACTACTCCAATTCTTTCTAAAATTTCAAATGGTCTGATATACCTGGGGTTCAGTTTCCCTTTCTTACCGAACCTTAAGACACCCTTCCATGGAGATACTTTCAGAAAGACTTGATATCCCACTTGGAATTCCAAATTATTTCTCCATTTTTCAGTATAACTCTTCTTCCTACTTTGGGATGCTTTAATATGGGCTTGAATTGTCTTTACCTTTTCCATGGTCTCTTCAATAAGTTCTGGGCCTATAAGTTTCCTCTCACCAACTTCATCCCAACAAGTTGGAGTTTGACATCTATTTCCATATAATGCTTTATATGGAGAAATTTGAATACTAGAATGGAAACTATTGTGGTATGAAAATTACACCAAAGGAATGTATTGATCCCACACACCTCTTAAGTCAAGAGAGCATGACTTCTGCATGTCTTCTAGAGTTTGAATAGTCCTTTCCGACTATCCTTCAGTTTGGGGGTGATAAGGAGTACTCATATGAACCATAGCATTTAAATCCTTCTCAATAAATTTACATTATTTTGATGTAAACCGATGATCTCGATCGGACACAATCGATAGAAGTTCCCCATGAAGTCTTACAACTTCATTAATATAATGTCTTTCCAAGCACCGATGTGTTAAATCCTCTCTTATTAGAAGGAAATGTGATGATTTTGTGAGACGTTCAACAATTAATCATATTTCATCATTCCTTCTAGGTGTCCTCAGTAGTTCGGTGACAAAATCCATCGTAATGTTATCCCACTTCCACATAGAAATAGGTATAGGTTGCATCACTCATTTGGGATGTTGTCTCTCCACCTTCACTTGTTGAAAAACTAGACACCTTGACACGTAGTCAACAATTTCTAGCCTCATATTATCCCACAAAAAATATTCCTTCAGATCTATATACATATTTGTGGTACCCTGGTGTATAGAGAAATTTGAGCTATGAGAATCGTCTAGTAGATCCCTTTTTAGCTCAGGTACTGATGGAACACATAACCTCTTCCCAAACTTCAGAAATACATCCTCATAAACAAAGTCTTCCAATCACTTATCCTTATTTGAAATAATTTTCTTCTATTGATTTTCATCATCAGATTCAAAAATTTCAACTTCTCTAGTAATGATGGTGTAACAATCATTTGAAATAGGAAATATTTTTCCCCTACCTTAACAATTCCAATATCCATCATTAGTAGATCCATGAATATAGGGTCTCTCTCTAACCTCATTTGATTCATAGGTCCATGATCCTTCCTGCATAATTCATCTTCCACCTTATTTACCTTTTTTGGGTGGTAGTGTATTGAACAATAGTTATCTTTAAGTAACTCGAGCCATCTCCTTTTCCTCATGTTGAGTTATTTTTGTTTAAAAATTTATTTCAAACTCTTGTGATCTGTGTATATCTCACATTTTCACCATAAAGATAATGTCTTCATATCCTCAGAGAAATTATTACAACTACTAACTCCAGACAATGTGTTGGATAATTTTTCTTATGATTCATCAACTGCCTTGATGCATAAGCAATAACTTTATCATTTTGCATAAGGACGCAACCCAGCCCATTCTTTGATGCATCATTATATATTATAAATCCATAAAATCCTGATGGAAGAGTAAAAATTGGATCATTGACCAATATTCTTTTCAATTCATCAATGAATTCTGTATATTCTCTTATCCATACAAACATAACCCATTTACGTGTGAGCTTGGTTACTGTGTTAGCCAGTCAGGCGAAATTTTGAACGAAACACTGATAGTAACCTGCTAAGATAATAAAACTCCATACCTCAGTTATTTTTTTTGGCATGTGCCACTCTAGAATTGCCTTTTTTCCTTACAGGATCAACTAAGATTCCATCCTTAGAGACAATATATCCAAGAAATTAAACCGATTGAAGCCATAATTAACACTTTCTAAACTTCCCATGTAATTCATTTCCTCTAAGAGATTTTAGAATTGTCCACAAATGATCCTCATGGTCTTCATAACTTTTTTTATTATACCTGGATATAATCGATGAATATGACAAATAGTTATCAAGATATTCCTTGAAAACGCTATTCATTAAATCCCTGAAAATAGAGGGTGCATTAGTTAGTCCAAAAGGCATCACTGTAAACTCATAATGCCCATACCTAGATAAAAATGCTGTCTTAGGAATATCTTCCTTCTTCACACGCATCTAATGATATCCAGATTAAAGGTCAATCTTCGAAAAGTATTGTGCTCCATGAAGTCGATCAAATAAATTTTCAATCTGAGGGTGAGGATACTAATTATTTATTGTAATAGCGATGATTTCTCTGTAATCAATGCATTTCCTCATGGATCCATCTTTCTTCTTGAGAAACAAGACTGGGGATCCCCATGGAGAAACACAAGGTTGAATAAATCCTTTGTCACTCAACTCCCCTAGTTGTTTTTTAGATCCACTAACTCCGTAGTGGCCATTCTATAGGGAGTCTTTGATATAGGTCTTGCACCAGGAATAAAATCTATAGAGAAATCAACTTCCCACTCTACATAATTTCTAGGTAAATCTTATGGAAATACATCAACATACCCTTTCACTATACGTACATATTCAATTTGAACATTTCTTTCCTCACTCATAGATATTGGGTTATCTTTATCTCCAAGAATTGAATTAAATAGATCTACTGAAGTTGGGTATAGATAACCATTTTATGGCGAGGTCTCCACTCTAAAGATAAGAGATTCTACACCATTTTCAAAAATTGTAACTTCATTTTTCTAGAATTAAATGTTCACATCATAATTTGATATCCATTCTATACTGAGAATTATATCAACTTCAGTCATTGGTATGATGATAAGGTTAGTAACTAAAGCACATTTGGGTGTCTAGAGGGGGACTAGTCGACATGCCTTTGTTGCAATGATGCATCCCCTAGGAGTTTTGACTGATAACTCCTTTATTAAATCAAATTGGGCATGTCTAATTTTCATTGAAAACTGGGAAGATATAAATGAATACGATGATCTAGAATCAAATAAAGTGTTGACTATGTTTGAGGAAACAATTAAAGTACCTTCCACCACATCATTAGGAACTTCAACTTCCAAAATTGTAACCACATAAGCTCTCCCTTTTTCTCTTGGATTTTTCTGAATAATTTTTCCTTGGAGCTTAGGACACTCATTTTTATAGTGTCCCATCTCTATAAAATTATAGCATTGAACATCATAAAATTGTTTCCCCCCCTAGGATTCATGAGATTTATGACCCTTTTCTCCACAATTATAGCAGACTCCAATGCCTTTCATGTATTTCCTGAGATGATTTTTTCCATAGTTATCGCACAATGGTAAATTCTTCATTAACTTATTTTTCTTTGGGGCTTCACATTTACCTTGGTTATATGAGTACCACTTTTATCTTGGTTTCCCTTGAAAAAATTTGATCTAGAAAATTCCTTCTTTGTTTTGATGGCACTTGATACAATTTCATTACATGATGAATTTTTTTTGAAAAGAAAATTCCCTTCAAAGACTTGTTTTATGACCTTCAAAGAAATGATGAATCCTATCTACTGAGTCACATAATTAATCTATAGTATACCGGTCTAGCCTTGTTAAGGTATCCTCATACTTCACAACACTATCTTCTTCCCTTTGCTTTAATCTAAGGAATTTCCTCTTCATTTTGGTTAGTTGCTCATGAGGGAAATATTTTTGATGAATATTTCCTTAAAATTCCTCCATTCCATATATTCTATTTCTTCTTCCTCCAAGGTATTCTAAATCAAGGACCACTATTTATCAGCATCACCCTTGAGATAGTATACCGCTAGTACCACCTTTTCATTTTCATTTCATCTTAATGCCATGAATATCTTTTCAAGGGACTTGATACATTGCTCAGAAACCACTGGATTAGTAGTCCCACTGAAATATGGGAGCTTCTGCCGCATGAAATTATCCAACAATGGTGTGAAATTATTATTCATTACAACTTGAGTAAGTTGTCCTAATATGGTCATGATCTGATCTCCTCCAACATTGACGGGGTTGACTTGATCAGTGGGTAGATCCATACCATTCCCACGAGTATTGATTCCCCTAATTCCATTAGAATCCATTTATAAAAAAAGGCATACACTAGATTAGGGTATGAATCATAAGGTATAATATTAACTTTACCAAATACTTAACATAAATTGAGATCCTACGCATGGGTAATAACATAATCAGAAAAATGGTTTCTTTGAGGAATAATTTATATTTCAATCATTCATAATGTCTTGTAAAAAATATGAATTATCCTAAGCATATCCCCCAGGAGTGTTGTAACCAAGAGTGCAACAAGGACTATTGTCGTGTACCAGGATACCCTGGGTGAAGCCCAAACTCCTTGTCAGAGCTTTCACTTCTAGTTACATATGTGCCAGAGCCACCTCTACCTGCTCATATCTAGATAGGGATGTATTTTATAGAAGGATTAAAATAATCTATTCCTTACCAAAATACCAGGATATTTTTGTACGTTTATCCTCAAATACTACCTTAGAAAATTGTTCCCTACTATAAATTTCCTACTCTAGTTTCCACGTTTTTTACTAAACTTCCTCTGATAACAACTGTAACACCCCAACCCCTTTAGAATAGAGCTGGTGCACTACTTTTTAAATTTTAATGGTTAAAAGGAATGAAAATACTTAAGGAAAAATCAGTTTAGTAGTCTTGAAGAAACTAGATACATATATGTTACTAAAATTACATTGGAAAAGTTTAAAAAATACAATACATAATGAATAATAAAAGCTGCATCCACAAGAACTCAATAAATGATCTCCTCTTTGTCACATGTTGAAAGTAAAAAACTAAAGGAGTGAGATAAAATTCTCAGTAAGGGTTACAAATAGAATAAGCATGAATCAATAATAACAAAATTGAAAACAATTTGACATAATCAACATGAAATGGTGAATAAATTAAAAACTCACACCATTAATAAACAATGAATGAAACTACATCCCTAGATTTTCCTACAGTGAAAACCTTATAGATAATAATAACTTATAATGAATAAAGAGAATTATTATTAATTGGATGTCATGTATCTGGCACATGAAACCATAATACAGTTAAAACAGTTTAGATCTGTGGGTAGAAACTCGTCTGATTTTTGGAAACAAACTCGAAGGGTTTGTTGCCAAACTGATTTGTCTCATGAGACCTACTGATGCATAGAGGGGCTATAGTGAGCCCCAACCACCACTGCATGTCAAAACCATTATCTATACATTGATTCAATACAATAGAAATATTCCTTTTCAATATCTATATAGAGTATAGTATACAGATTCATCAAATTTTCCATAATTAAAATAACTTTCCAAATAAACACCATATGTAAATTGGTATACAGTTTAGAAAACAAATATATCGATGATATGAGATTATGGATATTTAATAAAAATATGATTTCAAATCAAAATTTATCTCAAATGGGTATTAGGTACACCACATATGTATTATTAGGTGCACCATACAATGTTAGTCACAACAAAATAGTAGTTGAGACAAAGTATCTTACCGCAATGTAATCGGTCAAATCATTTGACCTGAACATAATTAAACTCAAATTAATTATTTAGTAACATGAATATAAAGTGAATAATGTTATTATATATCAAATGGCAGTACACATATACCACATACAAGGAATAAGTGGCAAACAATGAAAATATTACAGAAATAAAAGTGAGATGAGAAACCCCTTACATTTTGCTCGAGTGTGTTATTTTTTTAATGAGCTGAATAATAAAATTTTGATTTTTTAATTAATAATAACTGAAACTCCTATAAATTTAATTGAAATAGTATAAACTTATTAGGTTCATTCATGTTCCTTTTTTACTGGGCTTAAGAGGTTCAATTTTATTGTTTTGGAAGCATTTTCTTCCTTGGTTTTCATGATTCATTTACTTTCATTCAGGAATGGAAGTTTGTTTGAAATGTGGTTAAACATCCAGAATTGTTAATATATATTATTAGTGAAATTAAATATATATAAATTATCTTATAATTATTCTACTTTATATACTTGAGGATGAATCATTAGTTAAAAGTTGTTGATAAATGCTTGGATTTAGCTTGGATGTTTTGTATACAATGAACTTGTTTTGTATTATTATTCCATATTTTCAGTGTGTAAAAATTCCAGAACATTAATGAGATGAAAAACATATATTTTTATCTAGTTCAACCATTAAAATGGTTTCATGACCAGTAATGAAGGAGAAAGTGAAGAACAAAACTCTGCCATCCACGAAGGTTATAAATTGGATCCTCATGGACGTTGATTTCGTTTGTAAAAATAAAAGAGGGGAATAAGAATATTGATGATGGTTATTCTATTCACATGATATAATTATAGTATATAGATGATACTAGAGTTTATACTTGTCTTTTGGACCATGGAGGTGAGAAGAGAAGAAGAAAAGAGATGGAATTGAAAATAAAAGAAAAGTTGAGAGATCCCTTATGAAAATTCGACAGCCTAACAACGTTGCTTAAAATTTCATAAAATGAAATAATAAGAAAAACATGTATATCATCATATTAAAATCAAAATTACAGTAATATGAATAAATAAAATCAAACCCCGACATATGAGAATGGAATTTCAAATAGATTTCGTAAAAGAAGTGTCGACTAAAAGAAGAGAATGAAGGATTCCCTTACCTTGTAGAGTAACTCCTAGATCTTGAAAAATGGGACCTTGGGGGATTAAGGACACCTTGGGAGGAATCCTAGAGAGGTAAAACCACCAGAGATTAGACTATGAGGGATTTTTAATGATGTAAAACGAATGGTTGAGTGGGTATTTATAGAAAAAGAGAGGTAGTTTATTAATAATTTTAAAGGGAAACCGCATTAGTGGTTTTTTCCAAACCATGGGCTTTTCCAGGGTATTTTCCCATGTTTTTAGCCACTTGGCACTCCTCATGTCATAATTTACTATACAAAAGTCTACCATACTTTTATATTACATCATTATGATGTCATTAAACTACAGGAAACTCAAAAGTGTATTTTAACTATTTATAAAAATTCATGTATTTTAGAAAAATCCCAAAAATTCACAATAACCATTTTTCGATACGTAGAATTAAAAAATGAAATCCATTTTTGGAAAATAATTTTATAATTATTTTTAATTTTATTTTTAAATAAAATCATATTTAATTCGAAAAATAACAATTTTAAATGTATAATTATTTCCATATCACATTGAAAAACTAATTAAGATCTCATTGTCTTATTACATTAAGAAAATAAAATATTATCATTATTTACTACTTATATAGTTCATATTACTATTCATATTACTATTCACAAGGGTATGTTACTATTTATAAAAAAATCAAGTTGGTTCTATCAGACTCTAAATGACTTACTGGTCACAACTTTAGATGATTTTTTTTTCGAAAATCAAAACATAGAAGTGAAAAATTTATGTTTAATGGATTTGTTTTGACTATCTCATAAATTATCAAGTGTTATTTCAAAGGAAAACTATGCTTTATGAAATATAGGATATCAATAGAATATATTTAATAGAAGCATACCATAAAATATTTGGGGAGTTATATAGTCACTAAGAAACTCACTTTTAGATATGTGGGAACCGATTATAGTCTCTTCCTTTCAGAAATACCAAGAGGAACAACACATAATTTTTTACTAGAGTCATAGAATTAGTAAGTTACCTAACATTTTTATAGTATTCAAAACCCATACTTCCTTTTAGGTGGCAGAATAATCAAAATAAAAGACCTTCTTTTGTTGGGTTGAAGAATAATGTAGAAATAAGTGATTTTAAAATACATAAGGAAATATTAAATGAAGAAGAAAAAAATAAAATGCAAAAACATGATGAAATATATTATGTTATAGATGATGAGGTTTTATGATCTTGATCACTACAGTAGTAGAGTATGGTATAGTAGAAGTTATTTTTGATATTGGAATGGAAAACAGAAGTTTCCAATTTTCTTGATCGAATGAGAAAAAAGAAAGTGTATCACATGAATATTTTGAGGAGAGTAATTATAAATGATCTATATTTGGTTGTCTTATCCCTTGATTATATCTCTAACAGATTAATCTAGTTTCATTAAATCAAAGAACTTATTAGAACATCAAGTGATCCAGTCACTACATGCCACTTATTAGAACATAAAAGAATACAATTTTACCATTACTTGTATTTGTAAATAACATACTCAATATCATAGAATTATCATGATATTATATTTGTGCAAGAAAAAAATTTAAAAAAATTATAATATAATCATTAAAATAAAATAAAATTATTCATGTAATTAGATAATGATATGAATTAATCACATGAAATTCTAGTAATTTAATAAATTAAAAATGTTAAAATATAGATCATAAAAGGCATAAAATGAAAAATATTATTTTCATATAAATTTAAAATGATTATTGTAGATCAATAAATAATAATAAAAATTATTATAAAAATAATTTTTTAAAGGAATAAAAAAATTTAATAGAAATTTCATGATCCTACATTCATTCATTTTTTTAGAATGACACTAAAATAGTGTTTCATATAAATAAAATTTTTCTAAAAAAGTTATTTTTTTATATAAGCATATGAGGCACAAGCTTCATAGTTAGTGTACATACCATGTAAGCATGGTTGGTATAATGACTATGAAAGCATAGTCACTTAAAAAATAAACATGTGATCAATAGAAAAAAATTCAATTATTATAATAGGAAAAGCATATGGTAGGTACCTCACATTATTGGCGATGATGACTTATGGTTAGTTGCACTCACCTCATGATATTTATTTCTCATTCAAAATAATTACAAAGTTTCCCATGGTTTATTGTCCTTAGTCTTCTTGGTAACTATCCATGGTATGTTAACATGATTACTTAAAGAAATTCTCTTATTGACCATTACAGTTGGTCTAAGGTCCTCCACCATGGTAAGTTCCAGAATGAATTCACTCCATCAAAGGTAAGCATCATAGTGGGTACACTCTAGTAGCACATGCTATATTCGTTATTCATGTGAGGTGTTTGGTCACACAATGATGATTTACAGTTTTAAGTGAGTTTTTGTGGTCGTTCAAATTAGGAGATTCTACTAGATCATGATCTACCTTATATATCAACATAAATAATTCTAGAAAACTTCTATGAATATAAGTTTCCTAAAATTACAAATGTAACTTTTTTATCATCTGGTAGAGTCACCTCCAAATTTTTTAAATTCATGAAAGATATAGATTTCATGAATGAAAGTTTGAAACTGCTTCTCCTCAAAATTTAAATCTCATTAAAAGCATGGAATCCTTGGTTAAAACATCATAGGATCAACCTAAAATTTAGTGCACATGAAATTTTGGATGCATCTTGAGTGACTCTAGAGGAGGAGGTAGATGGGTATCTTTAATCATATGGTTCAGATGCACTAGATCATATAGTTGTTATTATATGGGAAAGAATTTAAGGAATATTTATAGCATCCATGACTCCTATGACCCATATCCGATATGAGACTGGTTGATCCTCCACTAAATCAATAATTCTATGTCGTAATTTTTTAAGTGGGCTATGAGGATCAGCTCCTGTTATACCTATTCAAACACATGGGTTGATCCCAGCAGGCCTACTTGCCCCATGATCTCATACGAGCACTATACCCAACCACACTCCTATACTCCTGTGGGTATATACATATCCCTAGCTAGTTCATATAGGGTACTCTCCCATGGGTTCGACCAATGCCCCCCTATACAGTTGAAGAGTTGGCCCAAGTGGCTAGCCATGGTTGGATTTTTTAAAATATCCAATAAAAAATAGTTAATAAAAAGATGATATATTTAAAGAATCTAATAATAATAAAGATTTAAAATTCCTATTATGTATCCTTAAACATTAAAATATGTAAATAAAAAATGATTATTTTTTAGACAACCTTAAAATAATAAATTTTTGGAAATAATAATTTATCAAAACTAAAATATTATAGTATTACAACAGAGGTTAAAAATATAATATTTATGGGTTATACCCTTGGTCCTAAAGTGATATGATCCTAGATAGCTCCATAACATGGACCAACTTTTACCCTACATTGTTTCCCAACCATAACACAATCAACCTATTTTTCCCACACAACAACCACCTAAATGGAACCCCCTAGCCATATAAAAACACTATACTATGGGTCATTAGCTAGTGTGTGCTCACTTCTAGTGTAGAAGGAATCAAGGTCTCTCATTTATTTAATTGGATCCCCCTTAACTAATTAATTTTTAGGAGAGAAATTAATAAATCCAATGTCATCAATGAATTATAACCTCAACTATGACACCTTTAAACAAACAATCACCCTTTTATATCTCAAAAATGTAACATAATATTGAAAAACCCATAAAGGGTGAAAAAAGTGAAAGGGGGATGAATTAAGGCCTAAAACTGTTAAACCATTCACTTCATAAGTTTCAAAATATCCTTTAAAAGAAGTTTGACTCATAATTACAAGTAAGATTTAATTTCCTTAAATAATATACATTTAAAATAATATCTGTAAATTATTTATAAAGAACCCAGATTTCAATCCCAAAAACATTCTTAAAAAAACTGATTTTTATTAGAAGTAGAAAACATGGTTAAAACCAATATTTTTTCATCAAAACAATTTATAGAGACTCAAAATAATTTTCCCAAATGCTTCATATGAAAAACCACATAATTTCAAAGAAAAATCATTTAGTAAAACCTAGAATACATGCATAAATTTCAGGAAAATAATTTGAAAACCAATCATGTAACACAGACATAAATATAATTCTATAGGAAAGGAATTTTAAAACTCAATAATTCTATGAATTACTAAATAATGAAAGATCAAAGAAAGACCTACATTATTATAATGGAAAACCACTCACCTCTAATAGTCAAAGAGAATCCAAATGAGTAATTTCCCTATATAGATCTTAACCAACCAAATTACTTGGTTATAACCAACCCAAACCCTAAATACCAATTTTAAAATGATTAGGGTCCATGGAGAGAATGTTAAACATAAGGAAGATGGTAGTGTGAAATTATGAGAAGATAAAAGGGAAGAAGGAGATGGATTATAAAGATAATGTTCTTGGAAACCATGAAGAAATATCCAAAGTAAAATGTAAAGAAAGTGTACACCCCATTTTACCTCCAATAATATCAGCCATACGGATTGGGAAGAGAAAATATGGTGGTAAATACTTAAACTCAAGGAGGAAAAAAATTCATAAAAACAGATTTTAAATGAATTTAAGAAGACCAACTTCACAACATGACCATTATTCTCAAAGTGTGGTGGCCCTTATAACCAATCAACATGACACGACCTTCGTAATACACCATGGTACACCTTTATTAGGTAGAACCAGGCTCCTCAATCCTGGATTCACCATAGCATGGAATCTCACCTCAACAACAAAAAGTGTATAACTAGGATATCTACATGAATCACCACTCATTATGTGGAATACTTCTACTTAAAAAATTAATCATTTTAAAAATATAACCCATAACAAATTGGAACTTGTCCCATACTTTTTTTACCCACCTTTTAAAAAATTTAAAATAAAAAATAAGGCATATTACGATGTGATCTCTCATAGTCATAGGGTGACCTGTAAAAACCCACAGTAAGAGCTCCTTGGGACATCATGAAACACATGAAAATAATTAAAAACTCAAAGAGGAATCAAAATAAATAAAAATAATTTAATAAATAAATAAATAAGTACATTAGGGTGTCACAATCACCCCATATCACAACTTGTTCCATCTATCCCAGTATCATCTACCTTGAACAGCACTACAACTAATGCAACTAGGTTACCCCTCACATAATATAAAGCTTAGCAGCTTTCTCAAAAAATCAAAATAAGGGTTGTACCAACATAAGGTATAAAAATAGAAACAGAACATGTTTTTTGGACAAACAATTCATAGGGAAACTAATGACATTATATCCAAAACAAAAGATTAAAAATATAAGGATTGAGTAAGGATAACCTGAAATGTTTAATTTCAGAAATCAAAATTAATCATTACCATCATGAGTTTAAAAATTAATTTTAATAATGTTATACTTAATATGAACCAAATATAATAACAAACAAGAACTATAATCCACCAATAATATTACCCTAAGAAATAATTTCATTATATATTGGTTTCAAGGAAGAATGATAATTAAATTTATCTGCAATACTCATTATTTAATTTTATTTTCCATATGAAAATTATTTAAGAAATTTTAAGTATATTAATCACAATAATGAGTAAAAATTGACAATTCTTTTATACTTACTAGTAAATAAAAGGTGGAATGAACCACAAAAGAATAAACATATGTGATCAAATAACCATTAAAATCATATTTATTTTTTAATTTCTATATTATTATCTTTTTTTTAACATATACCATTTAGTCATTAAATTTACTGAATGATAACCCCATATAAAAAACATACATAAATAGATGTAAAAAAATCCCATACCTCGATACGAAACATTTAATTTTATCTAAGAAATATTATAGGAATATAAAAAAATATATGATCATCTATTATATGAGGAACCGAAGATCCATGTTGATATCATTTGATCAAAAATAATCTGTCAATCAATATTAAAAAAACAAGAATCTTAGAAAATAGAGTCTTTATATCCTGATATGAGGGATTAGGAGTGAGTAGAACCTATGGGTAAGAAATAAATTTTTTCTATTCATAGTGGAATTGATTGTTAGAATACGGGGATAAAATCAAAGAAAAGGGGTATTTAAGGTCTCTAAATTAATTATTTGGTCTCCTAGTGATTGAATGTGAAATGGAGGAAATGAGATGATTTTTAGAGAACTTTAAAATTTACACAGGCTGGATAACCCATAAGACTATAGTGCAATACCAATGACCATTCAAAAATAGATAGATTTCACACAAAAACCATCATTAAACCATGTTGATCATGTTGCAATGGGTTTGAGTATTACCCCCCTCTATAAATAATGGAAGAAATATCACATATGGCCCTCTCTTAAAATATCATTTAAAACATGATCTTATAAACCCATGGTTGAAACACGGTGTAGATTGGAAACTATTCTGGAATGATCCTCAATTTTGTAGAGATAAGGTATATGACCTCCAAGATACATAGTTTAGCCTATAGAACCAAGCCATAATGACCTCGAAAAAAAGGAACCCAACCCAGTGTTCCATTTTTTATCCCAAAACATCATGATGTAAAGACCATGATGGAGGAAGAGACAAGAAAACCATCCCCTGATCAACATGACATATCCAAAAGAAGTATTTTATTGATACCCCTAAAATAAGAGAGACACTAAAACTAGAAACCCTATACCCATGCCTCAAGTAAAAGGGTACACCATAAAAGACAAATGTTGGCGACTATACTACACAAAAACCTTTCCAACCACACTGTTATTACTCTCCTTTCTATAATTATAGCTCCAACAATACCCCATTTCCTCTATAATTCCCATATAAACCTCCATTCAACCAAAAAAATAATATAAGTGCTTCGAGAAAACCATAACCTTAAATAATTGGTGACATATACCCTTTAAAATAAATAATTTATTTCTGTAACAGTAATACCTAACATAGAAATTATATTGATTTTTATAAACACCATCCATTATTATAGAAAATTCCATCCTATGGAATCATTTATCCTCTTTCATAGTGACTCTAGGTTTCAATTATCATTACTGGTTCCTAGAAATATCATTATTTTATACTCAAATTAACTTTTCCTTGTCTAATTTTAAATTTGTATTTCTTGTACTATTAACAGTAAACCATAAACTAGGTTTCATATTCTGAGTTCATATATCAACAATACTTTAATAATATTGAGTAAAATTTTATGAAAATAATTTAAATAATTATAAAATTTTCATTTATTAAAACATAATTAATTAATCAACCTGAATAATAATTATACGACATAATTAGTTTCACCCAATTATTGGAATACATAATCATTTTTTATATGATATGTGACTAAATTTTTTAGGTCACTAAATATCTCATGCATTTTAAACCTTATTTAAATCATTTTGTGATTCTCATAAGCATATAGATTTAATTTTTTAATCACTTAAACTTTTAGGTTAGGCAAAAATTGATATATATATAACAAATATAAACTTCTTTTACTTAATAACTATTTTACATCACAAATCCTAACTGATACCTTTATTAAGATTCTCATAACCAACGATTAATATCAAAGATACGTTTTTATGATGATTATGCTCTTCAAATACAATAAAAGATTTTATCATATGAGTATCATGTTTTAAAAACATTCAATGTGGAATTTTGTTGAATTTATCCAACTAAAATGATAACCCATTTTAAAATAATTATATCTATTACTTGGCCAAGATACATATTTCACCAATAAAATTCCCATACATTTTCTTTAACCATCTCACTTAGCCATTTCATTACTCTATTACTCTAATAATTTCATATAAGAATCTTGGATTCTAGAGTAGAATATTCTTTTTCCAATCCTTCATAGTGAGAAAATCGATGCCATTTCTATAGTATTAAAACTCACAGGGTTTCCCAACTAAAAGTAACAAAAATAAAACACCATGAACAAGGAACCAAACTCTTACGGTCACCTCATTTCATGCTTTCCTAAAAAAATGTAACATATGAACACTATATATTAGCAGGAACATACCAGGTTGGATGACTGAGGTCTTAAAATGTGCTCACTTTTAAAGGATTCAAACACATATTATTTTAAAATTGATTTAACCTCACTATATTATCTCATTTATTCCCCTTACATGTATTCATGTGTCAAATTAATTAGTTTTTAATTCTATTCCTTCTATTAAATCAACATGTTTTAGCCATATTGATTTCAAACTCTTTATACAACTTGTAGATTGTGCTTCCAACCTAAATTGAAATCTAATTATATTCATACATATCCAAATTCATCCTATGGATAAGGTACATAAAACCCTTTCATGTAAAGTCTTATAATTATGAGAAATAAAAAATCTCGACATGAGTAAGCTCATGGCCATAGATAGTTGTTCCTCACTTTTTGAGAAAAGGCATAAGAATCTAGGATAATGAGAATTATCACCCAAAGTCCCTCAACCTAGGGACATTTTTTCCAAGATAGATCTATATTCTACTATAAATTTAACATCTAATATATATAAATAATTATTCAATACTTAATTTAAGCTCATAATTCAGTACAATCCAATGTCAAGGTATCCAAAAAACTAATTCCATTATCTTACAAAGCATGTAACTTCTCACATGCATGCATAATAGTCTCTAGAATCAGTTTATTAAACAGAAACTAACATATACAACCATTAATAATATAAATAATTTTTCTTTGAATAAAATATAATGGAATTAATTAAATAAATGAAAAATTCATAAATTTAATATGATATAAACAATTTAATAAATATTCATAAATTAAATCTAATTATAATTTTTTTTTAAATTTTAGCTAACATTATGGACATTCCATAATTTTCAACACAAAAAATTCATATTAATTAATAATATGAACCTCTTCATATTGTTCATTATATGAAATTTACATTAAATATATGATGTTATATGAAATATAAAAATTTCAATTTCACTTTTATTATATAGAAATTTACATTATCAAAACATTATATATTTAACATTATTGAAACCTTGATGAAATCAATCATGAAAAATCATTTTTATGGGGTTTAAATAACATATTCAAATAAGGCCTTAATTTGAATAATTAAAATTTATAATTATGATAAATTTATTATTAAAAAATTATTATATATATATACTTTACTTGTTAAGTTTTAAACAACATGTAAATAGATCCTTTAATTTTCAAAAAAATATTTTATTTCTAAATCACATATCAAATCATATAATTCGACAAGTTATTTCAATATTAATAATTAATAATTATATATATTTCTTAAATAAGTATTTAATAATCATTTATTAGTTATTTATATACATTATATAATAAATTAGTTTACAAGAAAAATTATAAAATAATTTATATCCCAAAATACAATTTTATATGATTTAACAACAATTTACAAACCATTTATTTAATTAGTAAATATTTTTTTTAGAAAAACAATTTTTATTCATCTTATTTATGATTAAATTTTTGTATTCCTACACAAGGTCATAACTTCAAAAAATTAATATTATGTGAGATTGTATTTGACAAAGGTTGTGCAATATTTAATTAATGAGCCACGTGAGATTAAATTTGTGCCTGCATAAGAATAAATCATTTTCTATATAAGACTAAAATTTCCCCAGTTGACTATGTGTTAGAGTAAATTTTGTTATAAGGCCTCTATAATAATCAATTGATTCCATATTTCAAAGGATTTAAGCATTAATGGTGAATGATTAATATAGTGTGCATGGGATGCATAAGAATTACCCCTATAGTAGTAGAAATCAGATGTAATGCGTTTGTGTTCGTGTAAAGCAAAAACATGGCAGAAGTTTGATTAAACCAACACTCGCTTATGATTATCCTTGAGGTCATATGTTTGAGTTGCGGAGGAGGAGGAATTTAAAACTTTACATGGTAGTGGAATGTACTTACCATGTATTATCCACTGGACCATGTAATGGGGTCCCAAGGGCATGCTATATGTCAAAGGTTTTGGTAATCATGAAAGGTATTTTCATGGTTTAGGATCTTACCATTAGGGATCATTGCATAAAATGGATTGGGGTATCCTTTGGTAGTGAGACTGATAGATCTTTCAAAACATGTCCATGTGGATTGAGAGTTACCATGTAATTATGTGTGGTCTCAGGGTAGACTGAGAGAGCTTCCCAAAATGTTATAAATTTCTTAGTGGGATATTAAATGAATTTTATATACTAATTACAACTATACCCTATTGGTTAGAACCCATAGGTTGTAATACTTGTTCCTACCTGGTTTTTATATTCATTATGCAATATGGTTGTTCCTTGTTAGGTTGTGATATGATATTCTTATACCATTTCCACTATTTTGTTATAAAATATTTTTTTCTTGTGCCCATATTTATACAATATTTCTTGTGTTGTTCTTGTTTTTGATGAGTGGATCCATTTATTTATTTGAGCCATGTTATCCATGTTTTGAAAATATGGTTTTTTCTAGAAAAACCTAATGGGATTATAAGGTATCTTTTTCAAGTGAACTTGTTTTTAAAAGAAGAAAATTGTTTATAAAATGAATTTTGAAACTATATTTAGTTGGTTTCATGGGTAAAACCCTTACATTGATTTATGGTGATATCCTATCATGATTTGTGCCTCACACAGTACATTTTCCTTTGGTAATATTAAGAACTTGTTTTGTAGGAAACATGTAAGGGAAATGGTACTTTTCAATTTGGTGGGCCTTCTTGATCACCAATGATTGTGGTCATTTTAGGGTGGTTGAGTTAATGTCCCATATATTTTAGATCTTATGGAGATTTTTTAGGATTTTTTATGATTTGGATATGATATATCTTCCATTTTTTCTTATTCTATATTTTGAGTTTTGTTTATGGATATCAAAGGAATTTTTCTTGTTCATTACTTGTGATGTGATGATGTTATGATATATTCTTTTAGTATTATCACATTTAATCTATTGTATACTTATATATATATATTCTTATATATTATTTAGTTGGTGTGTTAATCCAATTCATGGATGGTTTATGCCATATTTTTATAGGGAAAACTATTTCCATATGGTTATTTTTTATGCCATGGTTCTTATCTCCAACTCATGGTGATTGGGAATGCGCTTCAGGTTGTGTGGTGGTTTTATCAGGTGATATATCAAGTATACCTAGGCCAGTTCACTAAAAAATGGTATCAAAACCATAATTTTTATTTGGGGTTATATGTTTGATAGAAGACAGTATGGTCGGTGCTTGAGAGGTTGGCATAGAGGAGGGTATGGCCATCAATTCCTTAGGAAAAACCTCAAGTTTTCATGGGTGGTTAGTAGTTTTGTTTTATTATTTGAACATGGTTTTGGTTTTTTTATATTCTTTGATTCATTTCATTATTAGATATGGGTTTTGGGAAGAACCAATGAATATATTTGAGAAATTATGAATTTTCGGGTGAAATAGGGATTGAAAATAGAGGCACACGATTTTGGTGAATACTAGTAATAACCATAAAAACCCATTAAACCAACACTTCCTTCTTACAATACCATTTCACCTGGTTGATGCACAATTTTAAAATAGTGCTCGAAAATCATACATAGTGAAAAAAATTATAGAATTTTTTCATTTTTACACTTTTTTTATTTTTAAAAAAAACTATGCTAATTTTTTTTATTGAGACATATTATAATTTTTTCTTGTTGTTTATTTAATGTCGTTTTAGATTTATTTATTATTAAATATGTTTTATCTTGTGTTTTATTAGTCAATGACTCCCATAAGGATCTCTTCTAGGTGTTGAGAGGGAGATACCGAGCATACCCCATAGGTTTACCATCCTTTCAATCCCATTTTATAGCAATCAATGATTTAATTTTCTTTTTTCCTTAGGTAGGGAGGGATAAGATGATTAGACACAAATAGTGGACCATTCTCAGAATTTCACTAAGAAGCATACTTTGGTCTTGCATGGTGATAGAGGTACCCAAGATTTTGAGGAATGGATTAAATGATCAATCACATCTTCTATATTCTAAGTACCCCTGATACCTCAATAGTATGCTTTACCATATACATATTGGGTGTACATAGTAGGAAATGGTGGTAATCCATAGTGAAAGAAAATATGCATGAGGACATCACCTAGAATAACCTTAAAAAGTATCTTAATCAATATTTTATACTGATACATAGAAAGAGAATAAGAATCATGAGTTTATGATGATAGATTAATGATACTGTTTAGTAGTTGGGTATGCTACTCCATTTGTTGAGTAGTTTTATTTATCACATGATATCCTCATGAATTACTATATCCAAGAAACTCTATTTGAAATGGGATTGAAGGACAATATTAAATCAATAATTATTCTCATCTTCTAATCAGTGTATATTGAAGTTGTGTATAAATTAGGTATGGACGAGGTGTACTTATCTAGGAAGACATGACTAAGTGGTGTTTATTTCACAGTGGGTGGTAGCCAGATTTATTCCTCTAGTTATAAGTGGAGAATGGATAAACCTCATTGAATTAGTGGAAAGGGTTTTCAATGTTCATCAGGTAAGACACCAATGGTTTTTATTAGGCGTGATCCTATAAATTTGTATCATTTTGGGATGTAGGTCCATACTAGACCAATTTATAAGAGGATTTGAGGACATTCCACTAATGAGGGAATATAAGTCATATTTAGTGACTTTTCAAGGCCTCCCTACATAGGAGTATATATTTTTATTATTTTTAAAAGGGTTTATAGTTGTGAAAAAATTATTCTATGGGTGTAATATCTCTCCCTCAATCTATAGGGGATTCCTAGCCAACTAAGAAGTCTCAGGGAAGGCCTGGGATATAGTGTATCTATATAGTACATACTATACTTGAGGAGTTTGAATCTGAGATAACTACCATAAGTGGTAGGACATTTATCCATTATTCTATCGTTTTATACTTTTTTTATATGGGGGATTCACATTTATTTATATCATTACAGTTTTAGGATTCTTTGGGTATATCAGTGAAGTTGAACCCATTTGTGATGGATTTACTAACCATATTAGGATGGAAGAAGGGGAAATGTTTTAACTACCTATAGTAATGTGTTTTAATCAATGATTCGGAGGTAGTATAGTAATTACTCTTATTAGACCATTAAATTTTCAATCTCATCATCATTATGTATTATATGATCAATTATAGGGCTTATATTGACTCCTTTTATCTCAAGTTCCATTTTCTATCTCCTGACGAGTAAAATTACATCATCCTGGGTGAGTGTGTTCTAAGGTCATTTAGGGAAAGTCCCATTACTATGTATGTGTAATTGATTTAATTTTAGTTATCCATGTTGTTATTTTATTTTTTGGATCTTGGATTAGATAGTTTTCTTCTAGTGGTCATGGAGTGGTATCCTGAGGTGATTCTGAATGACTTTTATGGGTTTATTCCTAAGTAAGAGGTCAATTTTAAGAATAATGTTCTCCATATGATGTTCCCTATATATTTTCCATCATACTGTATTACTCATATTTATTTAAAAATAGTTAATTTTTCAGTTGGAGGACCCTCAGAGAAAGGGGCTAATTCATCATAGTTTTTCACAATTGGTGTTTTGAGTTCTATTTTCATAGAATGTAGATTGGAGACTCAAACATTATATAGACTATCATAACATAAATTAAGTTATCATTAAGTATAAATACCCATTACCTAAAATTTATGATCTTTTTGAATATGTTGATCAAGAATTTTTCAAAAATCAACCTAAGGCTAGGGTACCTTTAGTTGAGTTTCTAGAAATAAGATGTTTCCAAGACCACCTTTAGGATCCAGTATAGGAATTTTTAGTATATGGCTATGCTGTTTGGCCTTACCAATGACCATACAGTCTTTATGGAATTGATGAACCAAATATTACATCATTTTTGGACTACATTTATACATGTTTTTTGAAGAAATATTTGGTTTCTGTAAGAGGGAGAAATGTAACAAACAAAACATTTATAAATTAAATCCTTTTTTTGAATAAGTAAGTTAATTATCAAGTAATGTAGTTATAGAAAACACAGGAAGTAATTTGGTTATTTTGGACCATTATAAGTTATATCATGTCTGATTTAAGAGATCGTTAGGCATCATAACCATTGAAAACATATCCCTTGTAAAGTGAACATTAATATTAGTACATCAAGGGTCATGATAATGTGTTTTTGACATAGAAAAAAGTAGCTATGGGCTCGTATAGTAGGATCATACCCTATAAATCCTATTTAGTAGAGATTTTAAGGGAGATATCATTACTTGAGTTTTTACTTGATCAACCGCAATCCGGAATTCATTAACTAAAGTGTGAGAGAAACTTGTTATTGTAGAAGATCAATCCATTTATGATCACAACCAAAACCTTATTGAAAGAACTACCCCATGAACATATCATTATCACACACCTTACCATTAGAAAATTTGATATTGTAATAAAAGGAGAAGTATCTAGACCCTAAGAGTATGTAATTTTATATTTTCTTATAGTAAAATAATGATAATGAATATTCCTTTTTATTATTTGTTTTTTTTAAAATGATTAAATAATGAGTTTGATTAAAATTAGATTCTCATGTAATGAAAGATAAATTGTATTTTTAGGGTACGTATACATTCAATAAAGAAATTAAATTTTGATTAATTGAATAATTTTTCAACAAAATGATATTTTGATAAAATATTATTTTTAGATAATAAATTATAATATAATTTTATGAAGTCAAAATTTTTGTAAGGACCAGAAAATAGTTATTTAAAAAAACAAGTATTTTCAATAAATGTATATTTTTGATGGAAAATTATAAATTATCATACATAAAGAATTATCTAGATAAAATAAATATCATTTTTAAGTAAGAACATCAAAATTAGGCATCAGTCATTTTTTCAAATATTTCAGTGGCAGTCGAATGTTTGGGTCAAAATTAAATATGGTATAAATATACAGTGTATATTATGACCTAAAAATGACTAAAAAGTTATGAAATATATTCTATAAAAGTTATTCATGACCAAATATATATATTTCCTTTAAAATAATGAGTTTTTTGGGTATTTTATTAATTTTATAAACCCTTCATGAATCCTCCAAAACCTATATTATATTTTAAATTTTGAAAATAATTTCATTATAAAAATGACCCACTTTCACATCAACAAGGTAATTATTTTAATGGGATAGGTTATTAACCATATAAATAATTAAAACCACTCCACTTTGGAATAAACCGTGGTAAAAAACCAATGGAAGGTTTTTGGTTTTGATTACATTATCATATAGAGTCCAAAACCTTAGTTTGGAAATTAATAAAGTAATCTCCTCTTTTTTTATATAAAAATAACTCCACCTCCCATTACTCTTCTCTATAACGATTGGAGCATGAAATTACTTTTAATTTACCTCTATAGATCCCTACCAAGGATCTAAATTCTTTTAAGAATATCCTCTCATGATTTAAAAAGTTTCTACTCAATGTAAGGGATCCTTTCATTCTCCTCTTTATTCAAGAACGTCTTATATATCATGCAGTTTATTTTCTATATGTTCAAGTTTGGATGTTTTTTTGTAAATACTAATTAGTTTACTTACGATCCTAATTAAATTATAGACCCCTTTATCTCTCATTCAACCCTTCTATAAACCTTTTTGTACACTGTTTATTCTACCAAAATTTTCATATTATTTTCCATTCCAATCATTTGTGTAGTGAATACCTGCCTGCCTTTACAGTTAAGGTTATTCACCAAGTTGTAACTATACTTCATTGATTTTATAATTACATTTATATAATCATTACTCCTTAATCAAGGGGTTAAAATTGATGAAATACATCATTATGTTGTACAATCTATGTGGAACAGTTATGCATGTACATGATAAGAAAGTGATGGGTGGGCTCAGAATTATTTTGATATTCAATGCATTCAGAATTTTTTAATCTCGTGTTATTCCATGATTGGTGTATAGGAGATCTTCCAATGAAAAAGATGTTATTTTTCTTGGTTTATATCCTTTAATTTTGTTTATGATACAATTATTTAGGTTGTTTCCACATTCACATGTAGCCTTTATGTTACCATGTTATATCATGTCTAATTTTTGATGATTATTATTCTTAACCCTCTTATGTTACCTTGATATGCCTCTTGTCTCACATTTAATGATTTACCATTTGATATTATTTTTTTATACCCTTACTAGGATTTATAGGTCACCCATTACTTATGTACTTCACTACGTAATCCCTATATATGGGGATAGACACCCATATCATCCATCCTTTCTCCCATTCTCCAATGCTAATTTCATCATGCCTTTCCCAGAAACATCTCTTGAAAATAATGTTCTCAACCTCTATGATGGTTCTACCCATCTCTCACTTTTGGCATCAGATTTTACAGAATCTTTAGATCTATTAAACCATACATTGGTGGATTGATTTAGATCGCGGAGGCCGTCAGTTTACAACTTTAATCATTTCATATTTATGTTTTGAGTTCTATAAGATCATATGGCCATCAACCTTCTCGATAAGTGACATATCATGATTCATGTATTAACAATGTAAGATTTAATTTTAGTGTGGTCAATAACTCAGCTATCCTACAATGGATTATTCTTTTACCTCTTAATATGGACATATGATTTCTATATGAATCCGGACTCTCTGACATCGTCATTATGGTTTAGGATTCCTAAACTCCCACATCCTTTCCAAAACCCTTAAATAATTCACATTATAGGAAATTATTTTTGATGCTATTTATGCTCCAACTCAAGAAAAAATTTTATATTTCACCCGATCTCCCATCATGTATATATTGAAGTTGATGTTTGAAAACCTCCATTTTAATGGGTTTGGATCCTTGTTGGGGATGAATTTCACTATAAATAGTTGGGTGTGTTCGTATCTTGGATGGATTTTTATCTCTCATGTAAATGAAACTAGAATTTGTCTTCTTTATGACATTGAGGAATAATGAGATGAAATGGGGAATGTATATGTTTTTAGGTTGAGTGAGACTAGAATCTATACCCATTCTTTAATCCCATAGATATCAGAGAAACCTCTAGTGTTGATCCTCCCGAGGAGGGTTTGAGTTTAGTGTCTTATGATTTGAAGGTGGAAGGAATTTTTCAAATATTGAAATTTGATTTAGTAATTTATAGTTTTACAACTGAGGTCCATGAAAATATTGTTCAACCCCCTCCAATGTAATCTACATCCATTGTAGAGGCAATGAAAGTTGGGGTGTAGGAAATGGGTCTAAGATCAGGCTGATATATTTGATTCAGGTTCTTTCTAATTAGATCTTAGTCCCTCCGATGTGGAAGTACTATAATCGGAAAGTACCAAAATAATCTATATAGAAAATAAACATTTTACTAAATTTAATTAGGATGAAATTGATAATTTTAATCCTAAATTATGGAAAATTTTTATTCCAAAATGGAAAATAAAGCAGGAAGGATCAAGGTACCTTAAATAATCTAAACTGAGCGATAAGGAAACAGACTTGCAACATAGGCCAAACTATGAGTAGGACCCCAATATGACTGTGAGTGGGGGGGGGGTCTAAAGTTTGGAAATGAAATATAGGTTGAATTCTCTATATTAATTTACTAGTTAGTAATTTAAAGAAACCAAATCACCACAATGGCTACTAAAACTATCCAAAAAAATTGAAAAACAAATCTTAAGGTAAAGAAAACTACAATGAGAAAGAGACAAGGTCGGAAAAAGATATACAGGTTGATAATGTTTCCTAGGAGATCCAAATATAGAGAAATCACTCCCCAATTAAAAATGAAAAGGTTTAGTAGGATCAATGTGGTGAGAGATTTCTAATCTCAAGTATTACTACTTCGAAAGGTGCAAACAAGGAGTATGTTGATAGTGGGGTGAGTCAGGTGCTTATATATCATTTAAATGAAGAGTTACTATAAGTTTTCATTGAGATCAATATTTTTAAAGAGAAAAACCATATAAATTTTTTCAAACTTCTTTAGTTCTAATTTAATAATGAATAATGTTCATAGTTCGATAAAAAAATTGAATTTTAATATGGGAATCTATGAGGGAAAAAAACATGTAGGAACACATTAGAACAAGGGAGAAGATGAAATTCCAATTTTAGGAACTTATAAAAGAGAACGCAAACTTGGAGGTAACCACTATACAATGGATAATTTATATGATTAATCATTCCAACTCTTTTAATTTCATATAAAAAATTCCATTTTTTACATTTGAGGTTTGATGTTTATTTTATTATTGTAACCTGTTGTTGGTTTCCCATTTTTCTTCAAAAGTAATTTTATGATGTAAAAAAATTTATATTTGGATTATAAACTTCAATTTAATTAAATAGGGATAAGACTAAACATAAGAAAATATCCCTAAATATTTGAACATTTTAGAGTAATTGGTTTCTAAGAAAATAAATCAATGTCTGGATATTACAAGAGGATATTTCTCTGGAACAGAGGTACCTAGTGGAAATAGCCTTGAAAATGGATCATTAAGTTGGACTCAATAATCACCTATTGCAGAAAAAAATTTCTCATGTTCACCTAGTTTGACACTCCCAAGGTACATTATTTGGTAAATTAAATAGATCCTTATAAACCAATATTAAGAGAAAAACAATTTCATAAAATAATTTATGCAATTAAATAGATCAGGAATAAAAAATATTGAAGCCTATAAATTAATAGGTTAAAGAACACATGTCATTTATGAGTTATCAATTTAATGATCATGGTTCTTGGTTTATGTCATTAATAGTTTATAAATTTTCATCCCTAAATTTCTAATAATTTTTAGTAGATAGTTTGGGATATGAGGAAACAAGTCAACAATCAATGTGATGAATAATGTAATGACTATCCAAATGAAATGAAAAAACAAATAAGAGAGGTAATATAAACATTCATGTTAATATTTTCTCAATTGACATAGTTATTAAACCAAAACTTTAATTAAGATCAATTTTATATCCCCCCTAAGAAATAACAACTTGAAATTGAGACATTTATATGAAAAAGGCCTTATACCATCATTGGATATTCGTACCCCATAGTTGTATACCAATGGATCAACTCTATTGAAAATAACTTCTCCATCCTTCAGTTCTATGATTTAGTGAAGGTCATGATGGATATTTATCATATAGAGGGATAATTCTATCAATGGTTGATGTTGGTAAAAAATACAAAGCCTAAAGTGGAGATTGAAGTGATGGAATGTATGTTATTCTAGAAAAAGTTTTTTGATAATCATTTTCCATATACACCCCAAAAGAAAATGGGAAGGGACTTCTTTATCCTCAAGAAAAATGATGATAAATCCATCAAATAATATATCGAAAACATCACTACAATTTCATGATATGTATCTTCCCTTTTAATTTCCCTTTAAATTAAATTAGACTTCTTATTTTGAAGGATAAGTATGAATTTATGAAAATATTTATCAATTAAATACTTTTAAATCTATGAGGAAACTGTATGATGGTCCATCAAATTCGAAATGGATAAAAAAATATCAAGAGTTTCTTGGGAATAGTTGCATGAAGTAGAGAATGGATTTTAATTCTGGTGGTGTGATGGAAAAAATATCATAGTGGTATGAAATTCCATCACCCATCATGTCAAAAGTGTGGGAATAAGAATCCCAAAAACGACTGATGTGGAAAATAAAATGATTTAGGTTCCTGAAAAAAGCGAACACAACTAGAAATTTCTAATGGGAGAAGACCACCCATGTGATTGAAGAATGGAAGTATCTAGTCTACCCTTACCCTATCATCTATTTTTTAACTAAAATTAATAGGGACACTATAATGATAAATTCCCCAAGCCAAGGTTTATTGGTGACAACTGATGAAAATAACCTCCCAGGACTAGAGAGTAAGGGAGAGAGTATTCTGTCACAACTACTGAGATTGATCTTGAAAATGAAGTAGTTATAGGTATGATAGTTATTCATTCAATAATAGTAAAATACCATTTGATTATAGTTCTACACAATCTTTCATATCATGATATATTAGTAGAAATATTCAAGCACAACCTCAAAACATGGAAGTCATGTTGTTGGAGAAGAAGTGGAATGGGTCTATTATGGAATCCAAAGTATATAACTCATCCCCTATCAAATATTTTGGGATTAATTTCCTAGAAAACCTTATGATACACTTTTTAGGGGGATTTAATGAAATTATGGGTATGTATTGGATTGCCTTATATCGATCCAACACAAATTGTTAAAAGAATAAATTAACCCTCTGTATCAGGAACCAGCCTCCAATTCTATACAAATTTAAGGAGGATGAATATTATTTAGTACCATCATTTCAAATATGGATATTATTTCATTGAATTAAATAATATCTAGCTCAAATGGTTGATATTAAAGAAAATATCATAATTGATGACATACCCATTATAAGGGTATTCACTAATGCATTTCCAAAATAATTTCATAGACTTCATCGTAGGCATGAGGTTGGTTTATCAATCAATATTATACCCATATCATTATCAATAAAAAATAATGCATATAGAATGTAATTTTTTTGAAATTGTGGAGATAAACAATCAAATAAAGGAGAATCTAGATCCATGGTTTATATTCCCATGTTCTCCACCATGGGGTGACCTGATCATATTCATCAAGAAGAATTATAGGTGAATGAAAATTTTCATTGATTGTTGTAAGATCAATGAGATCACAATAATGAATAATTAGCATCTTTCATGGATTAATGAATTGTTCAATCAGTTCTATGGAACCCCATGATTCTGTGAGGTTGATCTTTGGTCTGGACATTACCATGTAATGGTGAAGGAGGATATCCCCATGTTGTTTTCATACACGGTATGAGAACTAAAAGTTCATATTTATTCCATTTTGACTCACTAATGATCCAAAAATTTCCATGGTCATGATGAATAGATTATTTAGATATTACATCAATAAATTTGTGGTAATCTTTTTAAATAATATTATAATATACTCGAGAAGCAATGAGGAACATGAGGAAAATTTAAATACCATACCAAATACACTGTAGAAGGAAAAAAGCTTTGAAAAGTACAATAAATGTGATATTTTTTGTGGAAAGAAACTTTATTAAGAAATGTTATCACTAATAAGGGGATATATGTGTGTTTGTCAAAATAGAGTAAATTAAAATATGGATCATAAAAATAACTAGGAAATTAATCCATCGTTTCTATGGATCTGATGGGCACTATCATAAAATTATGAGAAAATATCCAGATTTTCCAGACCAATAACCAAGATTACGTGGTAGTGTGTCAAATTTGTCTGGACCGATGAATGGAAAGAATGTTTTAAAGAGTTGAAGAAGCATATAATCAATACACCTATTCTAATATTACCCACTAGTGGGGTATGAATTTAATATATAGTGATGTATCCAATGAGGTCTTGGTTTGTATACTCATTCAATATTATTAAGTGATATCCTATGACTCATTCAAATTAAATATCCACAAGAAAAAAATACCCAAAACATGGTCTAAAATTGGCTATAGTGATATTTTTGATGAAGATTTTATTATATTAACTCTATAGGGAGAATTATGACATAATAAATACCATAAAAGCCTCATGGATATATTCCCATAGGAACTGATTAATATGTTCCAATGGAAGTGGTTAAATCTGATCAAGGATTATTATTGTTTAATCAATTTCTATCTCGAGAAAGCAAACAAAGTGGAAAATTCTCTGAGTAGAAAGGATCTTGTAATTATATCCATGATGGGGATTTCAAGTGATCCAATATTCATGGAAAAGAAATGGATGAATATAAGAATAAATAAAGGATCTTCA
Organism: Viscum album; assembly: GCA_963277665.1. NCBI lineage: Eukaryota > Viridiplantae > Streptophyta > Magnoliopsida > Santalales > Viscaceae > Viscum > Viscum album. Next base: position 1,715,106,798 of record OY728122.1, read on the forward strand.
TCGTAACATTATAAAATAACTTCTCAACCATACATTCAAGAGTGGATAATGGAGGCTTATAAGGATGGCTAGAAACTACATAAAAATGTATCAAATATTATGGAGTTAAACTTTACTAAAAATAGATTTATATGTTTTGGAAATAAGCTATGTGTCCTATAAAAATTAGAACTGAAGAGGGAAATTTTGGAGGATGCACATATCTCATACTTCTCTATTTATCTAAGAAGAATTATGATGTAAATTGGTTTGATGTAAAATTTCTGGTCGGTTAACATGGAGAGGGAGGTTGTGTAGTTTGTGTCTTGATTCTTGGTATGCCAAAAAGTCAAGATGGAATGACATAATTCTAAGGTTATGATGAAACCATTTCTCATATCAGTATGAAAAAGGGAAAACATAACCACAGATTTCATCATAGGTCTTCCTAGGAAACCTAAATGCAATAATTCCATCTAGGTCATAATCAATCACCTTACAATGTTTGTACATCTCACTAATATCAAGGAATATTTATATGTTAGAAAAATATACAATATATTTATAAGCTAAGTGGTAAGATGTTATATAGTTACACCCTCTATTGTATATCATCAAGATATAAGGTTTACCTCGAGGTTTTGGAGATTCCTTTAGAAAGTGTTGGATATAGAACTGATCTTCAACACTTCCTATCACCCACATAAGGATGGTTAGTCTAAAAGGAAAATTAAAACTCTAGAGGATATACTGAAATTGTGTTTAATGTATTTCTAATAATTTTTTTATCGATGCCTTTATCCAGTGGAGTTCACATATCACAAAAATTTACATTTTAGCATCCAAATGGAACATTATGAAGCTCTTTATGGGAAAATGTGTTAGAATCCAACATGCTAGGATAATGTTGGAATTATAATGTTGACGCGACTTGTAATTTTCCCATAAATTATATCTAATGTTCAAACCATTTAACATCATATAAAATCCACATAAACTAAATAGAAAAAACTATATAAACAACTATTGATGAGACCAAGTGTTTATGTTCTGAGATAAATCCTTACTTTATATATTGTTATGGAATATAGTCATGAGGTTTTGGAAGAAGGAAGGGTTTATTTCTAGAAAAAATTTCCTCTTTCAGATCCTTAATTGCATTGGAGTAATGTCTTATCAACTATAACTCCCACCTAACCTATATCAAGAACATGATTTGTTCCATGTATCTCCATTGAGAATGTACATACCATACTCCTCACATTTTTTGAATATTGTGGTGGTATCATTAAAGAATTATCTTTCATATGAGGGGTAGTTGTTGATGATATTATATGATATATAAAATACTCTATGAAACATGAAATGTCACTTAGTAAAGTAGTTATGGAATAACCAAAAGTTTGACAATGAAACTTGGGTTCCAGAAGAGGTGATGAAACAAAAGTACCCACATTTATTTTAGTGTGTGAAATAAAATTTTAATGGAAAAATTTATAATGTGGGGAATAATGCAATGAACTAAACAATTATAAATGAAATTATAATTTTGAATAAATAAAATTTTGATCATGTAATGTAGTTTTAGAAAAGTTATTCACTATTTTTTTTATTTTTGACCATTGTAGGTTATATAATTTCATATTTATAAGAATGTTAGGAATCATAAACACTTTTACTAAAGTCCTCATACTGTGACCATTAATATTAATATATTAAGTTTTATGATAAATTCCTTTTTAAAAATAAAAAGGAAGTGATGGCCTCGACTAGTAGGATCATACACTATGAAACCCATTTATTAGAGCTTATAAGGGGGATAATATCACAAGGATTTTACCTTTAACAATCAAAAGATAAAATTCAACAACTAAATCATGAGGTAAACCATTTCTAGGAGAATTTCAAGCTTATCGAGATCATGGTCCAAACCTTGTTGGTCAAACCACCCAATGAAAATATCACCATTGAAAACCTTACCCTTGTAAATTCACTGGTGTAATAAAATGATATGTATATAGAACATAATAGTATAATATTTTATATTTTATTTCAATTAAACAATTATTATATTTATCCATTTTTATTATTACATATTTTAAAATGATTTAATAACGATTTAAATAAAAATTATATTTTGATACGATGAAATAGAAATTGTATTTTTGGGAAATGAATAGATTTTACAAAGGCATTCTGTTTTCACGTATTTATGATTTTTTTTGAAATAAAGGATATTTTAGTAAAATATTATTTAATTTTACAAATTAAAAAATTATTTTTAAGGTTCATAAAACTGTTATTGTCAAAAAATCAAGATTTTTCAGTTATTGTGGATTTTTGATTTAAAATTGTAAATTATCATAATTATGGAATTATTTTGATAAAATAAATTTATTTTTTATTAATTATTTTGGAATTAGAAAAGAGATATTTATTTGATAATTCTCTAAGATAATTAAATTATTGGGTCAAAATTAAATATTTTATAGAAATAAGGTGTGTATCATGAGATCATATTTACCCAAAAGTGATTACATGTATTCAATTAAATGTATCCAAGGCCAAATATATATTCCCCCTTTAAAATAATATGTTTTTTGGTTATTTTATTAATTTTAAAAACCCTTAATGAACCCTCTAAAAGAAATGTTAATTTTTAAGGTTTTAATATATATTCTATTAAAACATGACTCGCTTCCACATCACACATGGAATTGTTTTAATGTGATAAGTATTATTATTATTAAACAAATAAAATGACTCTTATTTCCATGAAACGTTGGAAAAAACATGGGATTTTATTTAGGTTTTTATTTATCATATAGAGTCCAAAATGAGTGTTTGGAAATTAATAAAGAATTATTATCTCTTTCTCTATATAAATCCACTCCTCCTACCATTACTCATCAATAAAAGCTCTTAGGGAATTAAATTACTCTACCTTTCCATCTCTATATTCCTCCCATGGTTCCCATATGATCTCAATAATCTTTTATAAAGCGTTAAGAAGTTCCCTCTTAAGGTAAGGATCCTCTCATTATTCGTTTTAATCAAAAACATCCTTAATATCATGCATTTTGTTTTCAATTTATCAAGTTCGGATATGTTTTTATAAATTAGACACAATTTCCTTTTGATAACCATTTAACTAGATACCCCTTTATCTCTCATTAACACTTCTAAAAACCATTATGTACAGTCATTATGTTTCCTAATTAATATGATTATTGTCATTTCCAAAAAATTTTCTAGTGAATATCCGTCTCCATTTCCACTCAAGGGTATTCACCTAGTTGTACCTATCCTTAATTTTTTGGTACATTAATTTATATAACCCACACTCCATAATATTTGGGATAAAATTGATTAATTACATTATAATGTTTTATGATCTATGTGGCACACTTATGAATTCACCTGATATGAAAGTAATGGGTTAGACCAGAATTATATATCCATCAAATGTATTGGGTAATGATTTAATATCACGAGGTTCCATGTATAGTGCATGGTATGTTACCATAATTACAAAAGGATAGTATGTCATGGATCATATCCATTAATTTTGTTTATGATGTCATGTCTTAATTTGTTTCCACATTCCCATGTTGCCTTTATATTACCATGTTATATCATTCCTCATTGTTCATGATTATGATTATCACCCATATTATGTTACCATGATAGACCTCTTGGATAAAATGTACTTAATTACCATTTTATATGCTTTTTTTATTCCCAAAATATTAATTATACCTCACCCATTTCTTATGTACATCCCTAATTTATCCTGTACATTTTTAGAAGAATGGTGGAAATTTTGGAGCTTGTTAATGAATTTTTCAATAATTTCATCATACTTACTTTTCAATTTGTTATTCTAGGTACATTATTTCCCTAATACACTAAGACTCATTATCTTTTAGGTTTTACTAAGTGTTATTTTATATAATAAATTACGAAATAAAGTGTTTCAAAGACATGAGTTTCCATAAGGAGGACCATTGAAACCTTCTAAATGTTTTTTTGAATCTTAAAAGATAATTGTATGTATGAAATACTATCTAATTGTCAATTCTTCATATGATAGGTAAATTTTCTGGTCCATGTTATTTCTTAGAAGCGGATTTTATTGGATCCCCACAAGATCATGGTCGATATGTCATGGAAGTGGCCCTAGAATGTGTTTAAAATCAAGAGCTTTTAAAGATTAGATAGATATTATAGGCACTTTGTTCGGGAAATATCTAGGCTGGATTATCCCTTGAAATCATTTTCAATGACCCATGATTTTGGATCCTTTAAATTAATACAATCATCGATAACTTTTTCCACACACAACGCTAAACAATCACAACACTATTCAAAAATAATCCATGAAAAACTTGATGATTATTTTTATGAAAAATATAAGAACATTAAAACCACTATTAAATAAAAGGATATTAATCAATTTAAAATGATAATATTTATAATGTAAATAATTAATATTAAAATCATTTTTTTTCAAATAATTGATTTTTAAAATGTTGCATAATTTACCCTAAAAAAGTTAAATTCTGCACTTTTAAAATATAATAATAATAATATATGGTATTTAAATATATAAACTGATATGTAAAAATTCTTTAAATAAGAGATTCGTATGAAGTAATATTAAAAAACACTTAATGTTCAAAAATAATATTTTTAAATAAGAAGTTTTCTTTTTATATTTGTTTATTAAATTTTAACAAATAAATGACAAAATTTTATAACATTAATTTAATAATAATAAAATCATTTTTGAATTTAGAATTTAAAAATTATTTTAGCAGCTTTTTGTT